>CM039462.1:48167365-48179865 GCA_022414725.1 Microglena sp. YARC | reverse complement strand
CATAAAAGCAGTGACCCAGTGTTGCCTTGTCAGCCTCAAGCAGCTAGAAGCTGGTACTTCCAGCTTCCACATGCACTAGGGCAACTAAGGTTTGGCTGAATAGCAAGCAAGGAGCACTGCCTGGCAGCCTGGGTGCTGCGACCCATACTAAGTCGAACCAGTGACCCAGTGTTGCCTAGTCAGCCTCAAGCGGATAGAAGCTGGTACTTCCAGCTTCCACTTGCACTAGGGCAACTAAGGATTGGCTGAATAGAAAGCAAGCAAGGAGAACTGCCTAGCAGCCTGGGTGCTGCGACCCATACTAAGTCAAACATAAAATCAGTGACCCAATGTTGCCTTGTCAGCCTCAAGCGGCTAGAAGCTGATACTTTCAGCTTCCACATGCACTAGGGCAACTAAGGATTGGCTGAATAGCAAGCAAGCAAGGAGCACTGCCTGGCAGCCTGGGTGCTGCAACCCATACTAAGTCAAACATAAAATCAGCAACCCAGAATTGCCTCGTCAGCCTCAAGCAGCTAGAAGCTGAGACTTCCAGCTTCCACATGCACTAGGGCAACTAAGGTTTGGCTGAATAGCAAGCAAGGAGCACTGCCTGGAAGCCTGGGTGCTGCAACCCATTCAAAGTCAAACATAAAATCAGTGACCCAGTTCAGCCTCAAGCGGCTAGAAGCTCATACTGCCAGCTTCCACATGCACTAGGGCAACTAAGGTTTGGCTGAATAGCAATCAAGGAGCACTGCCTGGCAGCCTGGGTGCTGCGACCCATACGAAGCCAAACATACAATCAGTGACGCAGTGCTGCCTCGTCAGCCTCAAGCGGCTAGAAGCTGATACTGCCAGCTTCCACATGCACTAGGGCAACTAAGGATTGGCTGAATAGCAAGCAAGGAGCACTGCCTGGCAGCCTGGGTGCTGCGACCCATACAGAGTCAAACATACAATCTTTGACGCATGGTTGCGTCCTCGCTCGTCAGTCTCGAGCGGCTAGAAGCTGATACGTCCAGCTTCCACATGCACTAGGGTAACTAACTTAGGCTTTGCTGAAAAGAAAGCCAGGAGCATTGCTTGAATGTATGCTGATAACCGTGGCCCAAAACAAACAGTGTTGCCTCTTCTTCAGCTAACTTCAGACAGCTATAAGCTAATAGCTTCAGCTTCCATGTGCACCAGGGTAACCAAGTCCTGGTCTGAATAGCAAGCCATGAGCACTACCTGGATGCTGCTACCCTTAGCACAAAACAAAAAAGTAGGGTGCCCTGGTGGGTCCCCTGGAGGTCAGCCCTGGGGCTCGTGCGTCGTACTAGGAGAGTCGGGCTATAAGCTCGTATTAATGGGGGCGGTTAGCTATTGTATGAATTCAGTTCTGGCAATGAAGGTTCCGAATAGACGGGTAGCCAGTATGGGTGCTAATTTGGGATGACATTTAACAAAGGAACGTTGTGCGTGAGGGAAAGAAAGTAATGAACGGCGATGGGTACAAGGTTTATCTCCCTAGATGCTGCTACCCTTAGCACACCACAAATCAGCGTTGCCACCTCGTCAGCTTTAGCAAGCTATACAATCGTCATAGGCAGGCCATTGTTGATACAAGAGTCCAAGACAAGGATTCAGAAAGGTAGAAGCTGATGGTTTCAGCTTCCACATGCACTTGGTTGCATAAGTTTGGCTGAACAGCTAGGAGCTAGGAGCACTGCCTGGATGCCGCTACCCGTACTTATAAAACACAGTGCTGCCTCTTCATCAGCTTCAGAAAGCTAGAGAGCTGAAGGTGTCGCCTTCCCTGTGCACAAGGGTAACTAACTGTAAAAGTTCATTTGGCTGACTAGCAAGCCAGGAGCACTGCCTGGATGCTGGTACCCTTAGCCCCAAACAAAATCAGTGTTGCCACCTCATCAGCTTCAGAGAGCTAGAAGCTGATCATTCCAGCTTCCACGTGCACTAGGGGACCTAACTGATGTTTAGCTGACTAGCGAGCCATGAGCAATGCCTGAACGTATGCTGATACCCGTAGCAAAAAATGAACATGGTACCATCCGGTTGCCTCTTCACCAGCTTCAGCAAGCTAGAAGCTGATAATCTCAGCTTCAACATGCACTAGGGTAACTAAGTTTGGGCTGAATAGCAAGCCAGGAGCACTGCATGGATGCTGCTACCCTTGGTCCAAAAGAAATAGTGTTGCTATCTCATCAGCTTTAGCAAGCTAGAGAGCTGATGGTGCTGGCTTCAACATGCACTAGGGTTACTGAGGTTTGGCTGGATGCTGCTTCCCGTGGCCCAAAACAAATTGTGTTGTTACTTCATCAGCATATGCAAGTTATAGAGCTGATGGTATTGGCTTCCACACGCAATCAAGTGACTAACTTAGGTTTGCTGAATAGCACGTCAGGGGCACTGCCTGAATGTATGCCAGGGGCAATGCCTGGGAGCTGCGTACCGTAGACAAAACATTATCGTCATCTCATCAGCTTCAGAAGCAAACAACTCATTATGGCGTGCAACTGGGGTAAACATTATCGTTCAGCTAACATGCACGGGGAAGAGCTGACACAACACTATTATTTCACACAATGCAATCTGAAGCAGAGGTCCCCTTTCTCAACACCAACCAGCGCCATTTAACTAAATGATGGCACCCCGGTGTTGGTGACAGTACAATGAGTCCTTCAAACTGTTGATATGAGAATGGTTGGATAACCCCCCGCCCGGATGCTGCGGAGCGGGCTTGTATTGGGCAAAAAATGTGTGTATATGAGAGCGTTAAGATGAAATTGAACTAGCTATGCGTCACATGCAGTAGCTCCTAGGCGGCCCCAAGAGCAAGCCAAAGCGCTCAGCCCACAGATTTCAGCAACGCTAGAAAGCTAATGGTGCCAGCTTGCCAGCTTCCACATACACTACACAGCGCGTCTAAGGTTTGTCTGAATAGCAAGCTAGGAGGGGGTGCTACAGAGAAGCTGCTACCTGTGCTTGAAAAATATGAATTGGAAGATAGTTGGCAGCCCAGAGTAGACTGAAACAGTCACCGTGCTACAAGTCTTCTTCTTCTTCTTCTTCTAGGTGCTACTACATACCTGCAGCAAAATCCTTTAGCAATATTTCCTCCTCAACAGCTTCAACAAGCTAAAATGCTGGTGTCAGCTTCAACGTGCACTAGGGTACCTAACTCAGGTTTAGCTGAATAGCATGCCAAGAGCACTGCCTGGATGCTGCTACCTACCCGTAGCCAAACACAAAATCAGTGTTGCCACCTTGTTAGCTTCAGTAAGCAAGAAAGCTGATGGTATCAGCTTCCACAAGCACTTGGTTGCCCAAGGTTCAGCTGAACATACAGCAAACCAGGGGCAGTACTTAGAACATGCTACCGCAGCCGTAAGGTGTTGCCTCCTCATCAGCTTCACACAGCTAGAAAGCTGATGTTTGAACCTCTTCGTGGGTGAGGAGGCCTGCACTAGTTTGCCAAAGATTCAGCTGAATAGCTAGCCAGAATGAAGCAACGCTTGGATATAAGCTGCTTGACTTGTCTGAAAACAGAAACAGTGCTACCACCCCATCAGCTTACTTCAAAAGCCAACAGCTTATCAAGCCGTCCTAATAGGGTTATAGGGTTCAACATGCTCACAGATTAGGGAAGGGCTGATACAAAAATCAATATGATGTGTGCTTATTAGGGTACTGGGGTTCAACACACCAACTGGCTCACAAATAGGGGGAAGGGCTGACACAACATTATTTCACACAAAAAAAATTGAAGCAGTGCCTCTGGACCCCTTACCACCAGCGCCTTTGAAGAAAATGACGGCATCCCAATGTTGGAGACGGTACGATGAGTCCTTCAAAAGGAATATGCCATGTGACTCGCACAGGAGCAAGGGTGGGACTAGAAAAAACGGTACCATGAGTCCTTCAACATGAACATGTGACTCCCACAGGAGCAAGGCACTGCTTCTTTCTGGGCTAAGCATAGCAGCCTCTATGCAGATCCCTTTCCCTGCCATGGGCAAGGTACTGTTTCTTTTTTGAAACACGTAGCAGCTTCTATGTAGCCCCCTTTCCTTGTCTTTCAGCCAAATATAGAGCTAGCTAGTGTGCCTGAAAGCTGATAGAGAGGGCACTTGAATGCAGCTGAAAGTTTTGGCACAGCCCTAGGGGCTGGCTAATGGAGCTGCCTGGAAACTGCTATGCATAGCCCAAACAAGTCCTAGGCGCGTCTCAAGCGACGCGGAACATTGGCGGAGAGTGATGGCTATCGGAGCAACAGGTGGCACCTGAATCGAGTGCAGCGGACCGGAGTCAGGGTTTACGACAGGGGCAGGGGCCAGTAAGGTCAAGGTTTATGTATGTCGAACTACAAACGGACAACGGGTGACTCTGGGGGCTCCCGCCCCCCAGAAGGTAGGGCTCCACCAAACATTAGCAGTGGAGCAAGGATGGGGAACATGGAAATACTGGTTGTCCACATATTCAAGGCACCGTCCTATGGAGACCACGCTCGTCCCCCAATTGCCACAGTTGACATATTGAGCCTACACAAGGAAGGTGAGAGGTAGGGGGTAAATTGAGTCTAATCTGCAAATCATTTCCAGCTAGTCGCCATGGGCTGGCCTGCGCCATGAAGAGCGGAAATCATAGACCACGTGCGCGTGGTTGTTGGTAATTCATGGGTGTGTAGGTGTTCGTGGATCATGGGTGTGTAGGTGTTGCTGGATCGTGGGTGTGCAGGTGTGGGTGGTTTATGGTTGTGTAGGTGTTGGTGGATCATGGGTGTGTAGGAGTTGGCGATTGAGGCTACACAGGGAATGAAGGTGATGGGTAGTGTCAGTCTAATTTGTGTATCATGAGAAGTAGCCACTAGCTGGCCTGCGCCATAAAGAGCAGAAATCATGGGAAATGGGTGTCTGGGCATTGGGGATTCATGGGTGTGTATGTGTTGATGGTTCATGGGTGTTTAGGTGTTGGTGGTTCATGGGTGTGAAGGTGTTGGCAATTCATGCGGGTACATGTCAGAGCTTTTCCTTTCGGCTATGAGCTGTAGCTTCCAGGCAGATCCTTGAGCCAGCTACTAAGCTACACCAAAACATACCAGCAGTTTTGGAAAGAAGATTGGGTCAGCTTCAAGGTGCACAAGGTTGTGTTGGGCTTGGCTCAATAGTCAGTAGGGGGAGCTGCATAGAAGCTGCTGCTCGTAGCTGAACTCAGAGGAAAGCTATGGTACAGGTGGTGGTCAAATTGCAGTAATGATGGCTGAGACCGGTGATGCAGCATGAGATAAAATGAGCAAGTAACATAACATAAACAAGAAGATGAAGAGTTCGAGGCATCATAGACAAGCTAACATACACATGCCAACATGAAGTGCTGAAGGGAAGGCATGGCTCATTTTCATCATGCAACAGCTCATATACATAGAACCTTCCAATAAGCCTGCATGTGTGTGCATTGTAAGGGATCCTACCTGCATCAGTCGATTGTGTAAAGTTTCAGTCGCATTGGCAGCTTGCCCTCCTCGTCCAGGTAGCTATCCAGGCAGGAGAAATCATCCAAGCTGTCCACTCTGGCCACCTCCCAAGAATGTTCCCCATGCAGGAGCTTGTCAACACTCCCCTTGAATACTGTCCCTTTGCCAAGTACACAGTCAGCTTTGACGAGGGCCAGGGTTTTAATTTCATTGGACATGTAATATGTTGACGTCCTGAACTCAAAGCCAACAGACAAAACAAAGGTTTTCTTGGAGCTGTCAGACACAATCTCCACAAACAAAGTGTGGAAGATGTCATGTCCGTTTATCACTGCCCCGCGAGCAGCCCTGATAGTATGACGGTCCTCTTGTGACCCAGCATGCTGCACTAATGTCAGAAGCTTGACCAGATCTCCTTCACAGAAGCAACTTCCATATGAGACGCCATTTGCCACTCCCACATATTTCCGTTTGTCCTTGAACCATGCCACACTTCTGCCATTAATAGACTGCAGACTTTTTGGCATGGAGGCAGCTTTCCCTGGAAACTTGATCTGACAACTCTTCCATACTAATGCATGAACAGACATAGCAAGGTCCACTGGAAGCCAGGGTGCAATAGCACTCTGGTTAGATAGGACTGATGTACTCAAGTGCCCTAGTCGGAGGACGTTCAATAAATCCCTCCGTTGTTCCTTGCTGATGCAGCTCGCCCAGTCCTCGCCCATCCACCTGGCCATGAGCCTGAGTATCTGATTCTCTGAGAACTCAACTGCCAACTTGTCCGAGTCAAAGAAATCAAGTACTGAAAAAAGTCCAGTTGCTTGAATTCCTGCATTAAGCTTTCGCTGGAAAACAACTTCTTAACAACACCGAAGCGTTCCACTAGCCTGGACATGCACTTCTCCATAAGAGCTTTGATGGCCGCATGCTCCACCAGTCCTGGGGCAGCCCCCTTCAAGGAGAAGACACAGTTCACAGCATCTGCCGACTCACAGTCTGCTTCGGTAAAAGATGAGATGGCTTGTGCACATTGATTAGTGCAAACCTCCAAACGATCAGCCAAGCGGTAAACCTGCACCAACAGGATGACCTTGTTGACATCTGCCCCCTGCTCACTGGACAGGGCACTTGCCACCTCCTCAGCTAGGTCGTCTGAGTACATGGAGCGAAAGAGCACCTCACATGCCAACAGCTCCTCTTGCTCCACTGGTAGCTCCAATATTTCAAGTTTGGGGTCTGGTGGTTGATGTGCAGGAGGTAAAGAGCCAGATCCCCTTCCTGCAGACCTCTCTTTCCTTCCTTTCTTTGGTTGCCCAACCGATCCACTGCACTCTGCCTGTGTATCCCTGAGCTCCTTTGCCTTCAGCAACATGGCCTCAATGACGGGGACTTGGACGCTAAGATGACCCTGTGGGTATAGAACAATCGCGCATCCTCCAAGGATAATCCCGTGCACTGTCGTTTACTGGTAGGACCGTCAAAAGCGAGGTCACTGGAAGTGCTAGTGCCACCTTGCGAGCTACGTAGGACCAGGCGCAGATCTGCCAAGTCAGGCTGGTTGAAATAGCCCTTCATATCTATACAGTAGGGAGATGAAAATGCCTGGATTACAAATAAGTTGCAAGTAGTATGTGATACAGGTTTAAACATAACCCAAAACGTTAATTACATTACATGTTAGTCGTATGATGTTAGTCATATTATTACCACCACCAGTAACGCCACCAGCAGCAGCAGCACCACCACCACCACCACAAGCAGCGCCACCACCACCACCACCATCACCACCATCTACGCCATCACCACCAGCAGCGCCACCACCACCATCACCAGCGCAACCACCACCACCAGCGCAACCACCACCACCAGCGCAACCACCACCACCATCACCACAAGCACCGCCACCACCACCACTAGCAACAGCACCACCACCACCAGCAGCAGCGCCACCACCACCACCACACCACCTACCACCAGCACCCCCCCCACCACAGCAGCAGTGACACCACCACAACCAGTAGCAGCAGCAGCCACCACCACCACCACCACCACCACCACCACCACCACTACCACCGCCACCGAGCAGCGCCACCGTACCACCACTAGCAGCGCCACCACCACCACCAGCAAGCGCCACCACCACCGCCAGAAGCGCAACCACCACCACCAGCGCCATCCACAACCACCAGCAGCGCTACCACCACCACCAGTAGCGCCACCACAATCACCTAGACCGCCACCCACCACCGCCACCACCTTTGCGCCACCATAACCACCAGCAGCAGCACCACCCATCACCATCAGCGCCACCACCACCATCAGCGCCCCCACCCCCACCACCAGCGCACCCACCACCACCACCACCACCGCCACAACCACCAGCAGCAGCGGAACCACCACCATCAGCAGAGCCACCACGACCACCAACAGCGCCACCACCACCACCACCACCACCATCACCACCACCACCAGCGCAACCACCACCACCACCACCAGCGACACCACCACAACAACTAGCAGCACCACCACCACAACCACTAGCAGCGCCACCACCACTACCAGCATCACCACAACCACCACCACAACCACCAACGACACCACCACCACCACCACCACAACCACCACCAGCAGCGCCACCACCACCACTAGAAGCGCCACCACCACCACCACCACACCACCACCACCACCACCACCAGGGCCACCACCACCACTAGCAGTGCTGCCACCAACACCAGTAGCGCCACCATCACCACCAGCAGCGCTACCACCACCACCACCAGCGACACCCCAATCAGCACCAGCGACACCACCACCACCACCACCACCAGCGCAACCACCACCACCACCAGCGCAACCACCACCACCACCAACAGCGCCACCACCACCACCACCATCAGCGCCACCACCACCACCACCGACCAGCACGCGACACCACCCACCACCACCAGCGACACCACCCACAACCACTAGCAGCATCAGCACCACCACCACCCAGCAGCGCCACCACCACTACCTAGCATCGCCACCACCACACCACCACACCACCAGCGGACACCACCACCACCAATAGCACCACCACCACCACAACCACCACAACCACCACCAGCAGCGCCACCAACACCACCACCACCACCACCAAGGCCACCACCACAACTAGCAGTGCGACCACCATCACCAGCAGCGCTACCACCACCACCACCAGCGACACCCCAATGAGCACCAGCGACACCACCACCACCACCACCACCAGCACAACCACCACCACCACCAGCACAACCACCACCACCACCACCCACCACCACCGCCACCACCACCACTAGCAGCAGCATAACCACCAGCAGCAGCAGCGCCGCCACCACCACCACCACCACCACCACCACCAGCAGCAGCAGCAACACCACCACAACCAGTAGCAGCACACCACCACCACACTACCAACACCAACAGCAGCGCCACTACCACCAGTAGCACAGCGCCACCACCACCAACAGCAGCGCCACCACCACAACCAGCAGCGCGACCACCACCACCAGCGCCATCACAACCACCAGCAGCGCTACCACCACCACCAGTAGCGCCACCACAACCACCATGAGCGCCACCACCTGCGCCACCATAACCACCAGCAGCACCACCACCATCACCAGCAGCGCCACCACCACCACCAGCAGCGCCACCACCACCACTAGCAGCGCCACCACCACCACCAGCAGCGCCCCCCCCACCACCACCAGCACTACCACTACCACCAGCAGCAGCAGAACCACCACCACCACCAGCGCCACCACCACCCCCACCACCATCTACGCCATCACCACCAGCCCAGCAAGCGCCACCACCACCATCACCAGCGCAACCACCACCACCAGCGCAACCTACCACCACCAGCGCAACCACCACCCACCATCACCACCAGCACCGCCACCACACACCACCACTAGCAACAGCACCACCACCACCAGCAGCAGCGCCACCACGACCCACCACCACCACCACCACCACCCCCACCACCAAGCAGCAGTGACACCACCACAACCAGTAGCAGCAGCAGCACCACCACCACCTCCACCACCACCACCACCACCACCACTACCACCGCCACCAGCAGCGCCACCACCACCACTAGCAGCGCCACCACCACCACCAGCAGCGCCACCTACCACCGCCAGAAGCGCAACCACCACCACCAGCGCCATCACAACCACCAGCAGTGCGCTACCACCACCACCAGTAGCGCCACCACAATCACCCTAGACCGCCACCACCACCGCCACCACCTGCGCCACCATAACCACCAGCAGCAGCACCACCATCACCATCAGCGCCACCACCACCACCATCAGCGCCCCCCACCCCACCACCAGCGCACCCACCACCACCACACCACCACCGGCGACAACCACCAGCAGCAGCGGAACCACCACCATCAGCAGAGCCACCACGACCACCAACAGCGCCACCAACCACCAACCACCACCACCATCACCACCACCACCAGCGCAACCACCGACCACCACCACCAGCGACACCACCACAAGCAACTAGCAGCAAACCACCACCATACAACCACTAGCAGCGCCACCACCACACTACCAGCATCACCACAACCACCACCACAACCACCAACGACACCACCACCACCACCACCCACAACGACCACCAGCAGCCGCCCACCACCACCACTAGAAGCGCCACCACCACCACACCACCACCACACACCACCACCAAGGGCCACCACCACCACTAGCAGTGCTGCCACCAACACCAGTAGCGCCACCACCACCACCAGCAGCGCTACCACCACCACCACCAGCGAACACCCCAATCAGCACCAGCGACACCCACCACCACCACTGACCACCACCAGCGCAAGCCACGGGAGGCGACCACCAGCGCACACCACCACCAGCCACCAGCCGCCACCACCACCACCACCATCAGCGCCACCACCACCACCACCGACCAGCGACACCACCACCACCACCACCAGCCACACCACCACAACCACTAGCAGCAATCAGCACCACCACCACCACCAGCAGCGCCACCACCACTACCCTAGCATCGCACCACCACCACACACCACCACCAGCGACACCCACCACCACCAATAGCACACCACCACACACACCCACAACCACCACCATAAGCAGCGCGCCACCACCCACCACCACACCACCACTCACTCAAGACTCGACAACCGTCGACCACTCATCACAGCACGCTACCACCCACCACCACCAGCGACACCCCAATGAAAGCGCACCAGCGGACACCAGCACCACCACAGACTACCACCACCACCAGCCAAACCCACATCATGGCACCACCGCACAACCGTGACCACCAGCCACAACCACCTGCGAACACCGGTAGCAGCAATGTACGCGGCACCACCACCCACACACCCACCACCACCAGCAGCAGCAGACACCACCATACATAGTAGCAGCGCCACCACCATCGACCACCACGACACACCAACCACGCAACACCAAACCCAGCAGCAAAGCGACCACCACTCAAATCCCAACCACCAACCAGCAGCAGCAGCACCATCCACCAGCCACCGACTCACCACCACCAACACTACACCACCACAGCAGCGCAACACTACCACCGACTAGCAGCGCCACGACCACCAACAGCAGCGCCACCACCAAGCCACCCACCAGCGCAACCACCACCGACCCCACAGCGCAACCACCACCACCACCACCACCACCACCACCACTAGCAGCAGCATAACCACCACCAGCAGCAGATAGCGCCACCCACCAAACCACCGAGCGCAACCACCACCACCCACCGACCACCACAAAGCCAGACAAACACGCACCACCAGGCACAGCACAGCCATCCAAACCAGTCAGCAGCACCACCACCACACACGACTACCACCACCAACAACAGCGCCAACCACCACCACTAGCAGTCGCCACCACCACACAACAGATCGCCACCACCACAACCAGCAGCGCGCCACACCACTACACCAGCGCCATCACAAACCACCATAATAACGCTAACCAACCACCGACCAGTAGCGCCACCACAACCAGCATTAACGATGCTGCCACACCTGCGCTCACCATATAACCACTCAGCAGCCCACACAATCACCAGCCAGCGCCCCCACCACCAAGCCACCAGCAGCGCCACCACCCCACCCCACCACTTAGCAGCGCCACCACCTGCACCGGACAACCACACCAGCCATCAAATAAGCACGTAAGTCCAACCAGCACCACACTATATCCACTCAACTCAGCAACCAGCAGCAGCAGAACCACCACCACCACCAGCGCCTCCACCCACCAGTAACAACAGCGCAGACCACTACCGTCAGCGCCACCACCACCACATGCCACCACCAGCACCACCTACACCACCACCAAGGACACCTACCACCAGCGACACCACCACAAACCACTAGCATAGCACCACCCACACCACCCCACTACAGCAGCGCCACCACCACTACCAGAGCATAGCCACCACCACCACCACCACACCAGCGACACCACCACACAAATAGCACACCACCACCCCACCAACAACCACACAACCCACACATCACCACCCAGCAAGCGCACCACATCACTTATCCACTTGCAGCGCCACCACCAACCACCATTCTGCCAAACCACCTTTTTTAACTCTACTCTAGCCGCCCAGACCACCACTAGCAGCGCCACCCACACCAACACCACGCCACCACCACCACCAGCAGCGCGACCACCACCACCACCAGCGCCATCACAACCACCACCAGCGCCACCACCACCACCAGCAGTGCGACCACCATCACCAGCAACGCCACCTACACCACCAGGAGCGCCACACCACACCACGAGCGACACCACCCAATCAGCCACCAGTGGACACCAACCACCACCACCTCCAGCGCAACCACCATCACCACCAGCGCAAACCACCACCACCACCACCCACCACCACCACCTAACCGACCACCACCACCACCACCACCACCAACCACACACCACTAGCAGCAAGATAACCACACCACAGCAGCGCCACC
>CM039462.1:48079938-48166365 GCA_022414725.1 Microglena sp. YARC | reverse complement strand
CAGCCCCAGCAGCCCCACCACCTACCAGCCAGTGCGACCACCTTCACCAGCCAGCGCCACTGACTCACCACAGGAGCGCCACCACAACTACCCACCGAGCGACACCCCAATCGAGCACCAGCGACACCACCACCACCACCACCAGCAAAGCCCACCACCACAGCGACACCACCACACCACCACCACGACATCACCCGTCCACCACCACTAGTAGACACCACCACCAACACCACCACCACCAGCGAGCACGACACATCCTGACTCCACTTACGAAAAGCGCTGGGCCACCACCACCACCACTTACCCACCCTACACCACCACCACCGCAAGCAGCGGCACCTACCACCACGAAAGCACATTATAACACGCGCCACCCACCACCAGCCTAAATGTAGCAAGCGCACACACACCAAACCAGCGCAACCACACCACCACACCACCACCCGGCCGAGCAACAACCACCAACCGAACCAGCGCCACCACAACAGCGCCGACCAACCACCACAAGTTATCGCACCACCACCACCCCCACCAGCGCAACACCACCACCACACCAGCCCGCAACCACACCACCACCACCACCACCAGCGACACACACCCCCACCACAGCGGGCACCACGCCAAACACTAGCAGCGACCACCGACAACGACCACCACCACCTATACTACCAGCAGCGCCCAACCCACTACCAGCATTACTGATTAGCTAATATTAGCCACCACCCAACCACCACCACAACCAACGACCACCACCACCGCAATAGCACCACCACTCTCCACCACCACCAGCAGCATATCAGCCAGCACCACCACCTAGCACTGACCACCCACCACCACCAACCTCCGCGACATCACCTCCACCACACTAGTGGAACACCACCACGACCCACCATCCGACCACCACAGCAAGCGACACCCAGCCACACGCAGCAGCGCCACCACCACCACCACCACCACCCCACCCACCACCCCACCACCACCACCACCAGCAGCGCCACCACCACACAGAGCAGCGCCACCACCAACGAGCGAGCAGCGCTTCCCACCAACTACCACCCAGCAGCAGCCACCACCACCCCACCACCAGCGCAACCGGACCACCACCACCACCACCAACCACCGCCTAGCCGACATCACCGACCCTCACCAGTCGCCACCACCACCTGCGCCACCACCACCACAAAGCATCTGTCCAACCACCACGCACACTCAGCGCACAACCACCCCACCACCACCACACTCCAGCGCATACATCAACCACCACCACCACCACCAGGCGACACCACCACACACCACCAGCGACGACCACCACACCACTAGCAGCGGGCATACCACCACGCACCACCACCACCAACCACACACTACCAGCAGCGCACCACCACTACCAGCATAGCCACCGACCACCACCACCACCACCAGCGACACCACCACCACCAATAGCGGCACCACCACCACCACAACCACAACCACAACCACCACAACCACGATCCTGCAGCGCCACCAACCAGCCACTAGCAGCGCCACACCACCACCATCACCCACCTCCCAGCGCCAAAGAACCACACTTAGCAGCGCCACCACCACCACCACCAGCGCCACCACCACACCACCAGACCGGACCACCACACCACCCAGCGCCATCACAACCTATACACCAGCGCCACACCACCACCGCGTGCGACCACCTCACGCAGCAGCCGCCACCTACACCAATAGGGAGCGCCACCACCAGACACCACCAGCGACACCCAAATTCAGCACAGCGACAACCACCACCACCACCACCAGCAACGCAGCTCACACAGCGACACCACCACCCACCAACCACGAGCGACACATCACCTCACCCCACTAGTGACCACCCCACCACCACCACCACACAGCAGGCAGCGACACCACACACGAGCAGCGCCACCACCACCGACCCACCACCACCACCACACCAGCCGCAGCGCCACCAACCCCGAAGCAGCGCCACCACCACCGCAGCAGCGCGCCACGCACCCCAACCACCACCAGCGCCACCACCAACCACCACCACCACCACCAGCCGCAACCACCACCACCACCACCACCACCCGCCGCAACCCACCACAACCAGGCACCACCACCAGCGCCACCACCACCACAAGCATCGCCACCACCCCCCAGCAGCGCAACCACCACCACAGGCAGCCACCAATACCACCTGCAGCGCACAACCACCAGCAGCAGCACACCACCACCGACTAGCAGCGCCACACCCACCCACCACCAGCGCCACCACGCCCAGCAGAAAAAAAAAAAAGCAAAAATAACAAAAACAGCGCAAACCACCACCACCACAAGCGCAACACCACCACCAGCAGTTGCAACCACACCCACCGCAGCACAACCCACCACACCAGCGCAACCACCACCACCAGCGCAACCACCACCCCACCCACCACCAGCGCACCACCACCACCAGCAGCGCCCCCAGTCACACCAGCAGCGCCACCCCCACCACCACCACCACCGCCACCACCACCGCCACCACCACCGCCATCACAACCACCAGCAGTGTGTACCACCAACACCCAGTAGCGCCACCACCACAACAGCAGTTCCAACCCACCGGACCACCAGGAGGCGCACCACCACCACCGCCGCGACACCACCACCCACCACCACAGCGCACCACCACCACCCAGCACCATGCGACGACCCCCATCACAGCAGCGCCACCACCACCACCACCACCACCACCAACCACCCCACCACCACCAGCAGCGACACCACCACCCAGCAGACAGCGCAACCACCACCACCACAAGCGCAACCACCACCACCAGCAAGTGCAACCACCACGCACCGGCAGCACAACCACGCTCCACCACCAGCGCACCACCACGAACCACCCAGCGGCGAACCACACCACCAGCGCAACCGACCACACCACCTACCACCAGCGCAAGCCACCACACCGTAGCAGCGCCCCCGACACCACGCGCGGCCGACCACCACCTACACCACCACACGCCACACACACCGCCACCACCACCGCCATCCAACCACCAGCAGTGTTACCACCACCACCAGTAGCGCCACCACCATCCAACAGCAGTTGCCACGCATCCACACCCGGAGCGCCCACCACACCGCCCAGCGGACACACGCCACCACACCACCAGCGACACCACCACCACCACCACCATGCGACACCCCATCACGCAGCAGCGCCACCACCACCACACCACCTCCTACCACCACCAGCGACACCAACCACCACGAGCAGCGTCACCACCACCACCAGCAGCGCCACCACCACCACCGCAGTGCAACCACCACCCACCAGCGCAACACCACCACCCAGCCAGCGCCCCCATCACCACCAGCAGGCCACCACCACCCCCACCACCACCCACCACCACCACACACCACCACAGCGACACCACCACCACCACCAGCAGCGGACCCACCACCACCACCACTAGCGGAGCACCACACACCAGCACCCCACAGTAGCGCCACCACCATACCGCCATCGGCCAAACCACCACCAAGCGGCACACACCAAGCCACCCACCCAGCGCCACTTACCACAAACCAGTTAGCAGCACCACCACAACCACCACACCAACCACCACCAAACCAAACGCCAGGCCACCACCACTAGCCAGCGCCACCACCACCACCAAGCAGCGCCACCACCACCACCCAGCAGCGCACAACCACCACCACCTTCCGGCCAGTCACAAACACCAGCCGTTGCTACCACCAACCATCAGTAGCGGCCACACCACACCCAGCGGCGCACCGCCAAAACACCAGGAGCGCCACCACCACCACCACCACGACACCACCACCACCACCACCACCACCACCACCACACACCACCAGCACACCACCACCACCACCAGCGACACCATCCACACCACCACCAGCGCCACCCCCCAAGCAGCACGCGCCACCACGGACCACCACCACACCACCACTTACCGACGCCCCCCCCCACCACAAGCAGCGCCTCCCCAACACCAGAAGGGCGCAACCACCACCAGCCACCAGCGCAACAATCACCACCAGCCCAGGCGCCACCACCACAACCAGCAGCGGCGCACCACCAACCACTACAGCGCACCCACCACCACCAAGAGCGCCACCGCCACCGCACCATCACCACCACACAGCACGCCACCACCACCACCACCACCCAGCATCGCCCACCACCACCCAGCAAGCACCACCACCACCACAGCACAACCACCACCACCACCAGCACAACCACCCCACCACCCAACGCCACATAACCACAAAAGCGCTACCACCACCACAATCACCCACCACCACCACCCCACCAGCGACACCACTCACCACCCACCATCGACACTCACCACCACCAGCAGCGCACCACCACCACCACTTAGCAAACCAATCACCACCACCAGCAGCACCACCACCACCACCACCAGAGACGCCCCCCCACCACGGCAGCGCCTCCCCCACCAGCCAGGCAGGGCCACACCACGCGCGCAACAACCACCACCACCCACCAGCGCCACACACCACAGAGCGCCACCTGACCACACCACCACCACCCCAGCGCAACCACACCAACCACCACCACCCACCGCCAGCAACACCACACCACCAGCGCCACCACCACCAAGCGCGCCACCACCACCACAAGCATCGCCCCACCACCACCACCACATGCGCAACCACCAACACCACCACCAGCGCAACCACCACCAGCAGCAGCGCCACCATAACCACCGAGCAGCGCCACAACCACCAGCGCAGCCCACCAACCACTAGCAGCGCCACCACCACCACCACCAGCGCCACCACCACAGCAGCAGCGCAACCACCACCACCCACAGCGCAACCACCACCACCAGCAGGTGCAACCACCACCACCGGCAGCACAACCAACCACCACACACCAGCCAACCACCACCACCAGCGCAACCACCACCACCCCACCACCACCACCCCCAGCCACCAGCCAGCGCAAACCACCACCACCAGCAGCGCCCCCATCACCACAGCAGCGCCACCACACCACCACCACCACCGCCGACCACCACCGGCACCACCACCGCCATTCACAACCACCGAGCAGTGTTACTCACCACACGTAGCGCCACCACCATCAACAGCAGTGCCACACCACCACCAAGGAGCGCCACCACCACCACCGCCAGCGACACCACCACCCCACCACCAGCGACACCACCACCACCACCACCATGCGACACCCAATCACTAGCAGCGCCACCACACACCACCACCACCACCACCACACCACCAGCGACACCACCCCCACTAGCAGCGCCACCACCACCACCAGCAGCGCCACCCCACCACCAGCAGCGCAACCACCACCACCTTCCACGGACCATCGACAAACACCCAGCAGTTGCTACCCACCACCATCAGTAGCCGCCACCACCAAACACCAGCGGCGCCCCGACACAGGAGCGCCACCCCACCACACCCAGCGACACCACCACCACCACCACACCACCACCACCACCACCACCACCACCACACCAGCGACACCCCACCACCACAGCGACACCATCACCAACCACCACCAGCGCCACCCATCAGCACGCAGCGGACCACCCAACCACACCACCACTAGCGACCGCCCCCCCACCAGGCGACCAACCAGCCGACGACCAATCCTCACCCAACCAGCGACACCAATCAACGACCACACGCAGCGCCACCACCAGCGCCACCACCACCACACTCACCCGACTACGCGCCCCACGAGCAGCGCTCTCCCCACCAATACAGGGGCACCCCCCAACGCACACCACCCAGCGCAATCAATCACCCAGCCAGCAGCGCAAACCACCACACCAGCGGCCCGCCACCACCACCACTAGGCCAGCGCCACCACCACCACCAAGAGCGCCACCGCCACCACCATCACCACCACCAGCACCGCCACCACCACCTCCGTCCACCACCAGCATCCCACCACCACCCAGCATAAGCCACCACCCCACCACCAGCACAACCACCACCACCACCAGCCCAACCACCACCACCACCAACGCCACCATAACCACCAAAAGCGCTACCACCACCACAATAACCACCGCACCACCACCACCACCCAGCGACACCCACCACCACCACCATCGACACCATCACCACCACCAAGCAGCGCCACCGACACACCACCGACTAGCAACACCCATTACACCACCACCCCCAGAGGACAGCGCCACCACCTACCACCACCACAGACGCCCCCCCACCACGAGGCAGCGCGCTCCCCCACCACAGCAGGGCCGCCCACCACGCAGCGCCACCCCCACCCACCATTCGCGCCACCACCACCCATCAGACGCCACACCACCACTAGCATCCGCCACCACCCGCCACCACCACCACCACCACCACCAGCCAGCATCGCCACCACCACCAGCCATCGGCCACCACCACCACCACCAGCCGCAACATCCACCACCACCAGCAACGCCACCATAACCACCAGCAGGGCCACCACCACCACAATCACCACCACCACCACCACCACCAGCGACACCACCACCACCACCAGCGACAACCATCACCACCACCAGCCTAGCGCCACACCACCACCACCCAGCGGACACCATCTCCACCACTAGCAGCGCCACCACCACCACCACCACCGACGCCCCCCCCACCACGAGCAGCGCCTCCCCACAACCAGCAGGGCCACCACCGCAACGCAGCAGCGCCACCACCACACCAGCAGCGCCACCACCACCACCACCAGCGCCACCGCCACCACCAACACCATGTCCACCAAGCACCGCCACCACCACAAACCACCACCAGCATCGCCACCACCACCACCACCAGCCGCAACCACCACCCCACCAGCCAACCACCACCACCAGCAACGCCACCATAACCACCACCAGCGCCACCACCACCACTAGCAGCGCCACCACCACCACCACCAGCGCCCCCACCACCACCACCACCGCCACCACCACCAGCAGCGCAACCACCACCACCACAACCACAACCACTAGCAGCAACACCACCACCACACCACTACCAGCCACCAGCGCCATCGCCACCCACTACAGCAGCGCCTGACTACCACCAGGCAACAGCCACCCTCAGCAGCAGCCGACCACCACCACCACACCACCACCACCAGCGCCATCACAACCACCAGCAGCGCTACCACCACCACACATAGACAGTAGCGCCACCACCATCACCAGCAGCGCCACCACCACCACCAGGAGCGCCACACCACCACCACACACCAGCGCCATCACAACCTCCAGCAGCGCGCTACACCACCACCAGTAGCGCCACCACCATCAACAGCAGTGCCCACCACCCCACCACCCAGCGCCACCACCACCACCACCAGGCACACACACCACCACCACCAGCAGCAGCCGACACCACCACAAGCCACAAGCAGCGACACCCCATCAGCAGCAGCGACACCACCACCAGATCCACAACCATCACCACCACCATCACCACCACCACTAGCAGCGCCACCACCAACCCCCCCACCACCAGCCGCCAACACCACCTCACCAGCACCAACACCCCACCCAGCAGCGCCACCCATGAGCAAGGCCACCCACCACCAGTGTCACCACCACCACCACCAATACCACCAATACCACGACCTCCACCACCACCTCACCACCAGCGCCACCACCCACCAATACATCACACCATTCACCACCAACACCACCCACCACCACCAGCCACCACCAGCTAACCACTCATACTACTGCAAGCACCCAATCACCAACACCAGTGCCACCACCATCACCAGCCAAACCACCACCACCAACCCACCACCAGCGCCACCACACCACCACCAGCGCAACACACACCACCACCACCACCACCACCACCACCAGCATCGCCACCACCACCAGCCACCATTAAACCACACCACCACCACCACCACCACCCACCACCCACCAGCCACCACCACCAGCCACACCAACCACAGCAGCCACCACCACCACCACCACACCACCACCACCACCAGCAGTCACAGGCGAGGCCGCCACCACCACCAGCAGAAGCGCAACCACCACCACGCACCACCACCACCACCACTAGCAGCAGCACCACCACCACCACCACAAACCACCAAGCGCCACCGCCGCCACTAGCAGCGCCGACCACCACCACAGCGCAAGCCACACCACCACCACCACCACCAGCACCACCACCACCACCACCACACCACCACACCACCACCACCACCACCACCACCACCACACCACCACCACCACCACCACCACCACCACCACCACCAGACCACCATCACCACCATCACAACACCAGCAAAACGCTACCACCACCACCAGTAGCGCACCACATCACCAGCAGCGCCACCACCACCACCAGACGGGGCCGCCACCACCACCACCACCACCAGCGCCACCACCACCAGCACCACCAACCAGGCAAGCAGCGCCCACCACCACCAGCAGAAGCGCAACCACCACCACCACCACCACCACCACCACTAGCAGCAGCACCACGACCACCACAACCACCGCGCCACCGCCACCACTAGCAGCACCACCACCACCACCACCACCACCACCACCAACACCAGCGCCATCACAACCACCAAAGCAGCGCCTACCACCACCACCAGTAGCGCCACCACCATCACCAGGAGCGCCCCACCACCACCTGGAGCGCCACCACCACCACCACCACCAGCGCCACCACCACCTCCAGCAGCGCGACCACCACCACCACCAGCGCCATCACAACCACCAGCAGTGCCACCACGAGCAAAGCCACCACCACCCCCACCACTACCACCAACACCACCACCTCCACCACCACCTCCACCACCAGCGCCACCACCACCGCCAGCAGCGCCACCACCAACAATACCTCAATCCACCACCAACACCAACACCACCCCACCACCACCGCCAGCAGCAGCAGCACCACCACCAGTGCCACTACCACCGCACTAGCAGCGCCACCACCATCACCAGCAACACCACCACCACCAGCGCCACCACCACCGCCAGCACCACCACCGACCACCACCCAGTGCCACCACCACCACTAACAGCGCCACCACCATCACCAAGCGAACACCACCACTACCAGCGCCACCACCACCGCCGCCGCCACCACCAGCACAACCACCACCATCACCAGCGCCACCACCACAACCAGTGCCACCTCCAGCGCCAGGGCCATCGCCAGCGCAACCACCACCAACAGCGCAACAACCAGCACCGCCACCAATGCTGCCACCATCACCATCACCGTCACCGTCACTGTCACCACCGCCACCACCCTCACCAGCGTCACCCAGCGTCACCCAGCGTCACCACCGTCCCCCACCGTCCCAACTTTCCCCACCGTCCCCACCGTCCGTTCCCACCCCACCGTCACCACTATCACCACCGTCACCACCGTCACCAGCACCAGCACCAGCATCAGCAACATCATCATCACCATCATCATCATCACCATCACCAGCATCACCATCAGTAGCATCAGCATCAGCATTATGGAATGGCTTGATAGGTAAAGGATTTTTGAATGTTAATTTGCGCCTATCAGTGCAAATCCCCTCAATTAAAATACATACTTGTATGTATGCATGGCCACTTGGGAATCCCCAAAGTTGGGCTCAAGCCCCCAACAACCCAAAATCATATCCACGCTCACTTCCGTATCCTTCAAGTGTCTAGTGGAATCTACAATATAGAACAAAGTAAAAGATGATATACAAATACATGAAAAATATGGTTTCGATAAATAGGCACACAGCTAGCCCGCAACGTTCGCTATCAGATTTGGGTGTATGCCTTGATTATTTGAGGTTACGGTTATCTTATCTCTTCAACAGTTGACATGTTTGCCTTTTGCATGCACTGAAACTTGTATGATTGGGAATACATCCTGACTCCTAGCACGCCAAAGCTTTGTTTTCTCTGATTTGTAAGCAGACAAATAACTGTTTTATTTGTTGAAAATTAGTACGCCATGCCCGTATGCCACAGGCGTGAGATTGAGGGGACCATCCCGTTCTCGTGCATATATGTCATATTGGAGAATGGCTACCATGTTGGGTTTATTTGGGTTCGCAGGCCCTCTGCGCCTGAGCTTGGACTACCGCGCCGTTTGCCCACCCTTATCCTTTATTTAACTGCTTTTCCGTTCCGCTGCAAAACGGGCCTTTCTCCTACCTTTCGCGGTTTTCGCTCTTCCCCGAGTCGACTCAGTAAAAATCACTGAGTGCAAGCAAGAAAGCAATCAGGCAAAGAAGCAACATCGTAGATAGCAAGCAAGTTAAGCATACATTGCGCAACCTTTCCAGCCAGCAATTAACAATACTAATAAACCGTTTTCGCTTACCGGTAGTCGTCATCAGTAAGGAGCCCCTTGATCACTTTAAAGTTTGGCGATTTGCAATGCGCCCTATCAATTTGTCTCACCTAATTATTGTTGCTTTGGAATTAGTTCAGAGTCGCTGCTTCCCCCCTAGGTACCTGACGCTCTTCTAGGAGCTCCGAAAAAGATAACTTTGTCACAAAGTGGGGCAGATAGAAAAGCAATACAGCTTCCAACGCCCCCGAAGCGACAGATTCTTTGCCTAGTATCGATTCAACAATTTCTGCTGATCTACTTCATGAAATAAAGATTCTCCAAGGTTGATCGAAGAAACGAATACGATGGTAGCTTGCAGAGTCCTCCAAGCATATGCTCTTCTGCCTCTATTTGTTTTGTGTGGCGGTTCGAAAACTGCTGGTTTTGTTATTGTCCGTCGAGTCGGACACTGAGTTGGCATAGCGCACGCGTGGTCCTGTGGCTCCAGGACCCGGGTTGCCTGCCGCCGGGCCATAGGCTAGCTATGGCCCGCACGTGTCTTCGGAACCTTCCTGAAGACTTCCTTTTCTATATAGCCGCACGAGTTGCGATGATAAGCTATCTGCTCTTCAGTCTTCATTGTGTAACAACTCTATTGATTTGAAAAAAAAAAAAAAAAAAAAAAAAAATCAATCTGCTCTTTAGTCTTCATTGTTGTAACAACTCTATGATTGAAAGGTTATCGGCCCCACCGCTACCCGCAGACAGCGCCCCTGCGCCCGTGCCAAGTGGATCTTCAGCCCTGCACAAGGTGACAGTTTTCCCTCAGACTAGCTCGACGGCTTGAGTACTGCTTTTGGCCCTGGATTGTCTACGTATTCACGTGAGAAATCTAACCTGCGCTGCCTCGCCTACTGCCCACACAACTCTCCCGTTGTCTCTACCATCCGTCACCGACGAAACGTTGACGCAGTCCAGGAGTCTGAGTAGATCTTTGACGTGAGTTACGAACTCATCAGATCACACACAGCGTTGCGCAATCCACAAGGATTGCTTGTGCCACGGAGTATAACCCTGCACACCCTCGAACTGACCCCCCCCCCCCCCCCCCCCCCCCCCCCCCCCAGCTTCCTGCTACCATCTCCACCATTACAGACCAACAAGACCCATTTGGTTCCCCTTTTGTTATCAACACTCCATCACCTCTACCTCCGAACCGCACACCAAAGACTGAAACAAGACAAGCTTCACACCCGGATTACCCACAGGCCGGTTTATTAACCCGGTGTGAAGATCAAGACCCCAAGACCCCAGCGCCGCGACAGACACCTTGGCAACTCCAGCCAAGCCCCCTGCACTCGTCTTCGACGGCACACCTGCTGTCCCATGGCACAAGTGTGGACCCTTCCTCCTCCGCCATCTCAGGTCCCACCCGGGGTGCATCTCCGTTGCCATTGAGGCAGCAAAGGACGTTGTCCCCGCAAATGAGCCAGCAGATGCCGACGGATACCCGCTGGAGGAGTCTCACTACCCGAATGTGGACAATGCTAATGCAACTATTGCGGCTCGTGCTGTTCCCTACCCAATCAACATGGTAAAGAACGCTGTTGCACTGAATGAGATCCTCAAGCATTGTTCTGAACCCATTCAACAGGCCATCATAGCCCACTCTAACGTTGCTGCTAAAGCCTACAGGTTTCTCAAGACCTCCTATGGAGAGAGGAACTCTGACCTTGAGACAGGGGCAGTGAGATCCATGTATAACCTCAGCATGACAACTACTGAGCCACTACAAACCTACCTCTCTCGCAGTTATGAACTCTATACGTTGCTTCCCCAAGTGAATGGGGTCAGCAACACCTCCATCCCTGCATTCCTCAGCATTATTGTTCAAGGACTTACACCTCGTCCAGAATACAATGGATTCAGGTTTTCCTTTCACAACTGTGTATGCCCTGATTTTGCCTCTTTTCAGACCCAGATCATCAGGTACCAGGTATCTAACCAGATCTCTGACTCCAGAATCTCTCCAGAAGAGACTGAGCACATGGCAGCTGCTGTTTTCCAAGGCCGCCCACGGAAGGACCGTCTCCCATCTACCCAGATGACATGCTGGAACTGCAATGGCTATGGGCACAACTCAACCACTTGCCCTAGCCCCCTCACAGAGCTGAAGTACAGGCCCCCACCATTCTCTACATCTGCCCGTCGAGGATCCTCATCACCCCCCAAGGATGCAGCCAAGAGGTCATCCAGCAAGTCCAAGTCTCCTAGGAGAGACAGCAGAGCAGCTGCCAGAGACACCAGAGGACGACGTGACAGACGTGGGCATGCCCATGTTGCAGATGATGACTGTTCCACCTCCCAGTCCACAACAGACAATGAGGATGAGCACAACTTCATGGCCTTGACTTCTGATGGCCCACAGCCCCTCCAGTTTGCAGACTCAAGAGGCAAGTCCAAACCCCTGTCTGACCCACATGCTCCAATGGATGACACTGCTTTCCCTGGACCCACACCTGATCATGATGCTTGCCATAGTAGGAGATATGAGTCTATGCCAGCCCTAGTTTCAAGTGATGGCACCTCTGATGATGATGATGATAAGAGTACTCATGCCCAGTTCCAGACAGCCCTCCTGACAGAATAGATTTTAGACTGTGCAGCCCACTCCCACTTCACCAGTAACCCGTTCATCTTGCATGACATTCAGGATCTCCCCCCAGCCTATTAGCCTCCACCTGGCAGACCTTGGAGCATCACCACTGCTCTGCCTCCAGAAAGGAAAAGCCAACATCAGGGGTCACCTTGGATCCATGATCACACTCAACGATGTGCTCCTTGCTCCACCCTTGACTGTGGTCAACATTCTCAGTGTTCATGCAGCACACAAACTCTGTCCCAACCTCCAACTACATGCATCTAGTGTTGCTGCTACACTCTCCATCCCAACTGCCAAGGGCTCCAAGACCATTCTTCTTTGCCCTAAACAAAATGGCCTCTACATCACTAGCACCTCTAAGATCCCTCCCTCTCCCCCATACCCCTGTAATACCCTCCCTTCTGTCATCATGATGGTCACCCAGCAAGACCCACAGAACATTTGCTACAATGATGATGCTGCTGCCAGTTTCACCATTCCCCATGACACTGCCAGCAGCTCCAGCAGCCTACCAAACCTAGTTCCTGCAGATGGTGAGGATGCCATGCCTGACCTTGTTCACCCCATCATGCCCTCCATGATCCAGTCAGACAATGGGGGGGAATTCTCACCACACCACCATGCCATGCTGGAAGATGACTTGTATACCACATCATCCCATGACTTCATCCCAGATACTGATTACTCCACAGCCCCTAGCCAGAAGATGCCCACTGTTCCCCATGATGAGCTGTGTAACCTGACAGAAGCAGAAGCCAGACAAGAGATGGACCTCCTGCTGGACCAAGCCAGAACCAGCTATGAAAGTCCCTATCCCATTGATGGACAGGGGTCCTGCACCCAACAGGAGCTATCCCAAGCCCTTAGATTTGACCAATGGATTCCATCAGCTACTTCTCTCTCTCCTGATCAGCCCCTAGCCCATATCAATACGAACACCCACCCAGTATATTTCCTGAGCAACTCTGGCCTCTCCAGGACTAAGTTTGGAGCCCTGCTGAACACCCTCAACAATTCCCCTTCCTCCCTTAGAGCCTTCAGCATCAGACCTAGACAGCCTCTCCCTATCCTCATTGCCCAGATAGCTACCAGGTTCCCTGCCCTTCTAGCTGCTGAATTGTCCAGGTTCCCCAGGAGACAAATGCACAATAGTCACTTCTCAGTCTGTGGACCCCTCCTCAAGCATGTCAACAGATTGCAACACATGGTACACATATACCCCACTGTCTCCACAGCTGCCAGGCCCACCATTCAGTGGGCCATATGCCTCCAAGTAGCTATGGTCCAAGCACATGCAAGGGTACTGGTTTCCTGGCCCAAGATGCTTATGCACCCCATCAGCTGTGTGTATCCTGGGGGCAGAGTAATGTGTGTCAACAACCTCAGCATGCACTGGAGCCCTATGGATTTCACATTCATCAACATGCTGGACACCCCAAAAATGTATAGGAAATCTTTCTCCACCCTCCTGGAGAAACTGCACACCCAGCTGGACCTTGATGGTTACCCAGCATCTGGCACCTAACTTGACCATAGTTGACATTCTTGTTTTAGCCATGAACACTCTAGGATTAATGTGATGCACTGTACTTCCCCATGTACTGCTGTTTTCTTGTTCTTTAGTATCTCTTTCTTAAGCTTCCACAGCATGTCTTCAATTCTCTAATTTAGGGTAATCCCAAATTATGGGGGAAATCAGTCCTATCTGACAGACATCCTGGCAGCTCCACTGGCAGCTGCCTGGCAGACTCTCCTGTGCCTCAGCCTGACTCATAGGCTGCCATAACTCTTAAACATAGTCCGTAGTATTAATAGTCTTCTCTGAGTTAAAGCTACCTTATAGATGACTTTGGAAGTATCTCAGTATATCTCTCCATCTGGATTGATTACATGAGCCAGCGGGGGACGTCTACCTTAAAGAAGTTGCTTACAGCCAGTCAGCCCTTTTTACCCCTAGTCCCTCTCGTTCCTGGCCCCTAGCAGATATTGACCTAAAGATCCCTGCCTTCAATGTGCCACACCCCTTTGGACTGTCCCAAATAATTTATTATTTACAGTTCCTCTTGCCAGCCGTTAGCATATCTAATAGCCCTGTCAGCCCTAATACACCTGTATTTTCTTTATGCCCCTCAGCTAATTCCAGGGATTCTTGTACCCAAGAATACCTTGAATTGGGGGGGATGTTATTGTCCGTCGAGTCGGACACTGAGTTGGCATAGCGCACGCGTGGTCCTGTGGCTCCAGGACCCGGGTTGCCTGCCGCCGGGCCATAGGCTAGCTATGGCCCGCACGTGTCTTCGGAACCTTCCTGAAGACTTCCTTTTCTATATAGCCGCACGAGTTGCGATGATAAGCTATCTGCTCTTTAGCCTTCATTGTGTAACAACTCTATTATTAGGGATGGTGGTGGCAGACCCACTATGAGAAACATATCCTGAACAATTCCCTTGACTAGGGTTTAAGGATGGTGGTGGACCAGATTAGAGGCCAAGGAAAAGGTTTCAAGGGTCTAGAAAAGCCGTCCCCGAGTTTTCATGTGTCACCTTTCTATCTAAGGCAAGATGACACTGTCATCATGACAGGCAAGGGGAAAGGGGATCTGCCTAACTTTCGGCAACCTTCCACGAAATAGGAAAACAACCCTTTGATACCGGTCCAACTATTTTCTAGGGCTGCGCGCAATCGGAGTGGGATTTATCACCCGAGATTTCTCAAGAACAATGGACGGACACAATGTTCAGGGACCTTAATCTCAAAACAATAGTCTGTGTGTGCGTGGATGGATACAGGTACCTCCAGTTCATGTTGGTTTAACAAAAAACATTGAGCACACCCTAGCAAGTGTAATATCTGTCTGGTGGAGTGGTGGTCCATAACCGCGTTTGAAAGTTTTAAAACAACAAATAATGTGTCACTTATTGCTTTCCACCAGCAGTGCGTATACATTACATGGCATCGTCATTGTACGGACCCCCACTTCCTGGGTTGAAAATCAAAACAAGCCCGCTCCACAAATACGGGGAGTGGGGGGGGGGGGGGGGGGGGGGGGGGGGGGTCTTTCAACCATTCTTAAGCTGAGTAATGAGCATAATTAAGCAATAAATTAGGCTGTGAAGCAGCAGAGCAAAGGAGCGCAACAAAAGTGTTCACACTAGCAGGACACATCCAAATATATTGTAGTGGTTACCGTTGTCCTTCTCACTTCATACATATTTATATTTGCATACTTTGGGCTGCATGCATAAGTGTGAAGGCATCTCCATAATTCACCTAGCCACTTGGCTCAGCCCAAGGATTTAATGTTGTAAAATTGGTTGCGTCTCGGGACGCAGAGCTAGATGTCCTCCTGAACAACCCTGCTGGTGATGCCACCTACTCAGTTTCCAAGTTCACTAGCGTAACTATGGTGTGGATCAATATCAATATAGCAAGCCATGAGCACTGCTTGGATGCTTCTAAACACAGCCCAAACCAGAATTGGTTTTACTAACTCGGCAGCTTCATCAAGCTAGAGAGCTGGAGGATTCGGCTTCCAAGTTCATTAGTGCAACTAAAGTTTGGCTGAATAGCAAGCAAGTAGCACTGCCTGGATGCTGCTACCTGTACGTATGAAACAAAAAACAGTACTGCCTCTTCATCAGCTTCAGCAAGCTAGAGAGCTGAAGGATTCGGCTTCCAAGTTCATTAGTGCAACTTCTTTTGTCTGAATAGCAAGCCAGGAGCACTGCCTGCATGATGGTAACCTTAGCCCCAAACAAAATCAGTGTTGCTACCTCATCAGCTTCAGACAGCTAGAAGCTGATCATTCCAGCTTCCACGTGCACTAGGGTAACTGACTAATGTTTAGCTATCCTAACTAGCAAGCCATGAGCATTGCCTGGACGTATGCTGCTACCCGTACCCGAAAATAAAACATGGTTGCCTCTTCATTTACTTTAAAAAGCTAGAAGCTGATCATTTCAGCTTCCAAGTGCACTAGCGCGGGTAACTAAGGTAAATTTGGCTGAATACCAGTATCAAACCAAGAGCATTGCCTGAATGCTGCCGCCCATACTAAGCCAAACATAAAATCAGTGACTCATTGTTACCTCCTTGTCAGCCTTATGCGGCTATAAGCTGATACTGTTATTGTCCGTCGAGTCGGACACTGAGTTGGCATAGCGCACGCGTGGTCCTGTGGCTCCGGGACCCGGGTTGCCTGCCGCCGGGCCATAGGCTAGCTATGGCCCGCACGTGTCTTCGGAACCTTCCTGAAGACTTCCTTTTCTATATAGCCGCACTAGTTGCGATGATAAGCTATCTGCTCTTCAGTCTTCATTGTGTAACAACTCTATCGATTGAAAGGTTATCGGCCCGACCGCTACCCGCAGACAGCGCCCCTGCGCCCGTGCCAAGTGGATCTTCAGCCCTGCACAAGGTGACAGTTTTCCCTCAGACTAGCTCGACGGCTTGAGTACTGCTTTTGGCCCTGGATTGTCTACGTATTCACGTGAGAAATCTAACCTGCGCTGCCTCGCCTACTGCCCACACAACTCTCCCGTTGTCTCTACCATCCGTCACCGACGAAACGTAGACGCAGTCCAGGAGTCTGAGTAGATCTTCGACGTGAGTTGCAAACTCATCAGATCACACACAGCGTTGCGCAATCCCACAAGGATTGCTTGTGCCACGGAGTATCAACCCTGCACACCCTCGAAGACCCCCCCCCCCCCCCACACACACACACACACACACACCTGATTCCGTCACCCATTCCCCACTTCCTGCTACTATCTCCACCATTACAGACCAACAAGACCCATTTGGTTCCCCCTTTGTTGTCAACACTCCATCAACTCTACCTCCGAATTGCACACCAAAGACTGAAGCCCGACAAGCTTCATACCCGGATTACCCACAGGCCGGTTTATTAACCCGGTGTGAAGATCAAGACCCCAAGACCCCAGCGCCGCGACAGACACCATGGCAACTCCAGCCAAGCTCCCTGCACTCGTCTTCGACGGCACACCTGCTGTCCCATGGCACAAGTGTGGACCCTTCCTTCTCCGCCACCTCAGGTCCCACCCGGGGTGCATCTCCGTTGCCATTGAGGCAGCGAAGGACGTTGTCCCCGCAAATGAGCCAGCAGATGCCGACGGATACCCGCTGGAGGAGTCTCACTACCCGAATGTGGACAATGCTAATGCAGCTATTGCGGCTCGTGCTGTTCCCTACCCAATCAACATGGTGAAGAACGCTGTTGCACTGAATGAGATCCTCAAGCATTGTTCAGAACCCATTCAACAGGCCGTCCTAGCTAACACTAACGTTGCTGCTAAAGCCTACAGGTTTCTCAAGACCTCCTATGGAGAGAGGAACTCTGACCTTGAGACAGGGGCAGTGAGATCCATGTATAACCTCAGCATGACAACTACTGAGCCACTACAAACCTACCTCTCTCGCAGTTATGAACTCTATACCTTGCTTCCCCAAGTGAATGGGGTCAGCAACACCTCCATCCCTGCATTCCTCAGCATTATTGTTCAAGGACTTACACCTCGTCCAGAATACAATGGATTCAGGTTTTCCTTTCACAACTGTGTATGCCCTGATTTTGCCTCTTTTCAGACCCAGATCATCAGGTCTCAGGTGTCTAACCAGATCTCTGACTCCAGAATCTCTCCAGAAGAGGCTGAGCACATGGCAGCTACTGCTTTCCAAGGCCGCCCAAGAAAGGACCGTCTCTCATCTACTCAGATGACATGCTGGAACTGCAATGGCTATGGGCACAACTCAATCACTTGCCCTAGCCCCACCACAGAGCTGAAGTACAGGCCACCACCGTTCTCCTCCACATCTGCACGTCGAGGATCCTCATCACCCCCCAAGGATGCAGCCAAGAGGTCATCCAGCAAGTCCAAGTCTCCTAGGAGAGACAGCAGAGCAGCTGCCAGAGACACCAGAGGACGACGTGACAGACGTGGGCATGCCCATGTTGCAGATGATGACTGTTCCACCTCCCAGTCCACAACAGACAATGAGGATGAGCACAACTTCATGGCCTTAACTTCTGATGACCCACAGCCCCTCCAGTTTGCAGACTCAAGAGGCAAGTCCAAACCCCTGTCTGACCCACATGCTCCCATGGATGACACTGCTTTCCCTGGACCCACACCTGAGCATGATGCTTGCCATAGTAGGAGAGATGAGTCTATGCCAGCTCTAGTTTCAAGTGATGGCACCTCTGATGATGATGATGATAAGGGTGCTCATGCCCAGTTCCAGACAGCCCTCCTGACAGAATGGATTTTAGACTGTGCAGCCCACACCCACTGCACCAGTAACCCGTCCATCTTGCATGACATTCAGGATCTCCCCCAGCCTATTAGTCTCCACCTGGCAGACCTTGGAGCATCACCACTGCTCTGCCTCCAGAAAGGAAAAGCCAACATCAGGGGTCACCTTGGATCCATGATCACACTCAACGATGTGCTCCTTGCTCCACCCTTGACTGTGGTCAACATACTCAGTGTGCATGCAGCACACAAACTCTGCCCCAACCTCCAACTCCATGCATCTAGTGTTGCTGCTACACTCTCCCTCCCCACTTCCAAGGGCTCCAAGACTATTCTCTTATGCCCTAAACAAAATGGCCTCTACATCACTAGCACCTCTAAGATCCCTCCCTCTTCCCCATACCCCTGTAATACCCTCCCTTCTGTCATCATGATGGTCACCCAGCAAGACCCCAAGAACATCTGCTACAATGATGATGCTGCTGCCAGTTTCACCATTCCCCATGACACTGCCAGCAGCTCCAGCAGCCTACCAGACCTGGTTTCTGCAAATGGTGAGGATGACATGCCTGACCTTGTTCAACCCATCATGCCCTCCATGATCCAGTCAGACAATGGGGGGGAACTCTCACCACACCAACATGACCTGCTGGAAGATGACTTGCATACCACATCATCCCATGACTTCATCCCAGATACTGATTACTCCACAGCCCCTAGCCAGCAGATGCCCACTGTTCCCCATGATGAGCTGTGTAACCTGACAGAAGCACAAGCCAGAAGAGAGATGGACCTCCTGCTGGACCAAGCCAGAACCAGCTATGAAAGTCCCTATCCCATTGATGGACAGGGGTTCTGCACCCAACAGGAGCTATCCCAAGCCCTTAGATTTGACCAATGGATTCCCTCAGCTACCTCTCTCTCTCCTGATCAGCCCCTAGCCTATGTCAACATGAACACCCACCCAGTGAATTTTCTGAACAACTCTGGCCTCTCCAGGACCAGGTTTGGAACCCTGCTGAACACCCTCAACAATTCCCCTTCCTCCCTTAGAGCCTTCAGCATCAGACCTAGACAGCCTGTCCCTATCCTCATTGCCCAGCTAGCTACCAAGTTCCCTGCCCTTCTAGCTGCTGAAATGTCCAGGTACCCCAGCAGACAGATGCACAACAGTCACTTCTCAGTCTGTGGACCCCTCCTCAAGCATGTCAACAGATTGCAACACATGGTACACATATACCCCACTGTCTCCACAGCTGCCAGGCCCACCATTCAGTGGGCCATATGCCTCCAAGTAGCTATGGTCCAAGCACATGCAAGGGTACTGGTTTCCTGGCCCAAGATGCTTATGCACCCCATCAGCTGTGTGTATCCTGGGGGCAGAGTAATGTGTGTCAACAACCTCAGCATGCACTGGAGCCCTATGGATTTCACATTCATCAACATGCTGGACACCCCAAAAATGTATAGGAAATCTTTCTCCACCCTCCTGGAGAAACTGCACACCCAGCTGGACCTTGATGGTTACCCAGCATCTGGCACCTAACTTGACCATAGTTGACATTCTTGTTTTAGCCATGAACACTCTAGGATTAATGTGATGCACTGTACTTCCCCATGTACTGCTGTTTTCTTGTTCTTTAGTATCTCTCTCTTAAGCTTCTACAGCATGTCTACAATTCTCTAATTTAGGGTAATCCCAAATTATGGGGGAAATCAGTCCTATCTGACAGACATCCTGGCAGCCCCACTGGCAGCTACCTGGCAGCTTCTCCTGTGCCTCAGCCTGAATCCTAGGCTGCCATAACTCTTAAGCATAGTCCATAGCCTTCCATAGTATTAATAGTCTTCTCTGAGTTAAAGCTACCTTATACTTAGATGACTTTGGAAGTATCTCAGCATATCTCTCCATCTGGATTGATTACCTGAGCCAGCGGGGGACGTCTACCTTAAAGAAGTTGCTTACAGCCAGTCAGCCCTTTATACTCCTAGTCCCTCTCATGTATTCCCCTGCAGCCTTCCTGGCCCCTAGCAGATATTGACCTAAAGATCCCTGCCTTCAATGTGCCACACCCCTTTGGACTGTCCCAAATAATTTATTATTTACAGTTCCTCTTGCCAGCCGTTAGCATATCTAATAGTCCTGTCAGCCTTTATACTCCTGTATTTTCTTTATGCCCCTCAGCTAATTCCAGGGATTCTTGTACCCAAGAATACCTCGAATTGGGGGGGATGTTATTGTCCGTCGAGTCGGACACTGAGTTGGCATAGCGCACGCGTGGTCCTGTGGCTCCAGGACCCGGGTTGCCTGCCGCCGGGCCATAGGCTAGCTATGGCCCGCACGTGTCTTCGGAACCTTCCTGAAGACTTCCTTTTCTATATAGCCGCACGAGTTGCGATGATAAGCTATCTGCTCTTCAGTCTTCATTGTGTAACAACTCTATCGATTGAAAGATACTTACAGCTTCCACGTGCACTAGGGCAACTAAGGTTTAGCTGAATAGCAAGCAAGGAGCACTGACTGGGTGCTGCAACCCATACTAAGCCAAACTTAAAATCAGTGACCCAGTGTTGCCTCGTCAGCCTCAAGCGGCTAGAAGCTGATACTTCCAGCTTACACATGCACTAAGGCAACGAAGGTTCGGCTGGATAGCAAGCAAGGAGCACTGCCTGGCAGCCTGGGTGCTGCGACCCATACAAAGCCAAACATAAAATCAGTGACCCAGTGTTGCCTTGTCAGCCTCAAGCGGCTAGAAGCTGATACTTCCAGCTTCCACATGCACTAGGGCAAATAAGGTATGGCTGAATAGCAAGCGAGGAGCACTGCCTGGCAGCCTGGGTGCTGCGACCCATACTTAATCAAACATATAACCAGTGACCCAGTGTGGCCTCGAGCCGCTAGAAGCTGAAACTTCCAGCTTCCACATGCACTAGGGTAACTAACTTAGGCTTTGCTGAATAGAAAGCCATCCAGGAGCATGCACTGCTTGAATGTATGCTGATAACTGTGGCCCAAATCAAAACAGTGTTGCCTCTTCATCAGCTTTCTTCAAAAAGCTATTAACTGATAGTTCCAGCTTCCATGTGCACTAGGGTAACTAAGGTTTGGGCTGTATAGCAAGCCATGAGCACTCCCTGGATGCTGCTACCCTTAGCACAAAACAAAATAGTAGGGTGCGCTAGTGGGTCCCCTGGAGGTCAGCCCTGGGGCTCTTGCGTCGAACTGGGTGAGTCGGGCTATAACCTTGTATTAACGGGGGCAGTTAGCTTTTGTATGCATTCAGTTCTGGCGATGAAGGGTTGAAATATACGGGTAGCCAGTATGGGTGCTAATTTGGGATGCCATTTCAAAAAGAACGTTGTGCGTGAGGGAAAGAAAGTAATAAACGGCGATGGTTACAAGGTTTATCTCCCTGGATGCTGCTACCCTTAGCACACCACAAATCAGTGTTGCCACCTCGTCAGCTTTAGCAAGCTATACAATCGTCATGGGCAGGCCATTGTTGACACAAGAGGCCAAGACAAGGCTTCAGAAAGGTAGAAGCCGATGGTTTCAACTTCCACAAGCACTTGGTTGCATAAGTTTGGCTAAATAGGTAGCTAGGAGCACTGCCTGGATGCTGCTATCCGCACTTCTGAAACAAAAAACAGCGCTGCCTCTTCATCAACTTCAGCAAGCTAGAGAGCGGAAGGTGTCGGCTTCCACGTGCACGAGGGTAACTAAGGTTGGCTGAATAGCTAGCTAGGAGCACTGTGTGGATGCTGCTACCCGTACTTATGAAACATAGAACAGCGCTGCCTCTTCATCAGCTTCACCAAGCAAGAGCTCAAGTTGTCGGCTTCGAAGTGCACTAGGGTACATAAATTGGCTGCATAGCAAGCCAGGAGCACTGCCTGGATGCTGCAACCCTTTAGCCCCCCCAAAAATCAGTGTTGCCACCTCATCAGCTTCATACAGCTAGAAGCTGATCATTCTAGCTTTCACGTGCACTAGGGTAACTGACTGATGTTTAGCTAGCAAGCCATGAGCGCTGCGTGGATGTATGCTACTACCCGTAGCCAGGATCAAAACATGGTTGCCTCTTCACCAGTTTCAGAAAGCTAGAAGCTGATCATCCCAGCTTCCACATGCACTAGGGTAACTAAGGTTGGGCTGAATAGCGAGCTAGGAGCATTGCCTGGATGCTGCGACCCGTGGCCCAAAATAAAGAGTGCTGTTACCTCATCAGCTTCAACAAGCTAGATAGCTGATGGTGTTGGCTTCAACATGCACTTGGGTAACTAAGTTTGGGCTGAATAGCAATTCATAAGCACTGCCCGAATGTATGTCAGGGGCAATGCAAGGGAGCTGCTTGCCATAGCTTAACAACAAAACATTATCGTCATCTCATCAGCTTCAGAAGCCAACAACTCATTATGGCGTGCAACTGGGGAAACATTATCGTTCAGCGAACATGCATGGGGAAGAGCTGACACAACACTATTATTTAACACAGTGCAATCTGAAGCAGTGGTCCCCTTTCTCAACACCAACCAGCGCCATTTAACAAAATGATGGCAACCCGGTGTTGGTGACAGTACAATGAGTCCTTCAAACTGTTGATTGGAGAATGGTTGGATAACCCCCTGCCCGGATGTTGCGGAGCGGGCTTGTGTGCGTCTAAGAGAGCGTAAATATGAAATTGAACTAGCTATGCGTCACACGCAGTAGCTTCTAGGTGGCAAGCCACTGGCCTCAGCCCACAGATTTCAGCAAAGCTAGAAAGCTAACGATGTCAGCTTCCACATGCACGAGACAGCGTGTCACAAGGTTTGGCTGAATAGCAAGCTAGGAAGGGGCGCTGCCTAGATGCTGCTACCCGTGCTGGGGAAATCTAAATTGGAAGATATTTGGTATCCCAGAGTATAATAAAACACACTGCCCTACAAGTCTTCTTCTCCTTTTCCTTGGTATGTAGATGCTACTACGTACCATCAGCGGAAACCTGAAGTAATATGTCCTCCTCGCCAGCTTCAATAAGCTATAATGCTGGAGGTGTCAGCTTCCACGTGCACTAGGGAAATTCAGGTTTGGCTGAATAGCAAGCCAGGAGCACCGCCTGCAGGCTGCTATCCACAGCCAAAAATAAATCAGTGTTGCCACTCTGGCAGCTTGAGAATGGTGTTAACCTCTACTTAGGTGAGGAGGCTTGCACAAGTGTGCCAAAAGATTCAGCTGAACAGCAAGCCAGAATGAAGCAACGCTAGGATAGAAGCTGCTTGCCGAATCCTAAAACAGTGTTACCACCCCATCAGCTTACTTCAGAAGCCAACAGCTCACCAAGCCGCACTAATAGGGTTCCATGGTTCAGTATGTTTGCAGGCTGGGGAAGGGCTGATACAAAATTCAACATGAGGTGTGCTTATAGGGTATAAGGGTTCAACACTTCAATTAGCTCACGGGTAGGGGGAAGGGCTGACACAACATTATTTTACACAATGCAATCTGAAGCAGTGCATCTGGTCCCCTAACCACAAGCGCCTTTAAAATATAAACAGTGGGCAAGGGTGGGGGACATGGAAATACTGGTTGTCCACATGTTCAAGGCACCATGCACGTCCACTACTTGGCCAACTTGGACAGATTGACCGATTGAGCCTACACAGGGAAGGTGAGAGGTTGAGGGGAAATTGAATCAGTTGAGAGGTAAATAACATTGGTCATATGCATATCATTATAAGTTGTCAGTAGCTGGCTTGCTCCATGAAGAGGGAAAATCATGAATCGTGCTTGTATGAGTGTGTATGTGTGGTTCATGGGTGTGTAGGTGTTGGTGGTTCATGAGTGTGTATGTGGTTTATGGGTGTGTAGGTGTTGGCGATTGAGGCTACACAGGGAATGGAGGTGATAGGTAGGGGGGAAATGGTGTCAGTCTAATCTGTGTATTATAAGTTGTCACTAGCTGGCCTGCGCCATGAAGAGTGGAGATCATGGAGAATGGGTGTCTGGGCATTGAGGATTCATGGGTGTGTAGGTGTTGGCGGTTCATGGGTGTGTAGGTGTTGGTGGTTCATGGGTGTGCAGGTGTTGGCGATTCATGGGGGTACAGGCAAGAGCTTTTCTTTTCAGCTAAAAGCAGTAGCTTCCCCCTTGAGCCAGCCACCAAGCTACACCCAAAAGGAAAGCTATGGTGCAGGTGGTCCAATTGCAGTAATGATGGATGGGACAGGCGATGGAGCATGAGACAAAGTAACCAAGTAACAAAACATCAAATGTAAGATGAAGAGGTCAAGGCTACTCACAAAAGCTCACATAAACACGCCAACACGAAGTGCTTAAGGGAAGGCATGGCATATTTTCATCGTGCAACAGCTCAGATACATAGCACCGTCAAATAGGCAAGGCTGCAAGGTTGTGCATTGCAATAGATCCTACCTGCATCAGTTGATTCTTAAATATCCTAGTCGCATGGGCAGCTTTCCCTCCTCGTTCAAATAGCTATCCAGGCAGGAGAAATCATCCAAGCTGTCCACTCTGGTCACCTCCCAGGCATGGGCTGCATATAGGACATCGTCAACACTCCCCATGGGTTCTCTCCCCTTGCCAAGTAGGCAGTTAGCTTTGACATGAGCCAGGGTTTTAATCCCTTCAGACATGTACTCTGCTGACGTTCTGAACTCAAAGCCAACGGAGATCACAAACATTTTCTTGGAGTTGTCTGACACAATCTGAACGGACAATGTGGGGAAGAGGTCATATCCGTTGATTGTGTCACGACGCGCTCTGATTGTTTGCATGTCCTCTTGTGCCCCAGCATGTTGCACTGATGCCAGAAGCTTGGCAAGATCTTATTTAGAGAACAAATAATTGCGGCCGTCAACAACTGTCCTGTGTTTCCTCTTGCCACTGAACCATGCCACACTACTGCCATCAACAGATTGCAGCCCTTTAGGCATGGAAGCAGCTTTCTCAGGACACTTGGTCTGATAACTCTTCCATGCAGCTGCATGACGCAACATAACAGGGTCCACTGGCAGCCAGGGTGCAATATCATTCAAGTGAGATATGAATGATGAACTCAGGTGTCCCAACCGGAGGACATTCAAGAAAGCCCCCAGCTGTTCCTTGCTGACACCGGTGGCCCAGTCCTTTCCGATCCACTTGGCCATGAGCATGAGAACTTGATCCTCTGACTTCACTTCCAACTTGTCAGAGTCGAAGAAAGCAAGCACTGTGAGAAAGTTCAGCTGCTTGAATTCCGAAATTAAGTTCTTGTTCCCAACTACCCTCCAAACAGCTCCGAAGCGTTCCACTAGCTGGGACATGCACTTCCCCATTAGAGCCTTGATGGTGGCATGCTCAACCAGTCCTGGGGCAGCCTCCTCCAAGGAGAAGACATGGTTCACAGCATCTACTAATTCACAGTCTGCTGCGGATAGGGCTGAGATGGCTTGTGCACATTGATCAGTGCACACCTCCAAGCGATCTGCCAAGCGGTACACCTGCACCAACAAGCTGACCTTGTTGGCCACTGCCCCATGTTCACTGGACATAGCACTTTCCACTTCCTCAGCCAGGTCTTCTGAGTACATGGAGCGAAAGAGCACCTCACATGCCAACAGCTCGTCTTGCTCTACTGGTAGCTCCAAGGTCTCAAGTTGGGTGTCTGATAGTTGATGTGCAGGAGGTGTAGAGCCAGATCCCCTTCCTCCAGACCTCGTTAACCTTCCTTTCTCTGGTTGCCCAACCGACCCACTGCACTCTGCCTGTATGTCCCTGAGCTCCTTCGCCCTCAGCACCATGGCCTTAATGACGGGGGACTTGGACGCTAAGATGACCCTGTGGGTGTAGAACGTGCGCGCATCATCCAAGGATAATCCCGTGCGTTGTCTTCTACTGGGATGACCGTCACTGGCGAGGTCATTGGAAGCGCAAGTGTCACCTTGCGAGCTCCGTAAGACCAGGCGTAGATCCGCCAAGTCGGGTTGGTTGAAATAGCCGCTTTTGAACATATTGTAGGGGAGAAAGCGTAGACAATGAAAGTGCGAGCGAGACAGGAAGAAGAGCGGTATCAATAACAAGCAGATCGACTTGCATCTGCGTCCGACATTTGAATTTATTTATTTCGGATGAGAAATATATCGGATTGTTGATTGGCCTAGCTTTGGCCCCTGAAAGGGGGGGGGGGCAACCCCTGGGCCCAACCTGACTCTCTGCCCCCTGCAGGTCCGACGTCAGCTGTCGGCCTGTCGCGATAGGGCGAAGTTCGAAAGTTCGGAAGTTGATCCCACTCCAGTCAGGCAGTCACCTTGACCTGCAGTCGCTATTTCCTAGGACTCTAGCTCAACGGGTTGGAATTTCTAATAATGAGAGCTTGAAAAGCAAGGAAAGAACACTGGTCAGTGGACACGCCCCCCGATCTCAAATACATAATTTGTGTGAGTGGCTTGATTCCACCCATTAATATAACACTTCAAACCAAAAATCAAACTGGCATGTGTAACACCAGTATCTGTCTTGAGGGGAAATCTTCATATGTTCAAGATCAATATGGCTAGGAGCAGTGTATATATATAATGTTGTAGTGCCTCCATCGCGTGCTAGGCTTATTAGGTACTTTGTATATGTGTATGTGGGTGGGTGGGGGGGGGGGGGGGGGGGGGGGTTGGGGGGGGGGGGGTTGGGTTGGGGGGGGGGGGGGGGTTCGAAGGTGCCGATGTGCCGTTCTTCAAAATCTACGTTTCATGAGCCACAGCCTTAGTTTCATTAGCCCATACATACGTTTGCAATGTATGGGACCTCCAAACTATGTGTTTGAGGCGTGAAACGTTACGTTCTTGTTACCTGGTGGGTGCCTGGGAGCAAGTATATATATTTCGATAATAATACCAGTGGTGCTTTAAATGTTTATGGAACTCCCGAAGAGGGCGAGCAGCCTTAACAGGTTAGAACCATGTACCGTTGCCAAGTTCAAGTTTGTGTCGGTGGTAAGGTGGGATGAATGCGGGCGATGCTATGTGGAGGGCCGGAGGGGCTGGATGCTAAGATGAGTGGGCCGGGTTTGGTTACACAAATCAATTGCTGCGTCTACAGATCCCAAATTACTGAACAATTGAACAATTAATTGCCGAATAGTGAAGCTTCCAGATAAATAACTAAGGTACGGGACAATGTCTTTCACCTGCCAATCTAGTAAATTCCATTCTGTACTCATAAGAGCATGGTTGTTCAAGGGGACTCCAGGATCTGCATCTGGAGGCGCACCCATTTCCAAGATCTGCATGTAAGACGTAACGAACCCTCGAAAATTTGTTTCTGAGATGCAACGGACCATCCAAGAACATAACCAACCTACTGGATCTCCGTGTGAGACGCAACGGGCCCTCCAAAATCTGTGTCTGAGGCGCAAGACATAGCGTTTTGAACGACCCTGCTCTGGAATGTGGTTTGGTAGTGTTTATACTAACCATGTCACTCCACTTTCAAATGGAGAGTAGCCTGAAAGCTGATAGACCATGTGATGAACTCAATTCAATTAATGGAAGGGCTGACGCTTCCACATCTAGGGCAGCAGTCGCCTTCCTTTCTTTATCACTATCCCCATTTTGGACAACATGCATTCATCAGCTTTCAGGCACCTCCATTAGCTACCCAGTGTCCACTGGGCTCAGTCCAATCAAGGAATTGAGCAAAGCTTGCTAGCCTACCTTCCTTTTGAAAGCTGATGATGCCAGCAACTGAGCTCCCACGTGCACTAGTGTTGCTAAGGTCAGGCTGAATAGTAAGCCAGAAGCACTGTCTGGATGCTGCTACCCGCAGCCTAAAACAAAAACAGAGATTACCCCTCACCATATTCAGAAAGCTAAAAAGCTGATGATGTCAGTTTCCACCGGCACAGGTTTGACAAAGGTTTGGCTGAATAGCAAACCGGGCGATGCCTAAAAGCTACTTATTACCGTATCAAACAAAAACAAATATCGTCTTCTCACCAGCTTCCGAAGCCCATTACGGCGAGCTAATGGGTTATACATTAGCGTTCAGCTACCATGCATAGGGAAGAGCTGAGACAATACTTGTATCCGCACAATGCAATCTGGAGCAGTGGTCCTCTTTCCCAACACGAACCAGCGCCATTTAAAAACATGATGGCACCCGGGTGTTGGTGACGGTACGATGAGTCCTTCAAACTGTTGTTTGGAGAATGGTTGGATCACCCACCTGGATGCTGCTGAGCGGGCTTGTATTGGTCCAACAAATGCTTATCTACGAAGGTGTAAAGATGAAGTTGAACTAGCTTTGCGTCACATACTCACATGCAGCAGCTTCTAGGTGGCCTCAAGAGCAAGCCACTAGCCTCAGCCCACAGATTTCAGCAAAGCTAGAAATCTAATGATGTCAGCTTCCACAATCACTAAGCGTGTCTAAGGTTTGGCTGAATAACAAGCTAGGAAGGGGCGCTGCCTATATACATATACCAGTGCTGGGGGAATATAAATTGGAAGATTGTTGGCAGCTCATAGTAGATTGAAACACACACTGTCCTACAAGTGTTCTTCCCCTTCTTCTAGATGCAACTCTTTCTAGTGGGCCCCTCACCCCCTTCGGGGGGCCACTTGAGGGTCGCAAGTACCCGCCATAAGCCATTGATAAGGTCAGACCCCCCAATTAAACCAATCAGTGGGCCCCCACCCCAGTCAACCCCTAAGGGGGGCCCACTGACCATACCCGCAGCGGACACCCAAAGTTATATTGCCAGCTTCAACAAGCTAGAATGCTGGAGGTGCCAGCTTAAACGTGCACTAGATAGGGTAACTAACTAAGTTTTTGCTGAATAGCAAGCTAGGAGCACTGCCTAGATGCTGCTACCATCGCCAAACACAAACCAGTGTTGGCACCTCATCAGCTTCAGAAATTCGAAAGCTGATGGTAACAGCTTCCACATGCTCGAGTTTGCCTAAGGTTCAGCTGAACATACAGGGAACCAGGAGCAATACTTAGAACATGGTACCGCAGCTGTAAGGTGTTGCCTCCTCATCAGCTTCACACAACTAGAAAGCTAATGGTGTCAACCTCTACATAGGTGAGGAGGCCTGCACTAGTTTGTAAAAGGTTCAGCTGACTATCAAGCCAGAATGAAGCAACGCTAGCATAGAAGCTGCTTGCTGCATAAAAAAAAGTGTTTTAACCCCATCAGCTTACTTCAGAAGCCAGAAACTCATAAAAGCCTAATTGGGTGCTGAAAGTTGTGGAATTGCCCCAATGGCTGGTTAATGGAGCTTCCTGGAAACTGCTATACGTAGCCCAAATAAGTCCTAGGGGCGTCTCAAGCGACGCGGAACATGGGCGGACGGAGAGTGTAGGCTATCGGAGCGACAGGTGGAAACTGAATCGAGTGCATCGGACCGAAGCCAGGGTTTCAACAGGGACAGGGGCCATTAAGTGCCAGAGTTACGTGTGCAGACAAACAGACAACGGGTTGATTCTGGGGCTTCCGCCACCCAGAAGGGTGGGATCCACCAAAATAAAACGGTGGGGCAAGGGTGGGGGACATGGAAATACTTGTTGTCCACATGTTCAAGGCACCATGCACGTCCACTACTTGGCCATCATTGACTGATTGACTAATTGGCTGATTGAGCCTACACAGGGAAGGTGAGAGGTTAGTTGGGGACAAATTGAATCAGATGTGAGGTAAATTACATTAGTCTAATCCGTGTATCATTATAAGTTGTCAGTAGCTGGCCTGCTCCATGAAGAGGGAAAATCATGAATCATGCTTGTATGCGTGTTTGTTGTTCATGGTTGTGTTGGTGTTGGTGGTTCATAAGTGTTTAGGTGGTTCATGGGTGTGCAGGTGTTGGCGATTGAGGCTACACAGGGAATGAAGGAGATGGGTAGGGGGCAAATGGTATTAATCTAATCCGTGTATCATTATAAGTTGTCACTAGCTGGCCTGCTCCATGAAGAGGGGAAATCATGAAGCATGCTCGTATGCGTGTTAGTGGTTCATGGGTGTGCATGTGTTGGTGGCTCATGGGGGTATAAGTGAAATTTTTATTTTCGGGTATCAGCAGTAGCTTCTAGGCAGCTCCTTGAGCCAGCCACTAAGCTACCACACACCCAAGTATACTAGCAGTTCTAGACAGAAGATTAGGTCAGCTTCAAGGTTCGCAAGGTTGTGTTAGGCTTGGCTGAATAGCCAGTCAGGGGGAGCTGCCTAGAAGTTGTTGCTTGGATTGTAGCTGAAATATAAGGAAAGCTATGGTACAGGTGGTGGTTCAATTGCTGTAATGATGGATGAAACTAGTGGTGGAGCAGTTCTATGGGGGTGCTTCTATTGACCAAATTGGCCAGCGCTTTTGCGCACTTGAAAACAAAAAAAATGCGCTTTGTAGTGCAAAAAGGGCAAAAATTGCTTGCTGCGCCCACAAAGGGCTGCAAAAACTGTGTGAAACGCGCAGTGGGGCTAAAAAAGGCAGCGCGCAAAAGCGCGCGCTTGGAAGGACCCTGGTAGAGTGAGTGAGTAAGGAAAAGAACATACACAAGAAGATGAAGAGGTCAAGGCATCATACTAAGGCTCACATAAACACGCCGACACAAAGTGCTGAAGGCAAGGCATGCCATTTTGTCATCATGCACACTATGGAAATGGGAACAGGCGTTAAAGGTCGTTGTAGATCCTTATAGCCTGTTGAAGACAGTTACGCATGTTATGCTTCCTCTGACATATTATTATGCTTCCTCGAGGACACGTCAGAGGGTCAAACCCCTTGACCCCACCCCTCGATGAGCGTTACAACTCGTCATGAGACCTACTGATGCGCCTCGAATAGAATTGGCCATAATGTGTCATACCTTCTGATCCTACGTCGGGTCCCAAAGGAAAGCAGCAGCAGCAGAAGAAGCCGATTGGAGGCTGTCGTCTGCCCCTACACTTTGACCTGCGGTCGAAGGCTCTCATCTATCCGAACACTTTGAACTCAATAACAGGTGAAGAAAGCTTTAAATGCAGGACTGCTTACTCTGGAGCTCGCTTTCAACCTGTGTGCAGTTCAGTCGGCAGGAAGGGCGCAGAAACCCTAGTATTTCCCTACTGGCAAACGCTGGCTTCAACTCACAAACAGCACACCGCAAATTAAACGAAAGAAAGAAAGAAAGAACGCCGAGAGGCATGGCTTAAGCAATGCCATCGAGGATTAAGGCTTCAGTAATACAATTTAAGAATGCGGCCGCAACAGCTCAGATACACAGCACAATTCAATAGGAAAGGCTGCATGTGTGTGCATTGTAAGGGATCCTACCTGCATCAGTCGATTGTGTGAAATGTAACTCGCATTGGCAGCTTGCCCTCCTCATCTAGGTAGCTATCCAGGCAGGAGAAATCATCCAAGCTGTCCACTCTGGCCACCTCCCAGGAATGTTCCCCATGCAGGAGCTCGTCAACACTCCCCTTGTATACCGTCCCTTTGCCAAGTACACAGTCAGCTCTGACGAGGGCCAGGGTTTTAATTCCTTTGGACACATAAAATGCTGACGTTGTAAACTCGAAGCCAACAGACAACACAAACGTTTTACTGGAGCTGTCGGACACAATCTGAACGGACAGTCTGTGGAAGATGTCATATCCATTGATCACTGCCCAGTCAGCACCCCTGATTGTATGCCGGCCGTCTAGTGTTCCAGCATGCTGCACCAACGTCAGAAGCTGAGCCAAATCTCCTTCAGAGAACCAAAAGTCATGTATTGCGCCATTTGTCAACCCCCAATATTTCCGGTTGTCCTTGAACCAAGCCGCACTCCTGCCATAGGCAGATTGTAGACTTGCTGGCATAGAGGCAGCTTTCTCAGGACACTTGGTGTGATAAGTTTTCCATGCTGCTGCATGTCGCAACATAACCAGGTCCACTGGTAGCCAGGGTGCAATATCACTCAGGTGAGATATGAATGATGTACTCAGGTGTCCCAGCCGGAGGGCATTCAAGAAAGCCTCGACTTTTTCTTTGCTGACACGGCTGGCCCAGTCCTTGCCAATCCACCTGGCCATGAGCAAGAGTATCTCATTCTCTGAGAACACAACTTCCAGGTTGTCCGAGTTGAAGAAATAAAGCGCTGTGAGAAAGTCCAGCTGCTTGAATTCCTGCATTAAGCTGTTGCTGCAAAATAATTTCCAAACAGCTCCGAAGCGTTCCACTAGCTGGGACATGCACTTCTCAAGAAGAGCCTTGATTGTTGAGTGCTCCGCCAGTGCAGGGGCAGCCTCCTTCAAGGAGAAGACATAATTAACAGCATCTACTGACTCACAGTCTTCCGAGCTTAGGGCTGAGATGGCTTGTGCACATTGATCAGTGCACACCTCCAAACGATCAGCCAAGCGGTAAACCTGCACCAACAGGATGACCTTGTTGACACCTGCCCCCTGCTCACTGGACAGGGCACTTGCCACTTCCTCAGCCAGATCATTTGAGTACATGGAGCGAAAGAGCACCTCACATGCCAACAGCTCCTCTTGCTCCACTGGCAGCTCCAAGGCTTCAAGTTGGAGGTCTGGTAGTTGATGCTCAGGAGGCGTAGAGCCAGATCCCCTTCCTGCAGATCTCTTTTTCTTTCCTATCTGTGTCTGCCCAACAGAAAAAAAGAAAGCACTGAAGAAAGAAGAAAAAGCTGTGAGACTGTCCAGCACCTTGAACTCTTCCACTAAAGCAATCACACAAGAGCCATCTCCCTTGGCCTGTACGTCCCTGAGCTCCTTCGCCCTCAGCAGCATGGCCTTCAAGACGGGGGACTTGGACGCTAAGATGATCTTGTGTGTGTAGAGCGAGCGTGCATCATTCTGGGACAGTTCTGCGCAGCGCCCTTCATCAGCGAGAAGACTGCCACCGTGCGAGGTCTGCAAAACGAGGCGTAGGTCTGCCAAGTCAGGCTGGTTGAAAAAGCCCTCCATGAGTATACAGAAGAGTGAGCAGAATGCCTGTATTACAAAGAAAGTGCAGATTTGAGATGCGGGTTAGTACCGAACCCAAAACGTTCATCACATTACAGGTTAGTTGCACGATGTATAGGGTGAGGCAAAGACCCTCCACATCCACAATTACATCCACAATTACATCACATCCACATCCACATCCACATCCACATCCACATCCACATCCACATCCACATCCACATCCACATCCACATCCACATCCGCATCCACATCCACATCCACATCCACATCCACATCCACATCCACATCCACATCCACATCCACATCCACATCCACATCCACATCCACATCCACATCCACATCCACATCCACATCCACATCCGCATCCACATCCACATCCATATCCACATCCATATCCATATCTATACATTATAGTTAAGGACTAACGTCGGACCAAATTAGCCCTAATAGGGCTATTAGCTAAATTAGCCCTAATAGAGCACAACTGATTTAGTCAAACTTAGCCAAACCTAGCCAAAACAACAAAGAAGAAGTGCCATGTGTGCAGGAGATTGTTTTTATGTATCCTACTGACCTTTGTGGCAATTGTGGATGATCTGACCATCATGATTTCATATTGAAGTAGGTCATAACAGCAGGGGCAAACAGAGATCGCTGTATGATTATATCAACGTGTTACGCTGGAGAAAAATAAGTAATTTAAGTACATAATTGAATATGGCAAAAATCCAGGATGAGTCTGCCAAACTCCAGACCACTGTTTATTTTTTTGGCTACGTAGGGTACTTACGACGGGCAACGGAGGGCTACAGAGGGTACATGCGATGGGCTACGTAAGGCTACGTACGACAACGTGCTATTTCTCGTCTCTTCACCTCTAGTCAGCGCTATAATTACAGGATTTATTTTAGAGCTAATTAGTGCTAATAGTGCTCCCCCCCCACCTAACCCTACAAATATATATATATATGTAGATCTATCTAGTCGGTCCATATATATTTTTTTTCCACACCCTAATTATGTAACATTTTGTTATCAAGTTTTGTTATCATAGACAGACCAGTCTTTACCCAAGTTTACTACACACATGTAGGTGGGTTGTACATGCAGGTCAGCAGGTGGGCAAATGACAAATTGACACCATTACCTTCCCACACATACACACCAATCACCCACAAATACACATGCTAACATGCATTTACAAGGTGGGTATCCATGCAGGTTACCACGTGTTGTTATCAAGTTTTGCTATCATAGACAGACCAGTCTTTACCCAAGTTTACTACACACGTGTAGGTGGGGTGTCTATGCAGGTGGGTGAATAAAAAATTGACACCATTACCTCCCCACACATACACACCAACCACCCACAAATACACATGCACACATGCATTTAGGTGGGTTTCCGTGCAGGCTACCACGTGTTGTTATCAAGTTGTGTTATCTTAGACAAACCAGTCTTTGCTCAAGTTGAGAGTTCTGAATTTCAGGGACAAAATATACCTTAACTACTTGTCCCAACGACCTGCTATTTCTCTTCCCTTCACCTCCAGTCAGCGCTTAAATACGGGATTTCTTTTAGCCCTATGCATTCTTTTAGGGTTGTGCATTTCAGGGACAAAATTTACTTGTACGACAGTTTGATTTATAAGTATGTAATAGGCTGGCTTGATAGCCCCACAGCCTCTACCACCGATATTGGTATGTGTATATACGCCTCTGACAGTGTGAATCATGTCAATAAAAACACACCCTTGTATGTGTGCACGGCCACTTCGGAAACCCCAAAGCTGGGCTCAGGCCCCCCTCCCAACAACCCCGAAGATCACCATATAAGTGGTGATCGGCAAATCATATGATTTTGACCAAAGGTTAGTATGATATCCTATGATATCATACACATTTCATCATATGATATTGTATATAATGGTAGCTTTGGACTAGTCAGACTGCCAGCATCATATCATATCATACGATATCATATGATGACATGATGATATGATAACATATGATATCATATTTCCGTTCCCTACAAAGAAGTGCGCCTACTCTTTTGTAGGAGTGGCAACGCCATTCGAACTGAATCCTCGGTGCCGCTGGTTTGTGTAGGGAGACCCACCTCCTGGGGTGAATACCTTTAACAACTAAAAAATATCAACGCTTACTTCCGAACCGTATCCATCATGCATCTACATGAATCTGTTTCAAAGACAGACCAAAGTGAATAGGAATTCTGCGAAGGCATACAATATTTAACGTTTGGCAAAATAGGCTAGCCACTAATAAATAAGCGTCGACTATGTTATATAATATGATTGAATAAGTATGTATGTGTCTGTTGTGGCATGCATCCCTTAGACTCCCTGATCAGTACGCCTGGCAAGCACCCAGCTTTTACAGCATGCTTTATGTGTGTGTTTGTGTGCGTTTGTGTGTGCGCGCGTGCGTGCGTGTGTTTGTGTGTTTGTGTGTGTGTGTGGGTGGGTGGGTGGGTGGGTGGGTGGGTGGGTGGGTGGGTGGTGGGTGGGGGGGGGATATTCTTTGGGATGGATCCTGCCGCATTACATTACATTACATTACATTACATGTTAAAGTCTACTTGACACCGCGAGGGTGTATGAGACTCTGTGCTTTAAACAAAAAGAAAAAGCACCCACAAAGCAAAAACCCCATTACATCAGGGGTGTGTCGAGGACAAACAAACCAAACTCCCAACCACCGTTTTGGTGGCGTAGGTATTAAACCCCTTAGAGCCGGACCCAGATCTCAACCACTTACAGTGGCGGAGGTAAGAAGCTAACAAATGAGAAGTCACAAGAAGAAGAAAAAAAAGGGATGATAAATTACGGTGCCACTAAGCAGTCCAGGGCTTCCTGTCTTGCTCTTCTACAAGTAGAAAGATAGTCGGCTAGGTTGCTCCAAAAAGACTTAGTGCCATTTCAATTCATAAAGGTTCTGAATGTGGAATCGCAGAATTCCACATTCCATACGGTTAAGTTGGTATCCTCATGGACATGCCTATAAATATCTGTAAACAGCTTCTGGTAGCGGAGGCGAATATCATTATAAAAAGGGCACTCAAACATATGCATTTCATCCTCAGGTTTTTGGAACCCACACATTTGACAGTGTCTCATTGAGCGAGGGATGTGTGCTCTATCCACCACCCTCATTCTTTCTGTGTTCAGCCAATGGGAACCCATTCTAAACTGTGCTATAGAACGAATCTGATCCTGCTTATGTAAGGCGGATGTAAAGGGAATCAAGCCATTCTCATCATTGCTGTTGGCTGCGAACCATTTTTGGGTATCGGAGGCGTTTAAAGCCAACCCTTCTCTCATCAGGGATGTCTCTAACTGCATTGGTGTCACTTGGGTACTTAAACCTCCATGACTCAAAAACTTCAGACATAATACCTTCGACATCGACAGCCTCCAAAATGTTGATGTTTTTACTGGATCCTAGCTTGTGGAGAGCACAACGCAAGTCATAAACCCAGCCAGTGTTGGAGTCAAAAGATTCCTCAAGAGCCATTCTAATGAGATCCTCAGGTTCTTTATGTATGGTCTTGTTCCAGAAGCGCAAAGCTTGTTTAAGCCAAGCAAAACACACGGGGTTCTACCCAGCTCTTCCATGATAATATTAGATGTAGTAGATTGGCAAACACCCAACATTTGTTTAAGTATACCTCTATGCCATTTCTCACAAGCATGGTCATTTGAGATAAGTGTGTTGTTCAGAATAGAAGGAGCCCACACCTCACAGCCAAAATTCAGGATAGGTTGTACAAGAGAATCAAACAGGTGGTGAGAATATCAATATTGTATATCTCCATAGTATGGCATCGCCTACGGAGCATGTGGTGTGCCTTTTGGGCCTTAGTGAGGCATCCTAGAAAAAGCAGCTTTTGCACGATTGCTTGAGTCACCATCCACAAAGAGGGATCCCAAGTAGATAAAAGATAACTTTGTAGAAAGTTGTGCTCCATCATAGACAAATTTGTAATCAGGATCCATGCGGGCCTCATCACAGAATTGCTTGTTTGAAAACGACAATCTCAGTTTTCTTTATATTCACAGCCATCTTAGTAGCCTCACAGAAATCTCTCAGACAGTCAAGCATCGCTTGCATATCTGCCGGGGATTCTGCCATTATAGCTAGGTCATCAGCATAAAGTAACAGTTGCAGAATCTTTCCCCTAAGCTCAGCCCCTACATTTGGGAGCTTGGATTGGAGGAACGATTCAATTCTATCAATGAACAGACCGAATAGGAGTGGGGATAGGGGGTCTCCTTAACACAATATGCTTTGGTTTGGTTTCTTGGATTCATCTGCCATACGCTCAGCTTCTATGGACCTTTGCTTTGATCCCTACTATTGGTTTAGCACACTATGTGTTGCTCAACACTTTCAAACTGTTTATGTCTGCTGTGGCATGCACACCTTCAGACTACCTGATTAGTATGCCCGGCACGAACCAAGATTTTACAGCATGCTTTGTGTGTGTGTGTGTGTGTGTGTGTGTGTGTGTGTGTGTGTGTGTGTGTGTGTGTGTGTTTGGGTGGGTGTTTGGGGGTGGGGGGGAGGGGGGGGGGGGGGGGGGGAGATTTTGTATTCTTTGGATGGACCCTGCCGCATAACACAATATGCTTTGTTTTTTCGGATTTATCTACCATACGCTCAACTTCCAACCCTAAACCTTTGATCCCTCCTATTGGTTTTGCACACCACGTCTCACACAACTGTACATGTCTGTTGTGGCATGCACACCTTATACTCACTTATCAGTATGCCTGACACGAAAAAAGATTTTAAGGCATGCTTTGCGTGCGCCCATGAGCAGACCCGTATGCTTTTCAAACTTCATTGAGCTTTGTATTCTTGGGAATGGACCTTGACGCTTAGCACAATATTCTTTGCTTTCTGTGATCCATATTTCATAAATCCAGCTTCTACAGACTTCTAAGATTATTTAATACAATTTGGACTAAAATTGTTGACCGGGAGGACGATGATTTTGTGAAAAGAGCCTTGCTAGAGAATGATCTAATGGCAACCTGAGATAGAAACAAACAATGCTGGTCTCATAGATTACTTAGATGCATTCAGAGATTAGATGTTATAGAAAAAATATCTGATATTCTTCAATATAACCAGACATCACTTGGCAAGATTGACACAGGGAAATTGATGAAGGCATATAAAAAGTAACAGACATTGGCTGGCAATCCCTGCGTTCAGTGAACCCCAGGAGTTGGTATTAAAACTATTATGTATGTGAATTGGATGATGTCAGAGGACAGAAACCATAGTTCCACATACACTAACTTATTAAATAATAGGGATGATATTAAATGCATAGCAAGACTACGTCTTCAAGCTCACATCTTCAATCTTGAATCAGAAAGGGGTACCTCTCGCTCTGGCAGAATTTGTAGGTGCTGTGATAAGGTGGTTGACGGTAAAAGAAGAGTAGAAGATGAAATGCATTTCATATTAGAATGTCCGTTATACGCCGATGATCTTTTCTTGTTTTTTAGAAAATGAAATTGAACCTGAATTGGTGTAGAAAGACTACAGCATGAAGCAGGTCATGAATCTGGATTCCTTTGAAGGATGGAAATACTCAATACAATTTATTTTAAAATGCGATAAGAATCAAACAATTAAATTATCATCCCAGATTAGATGATGATTCACTTATATTGTACAATTAAATGATCGCTGTAGCACGAACTCAGCCTCCCCCCCCCCCCCTTTGGTTAAGCGATTGTTTGGTTTTCAATTCATCAATGCCTTTTCTTTTTAGCCCTTCCTTTCACGGTTGAGCAAGTCTCTTCAGCCTATTTGGCCTACCCCTGGACTATAACATACATACATATACATACCGCTTATGAATGCACTCATAGCACAATATGGTTTGTTTTCTTTGAAGAACGATATTTGGTATATTTTGAATAATTGCATTCCTTTTACTGCCGAATACAGCGTGTAGCCAATTTTTTGGCTGGGGCCATACTATTTAACCAAGTTGAATTTAAAGTGTCTAGTTGACCCAAAACGAAACCCCACCACTATGTCCAATGGGGTCTTCCAAATATCCCCCAATAGAAATCACCAAGTACAAGAAATTAATCAATACGGAAAAGAAGCAATGTATGAAGCAATCAAGTAAAGCATAATTTCCACAAACTTTCCAGTCCACAACTAAAACAATGCCGTTTCAGCACATATTCGCAGTTAGGGGCCACTTGGTCACCTCCATTTTTTAGCGATTTGCCACGCCTCTTCTACTTTTTATTTTTTGCCAACTCTTTTGCAGGAGTGGATCCTCGGTGTGGCTGTTTTGTGTCGGAAGATCCACCTCCTGGGGTGAAAGTCCTTTCACAACTTTTTAAATAACTCCCACCGTATTCTTGTAGCTTTTAAAAGTAGTTCAGCGTCACTGTTTTCCAATCAGCATTTAACAATAGGCCGTTTTGGCACGAAGTCGCCGGTAGGGGCCATTTGATCACACCCCAAGTTTGGCGATTTGCTATGCGCCTTATCAATTTGCCTCACCTAATTATTGTTGCTTTAGTAGTAGTTCAGAGTCACTGCTTCACTCCCACCTGCAGGGGCTCCTCCAAAGTTGCCTTTGGCGACGAGTGGGACAGATAGAAAATCAATTCAGCTTCCAGCGCCCCCCAAGCAAAAGCTTCTTTGCCCAGTAGCGTTTCAAAAATGCTGCCAAGTAATCCGAGTGAAATGGAAGCCCTCCAAATTTGGGCGAAGACGAATACGGTAGCAGATTGCAACGTTTTTCAACCGATTAATCCACGAGAATGCTTAGTTCTCTGCCTGTACTTGTTTTTCGTAGCGGATCGAAAACTGCTGGTTTAAGGGATGGTGGATTGGTGGTGGAGGTCAAAAGTTTTCGAGTGTCTGGACAAGCTGGCCGCGAGTTTTTGAAGTGTGTCACCTTTCTACGAAGCGCACTAACGGTAGCCAGTAGCTCAGTAGCTACGTCCGGGGTTGCAAAAGATGACAGGATGGAATAAAGCTGGAATAAAAGGAAATCTGTTTCGCAGATTTTTCAAAACAAGGCAGTTGCGCTTTTAGCGCTTCAAAAATGGACCGTGCGCTAGAAACGCTGACCAATTTGACCGTATGTAGTACCCTGAAGGGGATCTGCCTAACTACTCCAGCAGGCCACAGAACATGAGAACTAGAGGTGACCGCCCTATCGGGCGGTCACCTGTCGCACGGTCGTGGGTTCGTGGGTCTCGGTCTGGGTCTCGGTCTGGGTCTCGGTCTCGGTCTGGGTCTCGGTCTGGGTCTGGGTCTCGGTCAGGGTCTCGGTCTCGGTCTGGGTCTCGGTCTCGATCTGGGTCTCGGTCTTCTGCGTCTCGAAGCTTCCAAGCGGCATCCGCAGTTCATGCGCAACGCCGGCTGGCGTCGCCCGAGGGCGCTCACCTATCGGGCGGTCACCTCTCGCACGGTCGTGGTTGCGTGGGTCTGTGTCTCGGTCTGGGTCTGTGCCTCGTTCTGGGTATCGGTCTGTGCCTCGGTCTGTGTATTGGTCTGGGTCTCGGTCTGGGTTTGTGTATCGGTCTGGGTCTCGGTCTGGGTCTCGGTCTCGATCTGGGTCTCGGTCTCGATCTGGGTCTGGGTTTCGGTCTGGGTCTCGGTCTCGGTCTTGGTCTTCTGCGTCTCGAAGCTTCCATGCGGCATCTCGGTCTGTGTATCGGTCTGGGTCTGTGCCTCGGTCTGGGTATCGGTCTGGGACTGGGTCTCGGTCTGGGTCTGTGTATCGGTCTGTGCCTCGGTCTGGGTATCGGTCTGTGTATCGGTCTGTGCCTCGGTCTGGGTCTGTGTATCGGTCTGGGTCTGGGCGGGTCTGGGTCTCGGTCTGGGTCTCGGTCTCGGTCTCGATCTGGATCTCGGTCTGGGTCTCGATCTGGGTCTGGGTCTAGGTCTGGGTCTGGGTCTCGGTCAGGGTCTCGGTCTCGGTCTGGGTCTCGGTCTCGATCTGGGTCTCGGTCTTCTGCGTCTCGAAGCTTCCAAGCGGCATCCGCAGTTCATGCGCAACGCCGGCTGGCGTCGCCCGAGGGCGCTCACCTATCGGGCGGTCACCTCTCGCACGGTCGTGGTTACGTGGGTCTGTGTCTCGGTCTGGGTCTGTGCCTCGTTCTGGGTATCGGTCTGTGCCTCGGTCTGTGTATCGGTCTGGGTCTCGGTCTGGGTCTGGGTCTCGGTCTGGGTCTCGGTCTCGATCTGGGACTCGGTCTCGATCTGGGTCTCGGTCTTCTGCGTCTCGAAGCTTCCAAGCGGCATCCGCAGTTCATGCGCAACGCCGGCTGGCGTCGCCCGAGGGCGCTCACCTATCGGGCGGTCACCTCTCGCACGGTCGTGGTTACGTGGGTCTGTGTCTCGGTCTGGGTCTGTGCCTCGTTCTGGGTATCGGTCTGTGCCTCGGTCTGTGTATTGGTCTGGGTCTCGGTCTGGGTTTGTGTATCGGTCTGGGTCTCGGTCTGCGTCTCGGTCTCGATCTGGGTCTCGGTCTCGATCTGGGTCTGGGTCTGGGTCTCGGTCTCGGTCTCGGTCTTGGTCTTCTGCGTCTCGAAGCTTCCATGCGGCATCTCGGTCTGTGTCTCGGTCTGTGTCTGTGTCTGTGTCTCGGTCTGTGTCTGTGTCTGTGTCTGGGTCTGGGTCTGGGTCTGGGTCTGGGTCTGGGTCTGGGTCTGGGTCTGGGTCTGGGTCTGGGTCTGGGTCTGGGTCTGGGTCTGGGTCTGGGTCTGGGTCTGGGTCTGGGTCTGGGTCTGGGTCTGGTCTGGGTCTGGGTCTGGGTCTGGGTCTGGGTCTGGGTCTGGGTCTGGGTCTGGGGTCTGGGTCTGGGTCTGGGTCTGGGTCTGGGTCTGGGTCTGGGTCTGGGTCTGGGTCTGGGTCTGGGTCTGGGTCTGGGTCTGGGTCTGGGTCTGGGTCTGGGTCTGGGTCTGGGTCTGGGTCTGGGTCTGGGTCTGGGTCTGGGTCTGGGTCTGGGTCTGGGTCTGGGTCTGGGTCTGGGTCTGGGTCTGGGTCTGGGTCTGGGTCTGGGTCTGGGTCTGGAATCTAAATGGAAAAAAGGTTACTGGGATTTGTTCGCGTTTACATTTCCTGGTAATATCTGTTTTTTACTGCCGAAGACGGCGAGCAGCCAAATAGCTGGCTGAAGCTAATGTCCAACAACAGTAACCAAGTTCAAGTTCAAGTTCAACATGACAACTGCCCTTGGAATCTTCGATACAAATATGACACCCTGACCTATTTTGTAGGGAGAACTGCGCACGGCGGTCGGAATGGAATTTCTCCCGAATTTTCTTACAAAACAAAGGACGTATGAAATGTTCAGGGCCCTCGATCTCAAAACAGAAATTTGAGTGCATGTAGCTGGACGCCTGCCTGCCTACTCTTACAAAGCATAAAACACACTCTGGCAAGAGCAATATCTGCCCATGATGGTCCATAATCGCATTTAACAGCAATGGTCAAATGTTTGCCATTTATTGCAAACACACCAAAAGTGAGAATTTCCTTAACATATTTTTTAGTTGTGAACTTGTGATAGGGATTTCACTCCAGGAGGTGGGTGCTAGAAATATGGTAGTATCAGCGTCCACATGCATTTGGTTGCCCAAAGTTTGGCTGAGGTTATAGGAGGCCAAAAGCAATGCTATAAGCAGCTACTCTGGTACCAGTCATGGTATTGCTGTTTAGGCTACTGACACTGCCGCTGCTGCCGCAACAGTAGCAACAAACACGAGGGCCGGTACAAGCTGCAGCAACTGTTGCAGCAGTTCCACCAGCCCCAGAAGCAACTCCATGATTGTTACCACTAGTTGTAGCAGCAGCAGCAGCAGCAGCAGAAGCAGCAGCAGCATTACAGTTGTTTTTGGGCTACGCGTAGCAGCTCCTACGCCTCCTTGTTTTTTCTTTTGAGACAAACCTAAATCTAGCTAATGCGTCTGAAAGCTGATATGACACGCATTTCAATGCAGCTTCAAGCATAGGGTTTGACCCAGAGGCCTTGATTAGAGCTGGCCGCAAGCTGCCATGAGTACAAAATAAAATGGTGAGCAGCAGCAGCAGTTGCAGCAGTGTGACTAGACTTAGCAGCAGCACCTGGACTGGTACTAGCAGCATCAGTTGCAGCAGCAGGATTGTCACCATCCTCAGCAGCAACACCTGAACCTGTACTGCAAGCGATATAAGCAGTTGCAGCAGTGTCACTAGCCTTAGCAGCAACACCAGGACCAGTACTACCAGCGGCAGTTGCAGGTAGGAACAAGGTCCCATGCAATGCCTACACACACATTGCATCCAAAGATTTCAAGCAATGTTCACACAAACACAGCCATACCAGTGCGATTCCCCCCCCTCACTCACACACTCCCCCACCCCACCCCGCCCAACCACTTAACAGCCATAGTTTTATCCTACTACCCCCCATACACAGCCATGATAGTGCCCCCCCCCCCACACACACACACCCATCTCCCACCACCACAAACAGTGCCCTACCAGCCAAGCTTAGCCATGGCAGTCCTCTGCCATCACTGCTTATTTTTGACCTACGCTTAGCAGCTTCTAGACAGCCCCCTTTCCCTGCCCTTGGGCCAAACCTGAAGCTAGCTCGTGTGTTTGAAAGCTGTCATGACAGGCATTCAAACGCAGCTGAAAGATTTGGAATTGTACTAGTGACTGGTTCATAGAGCTGGCTGCTGGAAGCTGCCAAGTGTAGCCCGAAGACAAAACAGTGTCAACCACTTGTACGCAGGGACAAGTGATTTTGTTTTCAAATCTGAAAGTGGGTTTTTCTTAGCTTTATGGTTTTAGGCCTCCTCCAGGGACAGCGTTTGAGTGCTTTCTATAGCTTTTGGGGGCCATTTAGGGCACGCAATTTTTTTCTTCTTTTCTTAGCGATAATTTTGCTGAAACGGGGTCAAAACTAGCGATCGCTATATATAGCGGAAAAGATAATCCCTGGTAGGGACCGGCATATCATATGATTTTGATCAGAGGCAAGCATGAAATCACATGACATCATACAAATTGCATCATATATCCATGTGATATTGTATATAAATGGTAACTTTAGCCTAGTCAGAGTGCTTGCATCATTTAGAATCATATGATATCGTATGATGACATGATATCATATGACATTATGATACCGTCCCCTACTCGTACGTACCCACATGCACTTCTAGCCAAGTCCTAATGTAACAACACCCACACCCACATGTACCATCACCCGTAGACACATTCACTACTGCACAAGATGCATAGCTGTACAATCCAGCAACCACCAGGCTCCGGACATGTGCATGCTTGCATTGGCAGTTACCTTACATGCATGCCCAGTCCCCACAAGCACAATCCGAGATACATGACTTGTGGAGCGGGCTTGGGCCCAAAATGGCCTGTCGATGACAATGTAATGTAATGAATAGAATTCTCAGCCTACCCAGCCATCTATATATCTTTCTATTCTTGATCCTGCCCTTGCATGCTACTCTTTTGCAGGAGTGGCAATGGAATGCCATATGAACTGAATCTTCGGTGTCGCTGGTTTGCATGGGAGACCCACGTCCTGGAGTGAAATACCTTTCACAACTTTTGAAAAAATGCTTTAGCAAGTCCTTCTATCTCCTTCTCTTGCTCCTGTTATCACCAGTAATTTTTTTTCAAATCTGAAAGTGGTTTTTTCCTACCTTTATGGTTGTATGCCTCCTCCAGGGACAGCGTTTTAGTGCTTTCTATAGCTGTTTAAAGCTTTTTGTAGCTTCATAGGGGCATTCAGGGCAACAACAAAAACTTGTATTATAGCAATATTTTTGCTGAAACGGGGTCAAAACTAGCGATCGCTATATATAGCGGAAAAATAAATCCCTGGTTATCACCTCTGCTCGTGGCACTGATCTTGCTAGTCTATGGACGTAAAATTACACTTACACTTCAGCAGCAAGACAGGTAATACATTTTGCCATTTTGGGTTATGTGAAAAACATAGATGGGGGTCTTCAAGGTTCATGCTGGCAGTTCCTGGCATTTAACTTTGGGACCGCAGGCTTAGTGTTTTTAAAACGTGATTCACGTAGATGGGCTCAAAAAGCTTATGAGTTGCCATGTAAAAACGAAAGTTTCGTAGTGCCCTTCATCAAAAAAACAATAGCTAGAGTCTTATGCAGTAGGCTCCACTGTTTTTTTCTGTGTGAAACATCGCAAATTGAGCGACTCGGTGCGACCCCAGTGCGGCGCGCTGCCCTCGAAACCTCGCAAAGTGCAGAGCCCGGGGGGTCCCTCGGGGGGGGTTATGGGGGCATTTCTAAATAGATTACCTAGGCTCATGTGTCGCCATGCAGCGATCGAATGGCGACGCAACGCACACAAAAAACACAGTGGTAGGCACGACACGAAGCCCAATGGCCTCCAATAATTGGATACATCATCACCTACTACTTCCCTTTCAACTTTCTTCATCCTTTGATTGGTTCATAACTAGGGATTGGTATATCATATGATGTTGGCCAAAGGTGAGTATTATTTCATATGATATCATACAAATTACATAATATGATATTGTATGACCAAAGATACCATCAAATGGTAACTTTGGTCTAGTCAGACTGCCAGCATCATATGATATCATATTGCCGTTCCCTATTCATAACCAGTCTATTATTCACCCAGATCACACGTCGTTGCATTTCAGTTGTCAACCGAAATCCTTAGATATGTATATACAATTAAAACAAGGAAAAATGGAGAATCAACGGCCCACCCAGCAGCAGGGTACTACATGATGCGCGCCATTGCGCTCTAGCGCGCAAGATTTGAAAGCCCGACTGCGCGATTGACGCAAGTTTTTAAACCCCCTCTGGGAGCAGCGCGCAGATTTCCGTTTTCAGTTGAGTCAAAAGCGCAACCCAAAAGGAGGCAGTTGCGTCAAAAGCGCAACCCAAATTACACAAGTTATATGCAGCGTCGCATGCAACGCTAAAACTTGGCGGAGAGTGATCGCGACAGAGCAACAGGTGGCAACAGAAGCGAATTAGTTTCGAGACCGTTGGCTGACGTGTAAGGCTTCATCTCGGTCAGACGGATGGTCGGTCGGTCGGACAGACACATGGGTAACCCTGGGGGCTCCCGCCCTCTTGAAGAGGGGGCTCTGCCAAAAATGTAGTACCCTGCCCAGCAGCCTCCAATTGTCCTTCCTAGCGAGAGGAGAAGCATATAGCATGATGGACACTTAAAGCGGCACTGAAAATTTGTGGGGTCTTCGGCACCCTTTTATTGGGCTTATAAGGGTGTATTTTGGGTGTGTAAGGGTGCTGTAGGGGCGTAGAAAAGGGTGCCGAAGACCCCCCGAAAATGCAGTGCAGATGGGCACGTGGTTTTGGGTTCTCCAGAGGTAAGAAAGATAGAAAGAAAGCAGGACACCTGTAATATATGGTCGGAAGTATGTTTGTATGTTACAGTCCAGGGGTAGGCCAAATAGGCTGAAGGGACTTGCCCAGCCGTGATTGGAAGGGCTTAAAAAGAAAAAGCACCCCAAGCGATCGTTTTACCGAGGGTGGCCCTGAGTTTGTGCTACAGTGATCATTTAATTAAGGAAGTGCACACTGCGACCATGGGCGTCGGTCTTTTGAAAGGGGGGTGAAGTGTAACAGATGGTCGGGGGGGCCATTTAGTACACGGAGACTTTTCCTAATTGTACACAACGTTTTCCCCATCGGTCACAACACCTGGGTATTTGAACAGCCAACAACATCAAGAAGCACCCACCAGTGTTCACCTTCTGCCTGAAGATAAGTGACGAGGATGAGGCTAGGAATGTGTTTGCCTATGCGGTGATCACTGCCAGAGCTGGTGAGTGACGAGGATGGGGATAATGATGCGTAGGTGTATGTTGTCACAGTCCAGGGGTAGCTAAATAGGCGGAAGGGACTTGCCCAACCATGATATCAGGAGGGGCTGAACACGAACAAGTTATATGCAGCGTCGCAAGCGACGATACAAATTGGCGGAGAGTGTTTGCAACGGAGCGCCAGGTGGCAACGGAAGCAAGTTAGTTACGATACCGTTGGCTGACGTGTCAGGCTTTGTCTCGGGGGGGAGGTCGGACGGTCAGACGATCAACGGGGTAACCCTGGGGGCTCCCGCCCCGTTGAAGAGGGTGATCCGCCAGAAGTACTAAAACACTCAATCACTTGCCATGCATAATCTTTTTTTCAACATACTTTTTTTGCAGCTAATTGCTGCGCGCGTGCTCTTTGCCTTTGCATTGTAATATTAAAGCTAAAGCCCCCTCAGGCCTTTTAACTTGACTTCTAACTTAAAAGAAGACATTTTCTGACTTTTCATACAACTTTCGCACTTACAACGGCCCATGATGTTTCAATAGGAAAGTCCTTTCAGCCAGTACAAACAAGGTGTTGCAGTCCCCGTATTGCACCTCTTAGGTGTCCAATGAGCTTGGCACATAACGTGTGCATCGTTTATCATGGGGACTACAACTCAAGGAATGTGATGTGAGACACAAATATCATGGCCATGCATGTACACAGTGTGTGCTACACACTAACATCCAGAGACAAGCACACAACAACTGTCCTCGGCTACTGCCATACTCAAACCAGCTGCCATACACACACCAGTACCAAGCAATTTGAAATGTAGAACAGATTTACCTCGAGAACTTCGTCACACACTATGATAGGAAGGATATTCACTCCAGGCTTTCAAACCTGAAGGAGCCATCATGCAAGATGTCTTCTGAGCAAGTCACCCCCTTGTTCTTCTGCTGACTGAGCTTGATTATTAAGTCGAAGATGCCAAGGATTCCAGGAGAAGGTAATGAGCTGCTTCGTATTCGCATACTCATTTTCGGTTGCAGGAGCATCGAATCCCTCGAGTCGTAAGCTCGCGACCAATGGCCCATGCAGGGTGAAGCAAACCTTTCTCACATGGCGATTCTCAATTCCAGCTTTCATTGTTCAGAGAATCGAACGTGCAGACATGAGACAATGTAGCAAACTGGCCGAGTACAGAAAAAGTGAAAACAGTATGTAAATTGCCTATGTACGCATGAGAAAGAAATCAATCAATGGACACCTGCGTGGCTTCGACTTGTCCGCGTGGCTTCCTGGCGCGTGGAAGTTGCTTTCTGGCGCCTTGGATTCTTGGGTCGGCCTGGGTTTTTTTCCAGGCCCTGAAAAAAACTGAGGGGGCCACGAGCAGCCGGCACGATTTGCGATTTAGTTATATCCGAAACGCTTAACTGTAATCTTGTGTTCATCACCGACATTATTCCTGTCTCCCACGCACTTTCAGAGCCCTCGACGATATGAAAAGTGATTTCGACAACCCTACGTTCGCGGATCTTCGAGTGGTTCTACAGAGCTCGCAAGGTGGCACTTGCACTTCAAGTGACCCCCCCGGTGACGGGCCTCCCAGTAAAAGACAGTGCACGGGATTGTCCTTGGATGATGCCCACTCCTACTATACACATAAAGCCATGTTAGCTTCCAAGTCCCCTGTCATAAAGGCCATGTTGCTGAGGGCTAAGGAGCGCAGGGACCAACAGGCCATGGGTGATGGCTTCAGCGTTTGTCTTGTACCAGTAGAGTGCAGTGGGTCGGTTGGACTCATTGTGTCACTTCCTACACATCAGCTAACAGACCCCCAACTTGAAACGTTGGAGCTGCCACTTGAGCAAGAGGATTTGTTGGCATGTGAGGTGTTGTTACGCTCCATGTATTCAGACAACGTGGCTGAGGAAGTGACAAGTGCCCTGTCCAGTGATCAGGGGGCAGGTGACAACAAGGTCATCCTGTTGGTGCAAGTGTACCGCCTGGCTGATCGATTGGAAGTGTGCATTGATCAGTGTGCACATGCCATATCAGCCCTTGGCTCAGCAGAATGTGCGTCGGTAGATGTTGTCAACTACATCTTTTCCTTGGAGGGGGCTGCCCCAGCTCTAGTGGAGCATGCCACCATCAAGGCTCTTCTTGAGAAGTGCTTGTCCCAGGTAGTGGAACGCTTCGGAGATGTTTGGAAGTTGGTTAGTAAGAACAATTCAAAACTTGCGGAATTCAAGCAACTGGACTTCCCCGCTGTGCTTTCTTTCTTCGACTCTGACAAGTTGGTAGTGAAGTCAGAGGATCAAGTCCTCTTGCTCATGGCCAAGTGAATGGGCATGGACTGGGCTGACCGCATCAGCAAGGAACAGCTGGGGGCTTTCTTGAACGTCCTCCGTCTGGGACAATTGACCACATCAGTCCTATCTAACTTAGATGCCCTTGCACCCTGGCTACCAGTGGACCCGGTTGTGTTGGATCATGTAGCAGCATGGAAGAGTTATCAGCTCAGATTTCCTGGGGAACCTGCATCCATGCCAAAAGGGCTGCAATCTGTGTATGGCAGTGGCGTGGCATGGTTCAAGGACACTCGGAAAAACAAGGGAATCGAGTATAAGAATGACCGTTGGTTCTCTGCAAGACAGATGGCCGAGCTTTTGGCATCAGTGCAGCATGCTGGGGCACAAGAGGACCCGAAGACAATCAGGGCTCGCCATGCACTATTAATCGGATATGACATTTTCCCCACGTTGTCCGTTCAGATTGTGTCTGACGGCTCCACAAAACTGTTTGTGATCTCCGTTGGCTTTGAGTTCATGACGTCAGCAGATTTCATGTCTGAAAGAATTAAAACCCTGGCTCATGTCGAAGCCCGTTGTCTACTCGGCAAAGAGAAAGAACTCCTTGGGAGTGTTGACGATCTCCTGTATGCATCCCATGGCTGGGAGGTGACCAGAGTTGACACTTTGAATGATTTCTCTTGCCTATACAGGTACCTGGACGGGGAGGGCAGACTGCCTATTCAACTAATCTTTCGCACAATCGCCTGATGCGGATGAGAGTCATTATAATCATTGCACAAACCTGCAGCCCTGCCTATTGGGAGTGCGTAACTAAGTTTCTGAGTTGTTGCCTGATGGCAGCCCTTAACCACTTCATTCCAATCTGGCATGCATACATACACACTTGGTGTATGTATGTATGTATGTGAGCTCTTGCATGATCCTCGGTTTGTCGTGCCCTGTATCTGCACTTCTTCTGCATTGTATTGCTCGCCGTGATTTCAACCTGAGGTCCCACAGTGCAGTGTCGATAAGACTATTGTCTGCTGCGTGAGAAGGTACACCATGGGCAGCAAACGACTGGGACAGGTTTTATCAACGGGAGCACTTGACGAACCACTCATCTCTGTTAGGCTCACGTTGCACTGCTCACCGTGTATTGCCCTGCCTATTCGAATGGATGCGGGCCCATGTATGATGCCTAACCCGCTTCATCTTCTGGCTACCACTGTTTCTTTTGGGGCTACTCATGGCAGCTTCCCGCCAGCTCCATTAGGCAGTCACTGGGTAAACCCAAAGCTCGCAGCTGCTTTAGAATGCCTGTGATGTCAGCTTCCAGGCGCACTAGCTAGCTTCAGTTTTGGGTCAAGGATAGGGAAAGGGAGCTGTCTAGAAGCTGCTACGCGTAGCCCAAAAAAGAAACAGTGCTGGCTACTGTCCTGTTATTTCCCCTCATGCCCCTTCCCCTGTCTCAGCCAACACTGTTTCTAGTAGATCATAATGATAAGCAGATTATTCTTGTGTAATTGGATCATAATGATGGGCAGATTAGACCGTTGCAATTTGCCACCCATCACTCACCTTCTCTGTGTTGGCTCATTCAATCAGTCCATTGTGACTAAGTCATGGACTGATGGTCTCTTCTCCTTCCTTCGTTTGAGCGATTCCATGATGATTCTGGGAAATTGAACTTGAACTAAAGTGTCGGTTTGGATTTTTGAAGTGTCAACTTGAACTTCAGTGTTGGTTTGGTTTTTTTAATATTTTGCACATCATGTTGTTATGATCGACAATTAGTACATTTATATGTATTGCTTGTTATGTAGACTAGCACTTCTGCTTACGTCGTAGGTTCTTGGTTACACGAAGATAGTAGCATAGAGGATTGCAAACACGTATCAGCAAGACAGGAGGTAGAGAAACCTAACCTTCCGTACGCTCGCGTTACGACGGCTGGCGTGGTCCCAGCCACTATTTGGCTGGCGGTCCTAGTCACTGATTGACCGGACTGGCGTGTACGTAACCTCTATGGTACGGCTTAGAAGCCGTACTATAACAGCTTGGGTGTGTGTCTCTTCTTGACTCTCGATAATTACTATATCGGTTCTTTAAATGCACTATAACTCAGGGACCCTATATGTAAACAGTTGTTTGGGGTTTACTTCATCAGTTGTTTTTTAGCCCCTCCTGGTACCATGGTTGGGCAAGTCCCTCTCGCCTATTGGTCTACCCCTAGACTGTAACAACATAGGGTAGATACATACTGAAAACGGAAGTCGCATCCCTGAGTATGCAGGGTATTCGAGGAGGAAGTGTACTTTATCCTCCACTAAAAAAAAAAAATAACGCCTGGAGGGGCGTGGTGTTAAGGGGACCCTCCCATACGCCGCTGCTGGGGAAAGTCACCATTATCCTGCACTACATTCATACAACAGCATTTGTACATTCTTGGATGGCTAGGGATTGTAGCCCAAGCAGCTTAAGATGTTCAGAGCATGAGCTCCCATTCTGAAATTGGTGATTTCATGTTTCATAACAAAGACTTTAATCCCGGAGACCCGGACATATGTTATTTATAGTTACAAGCAATAGATATAAAGGTGGCAGGCTTGAAAAATCGGGGCCAGCCTGTCCACTTATAACTTTTTGCTTGGCCTCTGGTCCACCACCATCCTTATATAAACCCTAGCCAAGGGAATTGTTCATGATATTCAGTCAGCGGGGGTCTAGTCTCAGTCAGCGGGTCCGCCATCGCATGTCAGCGTTATATGTTATGTTGCATCTCAGTCCGTGTCCTTTGCATGCTCGTGTATGCTTAACTTCTCTGCCCGGGTCACGATGTACGCTTTAGCTCTGGGGTACTCATACCGTTGTCTAGACCCTAAACCTATAAATTCAAATCATGATGACGGCGGATTCTATAGCCGCTAGCCGTCTCCCGCTCTTTGTTAGCTGTTCCTTTCCTTCTACATCTACGAGTCTCTCCCGTCTCTCTCTCACACCCAATTACCATCACGCCACCACCATCCCTACATCCAGCAGTTTTCGAACCGCTAAGGAAAACAAATAGAGGCGGAGAAGTATTGCCTGGAGGACGCTGCAAGCTACCACCGTATTCGTTTCTTCGACCCACCTTGGAGAATCTCAATTTCAAATAGCAGATCAGCATAAATTGTCGAACCGCTGCTTGGCGAAGTGTCTTTCCCTTAGGGGGCGTTGGAAGCTGCATTGCTTTTCTAGCTGTCCCATTCTTCGACAAAGGCAATTTCGGAGACGCTCCTGGCAGAGAGCCAGGGACCCCGGAAGGAAGCAGTGACTCTGAACTAATTCTAAAGCAAAAATATTTAGGTGAGACAAATTGATAGGGCGCATAACAAATCGCCAAACTTTGAGAGTGATCTATCAAATGCCCCCTAGCTAGCGGCGGCGACTGTGTCCGAAAACGGCCTATAATTAATTGCTGACTGGAAAGGTTGCGCAATTTATGCTTCACCAGCTTGCTTTATCAACGGTTTTGCTTCTTTGCCTGATTGCTGTCTTGCTTGCATTCGGCGATTTTTTAAATCGGAGAATTGTTGGAAGCTAGCAGAGGGAAGGTAGGAATATTCCTCTGGTTTTTGTGCTTGCTGCTCGCCGTCTCAATCTCGTAGTAGGTGGAAGGGCACAATGTGCGCCAAGTTCTGTTTCCAACTAGAGATTATGGAGCGCCTTATTTTTATTGAAGAGATTATTGCGACGACGATGCAAGATAAGTTACGATGCAATATTATATACGGTTGGATACACCCTGAAAATTAACTAAATAAGACATTGTGTTCACGTCGATAGACACTTGGTAGTAAAATCAATCTTATTCAACATGCTTCGGTATTCAAAATATTGTTCTTCAAAAAAAACCAAAGTATACCGTTCTATGTGTACATTCAAACATTATAATATGAAAGGTACATACTGTTTTTTGTTTTTAGAAATCAGAGAAAGCAAAGCATATCGTGCTATGAGTCAGGATGCATTCCCAAGAATACAAATCTCAGTGCATGCAAAAAGCAAACGGGTCAACTGAGGCATACGACTTTAGCCTATTTGGTCTACCCCTGGACTGTAACATACATATACATACATAAGATAATCGCAACCTAAAATAATCAAGGCATACACCGAAATCTGGTTAAGTTATTGGCTAGGTGTGTGCCTACTGGGCCAAACTCAATTTTTAAATGTATTTGCATATTATCTTTTACTTTGTTCTGAATTTAAAGCAAATTCCTCTAGATTCTTGAAGGAAACGGAAGTAGGCGTGGATATGATCTTGTGGTTGTAGGGGTCCCGAGCCCAACTTCGGGGCTGCCCAAGTTGCCATGCACACCTACGATGATGCATTTTGATTGAGGGGATTTGCACCGACAGTCGTTTCTTTAAATTCCAAAATCCGTTGTAGAGGCTGTGGATCTATCAAGCCATTCTACGAGGAGAATGATTGTGGTGGTGGTGATGATGATGGTGATGATGATGATGATGATGATGATGATGATGATGATGACATTTTCCGGGTGCCCTATTAGACTCCAGATGTGTTTGCGGCCTAACGAGGTTAAGGGGGGCTTATGAACATCATTAGGATTCAGCTAGCAATTTGGCTGCTCGCCGTATACGGCAGTAAAAGCAATACTATTATGTAAGTGCACCTACTATGTTGTAGGAGTGGCAACGCCATTCGAACTGAATCCTCGGTGATGCTGGTTTTGTGTAGGGAGACCCAAGCCACCTCAGGGAGGCAAATTCCTGTCACAAATAAAACAAAAACAAAATATAGGGCATCAATGTTCAAACTATACAAAATATCGCCATTCAAAGGAACCAAAGCATATCGAGCGAGCGATGTTTGCATTCAACAGCTATAAGATAATACATAAGTTCCACAGAAGCTGGGTGTATGGCAGAGAAATCAGAGAAACCAAAGCATATCGTGCTATGCGTCAGGATACACTCCCAATAATACAAATCCCAGTGCATGCAAAAATCACACGGCTCTGCTCATGATCTGACATAATCGCAATAATCATGCCGTAACATCTGGGTGCTTGCCAGGCAAAATTATCAGAGAGTCTAAGGGGTGCATGCCATAGCGGACATATCCAATATGGAAGTGTTCAGGGAGATGTGGTGTGATAAACCAATAGCAGGGGTGCAAAAAGCATACAGGTCAAGTATGAGATAACCCCAACCTCAAACAAGGCACACACAATATACTAGTTTAATTAGGGGCTAGCTGTGTGCCTATTCAGCCAATCCCTACATATCGTATGTCTTTTATTCCATTTCCCTTTTTCTGACTGTGAAACAGTTTTTTTTGCTGGCAGAAGCCATACATGGGATTTTATACCCGCTAGTAGCCAAATACAATATTAACCCGGGATGGGGGAAATCACATGCCCTTCCTCCCTATGACATACCGCTGAGTATAGGTCAGTACCAAGCCACGCATTGGCCTCTAGATAACCTAGTGGATAATCTCTCATACTCAGGACTAGCGTCATTAAAGTAGAGTGGAATTTCACTCTACTATAAGACTATAACTATTTCACGCTACTATAAGACTATAAGCCTATGACACCATTCTAAATGCCAACGTCATCCGGGCATTTTCTGTCCCTGAAATGTGTACCCCTAAACTTGGGTCCAGACTGGTCTTCATATCACAACACAACTTGACTACAAAGCATTATGACACAATGCAACTAACCTGGAACGTAATGAATATGTTGGGTTCTGTACTAACCTGCATCTCAAACTTTCACCTTCTTTGAAATACAGGCATTCTGCTATCTCTACTATATAGACATGAAGGGATATTTCAACCAGCCTGACTTGGCAGATCTACGCCTGGTCTTGCGGAGCTCGCAAGGTGGCAGTCGCACTTCCAGTGACCTCACCAGTGGCGCTCCTCCTGCTAAAAAACAGTGCACAGGATTATCCTTTGGGGACGCGCAAGTGTTCTACGCCCACAGAGCCTTCTTAGCGTCCAAGTCCCCCTTCATCAAGGCCTCGTTGCTGAGGGCGAAGGAGCTCAGGGACCTGAAGCCCATGGATGATAGCATCAGTATTTGTCTTGAACCAGTGGAGTGTTGTGGTTCGGTTAAGCTACTTGTATTACCTCCTGCCAGACAGCTAATAATAGAGCCCCCACCCGATACCTTGGAGCTGCCAGTGGAGCAAGAGGAGCTGTTGGCATGTGAGGTGTTGCTACGCTCCCTCTACTCAGACAACCTGGCTGAGGAAGTGGCAAGTGCCCTGTCCAGTGGTCAGGGGGCTGTTGTTAACAGGGTCACCTTGTTGGTGCAGGTTTACCGCTTGGCTGATCGTTTGGAGGTGTGCACTGATCAATGTGCTCAAGCCATCTCAGCCCTGAGCTTTGAAGACTGTCAGTCGGTACATGCCGTGAACCATGTCTTCTCCTTGAAGGGGGCTGCCCCAGGACTGGTGGAGCATGCGACCATCAAAGATCTTATGGAGAAGTGCATGTCCCAGCTAGTGGAACGCTTCGGTGTTGTTAAGAAGGTATTTAGCAGCATCAGCTTAATGCAGGAATTCAAGCAGCTGGACTTTCTCACGGTGCTTGCTTTCTTCGACTCGGTTGGAAGTTGCGTTCTCCGAGAATGTTATACTCATGCTCATGGCCAAGTGGATTGGCGAGGACTGGGCCAGCCGCATCAGCAAGGAACAACTGGGGGATTTATTGAAAGTCCTCCGACTGGGACACTTGAGTACAGCATTCCTATCTAATTTGAGTGCTATTGCGCCCTGGCTACCAGTGGACCCTGTTGTGTTGGGTCATGTAGCAGCATGGAAGAGTTGTCAGATCAAGTTTCCAAGGAAAGCTGCCTCCATGCCCAAAAGTCTGCAGTCTATTTATGGCAGTAGTGTGGCATGGTTCAAGGACAAACGGAAATATTTGGGATTGGCAAATGGAGCCATGTATCTCAGTTGCTTCTCTAAAGGAGATATGGCCAAGCTTTTGGCATTAGTCGAGCATGCTGCTGGGGCACAAGAGGGCCTGCATAAGATCAGGAATACTCAAGGGGCAGTGGTAAACGGATATGACATGTACCTCACTTTGTATGTGGAGATTGTGTCCGACAGCTCCAAGAAAGCGTTTGTGTTGTCTGTTGGATTCGAGTTCAGAACGTCAGCATTTTACATGTCCAAAGCTATTAAAACCCTGGCCCTCGTCAGAGCTGACTGTTTCTTTTGCAGAGGGAAAGTATACAAGGGGAGTGTTGCTGAGCTCCTGCATGGGGAACATTCCTGGGAGGTGGCCAGAGTGGACAGCTTGGATGATTTCTCCTGCCTGGATAGCTACCTGGACGAGGAGGGCAACCTGCCAATGCGAGTTCAATTTTACACAGTCGACTGATGCAGGTAGGATTCCTTACAATGCGCACACATGCAGCCTTGCTTATTGGAAGACGCTATGTATCTGGGCTGTTGCATGATGAAAATGAGCCATGCCTTCCCATAAGCACTTCATGTTGGCGTGTTCATGCGAGCTTTTGTATGATGCCTTGACCTCTTCATCTTCTTGTTTATGTTTTGTTACTTGCTCACTTTATCTCCTGCTCCATCAACGGTCTCAGCCATCATTACTGCAATTTGAACACCACCTGTGCCATAGCTTTCCTTTGAGTTCAGCTACGAGCAGCAGCTTCTATGCAGCTCCCCCGACTGACTATTGAGCCAAGCCCAACACAACCTTGTGCTCCAGGATACAACATTTTGTCAAATTGGTCAGCGCTTGAAGCACACAAACGTCAAATTGGTCAGCGCTTTGTAGTGCAAAAAGCGCAAAAGCTGACCCAATCTTCTTTCCTTAACTGCATATTTTGGTGTAGCTTAGTGGCTGGCTCAAGGAGCTGCCTGGAAGCTCTGCTCATAGCCGAAAAGAAAAGCTCTGACACGTACCCCCATGAATCGCCAACACCTGCACACCCATGAACCACCAACACCTACACACCCATGAATCCCCAATGCCCAGACACCCATTTTCCATGATTTCCGCTCTTTATGGCGCAGGCCAGCTAGTGGCTACTTGTCATGATACACAAATTAAACTGACACTACCCATAATTCCCTGTGTAGCCTCAATCGCCAACCCCTACACACCCATGATCCACCAACACCTACACAACCATAGACTACCCACACCTGCACACCCATGAACCACCAACACCTACACACCCATGATCCACGAACACCTTCACACCCATGAATTACCAACAACCACGCGCACGTGATATGTGATTTCCGCTCGTCATGGCGCAGGCCAGCCCATGGCAACTAGGTGGAAATGAAACGCAGGTTATACTGATTCAATTTGCCACTTACCTCTCACCTTTCTTGTGTAGGCTCAATCAGTCAATCAGTCAATCGTGGCCAAGTAGTGGGCGTTCATGGTACCTTGAACATGAGGACGTCCAGTATTTCCATGTGCCCCACCCTTCTCCACTGTTTCTTTTCGGCTGGAGCCCTTCTTCTGGGTGGCGGGAGCCCCCAGAGCCCACCCATTGTCCGTTTGTCTGCACGCGTAAACCTTTCCCTTACTGGCCCCTGTCCTTGTTGAAACCCTGGCTTCGGTCCGATGTACTCGATTTAGGTGCCAACTGTCGCTCCAATAGCCAACACTCTCCGCAAATATTCTGCGTCGCTTGCGAAACGCCTAGGACTTGTTTGGGCGATGTGTAGCAGTTTCCAGGCAGCTCCATTAGCCAGCAACTGGGGCAATGCTTAGACTTTCAGCTGCATTCCTGTGTAGGCTCAATCAGTCAATCAGTCAATCGTGTCCAAAAGGTGGACGTGCACGGTCTCCAGAGGACAGTGCCTTGAACCTGTGGGCAACCAGTATTTCCATGTCCCCCACCCAAGCTCCTGCGCGAGTCGCATGGCATATTTTTTTCGAAGGACTCATGGTACCGTCCCCATCACTGGGGTGCCCTCATTCTCTTCAAAGGCGCTTGTGGTTAAGGGACTAGAAGCACTGCTTCATATAGCATTGTGTGAAGTAATGTTGTGTCAGCCCTTCCCCAACCTGCGAGCATGTTGAAACACAGAACCCTATTAGGATTGCTTGATGAGCTGTTGGCCTCTGAAGTAAGCTGATGGGGTGTTATCACTGTTTCTGTTCTCAGATCATTCAAGCAGCTTCTATGCTAGCGTTGCTTCATTCTGGCTTGCTATTCAGATGAACCTTTGGCAAACTAGTGCAGGCCTCTTCACCTACGTAGAGGTTGACACCATCAGCTTTCTAGCTTTCTAAAGCTGACGTGGAGTCAACACCTTTCGGCTGCGGTTTCATGTTCTAAGTATTGCTCCTGGTTTGATGTATGTTCAGCAGAACCTTAGGCAACCAAATGCATGAGGAAGCTGACACCATCAGCTTTCTAGCTTTCTGAAGCTGTTGAGGTGGAAACGCCGTTTGGCTACAAGTAGCAGCATCCAGGCAGTGCTCCTGGCTTGCTATTCAGTCAAACCTGATCTTCCTTAATGAACGTGGAAGCTGACACCTTCAGCATTCTAGCTTGTTGAAGCTGGTGAAGAGGAAATATAACTGTAGGCTTCCGCTCCGGGTATGCAGTAGCATATAGAAGAAGGAGAAGAATCCTTGTAGGACATGCATGTTAGCTGAACGCTAATGTATAACCCATTAGCACGCCATAATGAGTTGGTGGCTTCTTAAGCTGGTGGGAAGACGAGTTTTTTTGTTTTTTGGCTTTGGTAATAAGTACCTGCTAGGCATCGCCCCCCCCTTAGCTATTCAGCTAAACTTTAGGCAAACGTGTGCCTATGGAAGCTGACACTATCAGCTTTCTAGCTTTGTGAATCGGATGAGGGGTCATCTCAGTTAATATTTCCAGCTACAGGTAGCAGCATCCAGGCGGTGCTCCTGGCTTGCTGATAAGCATAAACATAGCGGTACAAGTGCACGTGGAACCTTCAAGGAATCGGATGAGAAGTCAAAACTGATTTTGTTTTTGGCTACGGGAGGCAGCATCCAGGTTGTCCTTCTGGCTTGCTGATAAGCGTAACCTTAGAGACACAAGTGCACGTGGAAGCTGAGTAGCTGACATCAGCACCTTTAGGGAAGCTGATGAGAAGTCAACACTGATTTTGTGTTCGGCTACGGGAAGCAGAATCCAAGCAGTGCTGCTGGCTTGCTGATAAGCGTAACCTTAGTAACACAAGTGCACGTGAAAGCTGAGTAGCTGACATCAGCACTTTTAGGGAAGCTGATGAGAAGTCAACACTGATTTTGTTTTCGGCTACGTGTAGCAGCATCCAGGCAGTGCTTCTGGCTTGCTGATAAGCGTAACCTTAGCAACACAAGTGCACGTGGAAGCTGAGTAGCTGACATCAGCACCTTTAGGGAAGCTGATGAGAAGTCAACACTGATTTTGCTTTCGGCTACAGGTAGCAGCATCCAGGCAGTGCTTCTGGCTTGCTGATAAGCGTAACTTTAGCGACACAAGTGCACGTGGAAGCTGCGAAGCTGACATCAGCACCTTTAGGGAAGCTGGTGAGAAGCCAACACTGATTTTTTGTTTGGTTACGGGTAGCAGCATCCAGGCAGTGCTTCTGGATTGCTGATAAGTGTAACCTAAGCGGCACAAGTGCACGTGGAAGCTGCGTGGAAGCTGAGTAGCTGACATCAGCACCTTTAGGGAAGCTGATGAGAAGTCAACACTGATTTTTTGTTCGGCTACGGGCAGCAGCATCCAGGCAGTGCTGCTGGCTTGCTGATAAGTGTAACCTTAGCGGCACAAGTGCACGTGGAAGCTGCGTGGAAGCTGAGTATCTGACATCAGCACCTTTAGGGAAGCTGATGAGAAGTCAACACTGATTATGTGTTCGGCTACGGGTAGCAGCATCCAGGCAGTGCTTCTGGCTTGCTGATAAGCGTAACCTTAGCGACACAAGTGCACGTGGAAGCTGAGTAGCTGACATCAGCACCTTTAGGGAAGCTGATGAGAAGCCAACACGAATTTTGCTATCTGCTATGGGTAGCAGCATCCGGGCATTGCTTCTGGCTTGATATTCAACCTTGCCTTAGCAACACTAGATTAAGTAAAAGTAAGCTGCATACTTAGCATCGTCAGCTTTCAGAAGAAAGCAAGGCTAGCTAACTTTTCCATAATCCTTGATTGGGGTGGGCCAAGCGGAGCTGCCTAGAAGCTACTGCCTGCATGTTGTCCAAGATAGAGATAGTGATGAAAAGAGGAAGGCAACCGTAACTACTGCGCTAGATGTGGATGCGACAGCCCTCCCATTCATTGGATTTAATTGATCACATGGTCTATTAGGCTGCCCACCATCTGCGGGTAGATTACACATGGGTAGCATAAACATAAGTACACCACACTCTTGAATGGGTACAGAATGCGATTATATGGATGTAGACAGGTTGAAGACATGTCCAGGTCAATAATTAAAAGACATTTCCCATTCAATGTCCCCTACCTAGGTTAGTTATCTGGGATGTGAACTGTGTTGTAGGAATTGTAAGTGTTTTCAGTATTTTGAGATATGTACTGATAGGCATTGGTCGATGTAACCCCACCCGCCCCTCTCATCTACGCACCCATTCTCTCAACCCAGCTCCGTCCGCACCCATCCCGTCCCACCACCCAAACGAACTTCAATTTGGTTACATGGCTCTAGCCTATTAAGGCTGCACGCTTTATTAGGGGGGTTACATCAACATTCAAAGCACTAATCTGACCGGAAAAAAACTGAACCACGCACTCGCATATAATCACCACCCAGGCGTTCCACACTTCCACTAGGGATGTTCAAAACGTAACGTTTCACGTCTCAAACACAGACTTTGGAGGGTCCACTACGTTGCAAACGTAGATTTTTACTCATGAACCAATCATGGTATGTGGCTAATAAAACGTATAATTTGATAACAGTTTCGTCTCAAAACTAAGCGTACGGTACTTTTGAACGGCTGACACACATACACACATTTATACACCATATCGCATAAATCTAGTATGCAGCAGAGGCACTACTACATGAGTACAATACTGTACTGATACATATGGGTACAGTACTAATACATATTGACATTGGTCATAGCCATATTGATCTTGAACCCCATCAGATTTCCCCACCAGGGACAACCCGGCATTACACTTGCATTTGGGTGGTACCACACTTGTATGTTGTCCTTTCCTTCTTCTTCAACCTCTCACTATGACAAATTCCAACGCGTTTACATGGAGTCCTAGGAAAAAGTGTTAGCAGATCTAGGTGCATGATGTAGTGGCTGCCTGGCTGGGACCAACTTCCGAACTGTCCAAGTCAGGGCCTGAAACAACGTGGGCGTGGGTCCAGGGCAGGCCGGGGCAGGCCTAAGGGGGCCACTCCGGGGGCCGCTCCTCCCTCAGCTGGACAGGTAGGCACAGGCAGGCGCCCCCCCCGGTCCCGCCCCCTTGAAGAGGGGGCTCCGCCGGGCTCCGCGAAAACCCACCGAAAAATCCGCGAGCGCGACATTTCTCGCAGCTTCTTTGTTGCAGTGCGATTTCATGAGCTAATATCCAGTTATTGAGGCCGCAGAAGTCATCGAAGCATCTCTTTATCTCCCCGCCTGGCCTTGAGACTGACTGCATACCACCACCGGGCTGTAGCGAGGAGGCCACTGAGGAGCGGAGCAACAGCTTGGGTGTATAATAAGGTTAGTACGAGATGGTTTGTCTTCCAGAGCAGGCTTTATTCTGCTGTGATTTTAATTTCCGACTTAGGGTCGGGGGAGGGACAGGTGCCGGAACCTTGTGGTCATGCCATGACGACGCTCGGAGCGCCATTATTGGAGACGATGCATCCGGGTCCTATGTATTTATGCCTAAGAGCATTCGACCAAAAGCTTTAATACGGTGATACTAATAGTGCCTGTTGCTCGTAGCCAGCTCGGATGCGATAACGAAATTTGGGGATCGACACAGAAGTATAGGTCATGCATGAGGGTCCCCTTCATGTTTTCCCAGCGACAAATATTCTGCCCTGAGGCAATATCCATACTGTAGAATACACATACACATACACATACGTACACATACACATACACATACACATACACATACACATACACATACACATACACATACACATACACATATACTGTAGCAGACTAGCAGGCACATACATATACATATACATGTACAAACGGTAGCATACACATACACACACATACATGTGCATACGGTACAGATGACATTCTGATACCACCATTGAGATTGTGTTGACAAGGGTAGTTCATTGGAACCACTTAAAAGGAGGTGGTAAGTGTGTGTGTGTGAGGGGTGGGGGTGGGGTGGGGTGGGGGGTATGGGTGGGTGAATGGAATGGTTATGTGGGTGGGTATGGGTGGTTGGATGGGTGAGTGAATGGGTGAGTATGGATGGGTGGGTGAATGGGTGAGTATGGGTGGTTGGATGGGTGGATGGGTGAGTGAATGGGTGGGTATGGATGGGTGGGTAATGTGGGTGGGTGGGTGGGTGAATGGAATGGACTATCACACAATCCCTGTTTGGGAATTCTGAATTCTGCCATTGTGTGCGCCTAGTGTAATTAACCAGAATCCGTGTATAATTTCAAGTCTCGCCTCTTATCTGTATTTAGGGGGGGGGGGGGGGGGGGGGGGGGGGGGGGGGGGCAGACCTCCTCAAGATTTCTAGACATACCTCCCTCGCTCTATATACTAGCAAATGGCTATTTGTGACCATCCTGAGTAAGCCTGGGTCAATCGCTTATTCTTACATGTTACGAAACAAGCATGGATCTTTTCAACTAGATCCATGGAGAATCATGGCACCATGGCCTAGGTTTGGGGGGGGTACACCAGGGCCTGGAAAACTGTGGGCCACAAATAGTTTTTTTGCCGCTAACGATGCGCTGACGGCCAAATCTGGCAAAATCCCTTGTACTTCGATTGGTACAGCTTGGTACTCGACAAGTTGCCGTGCCTCTGGTCCACCACCATCCTTAAACACTAGTCAAGGGATTGTTCAGGATATTTCAGTCAGCAGGGGTCTAGTCTCAGTTCTCATAGTGGGTCCACCACCACCTCCATCCCTACAACCAGCAGTTTTCGAACTGCAACGAAAACAAAAAGAGGCAGAGAAGCATAAGCTTGGAGGACACTGCAAGGTACCACCGTATTCGTCTCTTCAACCAACCTTGGAGAATCTCAATTGCATATAGTAGATCAGCAGAAATTGTTGAACTGCTCCTAGGCAATCCAAAGAATCTTTCGCTTCGGGGGCGTTGGAAGCTGCATTGCTTCTCTATTTGTCCCACTCTTCGACTAAGGCAATTTTGGAGGATTTCCTGGAAGAGCGTCAGGGACCCTGGAGGGAAGCAGTGACTCTGAACTGATTATTAAGCAACAATACTTAGGTGAGACAAATTGATAAGGCGCATAGCAAGTCGCCAAACTTTGGAAGTGATCTATCAAATGGCCTCCAACGGCGATTATGTGTGAAAACGGCCTATCGTTAATTTCTGACTGGAAAGGTTGCGCAATATATACTTCGCTTGCTTGCTTTATCTACGGTTTTGCTGCTTTGCCTGTTTTTTTCTGGCTTACACTCAGTTACACTCAGTGATCTTTATTGGAGAATGGTTGGAAGCAGAGGGAAGGTTGGAAGAACTCTCTGGGCTTAGTGCATCCTGAACGCCGTCTCAGCAGTAATATCAATATGATTCAACAGTTTTCTGTGTTCAAAAGATTGTTCTTCAAAGAAACCAAAGCATATCGTGCTAATTGTACATTCATTCTGATATGAAAGGTACATATTAGTTTTTTGTTGTTGTTAGAAATCAGAGAAAACAAAGCATATTGTGCTGTGAGACAGGATGCATTCCCAGTAATACAAATCTCAGGTTATGCAAAAGGCAAACGGGTCAACTGCGATATAAGATAACCACAACCTCAAATAATAAAGGCACACGCCAAACTCTGGTTTATATAGGGGCTAGGTGTGTGCCTATTTAGCCAAACTCTATTTATTATGTATTTTCAGATTATCTTTTACTTTGTTCTGACTTTAAAACAGATTCATGTAGATGCTTGAAGAATAGGGAAGAAAGCGTGGATATGATATTGTGGTTGCAGGGGGGCCTTAGCCCAACTTTGGAGCTTCCCAAGTGGTCATGCACACATACAAGGATGCATTTTTTATAGAGGGGATTTGCACCGAGGAATTTTGCACTAAGGGATTTGCAGGCGTATATTTACATTCCGAAATCTGTTGTAGAGGCTGTGAGTCTCTATCAAGCCATTTCATATGATGATGATGATGATGATGATGATGATGATGATGATGATGTGTCTACTGAAAAGTTTCCTCGGGGGTACATAAATCCAGACATAATCTATAACACAATTGTACCGGTAATTAAAAACGTCGTACATGTATATTCTGTCCCTGTAATGCAAACCCCTAAACTTTGGGTCAAGACTGGTATGTCTACCATAACACAACTTCATTACAAAACAAACAAAAAATACAAATAACCTGTAACGTTATGAACGTTTCGGGTTCTGTACTAACACGCATCTCAAATTCGCACCTTCCTTGTAATAAGGCATTCTCCTCTCTCTACTACATAGACATGAAGGGCTATTTCAACAAGCCTGACTTTGCAAATCTGCGCCTGGTCCTACGTAGCTCGCAAGATGGACCTTCCACTTCTAGTGACCTCGCCGGTGACGGTCCTCCCAGTAAACGACAGTGCACTGGATTATCCTTGGAGGATGTGCGATTGTTCTACACCCACAGGGTCATCTTAGCGTCCAAGTCCCCCGTCATTGAGGACATGTTGCTGAAGGCGAAAGAGCTCAGGGACATACAGGCTGAGTGTAGTGGGTCGGTTGGGAAACCAAAGAAAGGAAAGGAAAAGAGGTCTGCAGGAAGGGGATCTGGCTCTACACCTCCTGCACATCAACAACCAGACACCCAACTTGAGACCTTGGAGCTGCCAATGGAGCAAGAGGAGCTGTTGGCATGTGAGGTGTTGTTCCGCTCCCTGTACTCTGACAACTTGGCTGAGGAAGTGGCAAGTGCCCTGTCCAGTGAGCAGGGGGCAGGTGTTAACAGGGTCACCTTGTTGGTGCAGGTTTACCGCTTGGCTGATCGTTTGGAGGTGTGCACTGATCAATGTGCACAAGCCATCTCAGCCCTAAGCTCGGAAGACTGTGAGGCAGTAGAAGCTGCGAACTATATATTCTCCTTGAAGGGGGCTGCCCCAGCACTGGTGGAGCAGGCCACCATTAAGGCTCTTATGGAGAAGTGCATGTCCCAGCTAGTAGAACGCTTCGGAGCTATTTGGAAGTTGGCTCATTCCAACAGATTAATTGCGGAATTCAAGCAACTGGACTTTCTCACAGTGCTTTCTTTCTTCGACTCTGACAAGTTGGAAGTGAAGTCAGAGGATGAAGTCCTCTTGCTCATGGCCAAGTGGATCGGCAAGGACTGGGCTGGCCGCATCAGCAAAGAACAGCTTGGGGCTTTCTTGAACGTCCTCCGGCTGGGACAATTGACCACACCATTACTAGCTAATTTTAATGCTGTAGCACCCTGGCTACATGTTGACCCTGTTGCGTTGGGTCTTGTAGCAGCGTGGAAGAGTTGCCTGATCAGGTTTCCTGGGAAAGCTGCCTCCATGCCAAAAGGGCTGCATTCTGTCGACGGCATTAGTGTGGCATGGTTCAGTGACAAAAGGAATCACAGGACAAAGGGTACCTTCCGCGATTTGAGATTCTCTGAAGAAGATCTTGCCAAGCTTCTGGCATCAGTGCAACGCGCTGGGGCACTAGAGGACCTGCAAACAATCAGGGTCTGTCCTGGAATGAACGCCAGCGGATATGACATCTTCCCCACGTTGTCCGTTCAGATTGTGTCCGAAGGCTCCAAGAAAACGTTTGTGATCTCTGTTGGCTTCGAGTTCAGAACGTCAGCATATTACATGTCTGGAGGGATTAAAACCCTGGCTCATGTCAAAGCTAACTGTCCACTTGGTAAAGGGAGAGAACCCATGAGGAGTGTTGACGAGATCCTTTATGCAGCCCATGCCTGGGAGGTGACCAGAGTGGACAGCTTGGATGATTTCTCCTGCCTGAGTAGCTACTTGGACAAGGAGGGCAAGCTGCCGATAGAACTTACAATTTATACAATCGACTGATGCAGGTAGGATCCATTACAATGCACACACATGCAGCCTTGCCTATTGGATGGTGCTATGTATCTGAGCTGTTGCACGATGAAAACAATGGTATGCCTTCCCTTCAGCACTTCATGTTGGTGTGTTTGTGAGCTTGTATATGATACCTTGACCTCGTCATCTTCCGGTTCATGTTATGTTACTTGCTCACTTTATCTCATGCTCCATCACCAGTCTCAGCCATCATAAGTGCAATCGGACCACCACATGTACCATAGCTTCTCTTTTATTTCAGCTACAAGCAATAGCTTCAAGGAAGCTCCCCTGAATGTCTATTCAGCTAAGCCTAACACAACCTTGTGCACCTTGAAGCTGACCCAAACGTCGCTTCAGAACTGCTAGCATATTTATATGTATATTTGGATCAAGGAGCTGCCTAGAAGCCACTGCTTGTAGCTGAAAACAAAAGCTCTGACCTGTATCACTATGAATCGCCTACACACCCATGAATCCACAATGCCCAGACACCTATTCTCCAAGATCTTTGCTCTTCATGACGCAGGCCAGCTAGTGACAACTTATCATGATACACAGGTTATACCGACACAATTTGCCCTCTACCCATCACCTTCATTCCTTGTGTAGCCTCAGTCGCTTACACCTACACATCCATGATCCACCAACACCTAGCTACGCACCCATGAACCACCAACACCTACACAACCCCGAACCACCAACACTCACACACCCTCGGACCACCAACACCTACACACCCATGATCTACCAACACCTATACACCCATGAAACACGAACACGCATAGGAGCATGATTCATGATTTCACTCTTCATGCAGGCTAGCTACTGACAAATTATAATGATATGCAGATTAGACACATGTTATTCACTTCCCATCAGATTCAATTTCCCCCCAACCTTTCATCTTCCCTGTGTAGGCTCCACCAGTAAATCAGTCAATCGTGTCTAAGTGGGGGACGGACGTCGTCTCTAGAGGACGGTGCATGTGGACAACATGTTGACAACCAGTATTTCCATGCCCCACCCCCTTGCCCACTGTTTATTTTGGCGGAGCTCTCCCTTCTGGGGGGCGGGAGCCCCCAGAGTTACCCCGTTGTCCGTGGTCTGGACACTAGCCCCCTGTCCCGTACTGGCCCCTGTCCCTGCCTGAAACCCTGACTTCAGCCCGCTGCACTCGATTTAGGTTCCGCCTGTCGCTCTGATAGCCCACACTCTCCGCGAATTGTCCGCCTATGACTTGTATGGGCTATGCGTAGCAGTTTCTAGGCAGCTCCATTAGCCAGCCACTAGGGCTATGCCAAAAATTTCAGCAGCATTAAAATGCCCTCTATGTCAGCTTTCACGCACACCAGCTAGCTTCAGATTTGGCTCAATAACAGGGAAAGGGAGCCACATAGAAGCTGCTATGCGTTGCCAAAAAAAAGTAACACTGCCTTGCTGCTGTGGGAGTCACATGGCATATTATTTTTGAAGGACTCATGGTACCGTCCCCAACATTGGGGTGACTTCATTTTCTTCAAAGGCGCTTGTGGTTAGGGGACCAGAAGCACTGCTTCAGATTGCTTTGTGTAAAATAATGTTGTGTCAGCCCTTCCCTGTACCTGTGAGCTAGTTGAAGTGTTGAACCCTTATACCCTTTAAGCACACCTCATGTTGAATTTTGTATCAGCCCTTCCCCAGCCTGCAAGCATGCTGAACTATGGAACCCTATTAGGGCGGCTTGGTGAGCTGTTGGCTTCTGAAGTAAGCTGATGGGGTGGTAACACTGTTTTAGGATTCGGCAAGCAGCTTCTATCCTAGCGTTGCTTCATTCTGGCTTGCTATTCAGCTGAATCTTTTGGCACACTAGTGCAAGCCTCCTCACCTACGTAGAGGTTGTCACCATTCTGAAGCTGCCATAGTGGCAGCACTGATTTGTTGTTGGCTGTGGGTAGCAGCCTGCAGGCGGTGCTCCTGGCTTGCTATTCAGCCAAATCTGAATTTCCCTTGTGCACGTGGAAGCTGACACCTCCAGCATTATAGCTTATTGAAGCTGGCGAGGAGGACATATACTTTAGGTTTCCGCTGATGGCATGTAGTAGCATCTACATACCAAGGAAAAGGAGAAGAAGACTTGTAGGGCAGTATGTGTTTTAATATACTCTGGGATGCCAACTATCTTCCAATTTAGATTTCCCCAGCACAGGTAGCAGCTTCTAGGCAGCGCCCCTTCCTAGCTTGCTATTCAGCCAAAACTTGTGACACGCTGTCTCGTGCGTGTGGAAGCTGACATCGTTGGCTTTCTAGCTTTGCTGAAATCTAAGGGCTGAGGCGATTGGCTTGCCCTTGAGGTCACCTAGAAGCTACTGCATGTGACGCATAGCTAGTTCAATTTCATCTTTACGCTCTCATAGACACGCATTTTTTGCCCAATACAAGCCTGCTCGGCAGCATCCGGGCGGGGGGTTATCCAACCATTCTCCAATCAACAGTTTGTAGGACTCATTGTACTGTCACCAACACATGGGTGCCATCATTTTGTTAAATGGCGCTGGTTGGTGTTGAGCAAGGGGACCACTGCTCCAGATTGCATTGTGCAGAAAAAGTGTTGTCTCAGCTCTTCCCCATGCATGTTAGCTGAACGCTAATGCATAACCCATTAGCTCACCGTAATGGGTTGTTGGCTTCGGAAGCTGGTGAGAAGACAAGATTTTTTTGATACGGTAATAAGTAGCTCCTAGGCATCGCCCGGTTTGCTATGCAGCCAAACCTTTGTCAAACGCGTTCCCTTTGAAAATGACATCATCAGCTTTAAATATGTTGAGGGGTAATCTCTATTTTTGTGTTCGGCTACGGGTAGCAGCATCAAGACAGTGCTTCTGGCTTACTATTCAGCCTGACCTTATCAACACTAGTGCACGTGGGAGCTCAGTAGCTGGCATCATCAGCTTTCAGAAGAAAGCAAGGCTAGCTAGCTTTGCTCAATTCCTTGATTGGGCTGAGCCCAGTGGACACTGGTTAGCTAATGGAGCTGCCTGAAAGCTGATGCATGCATGTTGTCCAAAATGGGATAATGATAAAGAGAGGAGGTCGACAACTGCGCTAGATGTGGAAGCGTCAGCCCTCCCATAAATTGAATTCAGTTCATCACATGGTCTATCAGTTTTCAGGCTACTCTCCATTTTTAAGTGGAGTAGACATGGTTAGTATAAACACTACCAAACCACACTCCCGAGCAGGGTCATTCAAAATGCTGTGTCCTGCGTCTCAGACACAGATTTTTTGAGGGCCCATGGCGTCTCACTAGCAGATCCAGTATGTTGGTTATGTTCTTGGATGGTCCGTTGCATCTCGGAAACAAATTTTCGAAGGTTTTGTAACGTCTTACATGCGATCTTGGAAATGGGTGCGTCTCAAGATGCAGATCCTGGAGTCCCTCTGAACAACCCTGCTCCGGAGTACAGAATGCAATTTACTAGATTGACAGGCGAAAGACATTGTACCCTAGCTACCTTCGTTAGTTATGTGGAAGCTTCACTATTTGGCAATGAATTGTTCAATTGTTCAGTATTTTGAGATCTGTAGACACAGCAATTGATTTGTGTAACCACACCCGCCCCACTCATCTTTGCATCCAGCCCCTCCACCCAGCCTCGCCCGCACCCATCCCACTCCACCACTGACACAAACTTAAACTTGGCCAGGGTACATGGCTCTAGCCTGTTAAGGCTGCTCTCCATCTTCGGGAGTTACATAAACATTCAAAGCACTACCAGTATTCTTATCGAAATATATATACTCGCCCCACGTACCCTCATAGAATCACCACCCAGGCACCTACCAGGGTTACTAAAAACGTAACGTTTCACGTCTCAAACACAGCGTTTGGAGGTCCCATACATTGCAAATGTATGTTTGACCCATGAAACATAGGCTGTGGCTCATAAAACCTAGATTTTGAAGAATGGCACGTCGGCACCTTCGAACAATCCCGCCCACCTACACATACCGGTTTACACAATATCTCATAAGCCTAGTACGCGATGGAGGCATTACCATAATGCATTTATACACCGGTCCGAGCCAAATTGATCTTTAACACAGGAAGATTTCCCATCCAGACAGATACCAGTGTTACACTTGCTAGGTTGATTTTTGTTTTGAAGAGTAATATCAATCAATGGGTGGAATCAAGCCTCTCACACAGATTATGCATTTGAGATCGAGGGGCCTGACCACTGACCAGTGCTCTTCCCTTGCTTTTCAAGATCTCATTATTAGAAATTCCAACCCGTTGAGCTAGAGTCTTGGGAAATAGTGACTGCAGATCGAGGTGCATGATCTTGTGACTGCCTAATTGGGATCAACTTCCGAACTTCCGAACTTCGCCCTATCGCGACAGCTGACGTCGGACCTGCACGGGGCAGAGGGTTCGGTCGGGTTTTGGATGGGGGCCCCCCTTTTTTTCAGGGGGCTAGTCCAGGGGGGCTAGTCCAGGGGGCTAGTCCCCAACAAATCAATTCGATCTGTCTCATCTGAAATCGATAATTTTAAATGTCGGACGCAGATGCAAGTCGATCTGCTTGTTATTGATACCGCTCCTCTTCCTGTCTCACTCGCACTTTCTTTGTCTACGGGTTCTGCCCCCTCTACAATATGTTCAAGAGCGGCTATTTCAACCAACCCGACATGGCGGATCTACGTCTGGTCTTGCGGAGCTCGCAAGGTGGCACTTGCACTTCCAGTGACCTCGCCAGTGACGATCCTCTAAGTAAACGACAGTGCACGGGATTATCCTTGGATGATGCGCTCACGTTCTACACCCACAGGATCATCTTAGCGTCCAAGTCCCCCGTCATTAAGGCCATGGTGGTGGAGCGAAGGAGCTCAGGGACACACAGGCAGAGTGCAGTGGGTCGGTTGGGCAACCAAAGAAAAAAAAGAAAACGAGGCGTGGAGGAATGAGATCTGGCTCTACACCTCCTGCACATCAACTACCAGACACACAACTTGAAACCTTGGAGCTGCCTGTAGAGCAAGAGGAGCTGTTGGCATGTGAGGTGCTACTTCGCTCCATGTACTCAGAAGACTTAGCTGAGGAAGTGGAAAGTGCCATGTCCAGGGAGCAGGGAGCAGGTGTCAACAAGGTCACCTTGTTGGTGCAGGTTTACCGCTTGGCTGATCGCTTGGAGGTGTGCACTGATCAATGTGCACAGGCCATCTCAGCCCTATCCGCAGCAGACTGTGAGTCGGTAGATGCTGTGAACCATGTCTTCTCCTTGAAGGTGGCTGCCCCAGGACTGGTTGAGCATGCCACCATCAAGGCTCTAATGGAGAAGTGCATGTCCCAGCTAGTGGAACGCTTCGGAGCTGTTTGGAAGTTGGTTGGTGACAACAGCCTATTGCAGCAATTCAAGCAACTGGACTGTCTCACAGTGCTTTCTTTCTTTGAATCAGACAATCTGGAAGTTGGGTTCTCAGAGAATCAGATACTCATGCTCATGGCCAAGTGGATGGGCAAGGACTGGGCTAACCGCATCAGCAAGGAACAGCTGGGGGATTTATTGAAGGTCCTCCGTCTGGGGCACTTGAGTACAGCATTCCTATCTAATTTGGGTGCTGTTGCGCCCTGGCTACCAGTGGACCCTGTTGTGTTGGTTCATGCAGTTGCATGGAAGAGTTGTCAGCTCAAGTTTCCTGGGAAAGCTGCCTCCATGCCAAAACGTCTGCAGTCTATTCATGGCAGTAGTTCATGGTTCAAGGACAAGCGGAAATATGTGGGATTTGCAAATGGCTTAACATATAGCATTTGCTTCACTAAAGGAGATCTGGCCAAGCTTCTGACACTGGTGCAGCATGCTGGGGCACAAGAGGACTTGCATACAATCAGGGGTGCTTGCTGGGTAGTGATAAACGGATATGACATCTTCTACACTTTGTCTGTGAAGATTGTGTCCGACAGCTCCAAGAAAACGATTGTGTTGTCTGTTGGCTTTGAGTTCAAGACGTCAGCAGATTACATGTCCAAAGGAATTGAAACCCTGGCCCTCATCAAAGCCAACTGTGTACTTGGCAAAGGGACAGTATTCCAGGGGAATGTTGACGAGCTCCTGCATGGGGAACATTCCTGGGAAGTGGCCAGAGTGGACAGCTTGGATGATTTCTCCTGCCTGGATAGCTACCTGGACGAGGAGGGCAAGCTGCCAATGCGAGTTCATTTTTACACAATCGACTGATGCAGGTAGGATCCCTTACAATGCACACACATGCAGCCTTGCCTATTGGAAGGTGCTATGTATCTGAGCTGTTGCACGATGAAAAAATGGTATGCCTTCCCTTCAGCACTTCATGTTGGTGTGTTTGTGAGCTTGTATTTGATGCCTTGACCTCGTCATCTTCCGGTTTATGTTCTGTTACTTGCTCACTTTATCTCATGCTCCATCACCAGTCTCAGCCATCATAAGTGCAATCGGACCACCACATGTACCATAGCTTCTCTTTTATTTCAGCTACAAGAAATAGCTCCTAGGCAGCTCCCCTGAATGTCTATATAGCCAAGCCTAACACAACCTTGTTCACCTTGAAGCTGACCCAAACGTCGCTTCAGAACTGCTAGCATATTTATATGTATATTTGGATCAAGGAGCTGCCTAGAAGCCACTGCTTGTAGCTGAAAACAAAAGCTCTGACCTGTGTCACCATGAATCGCCTACACACCCATGAATCCACAATGCCCAGACACCTATTCTCCAAGATCTTTGCTCTTCATGACGCAGGCCAGCTAGTGACAACTTATCATGAAACACAGGTTATACCGACACAATTTGCCCTCTACCCATCACCTTCATTCCTTGTGTAGCCTCAGTCGCTTACACCTACACACCTATGATCCACCAACACCTACACACCCATGATCCACCAACACCTAGCTACGCACCCATGAACCACCAACACCTACACAACCCTGAACCACCAACACTCACACACCCTCGGACCACCAACACCTACACACCCATAAAACACAAACACGCATAGGAGCATGACTCATGATTTCACTCTTCATGCAGGCTAGCTACTGACAAATTATAATGATATGCAGATTAGACACATGTTATTCACTTCCCATCAGATTCAATTTCCCCCCAACCTTTCATCTTCCCTGTGTAGGCTCCACCAGTAAATCAGTCAATCGTGTCTAAGTGGGGGACGGACGTCGTCTCTAGAGGACGGTGCATGTGGACAACATGTTGACAACCAGTATTTCCATGCCCCACCCCCTTGCCCACTGTTTATTTTGGCGGAGCTCTCCCTTCTGGGGGGCGGGAGCCCCCAGAGTTACCCCGTTGTCCGTGGTCTGGACACTAGCCCCCTGTCCCGTACTGGCCCCTGTCCCTGCCTGAAACCCTGACTTCAGCCCGCTGCACTCGATTTAGGTTCTGCCTGTCGCTCTGATAGCCCACGCTCTCCGCGAATTGTCCGCCTATGACTTGTATGGGCTATGCGTAGCAGTTTCTAGGCAGCTCTATTAGCCAGCCACTAGGGCTATGCCAAAAATTTCAGCAGCATTAAAATGCCCTCTATGTCAGCTTTCACGCACACCAGCTAGCTTCAGATTTGGCTCAATAACAGGGAAAGGGAGCCACATAGAAGCTGCTATGCTTTGCAAAAAAAAAGTAACACTGCCTTGCTGCTGTGGGAGTCACATGGCATATTATTTTTGAAGGACTCATGGTACCGTCCCCAACATTGGGGTGACTTCATTTTCTTCAAAGGCGCTTGTGGTTAGGGGACCAGAAGCACTGCTTCAGATTGCATTGTGTGAATTAATGTTGTATCAGCCCTTCCCCCTACCTGTGAGCTAGTTGGAGTGTTGGACCCTTATACCCTATAAGCACACCTCATGTTGAATTTTGTATCAGCCCTTCCCCAGCCTGCAAGCATGCTGAACTATGGAACCCTATTAGGGCGGCTTGGTGAGCTGTTGGCTTCTGAAGTAAGCTGATGGGGTGGTAACACTGTTTTAGGATTCGGCAAGCAGCTTCTATCCTAGCGTTGCTTCATTCTGGCTTGCTATTCAGCTGAATCTTTTGGCACACTAGTGCAAGCCTCCTCACCTACGTAGAGGTTGTCACCATTCTGAAGCTGCCATAGTGGCAGCACTGATTTGTTGTTGGCTGTGGGTAGCAGCCTGCAGGCGGTGCTCCTGGCTTGCTATTCAGCCAAATCTGAGTTTCCCTAGTGCACGTGGAAGCTGACACCTCCAGCATTATAGCTTATTGAAGCTGGCGAGGAGGACATATACTTTAGGTTTCCGCTGATGGCATGTAGTAGCATCTACATACCAAGGAAAAGGAGAAGAAGATTTGTAGGGCAGTATGTGTTTTAATATACTCTGGGATGCCAACTATCTTCCAATTTAGATTTCCCCAGCACGGGTAGCAGCTTCTAGGCAGCGCCCCTTCCTAGCTTGCTATTCAGCCAAAACTTGTGACACGCTGTCTCGTGCGTGTGGAAGCTGACATCGTTGGCTTTCTAGCTTTGCTGAAATCTAAGGGCTGAGGCGATTGGCTTGCCCTTGAGGTCACCTAGAAGCTACTGCATGTGACGCATAGCTAGTTCAATTTCATCTTTACGCTCTCATAGACACATATTTTTTGCCCAATACAAGCCCGCTCCGCAGCATCCGGGCGGGGGGTTATCCAACCATTCTCCAATCAACAGTTTGTAGGACTCATTGTACTGTCACCAACACATGGGTGCCATCATTTTGTTAAATGGCGCTGGTTGGTGTTGAGCAAGGGGACCACTGCTCCAGATTGCATTGTGCAGAAAAAGTGTTGTCTCAGCTCTTCCCCATGCATGTTAGCTGAACGCTAATGCATAACCCATTAGCTCACCGTAATGGGTTGTTGGCTTCGGAAGCTGGTGAGAAGACAAGATTTTTTTTGATACGGTAACAAGTAGCTCCTAGGCATCGCCCGGTTTGCTATGCAGCCAAACCTTTGTCAAACGCGTTCCCTTTGAAAAGGACATCATCAGCTTTAAATATGTTGAGGGGTAATCTCTATTTTTGTGTTCGGCTACGGGTAGCAGCATCAAGACAGTGCTTCTGGCTTACTATTCAGCCTGACCTTATCAACACTAGTGCACGTGGGAGCTCAGTAGCTGGCATCATCAGCTTTCAGAAGAAAGCAAGGCTAGCTAGCTTTGCTCAATTCCTTGATTGGGCTGAGCCCAGTGGACACTGGTTAGCTAATGGAGCTGCCTGAAAGCTGATGCATGCATGTTGTCCAAAATGGGATAATGATAAAGAGAGGAGGTCGACAACTGCGCTAGATGTGGAAGCGTCAGCCCTCCCATATATTGAATTCAGTTCATCACATGGTCTATCAGTTTTCAGGCTACTCTCCATTTTTAAGTGGAGTAGACATGGTTAGTATAAACACTACCAAACCACACTCCCGAGCAGGGTCATTCAAAATGCTGTGTCCTGCGTCTCAGACACAGATTTTTTGAGGGCCCATGGCGTCTCACTAGCAGATCCAGTAGGTTGGTTATGTTCTTGGATGGTCCGTTGCATCTCGGAAACAAATTTTCGAAGGTTTTGTAACGTCTTACATGCGATCTTGGAAATGGGTGCGTCTCAAGATGCAGATCCTGGAGTCCCTCTGAACAACCCTGCTCCGGAGTACAGAATGCAATTTACTAGATTGACAGGCGAAAGACATTGTACCCTAGCTACCTTCGTTAGTTATGTGGAAGCTTCACTATTTGGCAATGAATTGTTCAATTGTTCAGTATTTTGAGATCTGTAGACACAGCAATTGATTTGTGTAACCACACCCGCCCCACTCATCTTTGCATCCAGCCCCTCCACCCAGCCTCGCCCGCACCCATCCCACTCCACCACTGACACAAACTTAAACTTGGCCAGGGTACATGGCTCTAGCCTGTTAAGGCTGCTCTCCATCTTCGGGAGTTACATAAACATTCAAAGCACTACCAGTATTCTTATCGAAATATATATACTCGCCCCACGTACCCTCATAGAATCACCACCCAGGCACCTACCAGGGTTACTAAAAACGTAACGTTTCACGTCTCAAACACAGCGTTTGGAGGTCCCATACATTGCAAATGTATGTTTGACCCATGAAACATAGGCTGTGGCTCATAAAACCTAGATTTTGAAGAATGGCACGTCGGCACCTTCGAACAATCCCGCCCACCTACACATACCGGTTTACACAATATCTCATAAGCCTAGTACGCGATGGAGGCATTACCATAATACATTTATACACCGGTCCGAGCCAAATTGATCTTTAACACAGGAAGATTTCCCATCCAGACAGATACCAGTGTTACACTTGCTAGGTTGATTTTTGTTTTGAAGAGTAATATCAATCAATGGGTGGAATCAAGCCTCTCACACAGATTATGCATTTGAGATCGAGGGGCCTGACCACTGACCAGTGCTCTTCCCTTGCTTTTCAAGATCTCATTATTAGAAATTCCAACCCGTTGAGCTAGAGTCTTGGGAAATAGTGACTGCAGATCGAGGTGCATGATCTTGTGACTGCCTAATTGGGATCAACTTCCGAACTTCCGAACTTCGCCCTATCGCGACAGCTGACGTCGGACCTGCACGGGGCAGAGGGTTCGGTCGGGTTTTGGATGGGGGCCCCCCTTTTTTTCAGGGGGCTAGTCCGGGGGGCTAGTCCAGGGGGCTAGTCCCCAACAAATCAATTCGATCTGTCTCATCTGAAATCGATAATTTTAAATGTCGGACGCAGATGCAAGTCGATCTGCTTGTTATTGATACCGCTCCTCTTCCTGTCTCACTCGCACTTTCTTTGTCTACGGGTTCTGCCCCCTCTACAATATGTTCAAGAGCGGCTATTTCAACCAACCCGACATGGCGGATCTACGTCTGGTCTTGCGGAGCTCGCAAGGTGGCACTTGCACTTCCAGTGACCTCGCCAGTGACGATCCTCTAAGTAAACGACAGTGCACGGGATTATCCTTGGATGATGCGCTCACGTTCTACACCCACAGGATCATCTTAGCGTCCAAGTCCCCCGTCATTAAGGCCATGGTGGTGGAGCGAAGGAGCTCAGGGACACACAGGCAGAGTGCAGTGGGTCGGTTGGGCAACCAAAGAAAAAAAGAAAAACGAGGCGTGGAGGAATGAGATCTGGCTCTACACCTCCTGCACATCAACTACCAGACACACAACTTGAAACCTTGGAGCTGCCTGTAGAGCAAGAGGAGCTGTTGGCATGTGAGGTGCTACTTCGCTCCATGTACTCAGAAGACTTAGCTGAGGAAGTGGAAAGTGCCATGTCCAGGGAGCAGGGAGCAGGTGTCAACAAGGTCACCTTGTTGGTGCAGGTTTACCGCTTGGCTGATCGCTTGGAGGTGTGCACTGATCAATGTGCACAGGCCATCTCAGCCCTATCCGCAGCAGACTGTGAGTCGGTAGATGCTGTGAACCATGTCTTCTCCTTGAAGGTGGCTGCCCCAGGACTGGTTGAGCATGCCACCATCAAGGCTCTAATGGAGAAGTGCATGTCCCAGCTAGTGGAACGCTTCGGAGCTGTTTGGAAGTTGGTTGGTGACAACAGCCTATTGCAGCAATTCAAGCAACTGGACTGTCTCACAGTGCTTTCTTTCTTTGAATCAGACAATCTGGAAGTTGGGTTCTCAGAGAATCAGATACTCATGCTCATGGCCAAGTGGATGGGCAAGGACTGGGCTAACCGCATCAGCAAGGAACAGCTGGGGGATTTATTGAAGGTCCTCCGTCTGGGGCACTTGAGTACAGCATTCCTATCTAATTTGGGTGCTGTTGCGCCCTGGCTACCAGTGGACCCTGTTGTGTTGGTTCATGCAGTTGCATGGAAGAGTTGTCAGCTCAAGTTTCCTGGGAAAGCTGCCTCCATGCCAAAACGTCTGCAGTCTATTCATGGCAGTAGTTCATGGTTCAAGGACAAGCGGAAATATGTGGGATTTGCAAATGGCTTAACATATAGCATTTGCTTCACTAAAGGAGATCTGGCCAAGCTTCTGACACTGGTGCAGCATGCTGGGGCACAAGAGGACTTGCATACAATCAGGGGTGCTTGCTGGGTAGTGATAAACGGATATGACATCTTCTACACTTTGTCTGTGAAGATTGTGTCCGACAGCTCCAAGAAAACGATTGTGTTGTCTGTTGGCTTTGAGTTCAAGACGTCAGCAGATTACATGTCCAAAGGAATTGAAACCCTGGCCCTCATCAAAGCCAACTGTGTACTTGGCAAAGGGACAGTATTCCAGGGGAATGTTGACGAGCTCCTGCATGGGGAACATTCCTGGGAAGTGGCCAGAGTGGACAGCTTGGATGATTTCTCCTGCCTGGATAGCTACCTGGACGAGGAGGGCAAGCTGCCAATGCGAGTTCATTTTTACACAATCGACTGATGCAGGTAGGATCCCTTACAATGCACACACATGCAGCCTTGCCTATTGGAAGGTGCTATGTATCTGAGCTGTTGCACGATGAAAAAATGGTATGCCTTCCCTTCAGCACTTCATGTTGGTGTGTTTGTGAGCTTGTATTTGATGCCTTGACCTCGTCATCTTCCGGTTTATGTTCTGTTACTTGCTCACTTTATCTCATGCTCCATCACCAGTCTCAGCCATCATAAGTGCAATCGGACCACCACATGTACCATAGCTTCTCTTTTATTTCAGCTACAAGAAATAGCTCCTAGGCAGCTCCCCTGAATGTCTATATAGCCAAGCCTAACACAACCTTGTTCACCTTGAAGCTGACCCAAACGTCGCTTCAGAACTGCTAGCATATTTATATGTATATTTGGATCAAGGAGCTGCCTAGAAGCCACTGCTTGTAGCTGAAAACAAAAGCTCTGACCTGTGTCACCATGAATCGCCTACACACCCATGAATCCACAATGCCCAGACACCTATTCTCCAAGATCTTTGCTCTTCATGACGCAGGCCAGCTAGTGACAACTTATCATGAAACACAGGTTATACCGACACAATTTGCCCTCTACCCATCACCTTCATTCCTTGTGTAGCCTCAGTCGCTTACACCTACACACCTATGATCCACCAACACCTACACACCCATGATCCACCAACACCTAGCTACGCACCCATGAACCACCAACACCTACACAACCCTGAACCACCAACACTCACACACCCTCGGACCACCAACACCTACACACCCATAAAACACAAACACGCATAGGAGCATGACTCATGATTTCACTCTTCATGCAGGCTAGCTACTGACAAATTATAATGATATGCAGATTAGACACATGTTATTCACTTCCCATCAGATTCAATTTCCCCCCAACCTTTCATCTTCCCTGTGTAGGCTCCACCAGTAAATCAGTCAATCGTGTCTAAGTGGGGGACGGACGTCGTCTCTAGAGGACGGTGCATGTGGACAACATGTTGACAACCAGTATTTCCATGCCCCACCCCCTTGCCCACTGTTTATTTTGGCGGAGCTCTCCCTTCTGGGGGGCGGGAGCCCCCAGAGTTACCCCGTTGTCCGTGGTCTGGACACTAGCCCCCTGTCCCGTACTGGCCCTGTCCCTGCCTGAAACCCTGACTTCAGCCCGCTGCACTCGATTTAGGTTCTGCCTGTCGCTCTGATAGCCCACGCTCTCCGCGAATTGTCCGCCTATGACTTGTATGGGCTATGCGTAGCAGTTTCTAGGCAGCTCTATTAGCCAGCCACTAGGGCTATGCCAAAAATTTCAGCAGCATTAAAATGCCCTCTATGTCAGCTTTCACGCACACCAGCTAGCTTCAGATTTGGCTCAATAACAGGGAAAGGGAGCCACATAGAAGCTGCTATGCGTTGCAAAAAAAAGTAACACTGCCTTGCTGCTGTGGGAGTCACATGGCATATTATTTTTGAAGGACTCATGGTACCGTCCCCAACATTGGGGTGACTTCATTTTCTTCAAAGGCGCTTGTGGTTAGGGGACCAGAAGCACTGCTTCAGATTGCATTGTGTGAATTAATGTTGTATCAGCCCTTCCCCCTACCTGTGAGCTAGTTGGAGTGTTGGACCCTTATACCCTATAAGCACACCTCATGTTGAATTTTGTATCAGCCCTTCCCCAGCCTGCAAGCATGCTGAACTATGGAACCCTATTAGGGCGGCTTGGTGAGCTGTTGGCTTCTGAAGTAAGCTGATGGGGTGGTAACACTGTTTTAGGATTCGGCAAGCAGCTTCTATCCTAGCGTTGCTTCATTCTGGCTTGCTATTCAGCTGAATCTTTTGGCACACTAGTGCAAGCCTCCTCACCTACGTAGAGGTTGTCACCATTCTGAAGCTGCCATAGTGGCAGCACTGATTTGTTGTTGGCTGTGGGTAGCAGCCTGCAGGCGGTGCTCCTGGCTTGCTATTCAGCCAAATCTGAGTTTCCCTAGTGCACGTGGAAGCTGACACCTCCAGCATTATAGCTTATTGAAGCTGGCGAGGAGGACATATACTTTAGGTTTCCGCTGATGGCATGTAGTAGCATCTACATACCAAGGAAAAGGAGAAGAAGATTTGTAGGGCAGTATGTGTTTTAATATACTCTGGGATGCCAACTATCTTCCAATTTAGATTTCCCCAGCACGGGTAGCAGCTTCTAGGCAGCGCCCCTTCCTAGCTTGCTATTCAGCCAAAACTTGTGACACGCTGTCTCGTGCGTGTGGAAGCTGACATCGTTGGCTTTCTAGCTTTGCTGAAATCTAAGGGCTGAGGCGATTGGCTTGCCCTTGAGGTCACCTAGAAGCTACTGCATGTGACGCATAGCTAGTTCAATTTCATCTTTACGCTCTCATAGACACATATTTTTTGCCCAATACAAGCCCGCTCCGCAGCATCCGGGCGGGGGTTATCCAACCATTCTCCAATCAACAGTTTGTAGGACTCATTGTACTGTCACCAACACATGGGTGCCATCATTTTGTTAAATGGCGCTGGTTGGTGTTGAGCAAGGGGACCACTGCTCCAGATTGCATTGTGCAGAAAAAGTGTTGTCTCAGCTCTTCCCCATGCATGTTAGCTGAACGCTAATGCATAACCCATTAGCTCACCGTAATGGGTTGTTGGCTTCGGAAGCTGGTGAGAAGACAAGATTTTTTTTGATACGGTAATAAGTAGCTCCTAGGCATCGCCCGGTTTGCTATGCAGCCAAACCTTTGTCAAACGCGTTCCCTTTGAAAAGGACATCATCAGCTTTAAATATGTTGAGGGGTAATCTCTATTTTTGTGTTCGGCTACGGGTAGCAGCATCAAGACAGTGCTTCTGGCTTACTATTCAGCCTGACCTTATCAACACTAGTGCACGTGGGAGCTCAGTAGCTGGCATCATCAGCTTTCAGAAGAAAGCAAGGCTAGCTAGCTTTGCTCAATTCCTTGATTGGGCTGAGCCCAGTGGACACTGGTTAGCTAATGGAGCTGCCTGAAAGCTGATGCATGCATGTTGTCCAAAATGGGATAATGATAAAGAGAGGAGGTCGACAACTGCGCTAGATGTGGAAGCGTCAGCCCTCCCATATATTGAATTCAGTTCATCACATGGTCTATCAGTTTTCAGGCTACTCTCCATTTTTAAGTGGAGTAGACATGGTTAGTATAAACACTACCAAACCACACTCCCGAGCAGGGTCATTCAAAATGCTGTGTCCTGCGTCTCAGACACAGATTTTTTGAGGGCCCATGGCGTCTCACTAGCAGATCCAGTAGGTTGGTTATGTTCTTGGATGGTCCGTTGCATCTCGGAAACAAATTTTCGAAGGTTTTGTAACGTCTTACATGCGATCTTGGAAATGGGTGCGTCTCAAGATGCAGATCCTGGAGTCCCTCTGAACAACCCTGCTCCGGAGTACAGAATGCAATTTACTAGATTGACAGGCGAAAGACATTGTACCCTAGCTACCTTCGTTAGTTATGTGGAAGCTTCACTATTTGGCAATGAATTGTTCAATTGTTCAGTATTTTGAGATCTGTAGACACAGCAATTGATTTGTGTAACCACACCCGCCCCACTCATCTTTGCATCCAGCCCCTCCACCCAGCCTCGCCCGCACCCATCCCACTCCACCACTGACACAAAACTTAAACTTGGCCAGGGTACATGGCTCTAGCCTGTTAAGGCTGCTCTCCATCTTCGGGAGTTACATAAACATTCAAAGCACTACCAGTATTCTTATCGAAATATATATACTCGCCCACGTACCCTCATAGAATCACCACCCAGGCACCTACCAGGGTTACTAAAAAACGTAACGTTTCACGTCTCAAACACAGCGTTTGGAGGTCCCATACATTGCAAAATGTATGTTTTGACCCATGAAACATAGGCTGTGGCTCATAAACCTAGATTTTGAAGAATGGCACGTCGGCAACCTTTCGAACAATCCCGCCCACCTACACATACCGGTTTACACAATATCTCATAAGCCTAGTACGCGATGGAGGCATTACCATAATACATTTATACACCGGTCCGAGCCAAATTGATCTTTAACACAGGAAGATTTCCCATCCAGACAGATACCAGTGTTACACTTGCCTAGGTTGATTTTTGTTTTGAAGAGTAATATCAATCATGGGTGGAATCAGCCTCACACAGATTAATGCATTTGAGATCGAGGGGCCTGACCACTGACCAGTGCTCTTCCGCTTGCTTTTTCCAAGATCTCATTATTAGAAATTCCAACCCGTTGAGCTAGAGTCTTGGGAAATAGTGACTGCAGATCGAGGTGCATGATCTTGTGACTGCCTAATTGGGATCAACTTCCGAACTTCGAACTTCGCCCCTATCGCGACAGCTGACGTCGGACCTGCACGGGGCAGAGGGTTTGGTCGGGTTTTGGATGGGGGGCCCCTTTTTTTTCAGGGGGCTAGTCCGGGGGGGCTAGTCAGGGGGCTAGTCCCCAACAAATCAATTCGATCTGTCTCATCTGAAATCGATAATTTTAAAATGTCGGAACGCAGATGCAAGTCGATCTGCTTGTTATTGATACCGCTCCTCTCTCCTGTCTCACTCGGCACTTTTCTTTGTCTACGGGTTCTGCCCCCTCTACAATATGTTCAAGAGCGGGCTATTTCAACCAACCCGACATGGGCGGATCTACGTCTGGTCTTGCGGAGCTCGCAAGGTGGCACTTGCACTTCCAGTGACCTCGCCAGTGACGATCCTCTAAGTAAACGACAGTGCACGGGATTATCCTTGGATGATGCGCTCACGTTCTACACCCACAGGATCATCTTAGCGTCCAAGTCCCCCGTCATTAAGGCCATGGTGGTGGAGCGAAGGAGCTCAGGGACACACAGGCAGAGTGCAGTGGGTCGGTTGGGCAACCAAAGAAAAAAAAGAAAACGAGGCGTGGAGGAATATCTCTGTCGCGAATCATTAGCTCTGCTGTTTGCACACCTTCTTCTACTGCTTACTAGTTGTCTCGTTATTCCAGGGCCGACGCTCGAGTCGGCAGAGACTCGCGACTGTGCGTAAGGCAGGGTGATCTACACCTCGAGTCAACTTTTCAGCGCGCTGGAAGGATGGGTGGAGCACGTCCGCAGAACTACAGGCAGGCCCTATTCAAATGGGAAAGGTCCCCGCAGGAAACCATTGCAGGAAACGTTAAACAGCTTGAGCAAGAGGTTGGACACCCTTGTGGGCAGGGTGCCTGAAGGTGTCTTGTATCATGCATGGATGGATAGGGTGTGTGTTAAGGTGCCTTGTAGCGTGCGTGGATGGTTAGGGTGAGGTGTGGTAAGGTTGCCTTGTAGCATGCATGGATGTGTAGGGGGTGGGCCTGTTTAGGTGGCTTGTATCATGCATGCATGGATGGATAGGGTACGAGGGTGTGGGTAAGGGTGCCTTGTAAATTCATGCATATCCGATTTATTCGCTTGGATCAACTCCTCCCATCTAGTTATGCACAGACAAAGCTGCTAACAACGTAACAAGTTACCAGGGGGTAGGGAGTGTGTGTGTTTGGGGGGGGAGGTGGGGCAGGGAGTGTTTGTGTGTTTGTGGTGTGGGTGGGGGGAGGTTATGGAGTGCGTGGGTGGTGGGGGTGGGTGGACAGGGAGTGTGTTTTGTTTGTGTGTATGCGTGTTCGTGTTGTGTAGCGGGGTGGGAAGGTCAGGGATTGTGTGGGTGGGTGGAAGGGGGGGGGGGAGGTCAGGGATTGCATGTGTTTTTGTGTGTGTGTGTGTGTGTGTGGTGGTGGGGTTGTTGTTGTTGTGTTGCGTGTCCGGGTGTGGGGTGGGGGGGGGGCGGATTTTGTGTCTGTGTGTGTTTGTGGGTGTGAGGTGGTGGTGGTAGTGTGTGTGTTTGTAAAAGGTGGTGGTGGTTGGGGGGGAGGTCAGGGAGTGTATGTGTGTGTGTGGTGGGGTTGTTGTTGTTGTTGTTGGGGGGGGCGGGGGGTTATGTATGTTTGTGTGTGTGAGGTGTTGCTGTGTGTGTGTGTGTGTGTGTGTGTGTGTGGGGGGGGGGGGGGGTCAGGGAGTGTATGTATGTTTGTGTGTGTGTCCTGTGGGGGGGGGGGGGGGGGGGGGGGGGGGGGGGGGGAGGGGGGGGGGAGTTCAAGGAGTGTTTGTATGTGTGGAGGAGGGGGGGGTTCGGGGAGTGTGGTGGTGTGTGGCGGTGGGTAAGAGGGGGGGGAAAGGTTAGGGAGTGAATGTGTGCTTGTGAATGTGTGTGAGGTGGGGAGGGGAGGGGGGGTACTATGATGTGTGTGTGTGAGGTGGTGGGCGCTGGAAGGGGGAGGAATTTGGTGTGTGCCGTGTGGTGTTGTGTGTGTGTGTGGTGTGGGGAAAGG
>CM039462.1:47891277-48078938 GCA_022414725.1 Microglena sp. YARC | reverse complement strand
GGGGAGAGAGAGTTGTATGAGATTCGATTCATTGGTATTAGAATGGGTATTGATATTCGATCTGATGGTATTGATATTCGTATTGAGATCGATGGTTATTGTATTGGTAATTGATGGTATTGATATTCGATATATAGAGAGAGAATGGTATTGATTTCGTATTGAGATAGATAGATAATGATACATGGTATTGATGGTATTGATATTCGTATTGATGGATCTGCATATTCGTCATTGAGATCGATGGTATTGAATCATTAGTGCATAGTATAGATTGGAGTATTAGATTTAGATATTGAGACGATGGTAATTGAGGCGATATTTTCCTATCGATGAGTAATTGAACTTGGTATTGATGGTATTGTATTATAGCGTATTGATATTACGTAATTGCGTGGTATTGATATTGGTATTTGGTAGGTTTGATATTAGTTCACCTATTAGATAGATGTATATTATAATTCGATAATTGATATTGTATTGTGTAATTGATTTAGGTATTAGTGGTATTGATATCTATTCGATGGTATTGATATTCGTATTGGATAATTGACGTGCTTGATCGTGGCTGGTATTAGATACTTAAAGTGTATCGATGGTATTGAATATTCCTATTGATGGTCATTCAGATATTCCTATTGATGGTTATTGAACGATATTCGTATTGGTGGTATATTGATAATTTTGTATTGTAATTGAATCTATTGGTATTTCCGAGGGTATTGATATTTATGTTGAGATTGATATATGATGGTATTTTTATTTGATGTTAGTGGATAGGTACTAGTACTGATGTTGGTAATTTGACGGCATTGAGATTGATGGTCAATTTAGGAATTGCGTATTGATGGTATTGATTTGATATTGATGGTATTGAATTTGATGTTGATGGTAATTATGAATCTTGATATATGAATCGGTGATTGACGACATCCCTCAAGTTAAATTGCCTCTGTGTGTGTTCCCTCCTCTATAAGGACTGCAGAATACGAGAAAGATGAATTTGTCCGGCCCACATCCTGCTCTCATGAGCATTTAATACTGGATGAGAGTATGGTTTATACTTCTGGGGGGCTGACAGGTAGGCCTCTTGTTTTGGGTTAGAGCACCTCGCCCCTTCACCTCTCTGGGGGTGAGTGAGCATCTCACGACCGTCGTCAGGCATTGGCAGCTCCTCGATGGCCAGCTCCACTCACTTATTTTGCATGAGAACGCTTTCAACCTCTTGAAACAAAAAATCATTCCCATGGTCTACCGCCACCAGAGCAGCTTCTGGCCCAGCTCCAGCCCTCACGTTCTTCAGGTGCACTCGATGCGAGCTATGCCAGCTGCTCACACATCATGCATCAAGCTCCCGTCAGATCCAGCAGATTTGCCTACATCTGACCGTATAACATACCCTGGTTTGGTTTGGTTGGGAAGGGAGACTTAGATGACATATGGGTATTTGTTTTTTTCAAAATCTGAAAGTGGTTATTTTTTTGGCAGAAGCCCCCCTCTTACAAGGGGGCGGGAGCCCCCATGTATTACCCCATTTGTTCCGTTGGTCTGAAGCAAGGATGACTTGAAGCCCGACACGTCAGCAAACGGCCCGCCGTAAATAACTCGCTTTTGGTCAGCTTTCGTTGCCAACCTGACGTTCGTTGTCAAACACCTTTCCGCAAATTTTAATCTGTGTCGCTTGCGACGCCCCACTATAGGACTTCCTCCTTATCAGCTACAAGCAACAGCTTCTAGCAGCTTACCTGAGGATGGAGTTTGTTAGGGGTGAGAGTTGAGAGGGGAATGATCAGAGGGGAGAGAGTTGATAGAGGAGGAGTTCTATTAGAGGATATAAGTATACACTAGAGACGTGAAGTTGTGGAAAGGGTGAGAAGGTAGAGATAGTGGGGTGAGAGTTGAGGAGGGGTGTAGCAGTCTTGAGAGGGTTTGAGATCGTAGGCTGTAGTTATCGGATTGAGCGGGTGCGATTTTGTATCTTCATAGTTAGGGTGAGCGCCTTGACACGCACGGCCTGAGTGAGATATTGTTGTGAGAGGGTGGTCGACTCTCAGCAGTTGTTGAGAGGTTTCCTTATTAAGAGCAGTCGGTGGAGATGGTGAGCTCACTCCAAACCACAACACCGAACACCACACAGACACCCACACCTACACGCAACCACACCACATCACACCAATCTCCACAAACACCACACACACCATCACCAGCACCATCCACCATCTCACACACAAACACACACACCACACAACAATTCTTGCATGATAGCTCTTCAAAGCTCCGTAGCGCCAACACACCAAACCGCAGCCTGCCCTACTGTCGAAAGATTTATATTAGATGGATCAGACACAGCTAATAATTGAAGTGGCCAATCAGTCCTACCAAGCAATGAAGAATAGTAGACCGCCCCCCATCTTCACCCACCCCCAGCATATCCCCCCAAATATTACACACCACAAACACACACACGCCACCAACCACTGCCATCCATTTCCCTTCCCTTGGGCGACCCCACTACCCACCAAAGCCTCATTTTCCCCCTTTTGTACCTACCCCAACCACATACACTCAACACACCACACCACACTCACCAATTACACCACATCACACACCACACGCACCAACATACACCACACCACACGCATACCACACCAACACACATGTTACACCACACCAACTAGCCATGCACTCTGGGAAGATAGATGAGATGGATGAGACAGCTTATATTGAAATGGCTTCAGTCTGCCAGCATGAAGAATGTGGATTTTGCCTTCCCCCCCCAGTCACACCACACATCCACTCCACACCACCAACCGCTCCCTGGCTACCCCATTTCCTGCCCCTCCCACCAAAGCCTGAACCCCCCTGCACCCTACCCACCACATACACCACACCAACACCACAAACCACACAGTCTCCAAACGCAGCGCCATGCAACCTCTGGGAAGACTAGATGAGATGGATGAGACAGCTATATTGGAGTGGTGCTCCCAAAGTCCTGCAGCAATGAGAATGGGTGGTTTCGGAGGTCTGATAGAAGACCACCTGCTGTACACTTGAGTGCGTACAAGACCTGGCGCTGTACGATCGTCTTGGATTTGATTGACCGCTGACAGATCACTGAAGTGTTGAGTACAGGCTGTCAAGGGTGATGATTGATGTGTGACAAAGTGTGACAGAAGTGTGGGTGCAAAAGTGTGATTGATGTGTTGCAAAGTGTGACAGCAGCTGTGGGTGAGGTCGGGTGATTGTGTGTGAACAAGTGTGATCAACGTGTGATTCAAGTGTGAGGTCCTGGGTGCCTCTATGCGCTCGCACTCTTCTTGGCTTGATTGCGCCGACAAGATCACGAGTGTGAGAGCATGCTGCTCGATTGATGTGTGACAAAGTGTACAGAGATAGTGAGTAGCAAGGTGTAGATTAATGTGTTGATGATTTGAGATCCCGGCAAATCTACCAGATTGTCTGGATTTGATTGACGCTGACGAAAATCACCAAGTGTGAGTGCAGGCTGCTTGATTGATGTGGTGGCAAAGTGTGATAAAGTGTAAAGATGCAGGCTGGCTGATTGAATGTGTGGCAAAGTAGTGACATAAAGATGTGAGTGCAGGCTGCTGATTGATGTGATGGCAAGTGTGATAAAGTGTGAAGTGGCAGGCTGCTGTTAATCAGTAGTGAGTAAAGTGTGATAAAGTGTGAGTGCAGGCTGCTGATCTGATGTGTGGCTAAAGTGTGATATGTGTGGCTATGGTTTTGAGAAGCTGGCACTCACAATCTACTGGGATTTGAATTGACGCTCCAACCGTCACAAGTGTGGGTGCAGGGTGGTGATTGATGTGTGGAGAAGTGTGACAAAATGAAAAAAGAGTTTATAAAGTAATCAAATATGTTGCGATTGCCTGTCGCGAGATTTATTCCTACTCCACCTCAAGCCCCAACACACAGGTCCCCTTTTGTCCCTCGCACTACACTGTCAATGCCGTCATTAGACGTGGTCACTACAAGGCTTAAAATGGATCATTCTCAGGGATGAGTGGGGCGAGGTGGACAACTCGGTGAGATTCATTGGTGGGGTGGGGTGGGGTGAGTTGGGATGGTGGGATGAGGTGGGTGGGTGCGATGAAGTGGGGGCGAGGTGGACACTCCGGTGAGGTTCATGGGTGAGGTTAAGCATATGGTGGGTTTGTAGGGTCAGGGGTTGGGCTGAGGGGGTTAGTGGTGTGGTGGGGAGGTTAGGTGTAATTGGCGGGGTGGGGTGGGGAATGGGGTAAGCATTGGTAGGCTTGGATGGGGTGAGGTATTGGTTTTGGGTGGGGTGGGGTGAGAAATTGGTGGGGTAGGGTGGGGTGGGGTGAGCGTTGGCTCCCTTTTATTGGCTTGAAAGGGTGCATTATGGGTGGAAGGGGTGACAAAAGGTTGCAGAAAGGGGTGCTGAAGACACCCTCATCAAATTCTCTGGAGATGACTGGGGGCGAGAATGGAGGCTAGGTGAGAATTGTTGGTGGGGTTAAGGGTGGGGTGGGGTGAGCGTCGGCCTCCCTTTTATTGGCTTGACAAGGGTGCATTATGTGGAAGGGGTGACAAAAACGGTTGCAGAAAGGGGTGCTGAAGACACCCTAATTGCTCGTGGAGATGACTGGGGCGAGGGAGGCTTAGGTGAGAATTGTTGGTGGGCGTAGGGTGGGGTGCACTTACATGCCATGCTGGCATCAGACGTGGCATCACACAACCGGCCTGACAGATCATTCTCGGGGTGGAGTGGAGACTAGTGAGAATTGTTGGTGGGGTGGGGTGAGGTTAGAATTTGGTGAGGTGGGGTGCGGGTGAGTGGGGCGAGGATGGAGACATATGTGAGAATTGTTGGTGGGTGGGGTGAGGTTAGAATCGGTGAGGTGGGGTGGGGTGAGTGGGGCGAGAGGTGGAACTATGTGAAGGAATTGTTTGGTGGGGTGGGGTGAGGTTAGAATTGGTGAGGTGGGTGGGGTGAGTGGGCAGAGAGATGGAGATGTGAGAATTGTTGGTGGGGTGGGGTGGAGGTTAGAATTGTGAGTGGGGTGGGGTGGTGGGGGCGGGTGGGAGACTATGTAGAATGTTTGGTGGGGGTGGGGTGAGGTATTAGAATTGGTGGAGGTGGGGTGGGGTGAGTGGGCGAGGTGGAGACTATGTGAGAATTGTTGGTGGGGTGGGGTGAGGTTAGAATTGGTGAGGTGGGGTGGGGTGAGTGGGGCGAGGTGGAGACTACGTGAGAATTGTTGGTGGGTGGTTAAGGTTAAATTGGTGGAGGTGGGTGGGGTGATGGGAGTGGGGCCCAGGTGGAGACCTTGTGAGAATTGTTGGTGGGTGGCGGTAAGGGTTCAAATGGTGATTTGGGTGGGGTGGGGTGGGTGAGTTGGGAGTGGTGGGATGAGGTTGGGCGGGGTGAGATGAGTGGGGCGAGGTGGACACTCGTGAGTTCATTGGTGGGTGGGGCGGGGTGAATTGGGAGTGGGTGGATGAGGTTGGGGTGGGGTGAGATGAGTGGAGGCGAGGTGGGACACTCGGTGAGTTCATTGGTTGAGGTTAAGCATTGGTGGGTAGGGTGGAGTTGGGGATAGGGGGTTTAGGGTGTGGTGGGAGGATACTAGGTGTGAAATTTGGCGGGCGGAGAAGGGTAGGGGGATGGGGTGAGTATTGGTTGGGTGGGGTTGGGAGGGTGAGAATTGGTGGGTAGGGCAGGGTTGGGGTGAGGGGGTTAGGATGTGGTGGGGTGGATACTAGGTGATAATTGCGGGGTAGGGTGGGATGGATGGGTGAAGTATTGGATTGGGTGGGGTGGGTGAGAATTGGGTGGGGTAGGTCAGGGGTTGGGTGAGGGGGTTAGCGTGTGGTGGGGTGGATACTAGGTGATAATTGGCGGGAGTAGGGTGGGATGGGTGAGTATTGGTTGGGTGGGGTGGGGTGAGAATTGGTGGGGTAGGGTCAGGGGGTTGGGGTGAGGGGTTAGGGTGTGGTGGGTGGATACTAGTGATAATTGGCGGGGTAGGGTGGGATGGGGTAAGCATTGGTAGGCTTGGATGGGGTGAGTATTGGTTGGGTGGGTGTGGGGTGAGGATTGGTGGGGTAGATGGGGTGGGGTGAAGTGGGGTGGGGTGAGCATTGACGGGTAGGGAAAGGTGGACACTCGGTGAGGTCATTGGTGTGGTGGGGTGGACACTAGTGAGCATTGGTGGGGTGGGTTGGGGTGGGGTGATACTTGGTGGGGTAGGGCGGGGTAGGGTGGGGGTAGGTGGGGTGGGTGGGGTGATTATTGGTGGGTAGGGTAGGGTAAGGTGGGATGAGAATTGGTGGGGTAGGTGGGGTGGGTAGGTGACAATTGGTGGGGTAGGGTGGTTTGATTTCTGGGTGGGGTGAGAATTGGTGCAGGGTGGGTGGGGTGAGAGGGTAGGGTAGGGTGACAATTGGTGGGGTAGGGTGGGTTGTCTGGGGTGGGGTGAGAATCGGTGGGGTGGGGGGGTGGGGTGGGGGTAGGGTAGGTGGCAATTGGTGGGTAACAAGGTAGGGTGGGTTGATCTGGGGTGGGGTGAGAATTGGTGACGGGTGGCAGGTGGGGGTGGGGTAGGGTGGGGTGACAATTGGTGGGGTAGGATAGGGATATTGATTTGGGTGGGGGTGAGAATCGGTGGTGGGGTAGGGTGGGGTAGGGGTGACAATTGGTGGGTAGGGTGGGTTGATTTGAGGGTGGGGTGAGAATTTGGCGTGGGGTGGGGTAGGTAGGGTGGCAATCGGTGGGGTAGGGTGGGTTGATCTGGGGGTGGGGTGAGAATTGGTGGGGTGGGGGGTGGGTGGGGTGGGGTAGGGTGTAGGTAGGGATAGGGTGAGAATTGGGTGGGGTAGGATGGGTGATTTGGGGTGGGGTGAGAATTTGGTGGGGTGGGTGGTAGGGTAGGTAGGGTGGCAATTGGTGGGGTAGGGTGGGATGATCTGGGGTGGGGTGAGAATAGGTGGGGTGGGGTGGGGTAGGGTGGGGTAGGGTAGGTGACAATTGGTGGTAGGGTAGGAGGTGACAATTGGTGGGGGTGGGGTAGGGTGACAATTGGTGGGGTAGGGTGGTGATCTGGGTTGGTGAGAATTGGTGGGTGGGGTGGGGTGGGTGGGTAGCGGTGACAATTGGTGGGGTAAGGTGGGTTGATCTGGGTTGGGTGAGAATTGGTGGGTGGGGTCGGGGTTAGGGTAGGGTGGCAATTGGTGGGGTAGGGTGGGTTAATCCTGGGGTGGGGGTGAGAATTGGTGGGGTGGGGTGGGGTGGGTGGGGTGGGTAGGGTGGTGGGTAGGGTAGGGTGACAGTTGGTGGGGTAGGATGATTGATTTGGGTGGGGTGAGAATTGGTGGGTAGTGGGGTGGGGTGGGGTAGGGTAGGGTGGCAATTGGTGCTCTCCGGGTAGGGTGGGATGATCTGGGGTGGGGTGATAATAGGTGGGTGGGGTGGGGTAGGGTGGGGTAGAGGTAGGGTGACAATTGGTGGTAGGTAGGGTGACAATTGGTGGGGTGGGGTAGGGTGACAATTGGCTGGGTAGGGTGGGTTGATCTGGGTTGGGGTGAGAATTGGTAGGGGTGGGGTGGGGTGGGGTGGGGTAGGGTTGACAATTGTGGGGTAGGGTGGGTTGATCTGGGTTGGGTGAGAATTGGGTGGGTGGGGTGGGGTGGGGTGGTGACAATTGGTGGGGTAGGGTGGGTTGATTTGGGTGGGTGAGAATTGGTGGGTTAGGGCGAGGTGGACACTACGTGAGCGTTGGCTGGAAGTGGGTTGGTGGGGTGAGTGAGGGGTGGGTGTGAGGTGTGTGGGGGGTTGGGGGGGGGGTTGGGTGAGTGGGGCCGGTGGAGGGGTGGGTGCAGTGGGGTGCGTGGGGTGTGCTGAGTGGGGTGGGGTGGGGCGGAGGTGGACACTAGCTGATAATTGGTGGGGTAGGGTGGGTGGGGTGGCATCGGCTCCCTTTTATTTGCTTGAAAAGGGTGCATAGTGGGTGGAAGGGGTGCCAGAGGGTGCAGAAAAGGGTGCTCAAGCACCGTGCATTGGAGTGTGGGGTGGGTGAGAATTGTGGGGTGGGGTAGGTGGGGTGGGGTGGGGTGGGTGAGGTGGGGTGGGGTGGGGTGGAGTGGGTGAGGTGGGGTGAAATTGGTGGGGTGGGGTGAGAATTGGTGGGGTGGGTGGAGTGAGATGGATGGGATGGGGTGGGTGAGAGAATTGTTTGGGTGGATGGTAGGGTGAGAGTTGGCGGGTGGGATGGAGTGGGGGCCCAGCGCGAGCGAGCGGTCTGGCCCCTGAATCGCACGGCTTGTCATTAGGTGTAACTTTTGTTTATTATTAGTGTATTTACTTATTTATTTATTTATTTATTTATTTATTTATTTGCTGGGAGCAGCGGGAGAGAAACAAATTTGGAGCAAAGCCCCCCATCAGCGAGGTAGATACTAGGTGGGTAACAAAGTAGATGCAGCGTCTGATACTTGTGGGGTAGGGGTGGGGTGGGGCGAGAATTTGGTGGGGTGGGGTGATACTTGGTGGGGTGTGGTGGGGTGGGGTGAGAATTGGTGGGGTGGGGTAGGGTAAGGTGGGGTGAGAATTGGTGGGACACTGAAGTACATGCAGCGGGGAAACAACTTGGGCAAAGCCCCCCTCAGCAAGGTAGATACTAGGTGGGTAACGAAGTAGATGCAGTGCCGGCGAAGTCAATACTAGGACGCACGGATGCATTAAACCCTAAACCCTAAACCTATATCCCCCAAACCCTCACGTGTTTACCTGCTGCGCATTCCTGTGCCAGTCAATACCCCTAAACCCTGAACCCTCACATGTTCACCTACCGCGCAATTCTGTGCCGGTCGATAGTAGGACACATGGATGGATTAAACCTTAAACCCATAAACCCTAAACCCTCACATGTTCACCTACTGCCCATTCCTGTGCCAGTCGATACTAGGACGCATGGACGCTTTAAACCCTAAACCCATAAACCCTAAACCCATAAACCCTAAACCCATACATCCTAAACCCTCGCAGGTTCACTTACTGCGCATTCATGTGCCAGTCGATACTACGACGCATGCATAGATTTCCCTAAACCCTAAACAGCCCCTTTCAGTGATATGCAATGGTCTAGTGGTAGACCAGATCGCCTGAGGATGAAGAGTCGGGGGTTCGATCCCCCCTTCGGTCGCTCTTGGCATTGCATGTCGTCGTCAACCGCGATGGTAGCTTTGTCAGTTGAGGTAGGAGACCGCTCCCACCCGCGTACGACGGGCTCCCTTAACACCACACCCCACCAGGCGTTATCATTACCTAAACCCTAATCCCTAAACCCTCGCAGGTTCACGTACTGCGCATTCCTGTGCCAGTCAATACTAGGACGCATTGATGCTTTAGACGTAGATGCCGCGGTGCTATTCATCATGTCGTGCAAGAACTTTGATGGGGGCTTTGGATGCACGCCAGGTGGGTGTGGGAGGGGGACGGTGGGGGGGGGAAGGGGGGGGGTGGTGTGGGTGGAGGGGTCTGGGGTGGTGTGGGTGGAGGGGGTGTGGGAGGGGGTGTGGGGAGGGGGAGAGGAGTGGTTGAGTGGGTAGAGGCAGCGCGCAATTCATCATGTCGTGCAAGAACTTTGATGGGGGCTTTGGATGCACGCCAGGTGGGTGTGGGGGGGGACGGTGGGGGGGTAGGGGGGGGGGATGGGGTAGAGGGTGGGGGGTGGAGGGGGGTCTGGTGTGTGGTGTGGTTGGAAGGGGGGTGGGGTGGGTGGAGGGGTAGGGAGGGTTGTGTGGGTAGAGGCAGCGGCGCAATTCATCATGTTGTGAAAGAACTTTGATGGGGGCTTTGGATGCACTCCAGGTTTGTGGGGGGGGGTGGAGGGGTGAAGGGGGGTGGGGGGTGGAGGGGGTGGGTGTGGAGTGGGGTGTGTGGGTGGTGGGTGGGGGGGGGGGTATGGGAGGGGTTGTGTGGGTAGAGGCAGCGGCGCAATTCATCATGTTGTGAAATAAATTTGATGGGGGCTTCAGATGCAGGCCAGGTTTATGGTGGACAGTGTGGGTGGAGTGTGTGTGTGTGTTTTTGGTGTGGGTCTGGTGGGATTAGGATGTGTGTGTGGGGGTGTGTGGGGGTGTGTATGTGTGGGGGGGTGTGTGGGGGTGGGAGGATTAGGGGGTGTGTGTTTGTGTGTGGGTGGGGTGTGAGGGGGGGGGGGGGGGGTGGAGGGGGGGGGGGGGGAGGGTAGAGGAAGTGGTGCAATTCATCATGTCGTGCAATAACTTTGATGGGCTTTGGATGCACTCCAGGTTGTGGGTGAGGGTGAAGGGGATGGACGGTGTGGGGGTGGTGGATGGATGGTGTGTGTGGTGTGGGTGGTTGGTGTGGTGGAGGGGTGGAGGCGGGTGGTGTGGGTAGAGGGGTGGTGGATGGATGGTGTGTGATGGGTGTGTGGTGTGTGGTGGAAGGTGGTGGGTGTGTGGTGTGGGTGGACAGTGTGTGTGTGGGGGGGGGGATGGGAGTGTTGGTGGTGTGGTGTGTGTGTGTGTGGGGGGGGGGGGGGGGGGGGTAATAGGACGGGGGGAGGGACTGGTTGTGTTGATTTGCCATTTCAGATGCTTCATCTGATAGAGAAGCAGCAACAAGAGCGAGCATAACAGAACCAAACTTCAAATATTTTTAATATAGCAGAATATAAATATTATAACCTTAAATATCTGTAAAATATTATTTATATTTTTAAAACATAGCAGACCCAAATCTAAATCCAATCTGCATCTCCAACCACAAACACAATCACTAACACCTTTTCCTTGTCAGGCAAGGAGTCCCATGCAGGTCAAGTGTTCTACATGCATAGGGGTCCTATCCACTGGCCAATACCCACCCACCCCACCCCACCCACCCCTCACATACACCCTGCCCCACCCCCAACCCCTCAACCCTCACCCCACCCCCACCCCCATCTCCTTCCTTGCCAGGCAAGGAGTCCCATGCAGGTCAAGTGTTCACATGCATAGGGCCCTATCCACTGGCCAATACCCACCCACCCCCACCCCACCCCACCCCTCACATACACCCTGCCCCCCACACCCACCCCTCAACCCTCACCCCCACCCCCACCCCCCCATTTCCTTCCTTGCCAGGCAAGGAGTCCCATGCAGGTCAAGTGTTCACATGCATAGGCCCTATCTACTGGCTAATACCCACCCACCCCACCCCAGCCACCCACCCACCCCACACACACACACCCCAACCACCACCTTATTTCCCAACCCAAAAACCAAACCAAGCACAACACAACACAACACAACACAACCCAAACCTAGATCCAAACCCAAATGTAAACTCCAACCGCCACCACACACCACCCTTTCCTTGCCAGGCAACGATCCCATGCAGGTCAAGTGTTCACATGCATAGGGGCCCTATCCACTTGCCAATGCCCCCCCCCCCCCCCCCCCACACCCCCCCCCCCACACACACACACCACCACCACAACAACTTCCACCACCACCTTCTTTCCCAACCCAACCCAACCCAACCCAAACACAACCCAAACCTAAATCCAAACCCAAATCTAAACTCCAACCACCACCACGCACCACCGTTTCCTTGCCAGGCAATGAGTCCCATGCAGGTCAAGTGTTCACATTCATATGGGCCCTGTCCCTAGCTAATGCCCCCCCTCACCCCCACACACCCCCACCACCCCGACCACCCCCACCACCCCACCCTTGCCTGCCACCCCACCCCCACCCCACCCCAACCACCCCACAAACACAAACACAAACACTAACATCTTTTCCTTGCCAGGCAAGGAGTCCCATGCAGGTCAAGTGTTCACATGCATAAGGGCACTGTCCCTAGCTATTGCCCCCCCACCCACCACCACCACCACCACCCGTCACCCCTCCCCCCCCCCCCCCCCCCCCCCCCCCCCCCCCCCCCCCCCCCCCTTTTCCTTTCTTACCAGGCAAGGAGTCCCATGCAGGTCAAGTGTTCACATGCATAGGGGCCCTATCCACTTGCCAATGCCCACCCACCCCACCCCACTCCACCCCTCACACACACCCTGCCCCCCACACACACCCCTCAACCCTCACCCCCACCCCCACCCCCACCCCCCATTCCTTCCTTGCCAGGCAAGGAGTCCCATGCAGGTCAAGTGTTCACATGCATAGGGGCCCTATCAACTGGCCAATAACCACCCACCCACCCACCCACCCACCCCCACACACATACACCACCACAACTTCCACTACCACCTTATTTCCCAACCCAAACACAACACAACACAACACAACACACACACACAACACAAACACAAACCTAGATCCAAACCCAAATGTAAAAACTCCAACCACCACCACACACCACCCTTTCCTTGCCAGGCAACGAGTCCCATGCAGTCAAGTGTTCACATGCATAGGCCCTATCCACTTGCCAATGCCCCCCACACACCCACCCACCCCCCCCCCCACACACACACCACCACCACAACAACTTCCACCACCACCTTCATTTCCCAACCCAACCCAACCCAACCCAAAACACAACCCAAACCTAAATCCAAACCCAAATCTAAAACTCCAACCACCACCACACACCACCGTTTCCTTGCCAGGCAATGAGTCCCATGCAGGTCAAGTGTTCACATTCATATGGGCCCTTCCCTAGCTAATGCCCCCCCTCACCCCCACACACCCCCACCACCCCGACCACCCCCACCACCCCACCCTTGCCTGCCACCCCCCACCCCCACCCCACCACCCACCACCCCACAAACACAAACACAAACACTAACATATTTTCCTTGCCAGGCAACGAGTCCCATGCAGATCAAGTGTTTACATGCATAGGGCACTGTCCCTAGCTATTGCCCCACCACCACCACCACCCGTCACCCCTCCCCCCCCCCTCTGTCCTTTTCCTTTCTTACCAGGCAACGAGTCCCATGCAGGTCAAACTGTCCCCTGTCCTTAGCTCATACCACACCACCACCACTACCACCACCCAACCTAAACTCCAAACCCGGCCCTAACCTAACTCCAAACACCCCCCACCCCCCAAACACCCCTTCCCCCTTTTCCTTGCCAGGCAACGAGTCCCATGCAGGTCAAGTGTTCACGTGCATAGGGGCACTGTCCCTAGCTAATGCGCTGGACAAGGTAGACAAGGACCTTTTCTGTTGGTGGCTGTGTGAGAGGCAGACCAAGAGTGGGGGGCTCAACGGACGACCAGAGAAACTGCAAGATGTAAGAACAGTATGTAACCTACAAATACAAAATATATAACCTATACGACCTAGATATAAACAAGTCCTGTGCAGCGTCGCAAGCGACGCGAAAAATTGGCGGAGTGTGTTGGCAACGGAACGAAAGGTGGCAACGATGGAGCTGACCGAAGCGAGTTAGTTTCGCGACCGTTAGCTGACGTGTCAGGCTTCAATTTGTTTTTGTTTTTCGGTCGAACGGACAAATGGGTAAACATGGGGGCTCCCGCCCCCTTGAAGAGGGGGCTTCGCCAAAAATATTGACCGATTGCGTACAGTTTGGGGCAGGGTTGGTGGTGGTGTGAGAGGCAGACCAAGAGTGGGGGGCTCAACAGACAACCTGAGAAATTGCAAGATGTAAGAAAATATACAACCTATAAATATAAATTATGGAACCTATACAGACCTATGTATACAAAAACTTAGGATTTTGACGCGTACAGTCTGGGGGGGGGATGGTGGCTGGGTGAGGCAGACCAAGAGTGGGGGCTGAAATGGACGACCAGATAAATTGCAAGGTGTATTTATATCCAGGGGTGGCAGTACACACAGTCGGGGGCGGGGTTGGTGGCTGTGTGAGAGGCAGACTAATGGGGGGCTCAATGGACGACCGGGGAAATTGCAAGATGTATTTACATCCAGGGGTCGCAGTGTACACATACAGTCCGGGGCGAGTTGGTGGCTGTGTGAGAGGCCCACCAAGGGTGGGGGACTCAAAGGACGACCAGAGAAGTTGCAAGGTGTAAGAAACTATGTAACCTACAAATACAAAATCTAGAACCTATACAGACCTACGTATAAAATATTCTTAGGCTATTGGCGCGTGCAGTCTGGGGCAGGGCTGGTGGCTGTGTGAGAGGCACACCAAGGGTGGTGGACTCAAAGGACGACCAGAGAAGTTGCAAGGTGTAAGAAACTATGTAACCTACAAAATACAAAATCTAGAACCTATACAGACCTACGTATAAAATATTCTTAGGCTATTGGCGCGTGCAGTCCGGGGCAGGGTTGGTGGCTGTGTGAGAGGCAGACCAAGGGTGGGGGACTCGATGGACGACCAGAGAAGTTGCAAGGTGTAAGAAACTATGTAACCTACAAAATACAAAATCTAGAACCTATACAGACCTACGTATAAATTATTCTTAGGCTATTGGCGCGTGCAGTCCGGGGCAGGGTTGGTGGCTGTGTGAGAGGCAGACCAAGGGTGAGGGGGTCTCAATGGACAACCAGATAAAGTGCAAGGTGTAAGAAAAGATAGAACCTGCAAATACAAAATATCGAAACTACATATGCAAAATACTTAACCTATTGGCGCGCACAGTCTGGGGCAGGGTTGATGGCTGTGTGAGAGGCACACCAAGTGAAGGGTGGGAGGCTGAACGGACGACCAGATAAATTGCAAGGTGTAGTTAAATCCAGGGGTCGCAGTGTATAAATACAGTCTGGGGAAGGGTTGGTGGCTGTGTGAGCGGCACACCAAGGGTGGGGGACTCGATGGACGACCAGATAAATTGGAAGGTGTAAGATAATATATGTTACGGTATATGAAATAAAACATTACCACATATGTACTGGGGTAGCTCAATGGATGACCTGAGAAACTGCAAGATGTAAGAAAAAATAAGTTACGGTGTATAATGTATATTAATATATAATAATAATAATACATATTAATATATATATATAAGATATTTACGGTATATAATATATATAACAACATATGTACTGGGGTAGCTCAATGGACGACCAGAGAAATTGCAAGGTTTGTGTATGTCAAAGGGGGGCAGTACGCACAGTCCAGGGCAGGGTTGGTGGTGGTGTGAGAGGCAGACTAAGAGTGGGGGGCTCAATGGACGACCAGAGACATTGCAAGGTGTGTGTATGCTAAAGGGGGCAGTACGCACAGTCCAGGCAGGGTTGGTGGCGTGTGAGAGGCAGACTAAGAGTGGGGGGCCCAATGGATGACCAGAGAAATTGCAAGGTGTTTGTATGCCCAAGGAGGCAGTACACACAGTCCAGTGCAGGGTTGGTGGCGGTGTGAGAGGCAGACCAAGAGTGGGTAGCTCAATGGATGGCCAGAGAAATCGCTAGGTGTGTGTATATCCAGGGTTAGCAGTGCACACAGTGCTGGGTTGGTGATGGTGTGAGAGGCAGACCAAGCGTGGGTAGCTCAATGGATGACCTGAGGAATTGCAAGGTGTATTTATATCCAGGGTTAGCAGTGCACACAGTGCTGGGTTGGTGATGGTGTGAGAGGCAGACCAAGCGTGGGTAGCTCAATGGATGAACTGAGAAGGTGCTAGGTGTGCGTATGTCCAGGGGTAGCAGTACACACAGTCCAGGGCAGGGTTGGTGGTGGTGTGAGAGGCAGACTAAGAGTGGGGGGCTCAATGGATGGCCAGAGAGATTGCAAGATGGGAGTCCCCTTAGCCTATTTGGCCACCCCTCACCTGGACTGACAAATACACACCCAACAATGTGAACATGCAGGTGTGCTACTCATGGTGGTGCTTGTCATGTCTCTCCATCTTGGGCAGAGTGCACTGGATTGACACGGAAGCCCTCACGCACTTCATTCTGTACTGCCAGGTGGGTCCCTGCTGTACCGCAAGTTTTGAAATTTGAAAATATGGGAATGGCGGGGTGGTGCTTGTCCTGCCTTTCCATACTGGGCAGAGAGCACTGGATTCACACAGAAGCCCTCACGCACTTTATTCTGGACTGCCAGTTGGGTCCCTTCTGTCCTGCAAGTTTTGAAATTGTGAAATTGTGACATTGTGCCATCTGAATGAGCAGATGACCATTAGTCACGTTGTCCTGCTGCTTTGCTAGTTTCGACAAATTCGATGCAGCGTCGCCTGCGACGCTAAAAAATGGCGGAGAGTGATCGCGAGGGAGCGACAGGTGGCAACGGAAGCGAGTTATTTACGAGACCGTCGGCTGACATGTCGGGCTTCATCACGGTCAGATGGATGGATGGATGGATGGATGGATGGATGGATGGATGGTCGGTCGACCGGACAAATGGGTAACACTGGGGGCTCCCGCCCTTCAGAAGGGGGGGCTCCGCCAAAAATTAAAAGGGGTTGCGTGCCAGTACTCAGGCAATGAAGACTGGCAATAGGGAGGTCACTTTTGTTTTGTGAGGCGTCGCCATTCGCTGCATGGCTACGCATAGGTCTGGCTAAAGTGGTCAGACATGCCCCCCACCCCTTCCCCAACTCCCAACCCCCCCGTGCTTCGCGCTTCGCTAGTTGTCCTGCTTTGCTAGTTGCTTTGCTAGTTTCTGAGGGTGAGGTGGGGCTTGGCGATCGTCTTGTTGTTGTTGTTGTTGTTGTGTCTGTGTCTTTGGCTACCTCACTCCACTCCACGCCACTCCACCCCATTCCACGCCACCCCACTCCACGCCACCCCACCCCACTCCACACCACACCACACCACACCACGCCACCTTGCAGGATGAGGATGATGGCGGCATCAGCGATCGTCTTGTTGTTGTTGTTGTTGTTGTTGTTGTTGTTGTTGTGTCTGTGTCTTTGGCTACCTCACTCCACTCCACGCCACTCCACCCCACACCATTCCACCCCACTCCACGCCACCCCACTCCACGCCACTCCACCCCACGCCATTCCACCCCACTCCACGCCACCCCACTCCACGCCACTCCACCCCACTCCACGCCATTCCACCCCACTCCACGCCACCCCACTCCACGCCATTCCACCCCACTCCACGCCACTCCACGCCACCCCACTCCACGCCATTCCACCCCACTCCACGCCACCCCACTCCACGCCACTCCACACCACACCACACCACACCACACCACACCACACCACACCACACCACACCACCTTGCAGGATGAGGATGATGGCGGCATCAGCGATCGTCCTGATGACATGGCGGATGTGTACCATACGTTCTTTGGGATCGCCGGCCTCTCTCTCATGGGGTATGTACTTGGGCTGGGTGGGTGTATGTGGGGTGGGTGTGGGGTGGGGTGATGGTGGTGGTAAGGGGGGGGGGGGGGGGGGGGGGGGGGGGGGGCATGAAGAGTGAGGGGGCAGTGTGTGTGTCTCAACAGATGTGTACCATACGTTCTTTGGGATCGCTGGCCTCTCTCTTATGGGGTCCGTACATGGGCTGGGGTGGGAGGAGGTGGGGGTGTAGGGGCATGAAGGGGTGGGGTGGGGGCTGTGTGTTATGAAGGGGAGGGGGGGGGGGGGGGGGGGGGGGGGGGGGGGCATTTAGGGTCATGAAGGGTGAGGGGTGGGGTGAGGGAGGGGCGTTGTGTACATGAGCTGGGGGGGGGGGGGGGAGACATGGCAGATGTGTACCATACGTTCTTTGGGATCGCCGGCCTCTCTCTCATGGGGTATGTACATATGCAGTGTGTGTGTGTGTGGGGGGGGGGGGGGGCATGAAGGGTGAAGGGGGGGTGAGGGAGGGGGCCGGTGTATGTGTCTGTTTTGAGGGGGTGTCCCCTCTCTCATGGGGTACGTACATGGGCTGGGTGTTGGGAGTGTGTGTGTGTGTGTGGGGGGGGGGGGGGGGGGGAATGAAGGGTGAGGGAGGGGGTGAGAGAGAGGGCGTTGTGTGTGTCTGTGTTTTGAGGGAGGGAGGGGGGGGGGGGGAGGGAATGAAGGCTGAGGGCTGGCTGGCTGGGTGGGTGAGTGGGACAGAGGGAACACACAAAAACACACATGCACCACACACACACCACACACACACACACAGACCACACACGCGCACGCACACAAACACACACAAACAAACCACACACAAACACACACACCACACAAACACAAATACACACACAAACCACAAACCACTAATGCACACACAAACACACACCACACACGCCACAATCACACACCACACAAACACGCACACACACACACGCTCCCTCTCCTGACCCAGGTATCCTGACATCAAGGGCATTGACCCCACGTACGCACTGCCAGTGGAGGTGGTGCAGAGATTGAAAGCATCTCATGCAAAGAAGTGAAGGGAGCTCAGCCATGGGAGTCCACGTGTTGCTGCTGTTTGAGTGTTTGGTATCCCAGTACGATTTGTGTTTGGAATGTGGAAAGATGGCTGGGGCACTGTTCAGTTTTTGGTGCAGAAGTTGAAAGCTTCTCATGCGAAGAAGTTCGGCTATTCTTAGCAGCTTCTAGGCAGCTTCTAGGCAGCTCCCTGAGCCAGCCACTGGGCTACGCCGAACTATTTCAGCAGTTCTGAGCTGCTGATTGTATCAGCTGCAAGGTGCACTATGTTGTGCAAGGTTGGGGTGAATGGCGCCGGGTTGGGTTGAATGGCCATGATGTGGTACTGAGATTGAAAGCGTCTCATGCAAAGAAGTGAGGGGAGCTGCCTGGAAGCTGCTGCTGGTAGCTTAAGAGTTTTGGTGCAGAGATTAAAAGTGTCTCATGCAAAGAAGTGAGGGGAGCTGCCTGGAAGCTGCTATTGGTAGCTGAAGATTTTTTGGTGCAGAGGTTGAAAGCGTCTCATGCAAAGAAGTGAGGGGAGCTGCCTAGAAGCTGCTGCTGGTAGCTGAAGAGTTTTTGGTGCAGAGGTTGAAAGCGTCTCATGCAAAGAAGTGAGGGGAGATGCCTAGAAGCTGCTGCTGGTAGCTGAAGAGTTTTTGGTGCAGAGGTTGAAAGCGTCTCATGCAAAGAAGTGAGGGGAGCTGCCTGGAAGCTGCTGCTGGTAGCTGAAGAGTTTTTGGTGCAGGGGTTGAAAGCGTCTCATGCAAAGAAGTGAGGGGAGCTGCCTAGAAGCTGCTGCTGGTAGCTGAAGATTTTTTGGTTCAGAGGTTGAAAGCGTCTCATGCAAAGAAGTGAGGGGAGCTGCCTGGAAGCTGCTGCTGGTAGCTGAAGATTTTTTGGTGCAGAGGTTGAAAGCGTCCTATGCGAAAAAGTGATTGTAGTCAGCTCTCGGTTCTATTTGAACTTGAACTTGGTTACGTAGGCTCCCGAACTGATGTTGGAGGGAGAGAGAGCCCAAATGCGAGGGCAAATCTACTACTGTTTTCTGCCTCAACTGGACAAGCTACCATCGCGGTTGACAACGACCTGCAAAGCCAAGAGCTACTGAAGGGGGAATCGAACCCCCGACTCTTTATCCTCAAAGTGATTTGGTCTACCACTAGCCCAATGTATATCACTGAAAGGGGCTACTGGTATTAGAACTGGGAGAGGCTTGGGCGTGAGGAGCGGCGAGAATGAAGCAGAGGGGAATGAAGTGATTGAAGTCAGCTCTCGGTTCTACTTGAACTTGGACTTGAACTTGAACTTGGTTACACAGCTTCAGCCAGCAATTTGGCTGCCCGCCGTCTTTTGCAGTAAAAATATTTTACCAAGATCTACAGTCATGCGGTACAGTCATGTGACTGTAGTCAGCCCTCAGTTTTTCAGCAGTACAGTCATGCGGTTGTAGTCAGCCCTCAGTTGTTCAGCAGTACAGTCATGCGATTGTAGTCAGCCCTGGGTTGTTCGGCAGTACAGTCATGCGATTGTAGTCAGCCCTGGGTTGTTCAGCAGTAAATGCATGCGATTGTAGTCAGCCCTGGGTTGGGCAGCAGTACAGTCATGTGATTGTAGTCAGCCCTCGGTTGTTCGGCAGTACTGTCATGCGATTGTAGTCAGCCCTGGGTTGTTCAGCAGTAAATGCATGCGATTGTAGTCAGCCCTGGGTTGGGCAGCAGTACTGTCATGTGATTGTAGTCAGCCCTCGGTTGTTCGGCAGTACAGTCATGCGATTGTATTCAGCCCTTGGTTGGCCAGCAGTACAGTCATGTGATTGTAGTCAGCCCTCGGTTGTTCAGTCATAACAATGTACATACACAGGACAATATACATGCAATATACATACACAATATGGAAACATGGCTGGATCACTGTTGAATTTTTGGGCTGCACATGGCTGGATCACTGTTGAATTTTTGGGCTGCACATGGCAGCTTCCAGCCGGCTCCATCAGGCACCCACCGGGTCAGGCCCAGAGCTTTCAGCTGTATGTATGTTACAGTCCAGGGTAGGCCAAATAGGCAAAAGGGACTTGCCTAATCGTGATAAGAAGGGCTAAAAAAGTAAAAAACGTTGATGAACTGAACCCCAATCAATCGTTTTACTGACGGGGGCCTGTCTGTAAGGTGTCTGATGTCTGACGGGTAAATGCCTGCTGTCTGACGGGTTGGCGTCAGGGTACTTCAATTGACCAAATTGGTCAGCGCTTAAAGGGCACAAACGTCAAATTTGCCTGCGCTTTGTAGTGCAAAATGCGCAAAAACTGCGCGAAACGCGCAGTGGGACTAAAAAAGGCAGCGCACAAAAGTACACTGGTTGGCGTCTGCCGCCTCAGACTCCTAACAGAGGCCTGGTGCCTTCGATTGGACAGGGCTGATGGCTGGCGCCTGTCGGTTGATGTCTGATTTGACGGGGTGGTGCCTGCTGCCTGGAAAAAGCCTTGATGAACTGAACCCAGTTGCATTGTAATGCCTGGCATGTCAGCTTTCAGTTGCACAAGCTAGCTTCGTATTTCATTGAGTAAACCGGTATGCATTGAATGATAAATCTAGTATGTGTAATTTTTCGTCAAAGCCGCCAACCCTAAGTACGCCTACTCGTTTGTAGGAGTGGCAACGCTATTCGAACTGAAACGGGAGACCCACCCCTCGAGGTGAAGTACCATTCACAACTTTAAAAAAATGGTTTGATTACATTGTCTAGCAGCCGTCAGGCTGCTGAAGCGTCACCTTCTGCAGGTTGAATGAACATGGGTAGTATATAGGGAACGGCAATATGATATCATATGATGCCGGCAGTCTGACTTCCGGTAGGCTTAAGTTGCCATTTGAATGCAATATCATATGAATATATGATGCAACTTGTTTGATATCATACTGACCTTTGGCCAACATCATATGATATGCCGATCCCTAGTAGTATATGAAGGCTTGCTTGCTTTTTGCCTGCATTACACGGGGGGGGGGGGGGAGGGAGCTAGGTTCAGATCCGGTTATAATAGTGAACCGTGTCAGATGGGTTTGGCATGTCTCTAGACCGGTTCGTAGCCAACCGGATATTTTCCGGATATGTTTAGCGATACACCGCAAGCGTCAAGCGTCACCTTCTGCAGGCAGAATGAACATGGGTAATGTTTTAATGCCTGCTTGCTGCGATATTGCCTATCTAATTTTGGGGATTAGTCAGAAGACCCCTCTTAGATAATGATAACGCCTGGTGGGGCGTGGTGTTCAGTGAACCCGTCGTACGCGGGCAGAGAACGGTCTACCACCTTGACTTGACAAGGGACCTTCGCGGTTGAAAACGACCTGCAACGTAAAGGGTGGTTGTAGGGGGAATGGAACCCCCGCCCCTTCCTCGTTAAAGCGATTTGGCGTACCACTAGACCAATCGTACCACTTTAACGGGCTCCCCATCCCAGATGCTGTGGAGCAGGCTTGTCTTGGGCCAACAATGGTCTGTCTCTGACGACGTAATGCATACACAGGAATTTATTTATATAATATGGAATATGTAATGTAATGTGCTGATAACATGTAATGTAATGTGCTGATAATAATATTTGCATGCTGCAATATTGCCTCGTTTGCTGAGGATTTGTTTGAAAGAAAGATTACAAAGGTCTCATCTCTGACCACCCCTTTCTGATGTTGTGTAGTAGAGCCCCTTTCAGTGACATGCAATGGTCTAGTGGTATACCACATTGCTTCAAGACGAAGATTTGAGGGTTCGACTCCCCCTTCGGTCGCTGTTGGGGTTGCAGACTTGCAGGTCGTCGTCAACCGCGATGGTAGCTTGTTCAGTTGATGTAGGAGACCGCTCCCCACTATCAGCATGACTAGCGGTGCTCTCATTTGTTTTATGTCTTGGTGACTCCTTGTGTACTCCCTTAGAACTATCGGCCCTGACAGTACTGTGACAGCTTCCTGTAGTGACAGCTTCCTGTGGACTGCGTCACCGGTTCTCCTTACACAGACTGTATAGCCTGTACCCTTATCAGGGTACAGGCTGCCGCTCCTTCCTCCACTGGTGCCCCTTTATGGGTCTCCTGCGCTTGTCACGTTATTCTCGTCTCCGTGTATAGATTGGCGCGTCTGCTTCACGCAAGCATCTCTGTCCACTCTACGGAGTGCTTACAAGCTGATAGGTTACGGGCTCCTTACATTACCACTGCTTTTCAAATGCTACTTCCTCGAGGTCCTCCCGCCGGCTTTGAGAAACTCCATGAGTCAAATGGTCTTTCTTGGTCGCGCGAGATTCGCAGTGTCATTATCAGCAATGGCTGCGACCGAGTCCTTCCAACGGAGGACCCGGCTCCACTTAATGATTGGCTAGATGTTTGTGCGCCAGCGGCCTCTGCTGACGGTCATGAGAATCCTTCCGCCATCGTGGAAGTAACCCCCAATCAATTCTTCTCCTCCACGGTTTCTTCTCCTACTGTCCGACGCCTCTCTCCTGAGGTTGAGGACGTTCTGATGCGTCTCTGCTGTGTCTCTACTCAGATTATTGAGTACTCCAGGGCGCCTCCACCCCCAGCTGCTCGATTCAGCGATGATGACGATGTCACTGATGATGATGATGATCTGCAGAGTGCTACGAGTGGTGACTTCGGTGGAGTTACTCCGTCGACTGCCACTCGTGTGTTTCACGATGCCCCTGTCTCACCATTGTATGAACATCCGTCGGCTCCTCCGCTTGAGCCTTCCCCTGTGTATAAGCCTGAGCCCTCTTCTGCGCCTCTGCTTGTGTCTCTTCCACCGGTCCACCCGGAGGTGGCCAAGCCGTCTCTGCTGAATAGGTCTGCGTCTTTCACCATGCCTATGGAGCGAGGGATCCTTGGCTACAACACTCGTTCTCGAGACGCTGCTGCTACGGCTGGACGTTCATCCTCTGCTGGCACTTCTCAGGTGCCCCCTCCGCCTCCGCCGGTGGAGATGCCTCCTGCTCCTGGTCCCCCAGCTCCTGGACGTCCTTCGCTGTCATGCGAGTCTTGGGAGCATCTGCTTACTGGAGGACCTCCTCTACTCCTGCGGCTGCAGGACTGTCGTCAGATCCGCCAGGAGCACTCTGATGGAGAATCCTTGAACCGCACTCTGTACGGTAGGCTGGATATGCATGCCACTCAGGCCAATGTTGATAAAAATGGTCGCCCTAGGCGCGTAATGGCTTTCTCAGAACTTGGTATCCAGTGCAGGGCGTTTCTAGGACAGGTTAAGCAGGGGATTAGCTACCCTGCTGCGAATGGTGTGACCTTTGGGGCATTGGGCGTAGGAACAATGACCTGCGGGGTACCAGTTTGTCAAGGTGCCTCAACCTTTCTGTCCTGTTCGACCTGACTTCGAGCTAGTGTTGAGTGTTGCGCAGTCCCTGTCAGCTATCAGGAACTTAGATGACCAGCGCGTGTATGACGCTGGTCTTGCTGCTGAGTATTTCCTAGGGATTCGTGATTCGCTAGCCCCCAGGGCCTCTGCCCCTGCTGCTGGGACTTCAGATTCTCATGGTAAGTCTCTTGCAGATCCTGCACTGTCGGGTTTCAGTGCACTGCCCCTGCCTCGTCAGGAGTTCATGATCTTGACCATGATGCTTGCCAACATAACGGATGCGTTAGTCAAGGTATATAAGGACTTTGCGACGCCTCGGGATATCTTGTTGCATATCCGGAGGCAGCAGTCTGATGCCCTTGCCTCTCGTGCCCCTCTCTTGCTGAAAGAGTATCTTGATTCTGTCATGGACCCTCATGAACAGGTTGACGTTTTCTTTCGTCGAGTTCGCGGTCTGTGTGCTGACCTCCGCAGTGCTGGGTTTCCACAGACTCAGCGTCATGCCATGGGCATCATAATTCACGGTGCGAGTCTGCCCCGTTTCGAATCGCTGCGGATCAAGTATGGTACCTTGCTGTATAACCAGCAGCCTGTTGAGTACTGGTCCTGTCTAGAGGACTACAGGACGCTAGATATTCTTAACATAGCGCTCCCCAGGAATGACGCCAGGCATCCTGGTTGGTCCCGTAACTCTCCCCAGTTCCCTGCCAATGCTGCACTACCGCGCAGGCAGGGCACTGGTTCTCAGGGTTCCGGGTCTACCAAGAGGCGCCTGGAGTGTACCTGGGGACCATGCCCTCATAAGGAGGGTCACTCGGTAGAACGGTGCTGGACAAAGTACCCACATCTGAAAAGGGGCAAGGATGGTGCATCGTGTACTGAACCGATGCCTGTCAACTTGGCCCTTCCAGCTGTGCTTACTCCCAGGCAGATGTCCTCCTTGCAGGCTCAGATTGATGGGTTTGCTATGCAGAAGTAGGAGGTAAGCTCTGTCCTTTTCTCTTGCACTTCGAAATTCTCTAACGTCTGTAGCCCAAGCCTGTCTGCGGGTGTCTGGCATGTTGATTCTGGAGCTGGAATGTCTATCACAGGTGATCTCTCCTTGTTCACTGTGTATCATGCTTCCAGAAATGGACCATCGGTTAAATTTGGTGACGGAGTGATTCAGAGGTCAGTGGGTGCAGGGTCCATTGTGTTATGTAGTGATTGGTTACCAACACCGGTCACTCTAACAAATGTACTCTACATACCCCACTGTCCTGTGAATCTCCTGTCGGTAAATGCTGTGGCTCACTCTCATCACTGCCAGGTTTCTTTTGATAGTCTTAGTTGCACTGCCACTCAGAACTCTAATGTACTCTGGTCTTTTCCTTCCTCCAGTGATGGTGTCTACAAGTTTACCTGTAGTCCATGTGTCAACCCTAATGGCCGTCTGTATAGTGCAAACCATTACCCAGTTTTTGCTCTTGATGTTGATGAGGATGGTGGAGTTGTTGTGCCTACCACCCCTGAGTGGCTTTGGCATAGGCGGCTGGGTCACCCTGGCTATGAAGCCATGCACAAGCTTGTCAGGGATGGTCTGGTTCACAACTTACCCCTCACCCTCAAACAAGTACTGAAACTGTCTAAGGTCCCATGTGATGCTTGTCAGAAGGCAAAGGGAAAACGTATCCCTTTTCCTAAAGCAAGCTTGACTGTGATCAATGCACCTCTCTAGCGTCTTCACTTGGACATCATGGGGCCAGTTCATATTAGGGGTTTGCGTGGGGAGTTTTACATCATGTGTCTCACAGACCAATACTCTGGCTACGCTGAGGTATTGTGCTTGAGAACCAAGGGTGAGGCTCCCTTAGCAGTTCAAACTATCATCCTCAGATGGATGAATAAGTTACATGGGTTTGTTTTCAAGTGCCTGAGATCTGACAGGGCTAAGGAATTTATAGTGGAGTGGTTCGAGCTTTGGTTGAAATCGGTAGGAGCTTTGCATGAATTATCTATGGCATACACTGCTCAGCAGAATGCAACTGTGGAAAGGTACAATGGGGTCTTGCAGAACATAGCTAGGGCGATTCACTTAGAGTCTAAACTAGCTAAGTCCTTTTGGCCCTATGCCTTCCTAGCTGCTTGTTACCTACGAAATCGGCTGCCCAATCAGGGTGACAAGACTCCTTATGAGCTGTTCTTCGGGGTTATGCCTGATGTGTCGTTGTTGCGAGTGTTTGGTTGCCCTTGCTATGTTACATTAGTCAATGGGAAGAAGCGCAACAAGCTGGACGAAAGGGCGTTATCTGGTAGACTGGTTGGTATTCTCTGGTGAGTAAGGGCTATTTTGTTTGGGTTCCTAAGTTGCGCCAGGTAGTACAGAGTCGTGATGTGCTCTTCTATGAACAGTTTAGCTACAACTGTATACCTGGGCTATCTCCCTATGATGGATCTCGGTATTTTTCTCGCACCCCTGCCGCTATCAACGGACAAGTGCTTGATCCTACTGACAACGTCCTAGATCCTTTACCGACCCCGATTGTTGACCGTTGTACTGGTCATGGGATGAACTTGCGTCCCAGGTCAGGGACTGATGGTGCTGTATTGCGTGCGAAGGTAATGGGTGGGGGAGATTCTGATGTTCTTTCAAGCTCTAATTTATCCGAATCTCAGGGGGTCGCCAGGCCTATCTCTGCGTCTAGGCTCGTCGGTGAAGCTTTAGGATTAGGACAGCCTTCGGTCATAGTGGAGCCTGTACCAGGTCCGCTGCTTACACGTCGCCAACCCCCGTCCACCTGTTCGGATGGCTCGCAGGGGTTGCTGATCACTTCGCCTCCTGCTGTCTCTGGTGGTTAATACCGGACAAGGCATTGTGACGATGTAGCCGTCACCGAGAGTGTGAGCGATGATCTTGAACACTGGTCCGGCTCTGATACTGCGTATGGATGGGGTGTGCCTGTCGACCCAGGGTTCAGTGAAATAGAGGCAAATAAGGCCGGCCCTGTTCAACCAGGCATTAGTGCTGCGCTGGGGGCTTTACTACCGGTTACTGCTGATACTGCTGATATCCCCGCTGCTCATGTACAAGTACACTGCTTGTACGTGGGAGCATACATTTCCACCTCCACTGAACTAACCTACAAAGCTGCCATGCATCCTTCCAACCCTGACAGGGATCAGTGGCTGCTTGCTATGAAGGATGAGATGGCATCCTTGCATGCCCACGGTACCTGGGCACTCACTCCCCAACCTTTTAGGCAAAAGATTCTGTCTGGCAGGTGGTTATTTGTGAAGAAGTCTGGGGTTGATGGTTCTGTGCGCTTTAAGGCACGTTTTGTGGTACGAGGTTTTCTCCAGCGTCCTGGGCTGGACTTCCATGATGTATATGCCCCCGTCTCCTCTAAAGCAGGTCTGAGGGTCCTCCTGGCTGCCATCACTCATAAGAAGATGTTTGTTCGGCAGCTGGATATCAAGACTGCATTCTTGAATGCCAAGTTGGAACCTGGTCTGGACCTTTACTGCCACCAGCCTGAGGGCTTTACGGTACTTGGTCCTAACGGTGTTCCCCTTGTGTGCAAACTGATCAAGTCTCTTTATGGCTTGAAGCAGGCACCCAGGGCTTGGAGTCGGGATGTCAAACGGGTTTTGGTTGCACATGGGTTTACTATGTGCAAGGCTGAACCTGCTCTGTATTTTAGGAGGGATTCCAATGGTGGGTGGAGCTATGTCCTGACCTATGTTGATGATTTTATCTGTGCTTTTAGTGAGCTGGATAGGTATGTTTTGCTGATCAAAGCTATGGAGGCTGCTGGCTGGGTGGTCAAGGAGATGGGTGTACCGGTTCAGTTTCTCTCCTTGGATATGGACTTTACCCTTGACTCTGATGGCAGGTGTGTCAAGGTCAACCTCTCCCAGCATTCTTACATTGTTGAGCTGGTGGAGCAGTTTGGTCTCACTGCTGCAGCCAAGCCCAAGTTTTCCGTTCCCATGGCCAAGATCACTATCACTGACCCTCCTGGAGAGCCCCTGGCCTCTAATAGCCAGTACCTCTCTCTTGTCGGTGCTTTGCTATACCTGGCTACCTGCACCAGACCTGATATTTCTTTTGCTGTCAGCTACCTGTCCAGGTTTTCTGCTCAACCCACTGCTCCCCTGTGGGGGGCAGCCAAGCGCTTGCTTTTGTATTTGAGAGAACATTCCCACCTGGGACTCACTTACACTCACAGCCCTGAGTTCTCTTTCACTGTCTTTAGTGACTCATCCTTTGCTGATGATGCGTCTGACAGGAGATCTCAGACGGGCTATGCTGTGCTTGCTGGGGGCAGTCTTGTGAACTGGATGAGCAAGAGGCAGCCCACTGTTGCCATTAGCTCTAGTGAGGCAGAGTATCAGGCCCTGTCTCAGACTGCCAGGGAGGTGCAATGGTTGAAGAAGTTGAGAATTGATCTGGGCCTGCCTTGTGACCTGGTTACCATTCAGGGTGACAACTTGGGGTCCTTGAGCTGGGCTATTGACTGGCAGCTGCTCCCTCGCAACAAGCACATTGATGTAATCCATCACTATGTCAAGGAGCTGGTGGAGGATGCACAGCTGGATGTTGCCTATGTTAACACTAAGGACAACTGTGCTGACCCCTTCACCAAGCCCCTTGATCCTGCTGTGTTCTGGCGGTTCATGCGCATGTTCGGAATGACCGCTTCTTCTTAGATTTTTGTTTTCCTGGTTACATTTGAGTTATTTTGTTATCATTGATTGGCATTAGGTTCCTATTCCCGGATCGGGTTTTCTATACCGTTGTTACCCGACTTTGATATTTAGTTTGTCCTCTTTTATCCACTTGGCAAACTTTGGTTCTTTGCCTTGTCTCATTCCTTCCTTTCCCCCTTTGGGGTTCATTTGACGTTCTCTCATTCATTCGGAGTTCTTTGATTTTTTTTCTTTTTATCTTTGTTACATATAGTTCTATGTCCCCAGTGCCATAGGTGGAGTACTAGTATTGTATGTCACCTGCGTCATAGGTGGAGTATCAGCATGAATAGCGGTGCTCTCATTTGTTTTATGTCTTGGTGACTCCTTGTGTACTCCCTTAGAACTATCGGCCCTGACAGTACTGTGACAGCTTCCTGTAGTGACAGCTTCCTGTGGACTGCGTCACCGGTTCTCCTTACACAGACTGTATAGCCTGTACCCTTATCAGGGTACAGGCTGCCGCTCCTTCCTCCACTGGTGCCCCTTTATGGGTCTCCTGTGCTTGTAACGTTATTCTCGTCTCCGTGTATAGATTGGCGCGTCTGCTTCACGCAAGCATCTCTGTCCACTCTACGGAGTGCTTACAAGCTGATACCCACCCGCGTGCGTCGAATACCACGCTCTATCAGGCGTTAGCATTACCTTTTTGTGGAGCAGGCTTAGGGCTTAAAAAGAAAAAGCACTGATGAACTGAACCCCATATAATCGTTTAACCGACGGGGGGGCTGAGTTCGTGCTACAGTGATAATGTTATACCGGTATATGCTACTACACCACACTCTTGAGTACAGATTGCAATAATATATATAGTTTGTCTTGAAGAAGGTCCCATAAGCTAAATTATATATGCAGCACGAACTGCAAATCGTTCAAAAATATTATTAATGTTTTCATTTCCCCGAAGTGCAGACACAGGAATCGGACCTGAACGATTATTAAGGTTTAGTCCGAAAACTATAGGAAAACATTGTTTAGGTTGTCTCGGAGGAGGTCCTGTAGGCTAAATTATATTATACTGGCGGGGGGCCTAGGTTTGTGCTACAGTGAAAGTGAAAATATAGCTGTGTCTTGTTGTGTTGTTGGAATCTTTTTGGCAGCGCGTAGAATTAAGTTTCCACCGTTGCACAAACTCAAGGTGCCAGTCGGTATAACTAAGATTGGTTCTTCAACAAGTGCGTTTCCATTTTAGCATAATCGTTCATGCACCATCACCACCACAACCATTACCATCACCATCACCACCAGCCCACCACCATTACCCTCACCCTCACCCTCACCCCGTGTACTGCAGATTCTTCCGGATTCTTCAAGGACTCGCTTGCCCCCCCCCCCCCCCCCCCCCCTGTGTACAGCATTAGTAAGTTAGTGCCCTTGGTTAGTGCCGAAGGCGCGTGTCTCTCTTCCTCTTACGTGTTATCCAACCTGTGGCCTGTGGTTTGACAGCTCAAGCTCAGTCAATCGCAATCGCTCTCCTCGCTCTACAAGGCATGTATCGCGCATTCGATTTTCTTGCATTTCGGACTTAAAAAGCTTTTTGTTCTTTCCCCAGGCCGCGGAAGATTCCCCCGAATCAGTAAGTGGCGCAGAGCTTCTTAATATTCCAACCGCCAGTCCGTTTATCGATTCCTAATTACATACCTTTCCCCCGCTTCCCCCCTGCATTCTCGCCGCTCCTCACGCCCAAGCCTCTCCCAGTTCAATTGCCAGTAAACCCCCCCGTTTCCTCGATTGCTTCCCCGAGCCCAGGGTTTGCTTGATCAAGCAAGCACGTGAATCGACCATCCTCCTACATAGCGAAGGCGCACCGTCCAGGCTACGCCAGGAGGCAGAAAACAGTAGTAGATTTCCCCTCGCAGTTGGGCGCTTTCTCCCTCGGACCCCAATATCAGTTCTGGAGCCTCCTAAATTGTTGCGATAAATAGACTCACTTACTCCATCCCCTATCCTCTCTAAACTTCTTTCTTGGCGTTCTTACTTCTTCTTGCGCCTTTCTTTGATTTTTCTTACGCTTTTGATTCCATGCACCGCTCAATTCCCACCCACTCCCTTGCCGCTGCTCCCACCAGTAGTTGCATTGGCAAGGTCTCCCCGCTTTCGCGACCAATCGCACCCAAGCCGCTCTCTCGCCGATCACACCGCAAATGCCTCGTATGCGCAACCCCCTCAGACCCCCAACCCCCCTCCCCCTCCTCCTCCAAACCCACCTCCTCCAACAAACGCTCGTCGCATAAAGAGTTCTCATCCCTGAAGCCTGTGAACCGCAAGCTTCGCAGCTTCGACGAGTTTGAATCCGATTTCTTCTCAGCCCCAGCCCCCAAGGACCCGTCCACTCCCACTGCCAAAAGTCCAAGCTCACTTGGAGTGCTCCAACAAGACCCCCCCAACCCTACTCCCACCTCAACCTCCAAGCCCACCTCCACCCCTACCTCAGCACCCCCACCTTCACCTCTACCTTCGCCTCTTCTTGCCCCCCCCACCTCTTCTAACGGGTCAACACCACCTACTTCCGCCCCCCCGGCCCCCTCTGAGTCCCCCGCTGCCCCCACCTCATCCAACGGGTCCACATCACCCAGTCCCGCCCCCCCCCCCCCCCAGGCCCCCACCCATGCCCACCGTCTCAGCCCCCGCTTTAGCCGAGACAACAACAGCCCCCCCAGCCCCCCCAGCTAAACCTGACATCGTTGACCCAGCCAGCTTAGCAGTCCACATCAGCACGCTCAAAAAGTTCCACAATAATGGGGAGGTGGATGAGTCTCGTAGACTGGAGGCCTACAAGGCGGCAACCCAACTCAAGAACATTTTGCAGGTATGTGTGGTGGTGGTGTTGGTGTGGTAAAGTGTGGTAAAGTGTAGTGTGGTGTAGTGTGGTTTGGTGTGGTGGTGGTGGGTTACCCAACTCAAGGACATCTTGAAGGTATGTATGGATGTGTGTTGGTGGTGGTGCTGTTGGTGCTGTTGGGGGTGCGGTGTGGTGGTGGCTGTGTGGTGTGGTGGTGGTGCTGTTGTTGTGGTGTGGTGTGGTGTGGTGTGCTGGTGGTGGTGTGGTGTGGGGGTGGTGCTACCCAACTCAAGAACTTCTTGCAGGTATGTGCGACTGTGTGGTGGTGGTGGTGTGGTGGTGTGGTATAGTGGTGGTGTGTTGTTGTGGTGGTGGTGTGTTGTTGTGGTGGTGGTGTGGTGGTGTGGTGTGGTGTGGTGGTGGTGCTACCCAGCTCAATAATATATTGCAGGTATGTGCGACTGTGTGGTGCTTGTGGTGTGGTATAGTGGTGTTGTTGTGTTGTTGTCGTGGTGGTGTGGTGTGGTGGTGGTGCTACCCAACTCAAGAATATATTGCAGGTATGTGCGACTGTGTGGTGGTTGTGGTGTGGTATAGTGGTGGTGCGTTGTTGTGGTGGTGGTGTGGTGGTGGTGCTACCCAGCTCAAGAATATATTGCAAGTATGTGCGACTGTGTGGTGGTTGTGGTGTGGTATAGTGGTGGTGTGTTGTTGTTGTGGTGGTGGTGGTGTGGTGGTGGTACTACCCAGCTCAAGAATATATTGCAGGTATGTGCGACTGTGTGGTGGTTGTGGTGTGGTATAGTGGTGGTGCGTTGTTGTGGTGGTGGTGTGGTGGTGGTGCTACCCAGCTCAAGAATATATTGCAGGTATGTGCGACTGTGTGGTGGTTGTGGTGTGGTATAGTGGTGGTGTGTTGTTGTTGTGTTGGTGTTGTTGTGGTGGTGGTGGTGTGGTGGTGCTACCCAGCTCAAGAATATATTGCAGGTATGTGCGACTGTGTGGTGGTTGTGGTGTGGTATAGTGGTGGTGTGTTGTTGTGTTGTGGTGGTGGTGGTGGTGTGGTGTGGTGGTGGTGCTACCCAACTCAAGAATATATTGCAGGTATGTGCGACTGTGTTGTGGTGGTGGTGTGGTATAGTGGTGGTGGTGGTGGTGGTGTGTTAGTAGTGCAGGTATGTGCGACTGTGTGGTGGTGCCTGCCTTCCCGCCTGCATTCCTCCCCCCCCCCCCCCCCCCCCCCCCCCCCAAACTCCACCCCCAACCCTCCTACCCCCACCCTCACCTGCTCCCCACCCTGACCCCCCCACCCCCAACACACACTCATATAGCAACTGCTACCCACCTGCCCCCACCCTCACCCCACCCACCCCACCCACCCACCTACACCCAAACCACCTACCCACCCACCCCCACCCACCCTCCTACACCCTAACCACCTACACCCAAACCACTTACACCCAAACCCCCTACCCACGCACTCACGTACCCACCCCCACCCCACTCACCTCCTTACCATGCAGAAAGCAGTGAACAGCAAGGCACAATCCACCTAGCCACCCACCTACACCCAAACCACCAAGCCACCCACCTACACCCAAACCACCTAGCCACCCACCTACACCCAAACCACCTAGCCACCCACCTACACCCAAACCACCTACCCACAAACTCATGGACCCCCCGACCCCCCACCTCCCACCCCCCACCCCACTCACCTCCTTACCGTGCAGAAGCAGTCAACAGCAAGGCAAAAACCACCTACCCTCCCACCCCCTTCCACCCAAACCACCTACCCACCTACCCACCCACCCCCTTCCACCAAAACCACCTACCCACCTATCCACCCACCCCCTTTCACCCAAACCACCTACCCACCTACCCACCCACCCCTTCCACCCAAACCACCTACCCACCTACCCACCCACCCCTTCCACCCAAACCAACTATCCACCCACCCCCTTCCACCCAAACCACCTACCCACCTACCCACCCACCCACCCACACCCTTTCACCCAAACCACCTACCCACCACCCACCCACCCCTTCCACCCAAACCACCTACCCACCTACCCACCCACCCCTTCCACCCAAACCACCTACCCACCTATCCACCCACCCCCTTCCACCCAAACCACCTACCCACCCACCCACCAACCCACACCCTTTCACCCAAACCACCTACCCACCTATCCACCCACCCCTTCCACCCAAACCACCTACCCACCCACCCACCCACCCACACCCTTTCACCCAAACCACCTACCCACCTACCCACCCACCCCTTCCACCTAAACCACCTACCCACCTATCCACCCACCCCCTTCCATCCAAACCACCTACCCACCCACCCACCCACACCCTTTCACCCAAACCACCTACTCACCTACCCACCCACCCCCTCCACCTCCTTACCTTGCACAACGCGGTGAGCAGCAAAGCAAAGAACATAAAGGCCCTCCAAACCGAAGCTATGACCCAGGGTGTACTAGCTCCCCTGTTATTGATGGCAGAATCCCCCCACTGCCCCCCCACCCACACACCCACACCCACGCCCACCACCTACCCCCAAACCACCCACCCACCCACCTCCTTACTGTGCAGAACGCAGTGAACAGCAAAGCAAAGAACATAAGGGCCCTCCAGACAGAAGCTATGACCCAGGGTGTACTAGCACCGCTGTTAGTGATGGCGGAATCCAGGGTGCCCCGTGCTTTTGAGACAATGCAACTCTTGTGCTTCCGAAATGCAATGCATTGCGACCAGTTGGTGGAGCAGGGAATGGGTGAGTGACATGCATGCATGCACGCTAACACACACACATGCACACACACACACACACACACACACACACACACACACACACACACACACACACAGCTTTTGAGACAAAGCAGCTCTTGTGCTTCGGAAATGCAATGCATTGCGACCAGTTGGTGGAGCAGGGAATGGGTGAGTGACATGCATGCATGCTAACACACACACACACATGCACATGCACGCTAGCACACACACACACAGCTTTTGAGACAAATCAGCTCTTGTGCTTCCCAGCAGGGAATGGGTGAGTGACATACATGCATGCACACAAACACACATGCGCACAAACACATGCATACACATGCAAACTATGGGTGCATGCACACTCTTCACACATTCCTGGCTGAATACACATGCATGCATGCATGCATGCACAGACACACACATGCACACAGTGCATGCACACGCACAAACTCACACACACACACGCACACGCACACATGCACAGCTGAATACACATGCATGCATGCGCACAAAACACACACACACACACACACACTTGCAAAAAATGCATGCATGCACACAAACACATACATACACACATGCCAACTATGCGTGCATGCACACTCTTCACACATTCCCGGCAGAATACACATGCATGCATGCGCACAAACGCACACACATGCAAACAAAGCATGTATGCATGCACACAAACACATACATACACACATGCCGACTATGTGTGCATGCACACTCTTCACACATTCCCGGCTGAATACACATGCATGCATGCATGCATGCATGCTTGCATGCGCACAAATGTTCGGAATGACCGCTTCTTCTTAGATTTTTGTTTTCCTGGTTACATTTGAGTTATTTTGTTATCATTGATTGGCATTAGGTTCCTATTCCCGGATCGGGTTTTCTATACCGTTGTTACCCGACTTTGATATTTAGTTTGTCCTCTTTTATCCACTTGGCAAACTTTGGTTCTTTGCCTTGTCTCATTCCTTCCTTTCCCCTTTGGGGTTCATTTGACGTTCTCTCGTTCATTCGGAGTTCTTTGATTTTTTTTCTTTTTATCTTTGTTACATATAGTTCTATGTCCCAAGTGCCATAGGTGGAGTACTAGTATTGTATGTCACCTGCGTCATAGGTGGAGTATCAGCATGAATAGCGGTGCTCTCATTTGTTTTATGTCTTGGTGACTCCTTGTGTACTCCCTTAGAACTATCGGCCCTGACAGTACTGTGACAGCTTCCTGTAGTGACAGCTTCCTGTGGACTGCGTCACCGGTTCTCCTTACACAGACTGTATAGCCTGTACCCTTATCAGGGTACAGGCTGCCGCTCCTTCCTCCACTGGTGCCCCTTTATGGGTCTCCTGTGCTTGTAACGTTATTCTCGTCTCCGTGTATAGATTGGCGCGTCTGCTTCACGCAAGCATCTCTGTCCACTCTACGGAGTGCTTACAAGCTGATACCCACCCGCGTGCGTCGAATACCACGCTCTATCAGGCGTTAGCATTACCTTTTTGTGGAGCAGGCTTAGGGCTTAAAAAGAAAAAGCACTGATGAACTGAACCCCATATAATCGTTTAACCGACGGGGGGGCTGAGTTCGTGCTACAGTGATAATGTTATACCGGTATATGCTACTACACCACACTCTTGAGTACAGATTGCAATAATATATATAGTTTGTCTTGAAGAAGGTCCCATAAGCTAAATTATATATGCAGCACGAACTGCAAATCGTTCAAAAATATTACTAATGTTTTCATTTCCCCGAAGTGCAGACACAGGAATCGGACCTGAACGATTATTAAGGTTTAGTCCGAAAACTATAGGAAAACATTGTTTAGGTTGTCTCGGAGGAGGTCCTGTAGGCTAAATTATATTATACTGGCGGGGGGCCTAGGTTTGTGCTACAGTGAAAGTGAAAATATAGCTGTGTCTTGTTGTGTTGTTGGAATCTTTTTGGCAGCGCGTAGAATTAAGTTTCCACCGTTGCACAAACTCAAGGTGCCAGTCGGTATAACTAAGATTGGTTCTTCAACAAGTGCGTTTCCATTTTAGCATAATCGTTCATGCACCATCACCACCACAACCATTACCATCACCATCACCACCAGCCCACCACCATTACCCTCACCCTCACCCTCACCCCGTGTACTGCAGATTCTTCCGGATTCTTCAAGGACTCGCTTGCCCCCCCCCCCCCCCCTGTGTACAGCATTAGTAAGTTAGTGCCCTTGGTTAGTGCCGAAGGCGCGTGTCTCTCTTCCTCTTACGTGTTATCCAACCTGTGGCCTGTGGTTTGACAGCTCAAGCTCAGTCAATCGCAATCGCTCTCCTCGCTCTACAAGGCATGTATCGCGCATTCGATTTTCTTGCATTTCGGACTTAAAAAGCTTTTTGTTCTTTCCCCAGGCCGCGGAAGATTCCCCCGAATCAGTTAGTGGCGCAGAGCTTCTTAATATTCCAACCGCCAGTCCGTTTATCGATTCCTAATTACATACCTTTCCCCCGCTTCCCCCCTGCATTCTCGCCGCTCCTCACGCCCAAACCTCTCCCAGTTCAATTGCCAGTAAACCCCCCCGTTTCCTCGATTGCTTCCCCGAGCCCAGGGTTTGCTTGATCAAGCAAGCACGTGAATCGACCATCCTCCTACATAGCGAAGGCGCACCGTCCAGGCTACGCCAGGAGGCAGAAAACAGTAGTAGATTTCCCCTCGCAGTTGGGCGCTTTCTCCCTCGGACCCCAATATCAGTTCTGGAGCCTCCTAAATTGTTGCGATAAATAGACTCACTTACTCCATCCCCTATCCTCTCTAAACTTCTTTCTTGGCGTTCTTACTTCTTCTTGCGCCTTTTCTTGATTTTTCTTACGCTTTTGATTCCATGCACCGCTCAATTCCCACCACTCCCTTGCCGCTGCTCCCACCAGTAGTTGCATTGGCAAGGTCTCCCCGCTTTCGCGACCAATCGCACCCAAGCCGCTCTCTCGCCGATCACACCGCAAATGCCTCGTATGCGCAACCCCCTCAGACCCCCAACCCCCCTCCCCCTCCTCCTCCAAACCCACCTCCTCCAACAAACGCTCGTCGCATAAAAGAGTTTCTCATCCCTGAAGCCTGTGAACCGCAAGCTTCGCAGCTTCGACGAGTTTGAATCCGATTTCTTCTCAGCCCCAGCCCCCAAGGACCCGTCCACTCCCCACTGCCAAAAGTCCAAGCTCACTTGGAGTGCTCCAACAAGACCCCCCCAAACCTACTCCCACCTCAACCTCCAAGCCCACCTCCACCCCTACCTCAGCACCCCACCTTCACCTCTACCTTCGCCTCTTCTTGCCCCCCCACCTCTTCTAACGGGTCAACACCACCTACTTCCGCCCCCCCCCGGCCCCTCTGAGGTCCCCCCCGCTGCCCCCACCCTCATCCAACGGGTCCACATCACCCCAGTCCGCCCCGCCCCCGCCCCCAGGCCCCCACCCCATGCCCACCGTCTCAGCCCCCGCTTTAGCCGAGACAACAACAGCCCCCCCAGCCCCCCCAGCTAAACCTGACATCGTTGACCCAGCCAGCTTAGCAGTCCACATCAGCACGCTCAAAAAAGTTCCACAATAATGGGGAGGTGGATGATCTCGTAGACTGGAGGCCTACAAGGCGGCAACCCAACTCAAGAACATTTTGCAGGTATGTGTGGTGGTGGTGTTGGTGTGGTAAAGTGTGGTAAAGTGTAGTGTGGTGTAGTGTGGTTTGGTGTGGTGGTGGTGCGTTGTTGTGGTGGTGGTGTGGTGGTGGTGCTACCCAGCTCAAGAATATATTGCAGGTATGTGCGACTGTGTGGTGGTTGTGGTGGGTATAGTGGTGTGTGGTGGTGGTGTGGTGTGCAGGGTACTGTGTGGTGGTGTGTTTGGTAGTGTGGTGTGTTGTGGTGGTGGTGTGGTGGTGGTGCTACCCAGCTCAAGAATATATTGCAGGTATGTGCGACTGTGTGGTGGTTGTGGTGTGGTATAGTGGTGGTGGTGTGTTGTTGTGTTGTTTGTTGTGGTGGTGTGGTGGTGGTGCTACCCAGCTCAAGAATATATTGCAGGTATGTGCGACTGTGTGGTGGTTGTGGTGTGGTATAGTGGTGGTGTGTTGTTTGTGTTGGTGTTGTTGTGGTGGTGTGGTGTGTGGTGCTACCCAGCTCAAGAATATATTGCAGGTATGTGCGACTGTGTGGTGTTGTGGTGTGGTATAGTGGGTGTGTTGTTGTGTTGTGGTGGTGGTGGTGTGTGGTGTGGTGGTGGTGCTACCCAACTCAAGAATATATTGCAGGTATGTGCGCTGTGTGTGGTGTGGTGTGGTATAGTGGTGGTGGTGGTGGTGGTGTGTTAGTAGTGCAGGTATGTGCGACTGTGTGGTGGTGCCTGCCTTCCCGCCTGCATTCCTCCCCCCCCCCCCCCCCCCCCCAAACTCCACCCCAACCCTCCTACCCCCACCCTCACCTGCTCCCCCACCCTGACCCCCCACCCCCAACACACACTCATATATAGCAACTGCTACCCCACCTGCCCCACCTCACCCCCACCCACCCCACCCACCACCTACACCCAAACCACCTACCCACCCACCCCCACCCACGCCTCCTACACCCTAACCACCTACACCCAAACCACTTACACCCAAACCCCTACCCACGCACTCACGTACCCACCCCCCACCCCACTCACCTCCTTACCATGCAGAAAGCAGTGAACAGCAAGGCACAATCCACCTAGCCACCCACCTACACCCAAACCACCAAGCCACCCACCTACACCCAAACCACCTAGCCACCCACCTACACCCAAACCACCTAGCCACCCCACCTACACCCCAAACCACCTATCACAAACTCATGGACCCCCCGACCCCCCACCTCCCACCCCCACCCACTCACCTCCTTACCGTGCAGAAGCAGTCAACAGCAAGGCAAAAAACCACCTACCCTCCACCCCTTCACCCAAACCACACTACCCACCCTAACCCACCCACCCCCTTCCACCAAAACCACCTACCCACCTATCCACCCACCCCTTTCACCCAAACCACCTACCCACCTACCCACCCACCCCTTCCACCCAAACCACCTACCCACCTACCCACCCACCCCTCCACCCAAACCAACTATCCACCCACCCCTTCCCCCAAACCACTACCCACCTACCCACCACCCACCACACCTTTCACCCAAACCCACCCACCCACCCACCCCTTCCACCCAAACCACCTACCCACCTACCCACCCCCTTCCACCCAAACCACCTACCACCTATCCACCCCACCCCTTCCACCCAAACCACCTACCCACCCACCCACCAAACCCACACCCTTTCACCAAACCACCTACCCACCTATCCACCCACCCTTCCACCCAAACCACCTACCCACCTCACCCACCCACCCACACCCTTCACCCAAACCACCTACCACCTACCCACCCACCCCTTCCACCTAACCACCTACCCACCTATCCACCCACCCACCCCATCCAAACGAGCCTACCCACCCACCCACCCACACCCTTTCACCCAAACCACGTACTCACCCTACCCACCCCCCTCCACCTCCTTACCTTGCACAACGCGGTGAGCAGCAAAGCAAAGAAACATAAAGGCCTCCAAACCGGGAAGCTATGACCCAGGGTGTACTAGCTCCCCGTTATTGATGGCAGAATCCCCCACTGCCCCCACCCACACACCCCACACCCACGCCACCACCTACCCAAACCACCCACCACCCACCTCCTTACTGTGCAGAAGCGCCATGAACAGCAAAGCAAAGAACATAAGGGCCCTCAGACAGAAGCTATGACCCAGGGTGTACTAGCACCGCTGTTAGTGATGGCGGAATCCAGGGTGCCCAGTTGCTTTTGAGACATGCAATCTTTGTGCTTCCGAAATGCAATGCATTGCGACCAGTTGGTGGAGCAGGGAATGGTGGTGACATGCATGCATGCACGCTAAACACACACATGCACACACACCACACACACACACACACACACACACACTCACACACACACACACACACACACACACACACACACACACACACACAGCTTTTTGAGACAAAGCAGCTCTTGTGCTTCGGTAAATGCAATGCATTGCGCAGTTGGTGAGGCAGGGAATGGGTGAGTGACATGCATGCATGCTAACACACATCACACATGCCATGCACGCTAGCACACACACACACAGCTTTTGAGACACAATCAGCTCTTGTGCTTCCAGCAGGGAATGGGTGAGTGACATACATGCATGCACACAAAACATGCGCACAAACACATGCATACACATGCAAACTATGGGTGCATGCATCACATTCTTCACACATTCCTGGCTGAATACACATGCATGCATGCATGCATGCACTCAGAACCACACACATGCACAAGTGCATGCACACGCACAAACTCACACCACACACACCACATGTACGCACGCACATGCACATTGGCTGAAAATACAACACATGCATGCATGCGCACAAAAACACACACACACACACACACACTTGCAAAAATGCATGGCATGCACACAAACAATACTACACACATGCCAACTATGCGTGCATGCACACTCTTCCACATTCCGCGCAAATACACATGCATGCATTTGCGCACAAACGCTCCCACACCACATGCAAACAAGCATGTATGCATGCCACAAACACATAACATACACACATGCCGACTTGTGTGCATGCACACTCTTCACACATTCCGGGAATACACATGCATGCATGCATGCATTGCATGCTTGCATGCGCACAAAACACACACACTTGAAAAATGCATGCATGCACACAAACACATAACATACACACAAGCCAACTATGCGTGCATGCACACTCTTTCATACATTCCCGGCTGAATACACATGCATGCCTGCGCACAAACGCACACACATGTGCACATACGCACATGCATGCAAACTATGCATGCATGTGCACAATGCATGCACACATGCACACACACAATGCATGCACACATGCACACACACATACACACATGCACACACACCACGTACCACCACTATGCACGCACACTCTCACGCATGCCCAGCTGCATCTGCATGCGTGCCATGGCGTGCGCACACACACGAACACGCTAGCACACACACGCACATGCACACAATGCATGCACGCACATGCACACACACACATGCACAGCCGAATACACACGCATGAGGAACACACACACACATTGCATACACACACACACCACGCACACACACCACACACACACACACACCACACACACCACACACACACACACACGCACACACACACAATGCATGCTCCTACACGCACGCACTCATGCACAGCTGCATACACATGCTTGTACACACATGCACACTATGCGTGCATGCACACTCTCACACATTGCCAGTGGCATCTGCATGCATGCATGGCATTGTCGCACCAAACCAACCACATGCACACAATGCGTGCATGCACACATACACACACATGCACTGCTGCATCTGCATGCATGCGTAAAACAACAGGACACATTGTATACTATGTGTGCATGGATACGTACACAATGCTCATGGCATGCCCGCTGCATATGAATGCATGCATGCGCACAAACTCACACACATGCACCCAATGCATGCGTATGCACACGCTCATGCATGCCCAGCTGCATCTGCATGCATACATGCCAGGGCATGCCACACAGCAACACACAACATGCACACAATTCATGCAGTGCTGCACACATACGCAAACATGCACTGTTGCATCTGCATGCATGAACACACATGCTTGCACACAAATGCATGCACAAGCACACTTGTATGCACGTGTGCACAGCTGCATCTACATGCATCCCTCCCCCCACCCACACTACCCCACCCCCCACCCACATGCACACCACACACCATGCACACACACACAACACAACCCTAGCTCTAACCCCTACCTCTTCTACACACCTCTGCAGTTGCAAACCATTGCAAACTTCTGCCCATCTCCCCCCCCAACCCCCCCCAACCCCCCTCAACCCATGCACACACCACCCTCCCCCCCCCCCCCCCCCCCAACTCTGCCACACCACCCATTACCCCCCCCCCCCCCCACCACCACCACACCACCACCACCACCACACCACACACACACCCCTGCAGTGCAAACCATTGCAAACTTCTGCCCATCTCTACCACCCCCCCCCCCCCACACGCACACACACCCAACCCCCATGCACACCACACCCTCACACACACCCTCCCCCCACCTTCCCGCACACACACCCATACCCCCCCCCCACACACACACCCCTGCAGCACAAACCATTGCAAACCTTCTGCCCATCTCCAACACGGGTCAGCGGATTGCGGAAGTTTACCTCCTGCGTGCCACAGCAATGTCGCGTTCTCAGACACATCCCACGCGGCTCTTATAAACGCCGGGCTGGTGCCACAGCTGACCGCCATGATTCGGCTTCAAACGGAGGTAAGGGAGGAGAAGGAGGGTTGAGGGAGGGGGGTATGCAGGGTGGGTTGGGAAGGGGACAGTGAAGAAAGTGTGTGTAGGTGTGTGTGGGGTGGGGTCTGTGGGGTGGAGGCGGGCGGCTGGTGCATTAGCTGACCGCCATGATTACGCTCTAGCGGAGTAGGGAGGAGAAGGAGGGTTGAGGAGGGGGGGGGTATGCAGGGTGGGTTAGGAAGGGGAGCAGTGAAGAAAGTGTGTGTGTGTGTAGGTGTGTGTGGGCGGGGGGTGGGGTGGAGGGGTGGGAGGGGGGGCTGGTGCATTAGCTGACCCGCCCATGATTCGGCTCTAGCCGGAGGTTAGGGAGGCAGAAGGAGGGTTGAGGGAGGGGGGGTATGCAGGGTGGGTTGGGGAAGGGAGCAGTGAAGAAAGTGTGTGTGTGTGTAGGTGTGTGTGGGGTGGGAGTCTGTGGGGTGGAGGGGGGGCTGGTGCAGTTTAGGCTGACCGCCATGGATTCGGGCTCTAGCCGGAGGTACGGGGAGGAGAAGGAGGGTGTGAGGAGGGTCGGGTTATGCAGGTGCCGGGTTGGGGAACGGGGAGCAGATTGACAGAAAAGTGTGTGTGCGTACGGTGTGTGTGGGGTTGGAGTCTGTGGGTGGAGGGGGGGGCTGGAGTGCATTTCGCTGAGGCCATGATTCGGCTTCTAGCCGGAGGTAGGGAGGAGAAGGAGGGTATGAGGGAGGGGGAAACGAGGTGGGTGGGGTGGGGTAGGCAGAAGCAGTGAAGAAAGCGGTATGTGTGTGTGGTTGGGGGGTGGGGGGGCAGGAAAGGGCTGGTGCCACAGCTGACCGCCATTATTCGCTGAAGCCTGGGTAGGGAGGCAGAAGGAGGGATTGAGGGGAGTGTAGCAGTGAGGGGGTGGGGGGGGGGGAGCAGGGAAGGGCTGGTGCCACAGCTGACCGCCATGATTCCGTCTCAACCAGAGGTAGGGAGAGACAAGGAGGGTTGAGGGAGGGGAGGCAGTTTAACGGGGGGGGACGGGGAGGGGGGGGCGCGGGGGGGGTCAGCGAAAGGGGCTAGGTGCCACTAGCTGACCGCCATGATTTCGCGCCGAAACCGGGAGGTAGGGAGAAAAAGAGGGTTGAGGGAGGTTTGTGTAGCCATTGAAGGGTCGGTGTGTGTGGGGCGGGAGGGCTAGGTGCCACAGCTGACCGCCATGCATTCGGTCAAACTGCAGAGTTAAGGAGGAGAAGGACGGGTATGAGGGGTGCGGGAGCAGTTAAGGGGGGGTGCGGCAAGGCGCTGCGTGCCACAGCCTGCCGCCATGTGATTCGCTCAGAACCGAGGTAGGGACGGAGAAGGAGGGGTATGAGGGCGGGGTGCAGGGGGGTTTAGCGGGAGGGGCAGGTGAAAGAGATGGGGCAGCGTATGAGCGTAGGAGGAGAAGGAGGGTTGAGAGGACCGGCGGGATATTGAGGGTGGGTGGAAGGGAGCACGTGAAGAAAGTGTGTAGGTGTGTGTTGGCGCGTGGGTTGGAGGGCGGGTTGCGTGCCATTTAGCTGACCGCCATGATTAGGCTCACAAAGCTTGAGGTAGGGAGGCATGAAGGAGGAGGGGGCATGAAGGGGGAGCGGGAGCACGTGAGGGGGGGGGGGGGGGCGCAGCGGAAGCGCGTGCTACAGCTGACCGCCATGATTCGCTCAAACCTGAGGGAGGCGCAGGAGCAAGGAGGTATGAGGGTGGGGTGGGAGGGGAGCAGTGCTGAGAAAGGTGGGGGGGGTTGCAGCGGGGGGGTGGGGGCGGCTGGCTGCCACTTTCTTACCACCATTGATTCGGCTCAAACCTAGGTAGGGAGGGAGAAGGAGGGTATGGAGGGTGTTTGGGAGGGCAGGGTGCAAGCAGCTGAATAGAAAGGGTGTGTGTGGGGTTGAAGGGGAGGGCGCTGCGGACGGGCTGGGGGGCTCTGCTGCCACAGACTGCACCCGCCATGATTCCAGCTCAAACCTCGAGGTACGAGAGAGAGATGGGGGGCTGCAGTATGAGGCTGTGTGTGGGTGGGGGGAGCAGTGAAGAAAGCGGGTGTAGTGTGTGTAGGGTGTGTGTGTGGGGGGGGCGGGGCTAGGCTAATGCCGCAGCTAAACCGCCATGATTCGGCTCAAGCCCGGAGGCCGGTAGGGAGGAGAAAAGGGGGAGGGGGGGGGCTGGGGGGGCGCTGGACTATGGTGATGAAACCAGTAATAACCATTTTGAATATTTTGACAAATACTAGTTTATTTTTGAATTTCTGCATTTACATTTTGAGATGAGGCAGAACAAAGGATTTTGAGCCCTGCTTAGCGCTTCGCAGGATGATGCGCGGGGGCTGTGCTTTCAAAACCTGGCTCTTTGTTTAGAGCCGTACCCTTGTCCGTACTGCCTCTGTCCCGCAGGAGACGAAGAACAAGAAAAGAATGCAGCACACCCCCTGCTTAGCGTGCTTCGCAGATGATGGCCGGGAATGGCTGTTGCTCCAAAACCTGGCTCTTGTTTAAGCCGTACCTGTCGTACTGCCTTCTGTCCCGCACAGGAGACGAAGAACAGAATGCAGACCCCAGCTTCGGCGCTCTGCAAGAGATGATTGGTTGCGCTGTGCTCCCGAAAACCTGGCCTTTTGTTTATGTCCGTACCTGTCGTACTGCCTCTGTCCCGCAGAGATAAAAAAACAAGAATGTAGACCCACTACTAGACGCCACTTACAGATGATGGCCGGCAGCTGTGCTCCGAAACCTGCCGCTCTTGTTTAAGCTGTACCACGTCGTACTGCCTCTGTCCCCGCAGCAGAGAGTGGCAAGAACAAGAATGCCAGACCCCCCAGCTAGGCCGCTATGCCAGCAGCCGCAGGCTGAATGCTGCAGCTGTGCTCCGAAACCTGGCTCACAACCCCACCTGCCACACCGCGCTCACCCAAGGGGGGGCCTTGGAGCTCTTGGTCAGCATCATGCGATTGGTGAAGGACCCGGTGTCCCGCGCATTAACGCGGCCATGGCTGTGCCTGCGCTGGTCGGCCACACCGAAGGAGCGGGCGAACCCGCGGCTTCTGCTTGGAAGAGGAACTTGGTGGTAGAGATGATGAAAAACTCTGGAGGCCTCTCATGCGCCTGTAAGTATGGCATTGTACTTAGAGTGTGCGTTGCGTGGGTGGTCGGGCATGCGTGTGGTCCTGTGTGTGTGGTTTGGGGCGGGGGGCGGCGGGGCGGGGGGTCCTAAGTGGTGTTAAATGTGCGTGCGGTGTGCGAGGAGGAGGAGCTCAGGTGTGGAGATGATGAAGACGCTGCAAGCCTCATGCGCCTTGTAAGTAGGGCCGCACACACCTTCCACCACACACACACACACACAACCCCACTCACAAGCCTCATGCACTGTAAGTACGGGGGTGCAGGAGTGAGGTGGTGCTGGTAATGGTGGTGGTGGTTAGAGGAGGAGCTGGTGGTGGAGAGGAGGCTGGTGGTTGCGTAGTGTTATGGTGGTGGTGTAATGGCGTGGTGGTGGTGGACGCATGATGAAGACGCTGCAAGCCTCATGCACTCGTGTAAGTACGCGGGGTACAGGGTGCCTGGTGTGTAAATAGGTGGTGTAGGTGGAGGTGGAGCTGGTGTGGGTAATGGTGGTGGTCGGTGTGCGAAGGAAATGATGAAAGACGCGCAAGCCTCATGCACTGTAAGTACGGGCGCGTACAGGGTGTGGTGTGGTGGAGGTGGAGCTGGCTGCGTGGTAATGCGTGGTGTGTGGAGGTGGAGCTGGTGTCGGTGGTATGGTAGGTGTGTGGTGGAGAGATGATGAAGGCGCTGCAAGGCCTTCATGCGCTGTAAGTAGGATTGATGGTGGTGCGTAGAGTGATGTTGGTTGGTGGTAATGGTAGTGGTGCTGTGCCGTAGACCTGCCCCCCCCCACCACACACACACACCACACATACACATCACACACAACACCACACACACACACACACACACACAGGGTCCCCTGACCCCCTCCCTAGCCCCCTTTACTACACCACACACCATAACCCTACCCCTCACCCCCCCCCCCCCCCCCCACACAGCACACACACGCACACACAGGGTACAGAATGCGCTGGTTGGCAGCATCTTCTGGGACCGTGTGGAAGCTTGCCAAGGCCTCGCCTCCCCTCACCGTCAACGACAAAAATAAAGAGCTGTTGCGGTCGGCCGCCATATGGCCGCAGGTGTCGACATTCTCAATGGAGGTGCTTCTGTAGGCAAGCACCATACAACGCAAGCAAGCAAAAACAGCGCTTCGCCCTGTCTGCGGCTCTGGAACCTGGCATTCAATGACACCTGCAAAAAGCATGTATATCGACACGCCCGGACTGATTGCCGCACGTGGTTGATCAGGCATGTTGCTGTCCCAACACCTGAGAGCATCAAGATAAGGCACAGGTGTGCGAAGGGCGCGCTGGGACGTTGGGCTGAGTGGAAGCGGTGTATGTGGTGGTGCGTGGTGTGGTGGTGGTGGGGGGGCGGGGGGGGGGGGGGGAAGTGAGGGAAACCTGGCGTCCAATGATACCTGCAAGAGCATTATTATCCCACCACGCCCGGACTGCAGTGGACGTTGGGTGAGTGGACTGGCAGGAGATGGCCAGAGCGAAGCGCTGTGGACGTTGGGGAGCGTGGGAAGCGGGTGTAATAGAGAGAGAGGGGAGGAAGGGAAGGTGGCCAACGGCGCGCTGTCGAAGACGTTGGGGGGTGGAAGCGGGTGGAAGAGAGCAGAGTCGGAGGTAACGAGAGACGAGGGTAGGGAGAGGGAAGGGCAGGTGGCCAAGGGAGACAGGCAAAGGTAGGAGGAAGTATAGTTTTCCAACATTTGGCATTATACAAAGCTGAGCAAAGCAAAAGCGAAACGGCACAAATACCAGTTCTACTTATACCATTACCAAATTAAAATATCAAAAAACCAATTCCAGCCAATTCCAATCACTTAACCAACAACAACGAACAAAAACAAACCAATAAACAATTCCTACGCCAAACCATATACCAATATCAAAAATCTAATAACAAGAACAAAAACCCAACTTCCAATAATATTACATAATGATAACCAATACAACAACCAATACAAACCAATACAAACCAATAAAACAATCCTCAAAACCAGACAATACCAATATCAATATCACAAACCCAATTCAATAAAGAACCATTAACGAGCCAATAACTAACCAATAAAAACTATATAAATCCATAACTAATTGCCGATACCAAACCAACGGACCAGCATTAAGCTTCATCTTGTCAGACCACACCCACCACTCAGCACGACACCACCACCACCTGGACCTCACCACCAGCCACCTGTCCTCACCACTCCACCCCTGCCCACCACCATCTGACCACACCCACCAACCACCTGGACCTCAACCACCCTCCTGACCTCAACCCCACCACTCCACCTGCACCACCCACCACCTAACCACACCACCGCCACAGCCACCTGACCTCACCACCACCACCTGTCCTGAGCCTCACCCCACTCCACTCCTGCACACACCACCAACCACCCACCACCACCACCACCACACCTGCATCGACCACCACCACCACACCTCACCACCACTTCTGCACCCCACACCACCACCTTATCTCACCCCACCACTCTGCACGTCAACCACCACCACCACCCTGCACCCCCCACCTGCACCATCCACCAACCACCATCCACACCCACCTCCTGACCACCACCCCCACTCTGCACCACCCACCACCACACCTCCTGACCTCACCCCCACCCCAGCCACTCTGTGCGACCACACCACCCACCACCACCACCACCTCACCACCCACCACTCGTGCTATCATGCACTTGACCACCACCACCACCACCACCACCTGCTCAACGTGACCTCACCCACACTCTCCGCAAACCACCACCACCACTCACCACCACGCTCCTGACCTACCACCTCACAACTCTGCACTCACACCACCACCACTCCGGACCTCACCCACCCCACCACTCTGTACCACTCCCACCTACACTCGCTCACCACCGCCACCACCACCACCTGACCTCACCACACCCCACCACTCTGTTACCCCACCACACCATTCCACTTCTGGCAACACCACCACCGCACCTGAATCCCCACCACACTACTACCCCCCCAGCCCGAACTGACCACCACCACCTACCACCTGACCTCACCACACCACTCTGCATCAGGTCTTGCGAGCAAGATGTGAAGATGTTGCATGATGGAACTGGGCGCCATGTAGGCCGGCAACGGCACACCACCCACACCTGACCTTCCCCACCACCACCCTGACCCCACCACTCTAAACCACCACCACCACCCTGACCTCACCCCACCACCACTGCTCCAGGTGGAGCAGGATGTAAAGATGTGTGCATGCATGGAACTGGGCGCCATGTATACGAGGGCAATGGCTTGCTGCTGCTTGGTGACATGTGATGACGAAGAAACAAGGTTGAGGAGGATCCTCATATTATGCTCCTCGTGAGTGCAGTGGTGATATATTATATATATATACCTATACATATGTATATATACATATTATATATATATAGTATTATATATATATATAGTATATATAATATGTATACGTAATGTCAGGTCATTATGTATATATGTTTAACATAATGTCGCGGAGGATCCTCATATTATACTCTCGGTCAGTGCAGTCTGGACTATACTATATATATATACGATATAGTATATATTAATATATATATACTAGTACGCGCAGCCCGTGTGGCCCGTGGCCACCCCCCATCCCAGCATGGGTCCTAGTCTTGGTCTGGGTTACATAAACGGGTAAGAAAAGGTGTATATATAATATATAGTGAAACGTGGCATCCGGCTAGCATTCAAAACCGCTGCGCGGTCAAACCAGTCAGTCGCGATAGGCTGTGCGACAGCATTCAAACACAGGCACGCAACCAGCGTTCAATGGCGCGACCAGCTCATTGTATCTCGAAACTCAGTGCATTGCAAGGAATGATCACCGCAATCCGGACCAGTCAAACTGAGTTTGTTTGAATCAAAAGGTGTTGGACAAACTGGCAACGCCGGTGACCGGGATTGGGCTCACTTACGTGCTGAAACGACGTTGGCAAATGGTCGTTTGCCAAATCATTTGCCATTACATGTTTCGCACTACACAATACATACCAGGTATATTACATATATATATAAAATATATATATATATAATATATATATATATATATAGTACTGGTGCGCCGTTTGCGCCTTTGGCACACCTATTTGCCGGCTGAGGTTACATAATTGTTTACACTTGAAGCCCCCCCTCATTCATCACACACCACCACCACCAAACCATTATCCGTCCCCTCGCCCCCCTCCCCTCCCCGTCGGCCACAACCTGTTTGCGGCTGGGTTGCAAAACGGTTTTCTCTGCAAGCTGCATGCAACTTAAAACATTGCACGGACCGCATATCCCTTTTATCCCCCCCCCCCCCCCCCCCCCCCCAGTTATATCTCCACCACCCCCCCAAAACACACCCACCCATGTACCCCACCCAGCAAACATACTCCCTTACTCTTCCTACCATATTTTCCTGACTCCATCCCTTATTCCCTTCCCCCACCAGCCCACCCACCAGCCCCCCACCCTCTCCCCACTCTTTCGTCCCTCCCCTCCCTCCTCACGCACCCACCAGCACACACATACTCCATATCGTGCCTCCTCCAGTTTAGCTGTGGCTTTGCCATAGCTTGAATAAGATCAACGGCACGAAAGAGGCATCGACAACGTCTTGCGCATCATCCGACTCCGCTAAAAAGCATCGGACCTGCATTTTCCCTGCGCACCTCAGCTGTTGATCGAGAGTCGACCCCCACTTGAAAAAAGCTGAACCTGCGCGATCCGACTGTACAACAAACATAAAGCTTCTTCTTAGCGAGCTTTTGAGTCAGTTCGGCCGAAGAGCAATCCTGTTCACCGCAACTGCTTCGAAGTCAAAACTCGATATGAGACTTGCGGAAACCATCGCTAGTTCATCGCCCATTCACTTTTTTCATTTTTACTTTCGAGTTTTTCCTTTGGGTTTTTTTTTTTTTTTTCTGCTTTTTTATTCTTACCGCGTGTGCTATAGCACAATGCACAGCGACGACAAATTTCTCGATGCGTGGGAAGAAGTTGCAGTTCAAGTTGCTGATTGAGATGTTCAGTCAAGTCTTAGCGGCGAGAAATGCTCAGCCCGAGATTTTTTCATTTGGGTCTTCATCTTTGATGCGTACTTGCTATGGCACAATGCGGGCGACGCCATGTTTCTCATGCAGTGGGAAGAAATTCGCCGCCTCAAGTTACTAACACTGTGACATGGGATGGATGCGATTCGGACATTTCTGACAGGTTGGCTGACTCACCACGTCACCTCTCATGTTCTTACCCTATCCTTAGTGCGCAGCGACAGCCGTCTCTTGACGCACGGAAAGGTCTTGCAGAGACTGCAGGGGAAAAGCTTGTAGGAAGACGAACTGCAGCGCCTACCCGAAATCAGGTGGATGAACTCAGACAGGCCGGGAAAGGAGAGAAATCGGGCGGGCAGCGCACACGGTAGAATACCGCAAGAGAGCGAAGTTGCATAAGCAGAATTCGCAGAGAGGCCAAATCAGCAGAAGTTGAAGCAGGAAGGAATTAAAAGCGGAATTGCGTTGAGCGGGAAGTTGGCTGCGGAAGCTCGGTTAAGTTCGGTTTACGCAGATGGACACCACCACGACCGCGACCACGACACCGACCGCCCATGATTTCTATTATGTATATAGATATATATAATAGATTATATAGATAGATAGATAGATAAGATAGATAGAGAGATAGATAGATATACATTTATATACTATATATCATATATATATATACTATATAATGTTAACATATATATTATATATATAGCCTAACATTATCATACCCGTGAATATGTTGGGAATTGTAGTTGTGAAGAGTATCTCTGCAACAGTCGTGATGTCGGAAAAAAAGGTTCGCGGTGGATTCCTCATATCATGCTCTTCGTGAGTGCAGTGAGATTTTTGTTTTTATATTTAAAAAGTTTTACATGATCTCATACCGAAATATAATGTTAGCTATGAACGTTGGGCGCCTCAAGACGTCAAATCGTGATGCTGATCAAGAAGCCAACCGCACCATCTACCACCAACTACTGCCACGCCGTCCAACCATCCATTCCACCATTAACACGCACAACCGAATCATCCCACCAGCAATCACCACCATCCATCACCACTGCCCACAAAAGACCACCACCAAACCCAACACCCCAACAACCTCTCCCCCTCCTGACAATGTTACCACCACCACCCCGACTTCTGTGCTGAGCTATGAATGGGCAGGAACGTGATGCTTTTCAAGACCACCACCCATCCACCACCACCACGCCTTCCCCTGATAACCGCCACCCTCCCCCCGCTACCCCACTAGCCCCCCACCACCACCATATACCACCACCACCCGCTGCTGTAGCTCGTGATATGGGATGAGCAGCATGATGTGATGCCTTTTCAATCCATGACCCGGAGACCAACATCCAAACCCACCACCACCTCTTCCCCTCTGATATAATACCCACCAACAACAACACCAAACCACCAACACCGCCTTCACCCCTGACAATACACCCCCGCTCACCCCCTCTCCCCACGCCCCTCCTGCATGATACTGTATCTATGAAGCAGGGACTGCTCAGCATTAATAGTGATGCTGTTCAAGACCGTACCTCCAACACCAACACCATCCGATCCACTTAAACTTCCAGCACCACCACCACCACACCAACCACCCATCCCGGCTGACAACTACCCCCCCCCCCCCCCCCCCCCCCCCCCCCCCCCCCCCCCCCCCCCCCCCCCCCCCCCCCCCTGCTGATATGGCTAAGAAAAGGGAGTTCAGCATAATGTTGATGCTCCTGTTCAAGACCAGCCACTATCCACCACTACCATTCCACCTCCACATCCCACCACCATCCACCACCACCACGACTACCCTCCACCACCACCACCACCCTCCCCTAACACACCTCACCCCCTGCTGCTGTTAGCTTATGAATGGGGCAGCTCAGCAGAACGTGATCTTGATCAAGCACCACCACCATCCACCTCCACTATCAACCACCACTTACCTCCACCACACCCACCAGTCACCCAATCCCACCCACCACCACCACCTCACCCCCTAACAACCCTCACCCCCTGCTGCTGGTAGCTCATGAATGGCGGAGCTCAGCAGAACGTATCTTGATCATAGTACCACCACCATCGACCTCCACTACTCAACCACCACTACCTCCACCACACCCGACCACCACCACCACCACCCACCACCACCCACACCACACACCACCACCCTCCCCCTAACAACTTCCCCCCCCTGCTTCTGTAAGTTATGAATGGGAGAGCTCAGCAGAATGTGATGTTGATCCCAAGACCACACCCATCACCACTACCATCCACCCTCCACCCATCCACCATCCACCACTCACTCAACACTATCCACGCACTTCACTCCACCCACCGACCACCACCCCTTAACAACCTCCCCCTCTGCTGCTGTAGCTACTATATGCGGAGCTCAGCAGAATGTGATGTTGATGAACACACACCATCCACCACCACCACCACATTGCCTCCCCCCGCCCCCCTCCCCCCCCCCCCCCCCGCCCCCCCCTGCTGCCTGTAGCTATGAATGGGAGAGCTCAGCAGAATGTGATGTTGTATGAAGACCACCACCCCATTCACCACCACCACCTTACCATCTACTTCCCCCCCTCCTCTGCTTTAGCTACGATATGGGGGAGCTGAACCCTCAGCCAGAATTGTGATGGTGAATCACGAGAAGAGCCTAGAGAGAGCCATTTGGTTACTATAAACCTCGATGGATATTGACAATAATGTCAGTTGATGGCTTGCTCGCTTTGTCTATTACATTTTGGTCCTTACAAGTGGCTTTGCGAAGACCCTGGATGGATGATGACAAAATGTCAGGTATGTAGGCGTCTGCTTTGCCATCTGTGTTACAATGGCTTCAAGACCTCGGATGGATGTTGACAAAAAATGTAGGTTATGACGCTCTGCTTTCTTTATTCATTTTTACAATGGCTTCCAAGACCTCCTTGGAGGATATTGACAAAATTCATTCAGGTATGATGCTCTGCTTTGCTTATTCATTGGTTATAATTGGCTCCAAGACCTGGCATGGATACTGCACAAAATGACAGGTAAGCATGCTTCTGCCGCTCTCCTTTATTCATTGGTTACAATGGCTTGGATGCTGATGTTGACAATGGATGTCAGGAAAGATGCTATGCTATGCTTGCCCTTTATTCATTGTTAGCCCAAATTGGCCTTCAAGACCCCTGGATCGAACATATTTGACCAAAATTGTTAATGGTCACAGATACTCTGCCCCCTGCTCTGCCAATTGCTTCCGCCTCTGCTTCAGTGTGCCATGTCATTGCCAATGGCCGTGTGGGGGCGTCGTCCGCCTCGCAAGAACGCTGTATAACAGTGAACACGAGACGCCACAGTTTCAGTGTAGAGCTGCTGCTCGCTCTGCTGCTCTTGCTTCTGCTATGCTGCATGCGATTGCTGGTCAATGCTCAATGTGTTAGCCGGCTGTGGTACGCTACGACATTGTCCACTCCCAGTCCCCCCAAGGGTCATCGCACACGCAGGTCACCCAGGCCACCCACAACCGCAAGCCGCAACCGGACCACCCTCAAACAGCAGGGGCTCGCAGCACAAACGCAAGGTGGTATCTTACGCTGGTTTCACATAGAGAGGAGGCATGGCGGCTTGCCGTGGTTGACCTCAATCAACTGCTCATGCTCATCCCTCCACTTCAGTCATTGCGCGAACACCGGCGACCACCACCACGACCAACAATCGAATCAACCCAGAAGCACCACTGAGCCACACTACACACAACGCAAAACGACTTTCAGCATCTCTACGATGAATCATGGCTCATGCTGTTGATCAATCACACCGTGTCGGGACCAATCATCATGCACCACCACCCCCCATCTAATTACAACCGCCACTGACGCCGCAAACACACATGAATTTCACAGGTTCTCGCCATTGGACAAGCCATGGCCTCAAGCTGTTGATCAATCCCACTATCACCATCATCCACCACCACCACCAACAACAACAACAACAACAAAGCACTGAGCCACAACCGCGTGCATTTCACATGTCAACGATGGAAGTCGTGGCTCAAGCTGGTGCATCAATCCACTGTCACCATCATCATCACCACCCCTTCACCACACACCACCACCACCACCAACGCACTGAGCACAAACGTGTGCATTCACATGTTCCACGATGGAAGTCATGGCTCAAGCTGTTGACAATCACTGCCACCATCACCACCACATCATCACCACCACCACCCACCCCACAACCACCCAAAAGAACTGAGCCTCAAACCACGCCGTATTTCACCAGGTTCCACGTTAGAAAACGCATGGCTCAGGCTGTGGAGCAATCGGCCGTAGTGCTTGTCGTAGCGTGTCGTGAGCCAAGAAGTACAAAAGAGTCAGGTAAGAAATTGTGCTGACTGGTTCTGCTGTGGTCCAAATGTCTGTCCTGCTCGGATTAGGTCGTTGCGTTGCGTTGGTTGGTAAGATCTTGTGCGACTGCAGTGCAGTGCTTCCAGATCTCTGTCTGTCTGTCTGTTGTTGGTTGCGTTGGTTGCGTAAGATCTTGTGCGACTTAGTCTGCAGCGGGTCCAGATCTCTGTCTATCTGTTCTGTCTGTCTGTCTGCCTGTCCTTTGGCGCATAAGAATCTTGTGCGATTCGTGCATTGCGTCCATATCTCTGTCTATCTGTTTGTCTGTCAGTCTGAGGCGGTAAGATCGTGTAGCCGCGACTCACGTGGTGCATTGGTCCATAATCTCTGTCTATCTGTCTTGTCTGTCTGTCTTCTGCTGTGCCGCTCATCGCGTAAGATCTTGTGCGAGACTGTGTGCATTGGTCCATATCTCTCTGGTCTATCTGTCCTGTCTGTCTGCTGTCTGTCATGTTTGGCCTGCTTGAGCACCTTGTAAGATCTTGTAGCGACTGTGTGCATTGGGCTCCATAATCCTCTGTCATCTTCTGTCTGTCGATCTGTTCCCTGTCTTCTGCTGTCTGTTGCTTGCGCCGGTATAACGATCTTTGCCGACTGTGTGCATTGGTCCATATCCTCTGCTTCGTCTATCTGTCTGTCTAGTCTGTTTTCTGTCTGTCTGTTGAGGCCTGTTTTAAGATCTTGTGCGCCTGTGCCATGCATTGTCCAATATCTCTTCTATCTGTCTGTCTGTGCTGTCTCTGCTACCTGGGGCCGGCTAAGATCTTGGCCGACTGTGTGCTTTGTCCATAATCTCCTGTCTAATCGTCTGTCTGTCTGTCTGTCTGTCTATTCTGTCTGTCTGTTGCGGCGTAAGGATCTTGTGCGACTGTGCGTGACAGCATCCTCCATATCTCTGTCTCTTATCTGTCTGTCTGTGTCTATCTTAGTCTGTCTGTTGCAGGCGGTAAGAATCCTTGTGCGACTGTGTGCATTGGTCCATATACCTCTGTCTATCTCTGTCTGTCTATCTGTCTGTCTGTGACTCTGTCTGTCTGCTCTGTCTGTCTGTTGGGCGGTAAAAAAAAGGAAAAATTTTTTTTTTTTTTTCATTTTTTGTGGCGGGGGGGGGAATGAAAAAAAAAAAAAAAAAAAAAAAACCGCTGGGTTTTTGTTGTTTTCTTTTTGGCAATTTTGTTTTTTTTTTTCTTTTTCCCCCCCCCTCCCACTATCCTCGTTCTTATCCTGTCGTCTGTCTGTCTGTCTGATCTGTCTGTCTGTTGCGGCCGTTAAGATTCTTGTCGCGACTGTAATCGCATCGACTCCAATATCTCCTGTCTATTGCTGTCCTGTCTGTCTGTCTGTCTGTCCTGTCTGCTGTCTGTCTTTGGCGCAGCGGTAACAGATCTTCGTGCGCACTGTATGCACCTTGGTCCCCTCTATCTCCTCTCCTGACCGGCACCAACAATCTTTGCCGTTTCCCCTATCCATCTCCCAACGTTTCCTCACTACCTGGGTACAACTTGGCTGCGTAGTCATTTGCAGGGCCCCGCTTTAGACAGCAAAATGCGTTTCTGGATATGTTTCCCGCCGCAATTATTCCGCATGCCAGAACAATACGCGCGACAACCACACCTCCGCTTCCTGCCAAAATAATTACCACGAAAATGAAAACCCTAAAAAAACTAGTTGTTTTACTTCGAAATGTCTAAAAAATGACCCTAACTCCGACCCCACCTAAAACGTCCGGGAATACAAGAGTTCCTTTTTTGGCAGGAACAAAGCGGAGGAAAACCAATAAAAAAGGAATAAAGATTTCCCTTCTTTTTAATTTGAAAAAAAAATTCCCTGCCTTTCAGGCAGCCCTGCGTTTTGCTGGCACCCTGAGTTCCCGATCCCCCCTAAAAACCAAAGTGCAGCTAGCACCTGCCTGGAACCCCCTGAAAAGAACGCAAAGGTTGCAGCTGGGAACTGCCTGGACCCCCTAAAAAAAAACCAAAAGTGCACCTAGACTTGCCTGGGAAATCTCCTTGCGACAGAAGGCGGACCTAGCCAGGCCGGACCGTGCAGCACGATTTTACTGGGCGGTCGGTCTTTCGAAAGGCGGGGTTGAAGTGTGACGGACACACCAGATCACTCCGTTCGCCCTATTTTGATTTGCACGTTTTCTCGATTGGGTTCCCCCACTCTGTGCCTATTCTTCCGCGTGTCAGTCTGTCCGTCTGTCTACTCGTTCGGTCTCTGTCTTTTTCTTGCCTGCCTGCCCTGTCTTGTCTGTCCTGTCGATCTCCGTCTGATCTTGTTTTCAGTTATGCAAACCCCTCACCCCCTCCCCCACCCACCAGGCATTGCTGAAATCGAAGCTGAGTACGGAGGTCCAGCAGCTGTAGAAGAAATTGCCATCCATCTTATGTTACATTTCCCCATCTTATACATCCCACATCAACCCCAAACTCCCTTAACCCCACCCTAACCCCTCACGCCACCCCACTTCAACCCTGCCCCACCCCCTTTGCCCACCCATTAACCACCTACCCCTACCCACCCACTTCACCCCTGTCCCCACCCCTGCCCACCATACCCCACCTACCTACCCACCGCACTCACCCCCTGTCCCACCATTGCCCACGCCATGCCACACCTACCTACCCACCCACTCACCCTGTCCACCCCTGCCCACCCGATACCCACCCTACTACCTACCCAGTCACCCCTGCCCACCGGACGACCTGCCACCCATACCCACCTACCTTACCCCACTCACCCTTGGCCACCCCTTGCCCACCCTGCCCACCATACCCACCTACCCTACCCACCCACTCACCCCTGATCTCTCTCATCTATCTACCTGCCACCCATACCCACCTACCTACCCACCACTCACCTGTCCACCCCTGCCCCACCCAACCACCTACCTACCACCCACTCACCCTGATCACCCCTGCCCACCCATACCACACCCTACCTACCACCCACTCACCCCTGCCCACCCCTGCACCCATAGACCCACCTAACCTATCACCACTAACCCCTGTCCACAGCCCCTGCCCACCATACCCACCTACCTACCCGACCCGCACTCACCCCTGCCACCCCTGCCCCACAACCCACCTACTACCCACCCACTCAACCCTCGGCCCACCCCTGCGCACCCATACCAGCCTACCTACCCACCCAGCTCACCCCTGTCACCCCTGCCCACCCATACCCACCTACCACCCACCCCACTCACCCCTGTCCACCCCTGCCCACCCATACCCACCTACCCCCCACCCACTCACCCCTGTCCCACCCCTGCCCACCCAGACCCACCTAACCTACCCACCACTCACCCCTTGCCTCCACCCCTGCCCACCCATTACCCACCTACCTACCCACCCACTCCCTCCGTGTCCCACCCCTGCCACCCATTACCCACCTACCACCCACCACTCACCCGTCCACCCTCCCACCCATACCCAACCTACCTACCGCACCCCTCATCACCCCTGATCCACCCCTGCCCACCCATACCCAGCCCTATCCCTACCAAACCCACTCACCCCCCTGCCCACCCTACCAGGCCTAGCCTCTACCCACCCACTCACCCCTGGTCCACCTGCCCACCATACCCACCTACCTACCAACCCACTCACCCTGCCCACCCATACCACCTACCTACCCACCCACCTCACCCCTGTCCACCCCTGCCCACCCAACCCAGCCTTACCCTACCCACCACTACCCCTGCCCACCCCTGCCCACCCATACCCACCTACCTTCACGCCCCACTCACCCCTGAATCCACCCCTGCCCACCCCTACTCTCCTAGCCTACCACCCACCCACCCCGTGTCACTCCTGCCCAACCCAACCCACCTCACCTAACAACCCACTCACCCCTGCCCACCCCTAGCCCCACCCATCCCACCTTACCTTTACCCAGCCTACTCACCCCTTCCACCCCTGCCCACCCATACCCATCCTACCCTACCCTCCCACTCACCCCTCTCCACCCCTGCCCACCCATAACCCACCTGACCTACCCACCCACCACCCCTGTCCACCCCTGCCACCCATACCCACCTACCTACCCACCCACTTCACCCCTGATCCACCCCTGCACCACCCATACCCACCTACCTACCCACCCACTCACCCCTGTCCCACCCCTGTCCCACCATACCCACCTACCTACCCACCCACTCACCCCTGTTCCAACCCGCTAGCCCAACCCATACCCAACCACCTACCCAACACACTCACCCCCTGATCCACCCCTGCCCACCCATACCACCTACCTACCCAACCCACTCTCCCCTGTCCACCCCTACTGCCCACCCATACCCACTTACCTAACCCACCCACTTCACCCCTGTCACCCCTGCCCACCCGCATAACCCACCTACCTACCCACCCACTCACCCCTGACATCCACACCCTGCCCCACCCGATACGCCCCACCTACCTACCAACCCAACTCACCCCGTATCCCACCCATACCCACCTACCTACCCACCCCACTCACCCCTGTCCACCCCTGCCCACCCATACCCACCTAGCCTACCAACCCAACTCACCCCTGCCACCCATACCCACCTACCTACCCACCCACTCACCCCGTCCACCCTGCCACCCATACCCACCACCTACCCACCCACTCACCACCTGCCCACCCGACCCATACCCACCTACCTACCCACCCACTCACCCCTGTCCACCCCTGCCCACCCCATAACCCACCTACCCCTACCCACCACTCACCCCTGTCCACCTTGCCCCACCCATACCCACACCTACCCTACCACCCACACCCCTGCTCCACCCCGGCCCACCCATACCCACCCTACCTACCCACCCACTCACCCCTGATATCCACCCCTGCCCACCCATACCCACTACCACCCAACCACTCACCCACGTCCAACCCCTGCCCACCCCATTACCCACCTACCTACCACCCCACTCACCCTGCCACCCTCCCACCAGACCCACCTACCTACCCACCCACTCACCCCTGATCCACCCGCTGCCCACCCATACCCTCCTACCTACCCACCCACTCACCCCTCGTCCACCCCCTGCCCACCATACCCCATCCTACCTACCCACCCACTCACCCCTGTCCACCCCTGCCCTCCCATACCCACCTACCCCCCCACCCAACTCACCCCTGTCCACCCCTGCACCACCCCATACCCCACCTACCTACCCCACCCAGCTCACCTGTCCACCCCTCCCACCCATACCCCACCTACCTACCAACCCACTCACCCCTGCCCACCCCGGACCCACCCATACCCACCCTACCTACCCACCCCACTACCCCTGTCCACCCCTGCCCCACCACATACCCACCTACCAGGCCATGCCGGACGAAAGCCTGGCAGTATGCGTTTCCAGCAGACGCAGAAGGATCCATCCACTATACATCCATTCCTCCACCTACTCACCCACCCAATACCCGCCATCCCACCTACCCACCCCAATCACCGCCCACCCAACCCATCATCAATCCTACCCACCCACTCCTACCCCACCCACTCCTACCCACCCCACTCCTACCCAACCCCACTCCACCCATACCCACCCATACCCATTCACTCTACCCACCCACCACTCCTTACCCACACACCCATACCTACCCGCCCAACGCCTACCCCACACACATAACACATCCTACCCGAACACTCCTTACTGGACCACCCATACCCACCCCTCCCACCCACCCACCAGCATGCCGACCGCAAAGCCGAAGTACGCGTATCCAGCAGGGCAAGAATATCCAGTCCACCTATGCATTCATTCCACCCCACTCGCTACCCATCCCACTCATCCCTCCCCAGCCCTACCCACCCACTCCACCCACCCACCCTACCCACCTACCCACTCCCCCTGCCACCCATACCCAACCCAACCCATAATCCTACCCACTCCTACTCACCACCCACCCACCCACCCTCTCACCCCACCCACCCACCAGGCAGCCGAACCTGAAGCCGGAGTACGCGTTCCAGCAGCGCAAGAAAAGATCCAATCCACTTATACAATCCAATCCACCCACCTCCACCCACCCTACCTACCTACCTACACGAACCACCCACATTCAACCCACCCATAATCAATCACTCAACCACCCCTGCTCACCCATACAACCACAGGCATGTCGAACCGAAGCAAGAGACGCGTTCCACCGAGCGCAATAAGATCACCAATCCTACCCATCCACTACCTACCATCTCACCACTCACCCCTGCCCACACATACCCCACTCACCTACCCACCAACTCACCGCCTACCCACTCCCCACCCACCCACTCACCCCAGCCCACCCATACCCACGCCGACTCACCCCCCACCCACTCACCCCTACCCACCGAACCCCCCCACGCCACTCACCTCCCCAGCCCACTCACCCCTCCCACCCCCAACACGCGCCAACCCACTCCACCTCCCACCCACCCACCTCCCACCACTCACCTCCCCACCCACTCACCCCTTCCCCACCCACCAAGCATGCCCGAACCAACGAGTACTCGTTCCAAGCCAGCGTAAGAAGGTCCATCCATCTTTACACCCAAGCGTCCACCTACTACTCACCCCAGCCCAACCATACCCAATCCACTCACTCCTACCCACCCACTCCACCACTCCAAACACACCCACCCACCTGCCCACCAAACCACCCAACCCCACTCACCCTGCCCACCCATACCCACCCCAAACCCACTCACCTCAGCCACCTATACCCACCCACCCAACCACCCCAGCCCACCATACCCACCCACCGCCTGCCCCACCCATACACCACCCCTCTCCTCCACCCACTCACTTACCTACCCACACACCCCTGCCTACCCCTCCCCACACCACAAGCATGCCGGACCGAAGCTGAGTAGTTTTTCCAGCAGCCCGATCCTACCCACCCAGTCCTACCCACCACGCTACCCACAATACCATCCCTGCCCACCCATACCCAACCATACCCACTCACCTCCTCCCTACCCAACCACCCACTCACCTCATCCCCACCCACCCACCCCACTCACTCTCCCCACCCACCCACCCACCCCACTCCACCTCTAACCCCACCCACCCACCCACCCAATCCACCTCTCCCCCACCCACCCACCCACCCACCTCCACCCTCCCACCCACCCACCCACCCACTCACCAGCTCCCCACACACCCACCCACTCACCTCTTCCCCACACAGCACCCACCTCTCCCCACACACCCACCACCCACTCACCTCTCCCCACCCACCCACCACCCGCTCACCTCTACCACCCCACCATCCCACCCCACTCACCTCTCCCCAGCCCACCCATCCCACCTACTCACCTCTCCCCCCCACCCCACCCACCCACCACTCACCTCTTCCCCACCCAGCCCACCCACCCACCCACTTCACCTCTCCCCACCCACCCCAACCACCCCCACCTCCTCCCCCCACCACCAAGCACCACTCACCTCTCCCCACCACACCCACCCACCCACCCACTTCACCTCTCCCCCACACCCACCCACCACCACTCCACCCTCTCCACCCACGCCACCCACCCACCCACTCAACCTCTCCCCACCCCCCACACCACCACTTCTCCCCACCCACCCACCCACCCACTCACCTCCTCCCCACAACAACCCACCCCACCCCACCTCCACCTCTCCCCAACCCCCACCCCCACTCACCCACCCACCCCTACCACCCACATCCTCCCCCCCACCCACCCACCCACCACTCACTTCTCCCCATCCCACCCACCCACCCCCCACCCTCTCCCCCCCCCACCCCCCCCCCCTCCCGCCCGCCCCCCCCCTCACCCCCCCCCCCCCCTCCCTCCCCCCCCTCCCCCAAACCCCCCCCCCCCCCCCACCTCCCCCCCAGTCTCACCCCCTCCTCCCCTTTGCCCCAATACGCCAACACCCCCCACCCCCTGCGCCCCCCCACCCCCCCCCCCCTCCACCCACCAGCCACTCACCCCCACCACCACACACAACCACACACACTCTCACACCACATCCACAACCACACCCAACACCCACCCACCTCTTCCCACTCACTTCCTCCCCATCCCCACCCACCACCTCTCACCTCGTCGCCCCTTCCCACCCAACCCACCACCACCACCTCACCTGCTCCACCCACCGCACCCACCTTTCCCCTTACGATCGCACCCTTCTCCCCCAGCCACAGGCCACAACACACACACACTCACTCCCCACACACACCACACACCACACCCCACCACCAACCTCTACTCTCCCGATACACCTAACTCCACCCCGGCTGGACTCAGCCTCTTACCCACGCACGACAAAAAAACCCACCCACACCAACCACTACCACCTCTCCCCACCCCAACCCACCCCACCATCACCTTCTCACCTCTCCCACTCCCACCTCCCCCACCCAAAACCGCCCACCCACTCACCCCACCACCTCCCTGCCCCCCCCCACCCACCCACAACACACACACTCACCCAACCTCCCTTTTCCCCACCCACCCACCCACCTCACCCTCTCCCACCCACCCACCCACCTCTCCCACCCAACACCTCTCCCCACCACCCATCCCACCCAACCGCACTCACCTCTCTCCCCCACCCACCCACCCATCGGCCACCACCCCACCCACCCAATTTCCACTGCTCTCCGCCAACCTCCACCAGCCCACCCACCCCACCCACCCACCACAACTCTCCCCCACCCACCCACCCACCACCCACCCACTCACCTCTCCCCACCCACCCACCCACCCACCCACCCACCACCTCTCCCACACACCCACCACTCCCCACCCACTACACCTCCCCACCCACTCACCTCCCCACCCACACCCCACACTCACCCACATGCACCCACTCACCCGTCACCCACCCACCACCACCCACTCACCACCCACCAACACCTCTCCACCCACCCACTTGCCACCCACCTCACTCACACCCCCCACCCACCCTGCCACCACCCACCCCACTCACCTCTCACGCCACCACCCCTTTCACCCACCACTCACCCTCCCCACCCACCCATCCCATCCACTCACCTCTCCCACCCCCACCACCCACTCACCTCTCCCCACCCACCCTCCCACCCACTCACCTCTCCCCAACCCACCCACTCACCCACCCACCCACCACCCACCCCCCACCACCCACCCCCCCCCCCACACCACCCACTCACCTCTCCCCACACCCCCACCCCACCACCCACCCCGCACCCACTCACCTCTCCCAAACCCACCCACCCCACCCACACCCACTTCACCTCTCCCCACCCACCCACACACCCACCCACTACCTCTTCCCCCATCACCTCACCCCCTCCCCACACCCACCTCTCCCACCCACCCACCCACTCACCAACCCACCCACCCACCCCTCCCCACCTTCTCCCCCAGTCCCCACCCCCACCCCCCCCCCCCCCACACACACACCTCTCCCACTCAACCTCTCCCCACCCACCCACCACACCCCCACCTCTCCCCACCCACCCCACCCACTCACTCTCCCAACCACACCCCACCCCACCTCTCCCACTCACCCCTCTCACCCCACCACCTCTACCCCCACCCCTCCCACCCCCCCCCCCCCCCCCCCACACACACACACACTCACCTCTCCCCCACCCACCCACCCCCACGCCACTCACCTCTCCCAACCCACCCACCCACACCACCCACTCACCTCTCCCACCCACACCACTCTCCCCACCCACCCCCCACTCACTTCACCTCTCCCCACCCACCCACACACCCACCAGCTTCCCCCCGACCCACCCAGCCACTCTCCCCCCACCACCAGCCCCACCACCTTCTCCCCCACCCACTCACCTCTCCCCACCCACCCACCCACTCACCTCTCCCCCCCCACCCCCCCCTTCACCTCTCCCCACCCACTCACCTTCTCCCACCCACTCACCTCTCCCACCCACCCACCCACTCACCTTCCCCACCCACCCACCCACCCGGGCATGTCCGAAGCCGAGTATGTATTCCAGCAGCGTAAGAAGATCCATCCATCTATCTATATGTCCACTCCACCTACTTACCCCAGCCGCCAACCATACACACCCACCCACCCACCTACCCACCCACTCACCCCTGCCCACCCATACCCACTCACCCCTCTTACCCCACCCACCCACCCACCCACTCACCCCTCCCCGCCCACCAGGCAGCCGGACCGAAGCCGAACGCACTTCCAGCTGTGCAAGAAAATCGTGCCGATCCTTGATGGAGCAAAAACTTACAAGGCCACGGGTTGGTTGGGCGCTATCATGGGCACCGCTTGCACTTCAACATGGCACCTAACCTATCCACCCACTCACCCCTGCCCCACCCACCCACCCACCCACCCCTCCCCCGCCCCTCCCCACCCACCAGGCATGCCGGACCGAAGCCGAGTACGCGTTCCAGCAGCGCAAGAAAATCGTGCCGATCCTGATGGAGCAAAACTACAAGGCCACGGGTTGGTTGGGCGCTATCATGGGCACCCGCCTGTACTTTAACATGGCAGAACACCACCACCATTTCTCCGCAAAAGTGCGGCGCTGATGAGGGAGCTGGGAGATGCCAGGAAGGTAGGACCCCCCCCACACCACACCCACACACACACACACACACACGCTCACACACCATCAAAACATCAAACCACACACCCACAACAACCACACCATACACACACACACCACACCACCACCACTACCACACACACACACTGCACAGACAAATCACCACACACACCAGCACCACACCACCACCACCACTGGTTTGTTTGGGCGCTATCATGGCACTCGCCTGTACTTCAACATGCAGAACACCACCACCATCTCCGCAAACAGTGCCGGCGCTGAATGAGGAGAGCTGGGAGATGCGGGCAGGTGCGTGCAGTGTGTGCTGGCTGGTACACACACACTACCACCACACACCACCACAACACACCACCACACACACCACACACACCCACACACCATACCGCACCACACAACACCACCAAACCACCCAACACCACACCACGCACACCACCACACACACACACTACCACCACACACCACCACAACACACCACCGCACAACCACCACACACAGCCACACACACCACCACACACACCAACACACCACCACACACACCACAACCACCCACACACCACACCACCTCACACCACACACCACCACACACACCACCGCACACCACCGACCCACCACACACTCACACGCACACACCACCATCTCCGCCAGAGTGCCAGCGCTGATGAGGGAGCTGGGTGATGCAGAAAGGTAGGACCCCCCCCCCACCCAACCCACCTCCCCCCCACACACACCACACCACACCACACACACACCACCAGTACCACACACCCACCACCACACAAACCTCCAACACCACCATCTCAGCAAAAGTATCAGCGCTGATGAGGGAGCAGGGAGATGCAGGAAGGTAGGGGGACACCCCGGGGGACCCCCCCCACCCCCGCCCCCCTCCCCCTATACCACGCTCACACACCATCTAACCATCAAACCACCACAACACAACAACACAACATACACTCACGCACACACACCACGCCACCACCACACACACACCACCACACACCACCACCACGGGTTGGTTGGGCGCTGTCGATGGGCACCCGCCTCTACTTCAACATGGCAGAAACACACCACCACATACACACCACCATTAAACACACCACCCACTCACACACACCACTATATAACCACCACACACAACATACACACAACACACTCACATCACCACAAACACCACCACCACCACCACTGGGTTGGTTGGGGTGCTATATCGTGGCACTCGCCTGTACTTCAACATGGCAGAACACAACCACCATCTCCGCAAAAGTTGCCGCGCTGATGAGGGAGCTGGGTGATGCCGGAAAGTAGGACCCCCCCCCCCCCACACACACACACACACACACACACACACACACACACACACCACCACCTCACACACACCACCACCACCACCACACACCACCGCACACGCACACACACCACGCACACACACACCTCCAACACCACCATCTCCCCCACCCCCACCCCACCCCACCCCCCCCCCCCACACACACACACACACACGCACACACACCACGCACACACACACCTCCAACACCACCATCTCCCCCACCCCACCCCACCCCCACCCCCCCCCCCACACACACACACACACACGCACACACACCACGACACACCACACCTCCAACACCACCATCTCCCCCAACAGTGCCGGTGCTGATGATGGAGCTGGGTGATGCCGGAAAAGGTAGGACCCCCCACCCCCCACCCCACTTCGACCCTCCAATCCTTATCTTGTCTAATATCATTGTACCCCACCCCCCACCCCCATTCTACCCCCACGCCCTTATCGGCCCCCGACTTGCATCCACTTATCCCCCCCCCCCCCTCCGTCTCAGCCTCACCCCATCCACCCCCACGCCCTTTATCGGGCCCCGACTGCATCCACTTATCCCACCCCCTCCGTCTCAGCCTCACCCCATCCACCCCCACTTCCTTCCACTCATCCACCCACCCGCCTTCACCCGTTCCAGGCCTGGCTTTTCGGGCCCCCCCCCAAAACCCAACCCAACCCAGTCCAGCACTTCCCATCCACAAACACACACACACACACACACACTCCCCCCCACACACACACACCTGTTCCAAGCCGACGTTTCGGTGAGGAACAGGCAAGCCCAGCAAGCTCAAGTGAAAACAGTGTTGGGCACTCCTGTAATGCCCCCCCCCCCCCTCCCCCCACACACACACCCACCACCATTCCCCCTCCCCCCACCAACCCGTTCCAGGCCTGGCTATTCAGCAAGGAAACGGGCAAGCCCAGCAAGCACAGGTGAAAACAGTATTAGACACCCCTGTAATGGCACCCACCCTATTCCCCATCTACACCCCACCCCACCCCCATCCACACACACACACCACCACACACCACTGCCTACCCTCCCACCCCCCCACCACCCGTTCCAGGCCTGGCTATTCAGCAAGGAACAGGCAAGCCCAGCAAGCACAGGTGAAAACAGTATTAGACACCCCTGTAATGGCACCCACCCTATCCCCATCTACACCCCACCCCAACCCCCCATCCCACACACACACACACCACCACCACCACTGCCTACCCTCCCACCCACCCACCAACCCGTTCCAGGCCTGGCTATTCAGCAAGGAAACAGGCAAGCCCAGCAAGCACAGGTGAAAACATTATTAGACACCCCTGTAATAGGCACCCACCTATCCCCATCTACACCCCACCCCACCCCCATTCCACCACACACACACCACCACCACCACTGCCTACCCTCCCACCCCCCACCACCCGTTTCCAGGGCCTGGCTATTCAGCAAGGAACAGGCAAGCCCAGCAAGCCAACAGGTGAAAACAGTATTAGACACCCCTGTAATGGCACCCACCCTATCCCCATCTACACCCCACCCCACCTCCATCCACACACACACACCACCACCACCACTGCCTACCCTCCCACCCCCACCACCCGTTCCAGGCCTGGCTATTCAGCAAGGAACAGGCAAGCCCAGGCAAGCAACAGGTGAAAACAGTATTAGACACCCCTGTAATGGCCACCCACCCTATCCCCATCTACACCCACATCCACCTCCATCCACACACACACACCACCACCACCACTGCCTACCCTCCCACCCCCCCACCACCCGTTCCAGGCCTGGCTATTTCAGCAAGGAACAGGCAAGCCCAGCAAGTAACAGGTGAAAACAGTTATTAGACACCCTGTAATGGCACCCGAGCCGATCCTATCCCCCATCTACACCCCACCCCACCCCCATCCACACAACACACCACCAACCACTGCCTACCCTCCACCCCCCACCACCCGCTTCCAGGCCTGGCTATTCAGCAAGGAACAGGCAAGCCCAGCAAGCCACAGGTGAAAACAGTATTAGACACCCCTGTAATGGCACCCTCCCTCCCCCCATCCACTCCCCTCCCCCATCCCCTTCACCCGTTCCAGGCCTGGCTATTCAGCGAGGAACAGGCAAGCCCAGCAAGCACAAGTGAAAACAGTGTTAGACACCCCTGTCATGTCAGCAGCTCGGGGCCAAGACTCACGAAGCTCCCAGCTGCCTGAATCTTGGACAGTTTTGGAGGTGAGTTTTTTTTAATAAACATGATGAGATATCATTATTATTATTATTATTATTATTATTATTATATTTTATATATTTTATATTTTACTCAAACACAAAAATATTCTCGTATACGCAAAATAATTATTTGTAATTAATTAATTAATTAATTGTTTTCCTGTTCTGACACACGAAAGCTCCCAGTTTGCCTGAATCTTTGGACTGTTTTTGGAGGTGAGTTTTTTATTTAATACACTTGTTATTATTTAGTAGTATATATTTTTTTATAAACAAAGTTATTCAAGTAGACACAAAATTGAATAAGTTGTAATTCAGTGTAATTCATAAGTTTCATTGTTTATCTCTTCTGGGCACACGAAGCTCGCAGCTGCCCGATTCTTGGGCCGTTTTGGGGGTGAGGTCCTAACCCCAACAATTTTATTTTACACTGAACAAAAAGTCATATTTTGGCGGAGCCCCCTCTTCAAGGGGGCGGGAGCCCCCATGTTTATGTCTGTCCGACCGGGAAAATGAAAATTGAAGCCTGACACGTCAGCCAACAGTCGCGTAAACTAACGTCGCTTCGGTCAGCTCCACCCTTCGTTCCGTGCCAACACACCATCGCCATTTTTTTCTTCAACTTGTTCTCTTCTGACCCACACAGCACCCAGCTGCTAGAGTCCTTGACATTTGCGGAGGTGAGGTCATAACCCCAATAATTGTTTTTATATTTAAATAAAATATGAGTTAATTGTTTTAAAATAATATTTAAAATCAAAATATGAGTTAAGTTTTTTAATTGTATTTAAATAAAACTATGAGTTAATTGTTTTAAACAATATTTAAATAAAAAATATTCCTGAGTTAGGATTGTTTTAAACAAAATATTTAAATAAAATATGAGTTAAGGAATTGTTTTTAATTAATATTTAAATAAAAATATGAGTTAATTGATCTCTTTTGACCCAATAAGCTATAAGTTGAGAGGAGTGCTTAGGAAAACCCAACGCAGGAAATTGACCCAACACCATACCACCCAACTCCGCCCCACCACACCCATGGCATGCTTTTTTACCCAACTACCTCAATTGGTCTCCTTTTAGGTTGAGGAGTGGCTGAGGAAAACAGGATGCAGAAGTGACCCGACACCATACCACAGCACACTCACCCCTTTTCCCCGTCTTCCTCGATTTGCCTGCTTTTAGGTTGAGGAGTGGCTAAGGAAAACCCGATGCGGAAAGAGACCCATCCAACGCCATGGCCACACACCACACGCATTACCACCACCCCCACCCCTTCCACCCTCCTTTCTCAATTTGCCTGCTTTTAGGTTGAGGAGTGGCTAAGGAAAATACGATGCGGAAAGTGACCTAACCCAACACCATACCACACCATACCACCACACCCACCTTCCCCCCTCCTTCCTCGATTTGCTAGCTTTTAGGTTGAGGAGTGGCTAAGGAAACCTGGACGCGGAAAGTGACCCGACACCATACCACACCAAACTCACTCCTTTTCCCCTCCTTCCTCGAGTTGCCTGCTTTCAGGTTGAGGAGTGGCTGAGCAAAATCCGATGCAGAAAGTGACCCAACCCAACACCGTACCACCCAACCCCGCCCCACCACACCCATGGCATGCTTTTTTACCCAACTACCTCAATGTGTCTCCCTTTCTGTTGAGAAGTTGCTAAGGAAAACCCGATGCAGAAAGTGACCCAACACCGATACCACACCAATACCACACCATACACAGCACACCCACCCCTTGTCCCCTCCTTCCTTGATTTGCCTGCTCTCAGGTTGAGAAGTTGCTAAGGAAAACCCGATGCGGAAAGTGACCCGACACCATACCACACCATACCACCACACCCACCTTCCCCCCTCCTTCCTCGATTTGCTTGCTTTTAGGTTGAGAAGTTGCTAAGGAAAACCCGATGCGGAAAGTGACCCAACCCAACACCATACCACAGCACACCCACCCCTTGTCCCCTCCTTCCTCGATTTGCCTGCTCTCAGGTTAAGGAGTTGCTAAGGAAAACCCGATGCGGAAAGTGACCCGACACCATACCACACCATACCACCACACCCACCTTCCCCCCTCCTTCTTCGATTTGCCTGCTTTTAGGTTGAGGAGTGGCTAAGGAAAACTAGACGCGGAAAGTGACCCAACCCAACACCATACCACGCCATACCACACCATACCACACCATACCACACCATACCACCACACCCACCTTCCCCCCTCCTTCCTCGATTTGCTAGCTTTTAGGTTGAGGAGTGGCTAAGGAAAACTGGACGCGGAAAGTGACCCGACACCATACCACACCATACTCACTCCTTTTCTCCTCCTTCCTCGATTTGCCTGCTCTCAGGTTGAGGAGTGGCTAACTGCCATCCCGTATGATCATCACAGGATCTACTTACACATACACACACACACTCCACGCAAAGACACACACACACACACTCTTTCACATACACACACACACACACTCTTTCACATACACACACACTCCAACAACCCACACACACACACACTCTTTCACATACACACACACTAACCCACACACACACACTCTTTCACATACACACACACACTCTTTCACATACACACACACTAACCCACACACACACACTCTTTCACATACACACACACACTCTTTCACATACACACACACTAACACACACACACACACTCTTTTTTATTTTTCACACTACAGCACACACTACACCCACACACACACACTCTTTCACATACACACCACACACTCTTTTCACATACACACACCACTAACCCCACACACACACACACACTCTTTCACATACACACACACTAACCCACACACACACACACACTCTTTCACATACACACACACTAACCCACACACACACACTCTTTCACATACACACACACACTCTTTCACATACACACACACTAACCCACACACACACACTCTTTCAACATACAACACCACACTCTTTCACATACACACACACTAACCCACACACACACACACTCTCTTTCACATACACACACACTAACCCACACACACACACACACTCTTTACATACACACACACTAACCACACACACACACACACAACTCGCAGGAATACTCAACCAAGGCCATGCATCTTTCAGGTTGAGGAGTAGCTAAACCGATGCAGAGGTTGAGCCAACCCAACACCATACCACACCCGCCCCTTTTCCCCCCCATTGCTCGATGCGCCTGCTTCTAAGTTGAGGAGTGGCTAAGCAAAACCCGATGCGGAAAAGTGACCCAACCCAACACCTTACCAAACCCAACCCTGCCCCACCACAACCCACCTTCCCCCCTCCTTCCTCGAATTGCCTGCTTTCAGATTGAGGGAAAACCCGATGCGGAAACTGAACCCAACCCTGTACAACCCCATACACCATACCATACCAGCACACCGTACCACACCATTCAACCCCGTCCCACCAGACCGACCCCTTCCCCCCTCCTTCCTCGATTTGCCTGCTTTGAGGTTCAGGAGTGGCTAAGCAAAACCCGCTGGGAAAAGTAACCCAACACCATACCACCACACCATATTACCACACCGCCCCTTTCCCCCCCTTGCTCGATTGTGCTTGCTTTTAGGTTGAGGATTGGCTAAGCAAAACCCGATGCAGAGAGTGACCCAACCCAGCACCATACCACCCAACCCCGCCCCACCACACCCACACCTTTTCCCCTTTTTTATCGATTTGCCTGCGCTTAGGTTGAGGAGTGGCTAAGCAAAACACCGATGCAGAAAGTGACCCAACCCAACACCATGCCACACCACACCACCCCACCACACCCTTAGGTGGAGGAGTGGCTAAGGAAAACCCGATGCGAAAAGTAACCCAACACCATACCACCACACCCGCCCCTTTTCCCCTCCTTGCTCGATTTGCCTGCTTTTTAGGTTGAGGAGTGGCTAAGCAAAACCTGATGTGGAAAGTGACCCAACCCAACACCATGCCACACCACCCCGCCCCACCACACCAAACCCTTCCCCCCTCATCCTTCGATGTGCCTGCGCTTAGGTGGAGGAGTGGCTAAGGAAAATCCGATGCGGAGAGTGCTGTGCAACTTTCAGAGACAACGGCATCGACGGAATCGCCCTGTCCGGGTTGCATAGGTGCGCTGTGTATACAACCACCCTTACACACCACCGCAACCACACCGACACATGGTTTATAGACAGTGGCACGGAATCGCCCTGTCTGGGTTGCATAGGTGCGCTGTGTATACAACCACCCAGATACACCAGCCTGGCACATCAGCCAGCCTGACACACCACCACAACCACCCTGATACACCAGCCTGGCAAATCAGCCAGCCTGACACACCACCACAACCACCCTGATACACCAGCCTGGCACACCACTACAACCACCCTGATACACCACCACAACCACCCTGATACACCAGCCTGGCACACCACTACAACCACCCTGATACACCACCACAACCACCCTGATACACCAGCCTGGCCACATCAGCCAGCCTGACACACCACCATTTTGACAACCACCCTGATACACACCAGCCTGGCACATCAGCCAGCCTGACACACCACCACAACCACCCTGATACACCAGCCTGGCACATCAGCCAGCCTGGCACACCACCACAACCGCACTGGCATGCGGTACACAGCAGGGTACTTCAAAGCGCGCGCTTTTGCGCTTTTGAGCGCTGACTTTTTGACCCCCTCGGCGCTTTAAGTGCAGTTTTTTGCAACTCTCTGTGGGCGCAGCAAGCAATTTTTGCGCTTTTTGCACTACAAAGGGCAGTTTTTTTTGTTTTCAAGTGCGCTAAAGCGCCTGGCCAATTCGGCAATTTGAAAGTACCCTGGTACACAGATGAGTGGGGAAAACAAGTGTGTACAACATGATGAGCGCAGGTGTGTGTGTGCGTGTGTTGTGTGTGTGTGTGTGTGTGGGGGGGGGGGGGGGGGGGGGGGGGGGGGGGGGGGGGGGGGGGGGGGCGGGGCATGCTGACTGGGAGGGGGATGGAAATGATTCGTGTTTACATGTGTGTGTGTATGTTTTTAAATAACATTTAACAGACATAACAGACAAAGGCATTTCTGATAATCTGTTGCTCCATTGAGCGTTGCACGACTTGTATAGATAACGGCATCGACGGAATCGCCCTGTCCGGGCTGGGTATAGGTGTGCCGAGTATGCTGCCAACCCAACACACCAGCGCAGCTACACTTGCATACATAGATACAATAAATTGTTTAACAGCCAATCTTAATATGGCATTTAGTAGAAAAGCATTTATATATAATTTAAAATATATAGCATTTAGTAGAATAGCATTTATATAGAATTTAGCATATATAGCATTTAGTAGAATAGCATTTATATAGCATTTAGCATATATAGCATTTAGTAGCTATATATAGCGTATAGCTACTAAATGTATAGCTACTAAATATATAGCATATATAGCATTTAGTAGCTATATAGCATTTAGTAGCTATATAGCATTTAGTAGCTATATAGCATTTAGTAGCTATATAGCATATAGCATAAGCATTAGTAGCTATAATAGCATTTAGTAGCTATATAGCATTTAGTAGCAACATAGCATTTAGTAGCATTTAGTATATAGCATTTAGTAGCAACATAGCATTTAGTAGCAACATAGCATTTAGTAGCTATATAGCATTTAGTAGCTATATAGCATTTAGTAGCAACATAGCATTTAGTAGCTATATAGCATTTAGTAGCTATATAGCATTTAGTAGCTATATAGCATTTAGTAGCTATATAGCATTTAGTAGCAACATAGCATTTAGTAGCTATATAGCATTTAGTAGCAACATAGCATTTAGTAGCAACATAGCATTTAGTAGCTATATAGCATTTAGTAGCTATATAGCATTTAGTAGCAACATAGCATTTAGTAGCTATATAGCATTTAGTAGCTATATAGCATTTAGTAGCAATATAGCATTTAGTAGCTATACAGCATTTAGTAGCTATATAGCATTTAGTAGCTATATAGCATTTAGTAGCTATATAGCATTTAGTAAAAACTGTTGCAGAAAGTGCTGTGCAACTTTCAGAGACAATGGCATTGAAGGAATTGCCCTGTTGGGGCTGCGCCGTGTTACTTTATGTGTGCATATATTAAAATATATTGTATTATATATAATTAGACCACCAACCCTTCCTGCCTCCATGAAGCCCTCCCCTCCCCCCCCCCCCCCCCCCCCCCCCCCCTCAACTGACCCACCCTCAATCCACCCTCAATCCACCCCCCCAACTCCTCCCGCTCAACCCCCCCTCCCTCACCTCACCCTCCAACCCCCCTCACCCTCCACACACCCCGACCTGTACCCCCCAACCTCTACCCCCCACCACACACACACACACACACACACACACTCTACCCCCCTGCATCAACAGGATGACCACCGACCCTTCCTACCTCCATGAAGCCCCCCCCCCCCCCCCCCCCCCCCCCCCCCCTCCGACCTCTACCCCTCCCCCCACACACACCCCACACACACACTCTCTACCCCTGCATCAACAGGATGACCGCCGACCCTTCCTACCTCCATGAAGCCCCCACCCTCCTCCCCCCCCCACCCCCCACACTCCCCCCCCACCCCCCCCCACCCCACCCCACACACACACACACACTCTACCCCCCTGCATCAACAGGATGACCACGGATCCTTCCTACCTCCATGAAGCCCTCACCCTCCACCCCTCCAACTCCTTCCCCTCAACCCACCCCACCCCTCACCCTCTGCCCCCCCCCACTCTCCACCCCCCTGCATCAACAGGGTGACCACCGATCTTTCCCACCTCCATGAAGCCCCTACCCTCCACCCACCCCCCGACCTCTACCCCTCCCCCCCCCCACCACACACACACACACACTCTACCCCCCTGCATCAACAGGATGACACCGATTCTTTCCTACCTCCATGAAGCCCTCACCCTCCACCCCCCAAACTCCTTCCCCTCAACCCCACCCACCCCTCACCCTCTGCCCCCCCCCACTCTCTCCCCCCTGCATCAACAGGATGACCACCGACCCATCCTACCTCCATGAAGCCCTCACCCAAGATCTAGGCATGTCACTTCAACCCTAACCCCCCCCCACCCTCACTCCCCCCCCCCCCAACTCCTCCCATCAACCCCCCTCACTCCCCCTAACCCTCCAACCCCTGCGGCCCCCCCCCCCCCAAACACGCACACACACACACACTATCTACCCCCCTGCACCAACAGGATGACCACCGACCCATCCTACCTCCATGAAGCCCTCACCCAAGATCTAGGCATCACACAGCTGGGCCAGAGGCTCCGGCTGATTGAAGAGCTGCACAGAATCTTTTGAAAATGAGTGACCCTATTATACACCAGGCTTGTGCAAGGGTGCTTCGAAATCTACGTTGTGAGACTTCACTGTTTTCAAATTCTACGTCTCACACCTAGGCCAGCGGCTTTGGTTAATTAAAGAGCTGCACAGAATCTTCTGAAAGGAGTTACTCCAGTATTCACCATGTGTGTATTGAAGGGTGCTTCAAAATCGACGTCTCACAGCTGAGACGTACTGTTTTCAAATTCTACGTCTCACACCTAGGCCAGGGGCTTTGCTTAATTGAAGAGCTGCACAGAATCTTCTGAAAGGAATTACTCCAGTATTCACCTGGCTTGTGCAAGGGTGCTTCAAAATATATGCCTCGCATCTGGGCCAGAGGCTGCGGCTGATTGAGGAGCTGCACAGAATCCTCTAAAAAGAATTACTCCAGTTTTCACCAGGCTTGTGCAAGGGTGGTACAAAATCTACGTGTCACAGCTGAGATGTATAGTTTTTCAAGATCTACATCTCACATCTGGGCCAGGGGCTCCGACTGATTGAGGAGCTGTGCAGAATCTTCTGACAAGGAGTGACTCCAGTAAACACCAGGCTTGTGCAAGGGTGGTACAAAATCCACGTTCTGAGATGAACTTTTTTGAAATCTACGTCTCGCAGCTCATCTTCATTTTTGTGCTACGCAAGGCAGCTTCTGACCAGCTCCATTATCCAGCCATAGGGTCGAGCCCAAAGCTTGCAGCTGCATTGTTTTGTTTTGCCTGCCACGTTTTGCTTGAAGCACCAGCCAGCCAATGGGTCAAGCCCAAAGCTTGCAGCTGCATTGTATTGCCTGCCACGTTTTGCTTGGAAGCACCAGCCAGCCAATGGGTCAAGCCCAAAGCTTGCAGCTGCATTGTATTGCCTGCCACGTTTTTCTGGAAGCACCAGCCAGCCAATGGGTCAAGCCCAAAGCTTGCAGCTGCATTGTATTGCCTGCCACGTTTTGCTTGGAAGCACCAGCCAGCCAATGGGTCAAGCCCAAAGCTTGCAGCTGCATTGTATTGCCTGTCACGTTTTTCTGGAAGCACCAGGCAGTCTCTGGTTTGAGCCCAAAGCTTGCAGCTGCATTGTATTGCCTGTCACGTTTTGCTTGGAAGCACCAGCCAGCCTATGGGTCAAGCCCAAAGCTTGCAGCTGCATTGTATTGCCTGTCACGTTTTTCTGGAAGCACCAGCCAGCCAATTGGTCAAGCCCAAAGCTTGCAGCTGCATTGTATTGCCTGCCACGTTTTGCTGGAAGCACCAGGCAGTCTCTGGTTTGAGCCCAAAGCTTGCAGCTGCATTGAGTTGCCAGTCATATTGATCTCAGGCTGTTTGGTTCAGTAGAATCCATCAGCCGAACAGGTCTGCGCTTTGAGCCCTTGTCAGGTTCCCAATTTCAGACCTGCTGCCTTGGAAGAGGTTGAGATCTTCCCTCCGCGGTGGCCCCGCAATCTGAGCTCAGGCGCAGTAACGGTCAGCAAAGCTAAACAAAAACCCAACATAGTATCCATTCCCCAGTGCAAGCGAACGAGAAGGTGTGGTGCATGAGGAGCATGTGGTATCCAATACATTGGGGAATGTAAGGATTCGTATGCGTAATACACTACAATTCACCCCCCTTTTGAAAATCAGACGCCCACCTCATCGCTGAGATGCGCACATCCGGTCTGATCAGCCCCCTCCTAGCGAGGTTTCCCATGCGCCAGCCCGGGATCCAACACGCGACTTCCTGGCGAGGTGCCCCAGACCTGGCACAACCATGGCACGGTGTATGCATGTTCAATTCCCAATTGTAAAACGTTGCCTGTGGAGTATTGATTATGGGATTAAGGGAACCCCGTCTTATGGCGGTAGAGAACGGGCTGCTACTTCACCTGGACAAAGCTACCATGGCGGTTGACAGCGACCGCTAACACTAAAGTGCACCCGTAGGGATTTGAAGCCCGCACCTTCTTGTTTTAGCGAGCTCTGCCATTGAGCCATCTGTCGAAACTGGATCGTTGCCTCTGAAAGCACCGACACGAGTCGTCCCCAGTGTGTAGAACCGCTGCTTTTGCCTGTGCGTGAGTACACACACACACATTGCCACACCCCAATTGATTAAAAGAAACACTTTCATCATTGTCGATCATCAATCATCAGGGCCAATCACCAGGGTCATCAGGGTCTATCAGCAGGGACAATCAGCACTCGTCGATCATTAATCGATCGCTCTGAAATCATTGATTTCGGTACTCTGACTGTGAGTACCAATATCGGTCTTGACTCTGACTGTAAGTACCAAGATCACCAAAGCTCAGGATATTCGTATCGTATCGTATCTTCTACCAGCATGCTAGTCGGCCTGGCTCGCATTGCAGCCCCTTGGGGGGGGGGTGGAGGTCAGGGAGGGTATGTGTGCATGTATCCCCCCCTGGACTGTAGCAACATACATACAAACCTGGCCAACTCTGAAAGTACCGAGATCACCAAAGCTGAGGATGCACAGAATCTTCTAGAACGGAATCTGCCAAGGGTGTCTTATGTACACTACGGGCAAATTCTGTCCATCCCCAGCAAACCAAAGCTGAGGATGCACAGAATCTTCTAGAACGGAATCTGCCAAGGGTGTCTTCTGTACACTACGGGCAGATTCTGTCCATCCCCAGCATACCTAAGTTGAGGATGCTCAGAATCTTCTAGAACGGAATCTGCCAAGAGAATATTCTGTCCACCCCCAGCAAACCAAAGCTAAGGATGTCCAGAGTCTTCCTGCAGGACTCTGGCTGCTTGCTGTCTGCGGACGGAGCCATCATCGGTAGTAATAATAATGATAACGCCTGGTGGGGCGTGGTGTTAAGGGAGCCCGTCGTACGCGGGTGGGGAGCGGTCTCCTACCTCAACTGGACAAGCTACCATCGCGGTTGACGACGACCTGCACCGCCAAGAGCGAACGAAGGGGGAATCGAACCCCCGACTCTTCATTCTTTAGCGATCTGGTCTACCACTAGACCATTGATCATCGGTAGTAGAACACTGCTTCACCACGCTCATGAGTGCGGAGGGGGCAGTGTCAGATCCAATTAGACTTCGGGCTTGGTTTGTTTTTTTGTTTGGGATTCATAGGATATCAGCCTGCAAGCTGTGCACCGTCTGCGGATGGAGTGCATATGGTAATTACTACAATACTACTACAACTCTGCTTCGCCTCGCTCATGATTGCAGAGGGAGAAGAGTCAGATACAGTTAGACTTTGGTCTTGGTTTGGATTCATAGGATATGAGCCTGCAGGCTGCTTACAGTCTGCAGACTGAGTGAACATGGTTATTATTACAACACTACTACACCACTGCTACACCACACGCATGAGTACTGAGGGAGTTGAGTCAGATCCAATTAGACTTTGGTCTTGGTTTGGTTTTTGGTTTGAATTCGTAGGATATCAGCCTGCAGGCTGCTTACTGTATGCAGACGGAGTGAACATGTTTTTCACTACACCACTACTACACCACTACTTCACCACTACTACACCACTGCTACACCACACACATGAGTACAGAGGGAGTAGAGTCAGCCCCAATTAGACTTGGGGCTTGGTTTGTTTTTTTGGTTGAACTCAATAGGACTATCTGCAGGACGGAGTGAACATGGTTATTACTACACCACTCCTTCAACACTGCTACAGCATTGCTACAAAACACTCATGAGTACAGAGGGTTTAGAGGATTGGATTGTTTAGGGTTTAGGGTAAAGAGGATTGGATCGTTACATGGTTTTTCAGCCAACTTTGGGCTGCTCACTGTCTTTCAAAACCAAGCCCCCTCGGGGAAACCAGGGAGCATACTAAGCAGGGTACTTCAAATGGCCAAATTGGCCAGCGCTTTAGCGCACTTGAAAACAAAAAAACTGTGCTTTGTAGTGCAAAAAACGCAAAAATTGCTTACAGCGCCCACAAGGGGTAGCAAACTTCTTGAACTTGGTTAGCTTCAGCTACCAATTTGGCTGCTCTCAATCTTGGAAGGAAATATTCGCCGCCTTAGCAGGGAATAATAGCAGAAAAATGTCAACCACCAAAGCAGTTTTCATTTTTTGTTCGCGATTAGATGCCACCAGGGTTGTTCAGGACGCTGCGTAGTGCGTCGCAGACGCAACGTTTGAGGGTCCGTTGCGTCGCTATGGGTTGGTTGAGGGTCGGTTGCTTCTTAGGACGCAGGCTGTAAAATTGGTTGCGCCTCGGGACGCAGAGGTGGGGTCCTCCTGAACAACCCTAGATGCCACCCCACCCCCCACCCTTCAAAAGCCAGTAAGGCTAATATTGTAGAATTAAATTGTCACTGTAGCACTGTAGCACGAACTCAGGGCCCCCGTCGGTTAAACGATTGTTTGGGGCTCAGTTCTTTTTCTTTTTAAGCCCTTCCTATACGGTTGGGCAAGTCCCTCTAGCCTATTTGGCCTACCCCTGGACTGTAACATACAGACAGAAGGCTTCGTCAGTACATCTTCTTGGATTGGATTGGATTGTTACATTGGGGGGGGGGGGGATTATGCCATCCAGATATACGGTACAGGTCACACACCCCAGATATCGAGGACAGCCCGAAGGCCTGGTTGCCCGCCCAAAGGCAACCAGCTAGATATCCAGCAGGGGCCCAAGGGCATGGCCTAGCAGACGAAATTCAGGAGAGGAAACAAGAAGGCACTCGTGAAACGAAAGGCAGAGCACTAAGCACCGCCAGGCAGGAGTGCCAAAACCCCAGTCGTCAGAAGCCAAAAGGGCATGAGACCAAACTAGAGAAACAACACCAACAAAAAGAACTAAGCCGAGCTGGACATGAGAAGAAGGGAAGCACGATGGGGACAAAAAAAAAAAAAGGTCACCATGCATGCACGTCGCCATCCCAGCCAAGAGGGAAAACGTAGAGCAAGGCACGATAAAACATTTTTTTTTGTAAATTACGATTTATTGTGCTTCAAATATCACCTTCTTCGCAGTGACATCCACAAATGTCATGAAACGTAGATTTTGGTTCATGTGTCATAATTCATAAAAGAAGATTCTGAACCCTTGAAAAACCCTGATAAGTGGAAGTTGTTAAGTGGTGGGTGGGGCACCCGTACCCCCAAAAAATGTTTGGACCAGGTTTGTTCAAATTATTTCGTTTCACGTCTCAAACACAGATGTTGAAGGTTCTGGGTGTGTTGCAAACGTAGATTTGGGCTCATGAAACGCGTGTTTTGAAAAAAGATATGTCTCGCAACGTAGATTCCGAAGTATCCTTTAACGACCCTAGTTCGGATGGAATTCCTGGGCTGCTGGCACCGAAGTTGGTACCTTTATTCAGTCAACCAAGTTTATTCACTAATGTTCTGAAAGAAAGGATGCTCTCTTCTTCTTTTCCTCGATTTGAGTGTTTCTTAGGAATTATTAATTGTTACACATTATGATATTTGTGCAGAAATTGAACATTGTAGCTCTGAGGAAGCCCATGAGCTAGCCAGTTATATATTGGTAGGATATTCGCCCCAGGAAGTGGGGGTCCGCACATAAAAGAGCACCACCGAGGATCCGATGAATGTTGTGGAGAGATGTTGCTGGTGGACAGACAGGCGGTTGGACGAGTCAGCATCAGTTGGTAACCGTCTGTCGTGCTGGCAACCCGCTATCTATCTACGCCAGCCCGGCTGGCAACGGCAAGATGGATCGGACGACGTTGGGATGAAACTAACTGGCAGAGCTCCCGTGAGATTCCCCCCCCCCCCCCCCCCCCCCCCCCCCCGCGGATAGAGCGAGGAAGCAAACGCAAGCGCAAGGGTGGGAAAGAGCAGGGGAGGGCGTGGTTCTCGTTCTAGGGCAAGGGGGTCTGTGTGTAAAGGAAGGCAAGACTGTAGGAACATTATGAATGAGGAGAAAGGGGCTTACGTAGGTGGTAGGGGGAGCTGGGATGGGGGTAGGGGAGCAGGGGCAGCATGCAAAGGCAATTGCTACGAAAACTAGAAAGGAGCGGACCTTTGCATTACAAGCTGGGAGCTGGGATTGGCGTTTACAATTCCAGCGTCGTACCCGGGGTCAAATCGGAAAAGTATCGATAATTGACAACTCGAAGATCTTCGCTGATTGGTGGCTTCGTCGTCGAGGTGGAGCACTGAGACTGCACGCGTCGATACACGCGATGCGAACCATCAGCGCATGCGATGCCCTAATCTGTGGGCATCCGGGTCGGCGTAAGGGCGCGGTGGGTATTGTCCCCTCTCTCGTGCCCCTGGACGGGACGGTGAACGCCAACAGTCGCATGACGTCCCCCCCCAGGGGCATGCCCCCCAACTGTTGAGCCCCAAGCCCTGCTCGATCTTGCGCATAAAGCCCCGCAGCGAAACCGAGAAATCACCCTCGAGCTTTTACTCAATCTTCAAACACACTTCACAATGTCCGCTTCCCTCATGAAGATGCAGAAGTCTGGCATCATTGCCAAGACCAGCCGCAAGTCTGTTGTCGTTGAGGCCCGCCGCACCGTGGCCAAGAAGACCACTTCCGACTCCTTGTGGTATGGCCCCGACAGGCCTCAGTACCTGGGACCCTTCTCTGGTGAGTCAGGGTCACAAGTCTTCTTCCTCCTCTCCCTCTTCCTCCACTCCCTGTCACCGCCCTTAATTCTTCTTGGGTTGCACACCACGCCCAAGAGCTTATGTTGTTGCCTGGTGTGATGATGGTAAATGGCAATGAAACCAGTCGGGACAGTTTTGCTGGAGAGGGGGTGTGTTAGTCCGTGAGCCCGGGTGATGAATAATATTCAGGTGGGGGTGTACGGCCCCTGCGACGTCGATGGGGGAGTAGGGCATGCGTGCAGCGGTGTTGGACGATGAAATGGTATCTCCGAGGTCCGTCAGTTGGTTGGACGTGTGATGAGAGATCAACAGGTACATGCGCATCGACGTTCGGAATTCTATAGATGCCTCGATGTGTGACGTACGGACGTTTGCTGCCTTGATAGAAGGAGGAAGTCTTGCTGCGCTTCATGTCAACTAAGAAACCGCGTCCCCATAAACGCCAGGAATAATTCCTCGGCGAAGATAACGAAACAACCATCATCGATAAACCTGACCCTTGACCTTACACTCTTCTCCGTCTCCCTCCCCTTGCAGGCGACACCCCCAGCTACCTGACTGGCGAGTTCCCTGGAGACTACGGATGGGTGAGTTTAGCACAGCAGTTGGGCCTGGGACGCGAAACCATTTTGCGGGGCGTGCTGGGTCTTCCCTTACGCATGCCTAGAGTGGGGTGTGACAGTTGGGATATCCGGTACTGGTTGTTAAGTGTCTGATGGCATTCTAAGCAACCCCTGCAAGCGTAGTGGTGGTGGGGCTTCCTTTCAAGGCTCTGACTCCATCTTTTGACTCCCCTTGTAACGGATTCAAGCTACTCGCCTTGTCCAGCATCCACCAACCATAGCACCAGCATCTATTCCTAGTGCCCTGTCTAGATCTCCCATCTTTCAACCGGGCGCCCCCCTGCGAGCTTCCCAATCCTCAAATTCCCTTTCAACCTGTACGCTTTCCTCTCTACTCGCAGGACACCGCTGGCTTCTCCGCCGACCCCGAGACTTTCTCCAGGTACAGGACCACCGAGGTCATCCACGCCCGCTGGGCCATGCTTGGTGCCCTTGGATGCCTCGTCCCCGAGCTGCTGAAGGACGCCTTCCCCATCGCAGAGCCAGTTTGGTTTAAGGCCGGGTCTCAAATCTTCGCCGAGGGTGGCCTCGACTACCTCGGTGAGTTCCCCATGGAATCGAAGTAGGCTCCCTCGATTAGTTAAGCATGGGTATTGGCAGGGATAGGGGAAAAAAAGGGGAAAGGCGCCAAGGCTCTCAAATCTTTGCTGAAGATGGCCTTAACCAGTTTGAACTGGTCTATCTTGGTTAGGGATGGGGATGGGGACAGCTTTATAAGGGTGGAACAAAATCAAGTTAGGATTGTATGTAAACTTATTTTGTTCATCTGTAAGTTGTGCACCTGTATATCCAGGGTTGCCATCTATGCATACCTGAACATGTAACCCCTTGCATACCAAAATAAAATTGCAGAGTCGTCCATACCTCGGTTACATTCACTGTCTATCTGCTCCATTCACTGTCTATCTGCTCTGCCCAATTCACTGAAGCGGTCATGAATATGACCTGGCTGCCCTCATGTGCCCTGTGTTGATGTTGAATGCTGGGGACTGAGTTCATGCACTAGTTGCTCTTTCCTTTGGGGGAAAAACAACATACCAAAAGTTGTCTGTAGACGAGCTCCCCCAATGACTCCTGTCATACTGCTTGCCAGCATATCACTGACCCTGTCCCCCCCTCTCCCCCCTCAGGTAACGAGAGCCTGATCCATGCCCAGAGCATCCTCGCCATCCTGGCCTTCCAGGTTGTTGTCATGTCCCAGGCTGAGTCTTTCCGTAACGCCGGAGAGGCCCCTGGTGTTGAGGGACTTGACTCCCTGTACCCCGGAGGACCCTTTGACCCCCTGTCTCTGGCTGACGACCCCGAGACCTTCGCCGAGCTGAAGATCAAGGAGATCAAGAACGGGCGCTTGGCTATGTTCTCCATGTTCGGCTTCTACGTCCAGGCCATTGTCACCGGAAAGGGACCCCTGGAGAACCTGTCCGAGCACCTGGCTGACCCCGGTGTCAACAACGCCTTTGCCTCTGCCACCAAGTTCACCCCCCAGTAAATATTTCCCCTGGATCTGTATCATAAGCAGGTGTACATAAACATTTAGAAATAGCGGATCAGATTTTGTGATTTTGTGAATTGTGGCTTCTAGTGCAGAAGTTACCAATATTTTGAGTTAATCCTCTGGGGTCAACCTGTAACAAACTTTTTCCGTCCACATTCTATCTGCCTCTGCTAACCCCAACACTGATGTGTTGCCTGGTGTATCATCATCATTGTGTCATCCATCCATAAGATCCTTCCCGAAGACAGTAGTCCCCAATGCAATGACGTAGCCGCGCCGCCCTTGTGAGTTGTGCTAGTGTGTTAATTCAAGTAGTAGGTATTTACCTACCAGCAAGCAATATGGCCTTCAGCTGTCACCGGCAGTAAAATAAATTGGTTACAAAGCTTCCACAAATTGGTAAATCCATAAACTGGTTACAAAGCTTCCACAGCCAGCTATTTACCTGCTCGCCGTCTTCAGTAGTGAAAAACTTATTACTGTGAAAGTGTGAACTCGAACAAATTACTATTTTCTTTCCGTTTCATCTTGTCTTTCCTCTTCTGACCGTAAAAAACAGTTCACAAAAAACCTATCAAAAAAGACTCGATCCAGTCTCTTCAAGTCTTTTTACATTCATGTGATGAATAAAGGTAGCTTCTCTCGCTTTTCGACTTCTGGATTTCACATCAGGTGATGTAGAGAAATTATTTTGCTCTCCGGTTGGGAAATCAGGCCCTGATACTTTCTTCTCGAATTCAGCAAGGCTTCGTCAGTGCATTCAAAAACCACATGGTCTTCATCTTGAACTGTTCCATATTCACAGAGATGACACGCTCGATCCTTCGAAGGAACAATTGGGCGTTTTCACCTATCAGTTTCCACTTTCAGGTAGTGGGAGGAAGTTCTAAACGTAGAATTAGTATATTACGGACAAATTTGTGAGGTAGGTCTCGGATGAGATAATTGGACATCTCAGGTTTCCCACTCACATCCCATGAGGAGGAAATCCAGGTCTGGTACACAGCAGGACGCAACATGGGGATGGTCCGTCGCGTCCCGGACGCAGGTTCGAGATGTTGATTGCGTCGCAGACGCAGGTTCAGGATGTTGGTTGCGTCTCACCCATCTGTTGATTGGCCCACCACCACTCCGTTTAGGGTTTATATTAATTGCCGTGGGCTACGGGTTCTGTTGATAGTGGGGCGTAGCATGCCGAGTGCTTGGCGTCACAGGACGCAACCTACCGATTTGGGTGCGTCACAGGACGCAACCTACCGAATTAGGGTGCGTCCTAGGACGCAACCCCTGGGGTCCGTTTGAATTACCCTGGTACACAGCATTCTTCCTTCCTCGTGATCCCGAACTTTCATCTCTAGGGCGTGTATCTAAAGACTTAGTACTATATATAGTAAAAGAAAAGATGATTGGAGAATACCCGGTATGTCTTTTTCCACTTTGTTCCAGTTAACTGGTTTAAGTTCCAAAGGTTTCACACCTCCATGTAAATTGGTGGCCAAAGATTCATCCTGAGAATCTTCCAAAGAGTACAACGTCGCTAGGGCATCAGACACATCCTTGCTCCAACAGTCACTCGGGGAAATGGTCGAAATGCGGAACGCGTGCGAAAGGTCTGTTTTGATGCGGGAAGGATGCGATGTGCCGCAATGCGATATTCGTGCGAACGGCATTACGTGATGCGATAGTCATTTTATGACTGTACGATACAGAATCGCATTCGCACCGCATTCACTCCGAATTGTGTTCGACATGCGGGAAGTCAACAAATTCCAAGACTGTTCGCATCTGTTCCGCATCAGTTCTGCATGTGTTTCTCATGTAATGCGGTTTGGGTTCGGCAACGCGAATAGGCCTGGACTTCCCGCATCTGTTTCGCATGCAGTGCGGTATGGATTCGGGTGCCAGAAAAATCAAGGAATTCCTACACTGTTCGCATGGGCTCCGTATCTATTCCGCATGTAGTGCGGTTTGGATTCGGTTGATTGGAAAGTCAAAGACTGCTGGTAGTTTTGGTCAATCCGCATTCTATTCGGATGCATTGCGATTTCAACACGGCTGTGCAAACAGTCGGATGGAGAGGGCACATTTTCCTGCCGATTTTTCAGGATTGGTTTTCAATTACATCGGCATTACACCAGGTCTATCTATTATATCAATAAAGCAGTGTGCCAGATAGTCTATATATTTTATAAATAACATACTATGCATCCATTCACCTATTTATCATTTACCAGCACCCTTAAAGCTGTGCAAAACCTATATTTATAGCTTAGTCTGCTCCATCTTACCCGTGGGTATCGCACGGGGGACTTTGAATACTAAAATACAGGGGTACCATATGGACTCCATAGACACCTGGCAAGTCAACTACTACTAGCTAACCCAGCACTAGCTAAGGCAACCTCTCCATCGTAATGAGCAGGGCAGGTGGCAGGACGGTAATGAGATGGGCAGGATGGTAATGGAAAGGGCAAGGGGCAGGACAGCAATGGGAATCAAGGGCAGGTGGCAGGACGGTAATGAGATGGGCAGGATGGTAATGGAAAGGGCAAGGGGCAGGACAGCAATGGGAATCAAGGGCAGGGGGCAGAACGGTAATGAGAATGAAGGGAAGGGGGCAGGACGGTAATGAGAAGGGCAGGGGGCAGTTCATAACAGTAATGGGTACAGGGCAGGACGGCAAGGGGCAGGGCTGTAATTACATTACATTACATTACATTACATTACATTACATTACATTACATTACATTACATTACATTACATTACATTACATTACATTACATTACATTACATTACATTACATTACATTACATTACATTACATTACATTACATTACATGTTAAAGTCTACTTGACACCGCGAGGGTGTATGAGACTCAGTGCTTTAAACAAAAAGAAAAGCACCCACAAAGCAAAAAACCCCATTACATCAGGGGTGTGTCGAGGACAAACAAACCAAACTCCCAACCACCGTTTGGTGGCGTAGGTATTAAACCCCCTAGAGCAGGACCCAGATCTCAACCACTTACATTGGCGGAGGTAAGAAGCTGTAATGAGCAGGGCAGGGGCAGGACGGTAATGAGAAGGGTAGGGGGCATGGCAAGGGGCAGGACGGTAATGAGAAGGGCAGGGGGCAGGACGGCAAGGGGTAGAACAGTAATGAGAAGGGCAGGGAGCACAGCAAGGTGCAGGACGGTGATGAGAAGGGCAGGGGGCACGGCAAGGGGCAGGGCGGTAATGAGAAGGGCAGAAAGCACAGCAAGGTGCAGGACGGTAATGCGAAGGGCAGGGATCACGGCAAGAGGCAGGACGGTAATGAGCTAGGCAGGGGGCAGGACGATAATAAAAAGGGCAGGGGCGGGACAGTAATGAGAAGGGCAGGGAGCATGGCAAGGGGCAGGATGGTAATGAGAAGGGCAGACTAGTCTTTGCGTTCTCTGGCCATATTGAGATCGGCAAGGGCAACGTCCCTCATCATACCAGAATTACTATCACAGTATTTCACAATGGAGTTCCAGAATTTAATCACTGACTTCAACCAGTAGTACTGAATTGGGAATTGGCCTGTTTCTTGCAGGCGGGCAACAATCATAAGGAGCAGCTCGCGTCGCAGGCACAGCTCGCTCCATCATCCTTCAGATATAAAGCTAAGCCAAAACGGATACAAAGAAGTTTGCAGGTGGTGTTTGTGACTTGCTCTTACCGAGCGAGGTAGAACATGAAATCGGTTACCGGTACATGGCTCCAGCCTTCAAGAACTTGAACTTGGTTAAATGGCCCCAGCCAGCGATTGGGCTGCTCGCCGGCTTTGGCTCCATCTATAGTGGGAGAGGATCGATCCAATCCCAAGTCCGAATCTGCACCGTACTTGAACTTGGTTACATACCTCCATCTGCACAAGGGTACTTCAGGATGACCCCAGGCTTTGCTGCCCGAGACGCACCTAATTGCATACTAGCATAGCCTGTGTCTCGTACCTCCCTCCATAATTCATAAAATACGAGTTACATTGTTCAAGCCAGCAATTGGGAACAATTTTGTTAAACAGTTTTAGGAACGTGAACCAAATAAAAGTGTGTGCATTCATCGATTGTACACATTAAGGTCTATTGAAGCTGAGTGTTTCAAACTAAATGTCAACCTAGAGCTGATGTTTTACAACATACCTGTCAACATCTAGCATGGTTACATATCTGGGGATGAAATTAACAGATGGTAACAGAGCTGGGGATAAAATCAACAGATGGTAACCAGGGTTGTTCAGGACACAACGTCGAAGGGTCCGCTCATCCGCTGCGTTGCAGACGCAGCTTCAGTAGGTTGGTTGCGTCGCAGATGTAGCTTCAATAGGTCGGTTGCGTCTCACTTGAATACCATGTGTCGCACTGAGTCCCATCCCCCCGAGTCTCTCTGTGTCACATGCCCTGCCAGAGTATCTCTGAGGATATAATTATTGGCCTACAGATCAAAATGCTCCAAGCCTCCAGGGCGGCTAAAATCCCATAGCCTGTGGCCTCAAAAATTGAAATTATAGGTTATTTTAGCGTTCCCAGGCCCGCTGCTGCGGTGCTGCTCCCGCTGCCGCCTTCGCACCTGCTCCAGCTTCCCCCTCTCCTCATCAATATGACAACTGTAAAGCAGGGTACTACTAAGCGCCTTTTTGAGCCCCTCAGCGCGTTTCGCGCAGTTTTTTCACCCCCCTGTGGGCGCAGCGCGCAGTTTTGCGCTTTTTGCACTGAAAAGCGCTGACCAATTTGGCAAGAAGAAGTACCCTGCTGTAAAGCATTTAAGCCCGCCAAGCGCAGTTTTTTCACCCCCCTGTGGGCGCAGCGCGCAGTTTTGCGCTTTTTGCACTGAAAAGCGCTGACCAATTTGGCAAGAAGTAGTACCCTGCTGTAAAGCATTTAAGCCCGCCAAGCAACGCAAGGGACGGAAGGCCATGCACTGTAACTGTCACTTCGTTTATATATCTACACTCTTGTCGCTGCACTACACTCTTGTCGCTACAAGCAGCAGCTGGGAAAGAAAGAGATGTAGTGACTCGGAAGGGGTACCTGAGTGTGAAGTACCCTGGTGGAGACACCCGAGGGATGGCGAAGGATCACTGCTCTGTCTATGTTACATGAGTACCGCTATCCACAGTACAAAGGAAAAACAAACAGTTGAAAATAAAGTACTGGTCACATCAGCAGCTGCACACAGGTTCTGTACAACGTGGCAGCATGCAGACTGACAGACAGTAGACATTGTCAGTCAATCATTTCTTCTCCTTCCCTACTCTCATCTTCGGCTAATGAACTGAAGTCACAACACAAAAGCCGGCGATGGCGTTCAAAATCGGGAAATAGGAGTCGCTATCTGTAAGTCACCAGTCAAAATCTGGTCTCTCCCAAGATTCTCTACAGAATGCAACATGAGCTAGGAAAACCAAAGAACACACTGTGAACTTACTCATATCGTATCTTCTCAACTAAACAAACTGCCAATATTTCAACTCATCTTCAAGAGTGCCACTATGCAGATAATCTCCAGCAATGCCAACATATCAACTCATCCTTTGGACAGCCAACCCATCTCCAGGACTGTCCAAGTCATCACTATGAATATATCCAGCAACGCCAACATATATATGTATCTTTAGTACAGCCAACGTCTTTACTCCTCTTCAAGTAAAAAAACAAAGTTGAACCTGAACTTGGAAAAAAGCCAAGTCACCAATAGGAATAGCAGTCCAAGCCTGAGACACTCAAGGTGCCATGTACGTCAGACAGACAACTAGTAAGCACTACAGCCTTTCTATTCACTAATTCACTTCTTGAAAAAAGGGTTTGGGAAACAATATTCATGGCCCCAGAATGTTGGAATTGCTTTCACGACTCTGGAAGTGCAAGGAAGCTGCTAGGAAGCTTCTGCATGGGACAGCTAAAACATCGGCCAGCATGTGGGTGACTTGAATTTGCTACTACTTGTTCTAATCATGTACAGTCTCTGTGCATTTATGTACAGCAGCTCAGGTGCTCTTAAGTATAAGTAGATTCTCATGAACAGCACTTCAGGTGTTATTTCTCTCATGCGTCTCATGTACAGCAGGGCATCTCATATGATGTACAGCCCGGTACCACAGGTGCAGTACATAGCGGTCGCTAACCACAGGTGTGGTACAGTATGTACGGCCGCATAAATCTCTCCACAAGCATCACATATAGTTTGTAAATCTCAACATCTTACTCCATCTCAAAATTGGAGAACCTTTCATCTCCTGAACTCTCCGCGCGTCTAAGCGGAAGGATATGCCCAGCCCTCCTGCTCTGGAAAAGCCCCCCATCATTGAGTAAGGGGGGCCTTCCATCAAGAGGCAGCACAAGGTGGCACATCCTGAATCATGCGAATAAATAACGGACATATGTTTTTCTTTCTTGGCAATGGCGTGGGCTGTGATCTACTCCCTCCATCCTCCAACCCCCTCCACGCACGACGGTAGTAGCGCTACCATGTCAGTTGTAGCTTGCATTGGCCAGACAGTGACCATGCCAGTTGTAGGTGGAGCAGGGCAGACAGCAGCTGCAACCTGGCTATTGATCAGGGGCAGAAGGGCGGGCAGGAGGATAAGAGAGTAGATGCTCACATGGTCGGTAGTTGGCTGTGCACTTTACTTGTGGGAGTCAATGAGCTTCCTCAGCTTCTCCATTTTAGCTCCGGTGGTCGTGGCAATGAGCTCTCCGTTCTTGTAGATCATGAATGTGGGCAAGGCCTTCACACCCATTGCAGCGGCCAGAGCCTTGTTGGTACCCTCCTCACAGTCAACACTGGCGAAAGAGACCTTGTTGGTGTCGTACTCTCCAGACCAGCGCTGCAAAATGGGGGTGGAGCATTTGCAGGGGGCACACCAGTTGGTGAAGAAGTCCACCACAGTGAGGTGGTCGGATTGGTGCATCAGGAAGCTGTTGTAGTTGTCTGCAGTCAGCTGGATCAAGTTCTGGACCTCAGCCACACCCAGCGACACCTTAGCAGAAACCTCACGGGAGGCGGGCTTGGCAGGCTTGGCAGGCATCTGGGCCTTAACGATCAGTGCGCTGCGTCTGGCAGGGACTGCGATGCGGGCAGCTGCAGAGAGAGTGGTGAGGTTGTTAGACGCAAAGAGTGGGGGACAGATAGGGGTGGGATGGGCTGGGTGAGGCCTCAGATGCCTTGGGGAGAAGGGGAGGGAGGGGGGGGATTGGTGGAGGGAGGGAGGGAGGGAGGGAGGGTGTGTGTGTGTGTGTGTGTGTGTGGGGGGGGGGGGGGGGGGGGGGGGGAGGGACGGTCAGATCTGGGTTTCGCGACAGTAGCTGAGACAGTCACTGAGCGGGCTTTGGGTTGAATATTTCGAGGGGCGGATGAGCTTTGAAGCTGCGAGAGACGATTGGAGACGAGATATTTAACTGGGAGCTGGGAACCGAGAGCCTGTAGCATATGTGGTGAGAAGCTACGGTAGAGTTACTGGAACGCAACTTAGATGCTGGATCGACTTCATAGCGCCGGAGGGAGGTGAGGCAGGACAAGGGAAGGCAGGGGACGGTACGGTTGCCGGAAGGAGGGGTGGTTTCCGGATATTTGGCATAAGATTTCGCCCGACTTCAATTTCACCCGACTTCAATTTGCCATTGGAAATATCTAGGGAGCCATCAGGTAAGGAAATAGGAACCTCGGGTTCGAAGAGGAGAAAGATCGTGGGATAGGGCACGAGCGGGGGCGGGGGCGAGGTAACGGGAGGGGGGTGATGCAGGCATCAAGGGTTTGAGTTGGAGGGTGGGAGGAAGGGAACAGTTCAAACCACACAACGAACCAGTTCAGAACGCGGACGATGCATCAGAGCAGAGGATCAGAGACGGACACAGCGGGTAAGAGAAGCCCGAGGTAGATTCCAGTATGTTGTGGCTTTGTAGACAGCCCTAGTCCCGCCCGCTATTCCACCCCAGCGAAACCAATACAGTTGAGAGCGTGGGGGATCCAACACGCAGTGGCTTTGCAGCGCACTCACCTCGGTTGGTGGCAGAAAGCATGGCTGTTGAGCTTTTTGAGCTTGAAGATTTGATGTCAGACAAAGGGTGTCGGAACCAAATGGGGGGGGAAATATATCTAGTGCGAGCGATGATATTCCAACTCGAGGGTTTGGAGTGTTTTTCAGGGCTGACACAGCGTGTGTTTTTGCTGACGTTCTAAACCCTGAAACCATTTAACCACCTCAACCATCTTCGAGAAGCATCCCTGGCCCTGGTTTGAAGCTTACAAGTCCGATGTGGAGCAGACGCAGCAGCAGACGCAGCAGACACGTCGGCAGATGTGGAGCAGACGCAGTGCTCCTCGGGGCCCTGTTCGCGTAGATCCACAAGCATCGGCGCCCGATGCGAGGCCCTGTGGGTTGATGCATTGAGACGCAGGTCGCTCATTCCGCATACATGACGATTGCGATTGCTCTGATCTTGCGTCAGCAACGGTTTCAAACGCTGGTTTCAAAGACCTAGCAGGGACGGCTGGGATCAGGGCTGGGATATCCCCGTCGAGAACTGGCCGTAGCCGCTTCGTCGCCTTGCTGTGATTATGATCCACAACCTCACGCCCGCACCCGCTCGTCCATTATTTTGCTAAGAACATGGGATCTAGCGGTAGATGTCGATGACCAGCACGTGTAGCGCGTCCACTGGCGAGTGGACAGCATAAGGCAAGGGGAAGCCCTAGTGATGCACCTGTCAGCGGGATCTCTTGGCTGATGGCGGGCCAGAGGTTGGGTCGGGTTGGGTTGGGCAGCGGCCACTTCCGGATGTCCGATGTCCGTCCCACAGGAACAGGGACATAATGACGACACAGTCGACTGTGTCGACACCAGGCGAGGGTCCTTTCTGGTGTCGCTGTCTTACGCCATTATAATCAGGAGGACGAAACAAAACTGACGGGGTCTAAAAAGTTGAAATATTTGTGAAGGGGATGATGGGGCCCCCCACCCCATACAATTTATATTATGTGGCTCATCTGACAGCAATTGATCTCCTTTTTCGTTGTGGGAAACCAGAGAAACCAGAACATGTCAACTTCCCATTGCCAGCCAACCAAGTTGGGTGGTCTCAATGGAGTGCTGAAGATCAATCAAGACAGTCACTCCAGAATCGGGCTGCACGAATCTCCTTACATTTTGGCCAACAAAAAAACTATTGCATCAGCATCTGCAGCTATAAGGTGGACCCAAAGGCTGATTCACCATGTAATTATAACAAAAAATAAAAATGCTAAGTGCTTTTCAGTATGCTTCTCCCACTAGCTGTCTCCAGGACCTGGACATGTCTATACAAATTCTAAACCTACGCGATTGCCTTCTGTACGCAAGAGTGTGGTGCAGTAGCGTTTATACAACCCATGTTAACTCTACCCGCAGTCAGTGAGCAGCCCGGAGGCTGAGTGACAATGTAATCAAAACAAACCACACATTACCGGCCGCCGCCGTAACACAGGTCAGAAAAAGGGACAGACACTAGCTGAGGCATGAAGTAGTACTTCCTATATAATAAATAACAACTTCCAGAACAGCTGTGCTACTGACTTAAGTGCGCTACCTTGACATTTGGTGATGTTTCAAGAGCCAAGACGATTTTCACCGTCAGTTGGCTGGACCCTACCCTGACCCTATAAACTAAACCCTAACACCTACAGTTGGCCGGACCCCACCTGGACCCTGAAACCCTACCCAGAACCTACAAACTAATCCGTATCACCAGCAGTTGGCTGGACCCTATAACCCTACCCGCACCCTATAAACTAAACCCTTACACCAACAGTTGGCCGGTCCCTACAACACTACCAGGGCCCTTAATAAAAAAAACTATCAACAACAATTGGCCAGAACCTACCCGGACCCTACAAACTGTAACAGGCCTAGCTTGGCCTGCCTAAGACTCCTATCTTAAATTGTAAATTTCCCCGCAGAAGACAGTGAGGCGGAATTCTGAGGATTCTAAGAATCCTGGGATAATTATCGTACATTTGGCCTGGGAAAGTCGAGGTATGAAGTACGACCTACGACAGTCTATTCCATATCATCTGCTGAAATGCTTTAAGCTGCACCAAACTGTTGGCGGGGGCCATGTTGGGGCCTGCACCAAATTGTAGCTACCACCACCAGCTTCTAGGCAGCTCCCTGGGACTGCCACTGGACCAAAATGGGGCCTGCACTAAATTGTTGGCGGGGGCCAAGCACCAAGTTGTTGGCGGGGGCCATTTATCCACTGTTTTTCTGTCAAGCTACCTGCACCAGCTTCTAGGTAGCCCCTTGAGACTGTCACTGGGCCAAACCCAAAGATTCCAGAAGCACTGGAAAGCTGATGGTATCAGCTTCCAGGTGCCTAGGTTGCTTCAGTTTTGGATGAAGATAAAGCCCAGGGAGCTGCCTAGAAGCTGCTGCTTGTAGCTGAAAGAAAAACTATACATGTAACCTGGTTCAAGTTCTATCTTGAACTTGAACTTGATTACATGGCTCCCTCCTGCCTTGAACTCTTGCCTTGCTTACCGTCTTCCGCAGGGACATAATCAATTCAAATCAAAGGATATTATCATAATATACTTGATCCAATCGCTTCGTACAACCATTGATAAACAAAGGCAACTTCTCACGACCTTCCACCTGCTAAAACTCTTACCTACCAGGGTACTTCTTCTTGCCAAATTGGTCAGCGCTTAAAGCGCACAAACGTCATATTGGTCAGCGCTTTTTAGTGCAAAAAGCGCAAAAACTGCGCGCTGCGCCCACAGGGGGTTGAAAAAACTGCGTGAAACGCGCAGGGGGGCTCAAAAAGGCGCGGCACCGCACTGCCGCGCGCGCTTAGTAGTACCCTGCTACCAACATTCAGCCTGAAGCAATCAACCGAATACCAATACCTACACCAGACTACTACATGGCGCGCACTTTTGCACGGTAGCGCGCAAGGTTTTGGAGCCCAACTGCGCGATTAAAGCAATTTTGTGAACTCCCTCTGGGCGCAGCGCACAGATTTCCGTTTTCAGTTGAGTCAAAAGCGCAACCCAAAATGACAAAATGCAGTACCCTGACGCCACGCTACGCCACATCAATCCTTCCGCTAGACAAGTCTTTAGGGGTGCGCATGCTGACGTGCTATTTCATTTTTGTATCTACAGCGGTACAGCCTGTACAGTATTGGGAGATAATCATGCTGACATGCTATTTCTTATTTGTATCTACAGCGGTACTGCATGTACAGTCTTGGGCGATAATCATGCTGACATGCTATTTCTTATTTGTATCTACAGCGGTACAGCATGTGCAGTCTTGGGCGATAATCATGCTGACATGCTATTTCTTATTTGTATCTACAGCGGTACAGCATGTACAGTCTTGGGCGATAATCATGCTGACATGCTATTTTATATTTGTATCTACAGCCGTACAGCATGTACAGTCTTGGGCGATAATCATGCTGACATGCTATTTTATATTTGTATCTACAGCCGTACAGCATGTACAGTCTTGGGCGATAATCATGCTGACATGATATTTCATATGGGTATCTAACAGCAGTACAGCCTGTACAGTCTTGATCCCCAGATGGAGAGTCCTCAGGATTTTTGTCTATAGCCTGTACAGTCGTGTCTGTTAGTTAGTTAACAGAGCATGTGCCAGTATAGGTTCATTGGGTGTTCATCAGGGTACTACATGACGCGCGCTATTGCGCGCGTCACGTCCCTACCCGAAGCCCGATGACCCTACCTGAAGCCCGACTGCGCGATTGTCGCAATTTTGTAAACCTCCTCTGGGCGCAGCATCATCAACCATGAAAAAATCCAATCCAATATTAGATACCAATATCACATCTCCCCAGCTGTTCAAATCTAATTCTATCTCTACTTAGCAGAGTTTGGGCTCATGAGACGCAGTTTTGGGGCCACTCCCCGTTCAATGAATGGCTCAACGGCAGAGCTCCTTGAACGACGCAAGTGCCGGGTTGGAATCCCCACGGGTGCGCTTCAGTGTTCGCGGTCGCTGTCAACCGCCATGGTAGCTTTGTCCAGGTCAAGTAGCAGCCCGTTCCCTACCGCCGGAAGAAGGGGCTCCTTAAATACCACGCCCCACCAGGCGTTATCATTTCTGGGCTATGGCATGTAGCTTTTAGCTGGTGAAATGCAGATGTTGAAGTTCCCTAGAACAACCCTGCCCCCCAACCGATAATGAAAGGTAATGATAACGCCTGGTGGGGCGGGATGTTAAGGGAACCCGTCATACGCGGGTAGAGAGCGGTCTTCTACCTCAACTGGACATGCTACCATCGCGGTTGACAACGACCTGCAACGCTAAGAGCGACCGAAGGGGGAGTCGCCCCCCCGACTCTTTGTCCTTAAAATGATTTGGTCTACCACTAGACCAATGTATATTACTGAAAGGGGCTAACCGATGATCACCAAACATCTACCGGTCTACTCCTATTCAAAACCCCTATGAATAGATGCAACGAACGTCAACGCACCTGCAACTACTAAGGCTCCGATCTGGTATCACCGGCCACACTTTTTCAGCTACAGGCTGATAGTAGCTAGCAGCTGAGAGGTCACTGGTATCACTAGCTACACCTTTCAGGTACAGGTTGATAATAGAGCTACTTAACCTCTTATCAGGTCTCACTTACACCAAATCACTTTGACGACAATGGGTTGGGAGATCAATTCCCCCTACGGTCACCCTTAGCGTTGCAGGTCATTGTCAACAGCGATGGTAGCTTGTCCAGTCGAGGTGGTAGACCGTTCTCTGCCTATGTTGGACGGGTTCCCTTAACACCACGCCCCACCAGGCGGTATCATTACTTTTTTCAAGTCTCACAGCATCCTGCGTGATTCTTTTTGCTAAAACTGCCGCGATCGCTTCCATTCATATGCATTGCTGCACTGTGAGCCACGTGATTATTTTTACTACTAACTGCCGCGGTCAGAGGGGTCGTGATCGATTCCATTCACGTGCACCGCTGCACCGTGAGCCATGTGACTCAAATGATTCTTTGTCCTACTACTGCCGCGTTCAGAGAGGTTGTGATTGAAAAGATTCACGTACATTGCTAAGCCATGAGCTACGTGACTCAAATGATTCTTTGCACTACTACTGCCGCGTTCAGAGAGGTTGTGATTGATTTGATTGACGTACATTACTAAGCCATGAGCTACGTGACTCAAATGATTCTTTGCACTACTACTGCTGTGATCAGAGGGGTCGTGATTGATTTGATTCGCGCACATTGCTAAGCCATGAGCTACGTGACTCAAATGATTCTTCGCACTACTACTGCCGTGATCAAAGGGGTCGTGATTGATTTGATTCACGCACATTGCTAAGCCATGAGCCTCAAGACTCCCGTGAATCACGCAAAGTGGCTCCAAGCAGAACCCTTGAAGCCATCCTTTCACTGCTGTCGCGGTCAGAGGGGTCGTGATCGATTTGATGCACGTGCATAGCTGCAATGTGAGCCTGGTGACTCTTGTGATTCTTTTTACAACAACAGACGCGGTCAGAGGGTTCGTGACTGATTTGATTCAAGAGCATGGCTGCGCCGTGAGCCATGAGACTCCCGAGAATCACGTGAAGTGGTTCCAGGCAGAAGCCCAGAAGGCATGGGTTCACTGCTGTCGTGGTCCGGGTCAAAGGCGGTGAGGTCTAACGGTTCATACGAGGCGTCATTCAAGAGCATAGAGTTGAATGTCTGGGCGACAGTTTCAATCGCCACCGACTTCTTTGGCCGGCTCGAGCGGTGGCGAGATACCTGCATCGATTTCCGCCGGTCGTCCAAATGCACTGAGGGCTTAGTCCGCAACGAGCCCATCATCTCAACCGACGGCCTCCGGGAGGTGGAGCCGTGGTGAGATACTCTACCCGAGGTGCTACCCCCACTGGGCCGGTCGCAGGACGTCACACGGTGCGCGCCTCGAGCCCCGGGACGAGAGTAAGCCGATTTCGGTCGCCCGCCAGAGCTACCTCCAGTGGTGAGCATACCAGCCGCCGAAGAGCCCCTCTCCTCCTCCTCGCCTCCCCCTCGGATATTCTGCAAGATGGCCATGAGGGCATTGGAGCTGCGGGCGGCCAGATGGCCGTAGCCGTCGCCGTCTTCATCGTCATCGTCGTCATCGTGGCCTTGGTGCATTGAGCCCCGACGACTACGGAATGAACTGTTACGGCCCTGTGGTGGTGATGGAGCACAGGGTTGGTAGTTAGTGGGTGTTGGATGTTGAGAGAGTGTGTTGCTTGCATTTTCTCCACATGTGTGCCTACGGCACCCTCAACCCACCCTCACCTCTGTCCACCCCACCCCACTCCACCTCACCCAAACGACACGCGCCAGCCTTACCATGACAGCTAGGACGCGTGGCTAGGTGTTGGAGAAGCTGTGCACGCGCATTCCATATACTGATATGTGCCCACCCCAACCCAGCCCACCCCAACCTAACCCCCCCAAGTACACGCCAGACTTCAAAAAATATACAGGTTTGTGCCTAACCTAAACCTACCCAACCCAACAACACACGCCAGACTTACGAAGTCAGCCAGCACTCATGACTTGACCGGTATGTGTCCAACCCAACCCAGCCCAACAACACCCGCCAGACTGACTAAGTTATCCAGCACTCGGGACTTGGTGCTAGTGAAGCTGTGCAAGCCCAATCCACATAAACCGGTATGTGCCCAACCCAACCTAGATGAACCCAACCCAACACAGCCCAACCTGACCCAACCAGCCCATCCGAACAATACTCGCCAGACTTACAAAGTCAGGTAGCACTCGGGACTTAGTGCTAGTGAAGCTGAGCATGCCCAACCCACATAAACCAGTATGTGCCCAACCCAACACAGCCCAAGCTGACCCAGCCCAGCCCATCTCAACAATACACGCCAGACTTACAGAGTCAGCCAGCACTCGGGACTTGGTGCTAGTGAAGCTGTGTACGCGCATTCCACATAACGTCATGTGCCCAACCCAACCCAGATGAACCCAACCCAACACAGCCCAACCTGACCCAGCCCAACAAAGCCCAACAACACACGCCAGACACTTAAAAAGTCAGCCAGCCTTCGGGACTTGGTGCTAGTGAAGGTATATAGGTATGTATTGCGCAGGTTAGGCAGCGCAGCGTCTGGGTCCAACTAAAGCAGTTTCTGGCGGTCTGTATTAGGGACCCATAGCCTGGTGATGAACCCAACCCAACCTGACCCAGCCCAGCCCAGCCCAACACTACACGCCATACACTTACAAAGTCAGCCAGCCCTCGGGACTTGGTGCTAGTGAAGCTGTGCACGCGCATTCCACATAACGCCATGTGCCCAACCCAACCCAGATGAACCCAACCCAATACAGCCCAACCTGACCCAGCCCAACCTGACCCGGCCCAGCCCAGCTCAACAATTCACGCCGTACACTTACAAAGTCAGCCAGCCTTCGGGACTTGGTGCTAGTGAAGCTGTGCACGCGCATTCCACGTTACACCATGCGCCCAACCCAACCCAGATGAACCCAACCCAATACAGCCCAACCTGACCCAGCCCAACACAGCCCAACCTGACCCGGCCCAGCCCAGCTCAACAATTCACGCCGTACACTTACAAAGTCAGCCAGCACTCGGGACTTGGTGCTAGTGAAGCTGTGCATGCGCAGCATATTGCGCAGGTTAGGCAGCGCAGCGTCTGGGTCCAATTCAAGCAGTTCCTGGCGGTCTGTATTAGGGACCCATAACCTGGTCTGCATCAGGCCCTTGCCCTTCACCTCCACTCCACCAGTTGGCTCCCAATCCTCGTGGGGAAGCAGGTCGCCGAAGATGTCGGACACGTGCACACAGCCTACTCGGCATGTGGACTCCATCCTGGAAAGTTTACGGTTTAGGATTTAGGGCACGGTTGGGGGGATTAGCTGGAAAGCAATCAAATACGAAGATATATGAAATCCTCCCAATCCTCGTGGGGAAGCAGGTCGCCGAAGATGCCGGACACGTGCACACAGCCTACTCGACTGTGGACTCCATCCTGCAAAGTTTGGGGTTTAGGGCAGGGTTGTGGGGATTAGCTTGAAACAAAACAGAAATACGAAAATATACACGTGAAATCCTCAGAATCTTCATGGGGAAGCAGGTCGTCAAAGGTGTCGGACACATGCACACAGCCTACTCGGCACGTGGACTCCATTCTGCCAAGTTTAGAGTTAAGGGTTCAGGGCAGGGTTATGCGGATTAGCCTGGAAAAAATGAAAATATGACAAGTACGCATATGAAATCCTCCCAATCCTCGTGGGGAAGCAGGTCGCCGAAGATGTCGGACACATGTACACAGCCTACTCGACACGTAGACCCCATCCTGCCAAGTTTAGGGTGTAGAGTTTAGGGCAAGACCAGGATTATGCGGAGTAGCCTGAAAAAAAACGGAAATATGACAAATATACAGATGAAGTCATCAAAATCTTCATGGGGAAGCAGGTCGTCGAAGATGTCTGACACATGCACACAGCCTACTTGACACGTAGACTCCATCCTGCCAAGTTTAGAGTGTAGGGTTTAGGGCAAGACCAGGATTATGCGGAGTAGCCTGAAAAAAAACGGAAATATGACAAATATACAGATGAAATCATCAAAATCTTCATGGGGAAGCAGGTCGTTGAAGATGTCTGACACATGCACACAGCCTACTCGGCACGTGGACTCCATCCTGCACAGTTTAGGGAGTAGGGTTTAGGGCCAGGGCAGGTTTGTGGGGATTGGCTTGGGAGAAAAAACGATAAGGTGACAAATATACGAATGAAATCTTCAAAATCTTCATGGGGAAGCAGGTTGCTGAAGATGTCTGGCACATGCACACAGCCTACTCGGCACATAGACTCCATCCTGCCAAGTTTAGAGTTAAGAATTTAGGGCACGGTAGGAGGATTAGTTAAAAAGAAAAAAGAAAATATGACAAATATACATTTGAAATCCTAAAAACATTTGTGGGGAAGCAGGTCATCGAAGATGTCTGACACATGCACACAGCCTTCTCGGCAAGTGGAATCCATCCTGCCAAGTTTAGGGTTTAGGGTTTAGGTTTAGGGAAGGGTTGTTGGATTAGCTTGAAACAAAACAAAAAAATATACACATTAAATCATCCCAATCCTTGTGGGGAAGCAGGTCGTCGAAGATGTCTGACACATGCACACAGCCTACTTGGCATGTGGACTCCACCCTGTCAAATTTAGGGTGTAGGGCTTAGGCTTAAGGGCAGGGTTGTGGGGATTAGCTTGAATACAAAAGGAACAAGTTCGATGCAGCGTCGCCTGCTACACTAAAAGTTGGCGGAGAGTGATCGCGACGGAGCAACAGGTGGCAAGGGAAGCGAGTTAGTTACGCGACCGTCGGTTGACGTGTCAGGCTTCAAGTTTTTCGGCCAAACGGACAAATGGGTAACCCTGGGGGCTCCCGCCCCCTTGAAGAGGGGGCTCTGCCAAAAACGAAAATATGACAAATAAACACCTATGAAATGAAATGAAACATGACAAGTAAACACCAAATAAACACATATGAAATAAGATGATATGATACACATATGAATTATATACAGGGATCGGCAATATCATATAGATATTGATATCGTATGATGCCGGTGGTCTGACTAGGTAACTTTGGCCTGGGGCATCATATTATATGATTCTTGTACGATATCATACTCGTCTTATACGTCAACATCATACGATTAACCGTTCCCTGAGTATATACACATGCATGTCGGACACATGCACACAGCATATACGGCACGTAGACTCCATCCTGCAAGGGCAAGGGCATGGTCGTGAGGATTAGCTTGAAAATTAAAAATACGAAAATATGAAATATTTAAAATATGATGTATGATACTGCCTTGACGCTGTGTAAATGGTATCTCCGAAAAGAGTGAACTTGGGCATCTTAAACCAATGAGACCTGACACGAGCTTGCCTGTGTGGATTCCTATCCTTAGCTTGACAGGCTCACGGTTAAATATAAAACATCAAAATACGAAAATATGGAAACAATTAAAATATTAAATATAATCTTACCTTGAGGCTGTGTAAATGGTATCTCCGAAAAGAGTGAACTTGGGCATCTTGGAACCAATGAGACCTGACACGAGCTTGCCTGTGTGGATTCCTATCCCTAGCTTGACAGGCTCACGGTTAAATATAAAACATCAAAATACGAAAATATGGAAACAATTAAAATATTAAATATGATCTTACCTAGAGGCTGTGTAAATGGTATCTCCGAAAAGAGTGAACTTGGGCATCTTGGAACCAATGAGACCTGACACGAGCTTGCCTGTGTGGATTCCTATCCCTAGCTTGACAGGCTCACGGTTAAATATAAAACATCAAAATACGAAAATATGGAAACAATTAAAATATTAAATATAATCTTACCTTGAGGCTGTGTAAATGGTATCTCCGAAAAGAGTGAACTTGGGCATCTTGGAACCAATGAGACCTGACACGAGCTTGCCTGTGTGGATTCCTATCCCTAGCTTGACAGGCTCACGGTTAAATATAAAACATCAAAATACGAAAATATGGAAACAATTAAAATATTAAATATGATCTTACCTTGAGGCTGTGTAAATGGTATCTCCGAAAAGAGTGAACTTGGGCATCTTGGAACCAATGAGACCTGACACGAGCTTGCCTGTGTGGATTCCTATCCCTAGCTTGACAGGCTCACGGTTAAATATAAAACATCAAAATACGAAAATATGGAAACAATTAAAATATTAAATATAATCTTACCTTGAGGCTGTGTAAATGGTATCTCCGAAAAGAGTGAACTTGGGCATCTTGGAACCAATGAGACCTGACACGAGCTTGCCTGTGTGGATTCCTATCCCTAGCTTGACAGGCTCACGGTTAAATATAAAACATCAAAATACGAAAATATGGAAACAATTAAAATATTAAATATGATCTTACCTTGAGGCTGTGTAAATGGTATCTCCGAAAAGAGTGAACTTGGGCATCTTGGAACCAATGAGACCTGACACGAGCTTGCCTGTGTGGATTCCTATCCCTAGCTTGACAGGCTCCCGGTTAAATATAAAACATCAAAATACGAAAATATGGAAACAATTAAAATATTAAATATAATCTTACCTTGACGCTGTGTTCATGGTATCTCCGAAAAGAGTGAACTTGGGCATCTTGGAACCAATGAGACCTGACACGAGCTTGCCCGTGTGGATCCCTATCCTTAGCTTGACTGGCTCACTGTTGTGCGGCAGGAGCACCATCTTCGTCTCCCGAAGCATGGCCTTGGCGAACTGCATGATCCGGACGGCGTTAGAGGTAACCTGGTCCTCGTCCATCTCGTCGACACAAACGAAGCCGTCCTGGTCTTCTTTGATGAGGCCGGCAACCACGATGTAGCAGTCACCCACAATGTCGAGCTGGGGTGCGTGGGGTGGGGTGGGGTGGGGTGAGGTGGGTGGCGGCATGGGGTAGGGTGGGGTGGAGTGGTGGACGGATAGGGGTCAGGGGTGAAGTGGGTGGGGGGATGGGGAAGGGTGGGGGTGGGGGGTGGCTGGGTGGCTGGGTGGGGTGGGGTGGGGTGGGTGGGGTGGATGGATAGGGGTCAGGGGTGAAGTGGGTTGGGGATGGGGAAGGGTGTGGGTGGGGGGTAACTGGGGTGGGTGGGTGAATGGGGGGGAGGGGGTACATCGTTGAGGCAGCATTGGAATGCTTGTCAGGAGGTGGGTCTAGGAGGTGGGTCTTCCCACCGGCTTCAATAGCCAGCCACTGGGCCAGACCCAATGCTTGAAGCTGCTTTGGAATGTTTGCCATACCAGCTTTCAGATGCACTAGATAACTTCAGGTTTGGCTCAAGGGCAGGGAAAGGGAGCTGCCTAGAAGCTGATACTCGTAGCCCAGAAAATAAACAGTGTTCCCTACCTTGCACATTCCGTACTCATCCAATATTTATGCTCTTGATCTTTCATGGGGTAGCCCAAACGTGATTTATCGCTAAGTTGAGATTTGGGTATAAAAATAGATGTGTGATCGGGTCCTGAAGATAAGCTCTGTTTAAAGTGAAGATGAGGTACAGCAGCTTATTTTCTGACCCCCCCCCCCCCCCCCCCCCCCCCCTCCCTGTTCCTCACCTTGTACATTCCGTACTCATCCGAGAGGTCGTGGGGGCGGGGGTGGAGTGGGGTGGGGTATGGGTATGGGTATGGGGTATGGGGGCGGGGGGGGGAGTACATCGTTGAAGCAGTATTGGAAGCAGCAACAGTGTTTCTCACCTTGTACATTCCGTACTCATCCAAGAGGTTGTGGGTGGGGGCGAGGGTGGGGGTGAAGTGGGTGGGGGGATGTGGAAGTGGGTGGGTGGCGGTGGCGGTGGGGGTGGGGGTGGGGGTGGGTGGGGGTACATTGTTGAAGCAGTATTGGAAGCAGCAACAGTGTTCCTCACCTTGTACATCCCGTACTCATCCAAGAGGTCGTCGAAGACTTCGTACAGTTCGTTGAGGAAATGCAACACCTGGCTGGGTTCGACTTCTTTGCTCATGGAGGTGAAGCCTACGACGTCACAGAAGAGGACGGAGACCTGGGAGGGGGGGAGGAGGAGGGCGGTGATGGTGTTGGTTTTGGTTAAAGTGCTGGGAGTTGGTGTTGAGGAAGTGCAACACCTGGCTGGGTTCGACTTCTTTGCTCATGGAGGTGAAGCCTACGACGTCACAGAAGAGGACAGAGACCTGGGAGGGGGGGAGGAGGAGGGCGGTGTTGGTGTTGGTGTTGGTGTTGGTTTTGGTTTAAGTGCTGGGAGTTGGTGTTGAGGAAGTGCAACACCTGGCTAAGTTCAACTTGTTGGCTCATGGAGGTGAAGCCTACGACGTCACAGAAGAGGACGGAGACCTGGGAGGGGGGGAGGAGGAGGGCGGTGTTGGTGTTGGTGTTGGTTTAAGTGCTGGGAGTTGGTGTTGAGGAAGTGCAACACCTGGCTGGGTTCGACTTCTTTGCTCATAGAGGTGAAGCCTACGACGTCACAGAAGAGGACGGAGACCTGGGAGGGGGGGAGGAGGAGGGCGGTGTTGGTGTTGGTGTTGGTGTTGGTGTTGGTGTTGGTTTTGGTTTAAGTGCTGGGAGTTGGTGTTGAGGAAGTGCAACACCTGGCTAAGTTCAACTTGTTGGCTCATGGAGGTGAAGCCTACGACGTCACAAAAGAGGACGGAGACCTGGGAGGTGGGGGGGAGGAGGGGGGTGTTGGTGTTGGGGGTTGTTGTTGGTGTTGGGAGTTGGTTTTGGAGTTGGGAGTTGGTGAGGGTATTGGGAGTTGATTTTGGTGTTGGGAGTTGACATAGGGAGCTGGCGTTGGGAGTTGGCGTTGGGAATTGGGGGTTGGTGTTGGTGTTGGGAGTTGGTTTTGGGGTTGGGAGTTGGTGAGGTAATTGGGAGTTGATTTGGTGTTGGGAGTTGACATAGGGAGTTGGCGTTGGGAGTTGGGGGTTGGTGTTGGTGTTGGGAGTTGGTTTTGGGGTTGGGAGTTGGTTAGGGTATCGGGAGTTGGTTTTGACGTGGGGAGTTGGCGTTGGGAGTTGGTGTTGAGGGTTGGTGCTGGGACTTTCTTTTGGTGTTGGGAATTGGTGAGGGTATTGGGAGTTGGTTTTGACGTTGGGAGTTGGCGTTGGGAATTGGGGGTTGGTGTTGGTGTTGGGACTTGGTTTTGGGGTTGGGAGTTGGTGAGGGTATTGGGAGTTGATTTTGGTGTTGGGAGTTGACATAGGGAGTTGGCGTTGGGAGTTGGGGGTTGGTGTTGGTGTTGGGAGTTGGTTTAGGGTTTGGGAGTTAATGAGGGTATTGGGAGTTGGTTTTGGTGTTGGGAGTTTACATTGGGAGTTGGCGTTGGGAGTTGGTGTTGGGGTTGGTGTTGGGACTTGGTTAGGGTATTAGGAGTTGGTTTTGACGTTGGGAGTTAGCGTTGGGAATTGTTTTGGGGGGTTGGTGTTGAGGGTTGATGTTGGGACTTGGTTTTGGTGTTTGGAGTTGGTGAGGGTATTGGGAGTTGGTTTTGACGTTGGGAGTTAGCGTTGGGAGTTGTTTTGGGGGGTTGGTGTTGAGGGTTGGTGTTGAGACTTGGCTTTGGTGTTGGGAGTTGGTGAGGGTATTGGGAGTTGGTTTTGACGTGGGGAGTTGGCGTTGGGAGTTGGTTTTGGGGGTTGGTGTTGAGGGTTGGTGTTGGGACTTGGTTTTGGTGTTTGGAGTTGGTGAGGGTATTGGGAGTTGGTTTTGACGTTGGGAGTTAGCGTTGGGAGTTGGTGTTGGGGGTTGGGGGTTGGGACTTTCTTTTGGTGTTGGGAATTGGTGAGGGTATTGGGAGTTGGTTTTGACGTTGGGAGTTGGCGTTGGGAGTTGGTTTAGGGGGTTGATTTTGGGGGTTGGTGTTGGGGGTTGGTGTTGGGGGTTGGTGTTGGGACTTGGTTTTGGTGTTGGGAGTTGGTGAGGGTATTGGGAGTTAGTGTTGGGATTGGCAGTTGGTGTTCTAGGGAGTTTTGTTGTACCTGTCTCACCTGATCGTGTGTGTTTGCTAAGTCCTTCATGCCACTCGTGCCCTGCTTGGGCACCCTGGCAAGCATATGCTCAATGTTTTTTTTCTTTTTTTTTTTTTTTTTTAGCTTTTATGGGTTTTTGTGCTTCGTTTTTTTAGTTTTTCTTGAAGAACAAAAACTTGACGACTGTGTCACCTGATTGTGTGTGTTGGCTAAGTCCTTCAGGCCACTCATCCCCTGCTTGGGCGCCCTGGCAAGCATGCAGTCTACATTTTTTTTAAAGCTGTCTCACCATATCGTGTGTCGGCTTAGTCCTTCATGCCACGCGTGCCCTGCTTGGGCACCCTGGCAAGCATATACTCAATGACATTTGTTTTACTTTAAGTGTTTTTCATTGTTTTATAGCTTTAATTGTTTTTGTGCTTCGTTTTTCTTTTTAGACAAACAACTTGACGACTGTCTCACCTGGTCGTGTGTGTTGGCTAAGTCCTTCATGCCACTCGTGCCCTGCTTGGGCACCCTGGCAAGCATGTACTCAATGATTTTTTATTTATTTACGTGTGTTTTCATTGTTTTATAGCTTTAATTGTTTTTGTGCTTCGTTTTTCTTTTTAGACAAACAACTTGACGACTGTCTCACCTGGTCGTGTGTGTTGGCTAAGTCCTTCATGCCACTCGTGCCCTGCTTGGGCACCCTGGCAAGCATATACTCAATGATTTTTTATTTATTTACGTGTGTTTTCATTGTTTTATAGCTTTAATTGTTTTTGTGCTTCGTTTTTCTTGTTAGACAAACAACTTGACGACTGTCTCACCTGGTCGTGTGTGTTGGCTAAGTCCTTCATGCCACTCGTGCCCTGCTTGGGCACCCTGGCAAGCATGTACTCAATGATGTGGCGAGGGAACATGTGACCCAACATACTCAGCTGTGCCTCCGTCAAATCAGCTAGCCGGTTCTCTAGTTCCACTCGAGGGGTTACGTCAGTTTGGACCAACATGATAACCTGCGAGGTGGGGGGGAGAGGTTGGTTTAGGCTTGGTTTGGTTTGGCTTGGCTTCTGTCAGTTTGGACCAACATGATAACCTGCGAGGTGGGGGGGAGAGGTTGGTTTAGGTTTGGTTTGGCTTGGCTTGCTTTAGGTTACGTCAGTTTGGACCAACATGATAACCTGCGAGGTGGGGGGGAGAGGTTGGTTTAGGTTTGGTTTGGCTTGGCTTGGCTTGCTTTAGGTTACGTCAGTTTGGACCAACATGATAACCTGCGAGGTGGGGGGGAGAGGTTGGTTTAGGTTTGGTTTGGCTTGGCTTGCTTTAGGTTACGTCAGTTTGGACCAACATGATAACCTGCGAGGTAGACGAGAGGTTTGTCTAGGCTTGTTTTGGTTTGTCTAGCCTTGGTTTGGTTTGGTTTGGTTTGGTTTGGTTTGGTTTGGTTTGGTTTGGCTTGGCTTGATTTGGCTTGTTGTGCTATGCCATGCTATGCTATGATGTAAGCGGTGCGTTGCGTTGCGGCTGGTGGGATGTGGGTTTGAATTTCCCTTTCCCCTCCCCTTTTCCCACCTCTCCCCCACCCTCCTTACCCCCTCTCCTCTCCCCCACGGAATCGAATGCACGCCATGGTAACAATCCTTGTTCTTACCGTTCTCATCCTCCGCCTCCTTGGGTCAGTTGACCGGGTACACCTGGTCCTGACTGCCTGTGACCCCCCCCCCCCCCCCTCCCCCCTCTCACCTCCCTCCCCCTAGACCACCGTTCTTGACTGCTTGTCCAACACCGGGTTTAACAACGGGGCCCTCCTCACCCCCTCTCCTCTCCCTCCCTCCCCCCCCCCCCCTAGACCACCGTGCTCACCTGCTCCCCCCCCCCCCCCTAGACCACCGTGCTCACCTGCTTGTCCAACACCGGGTCTAACACTGGGACCCTCCCTGCCCCCTTCCATCTTACCCCCCACCCCCACCCACCCACCCACCCACACCTCCTCACCTCCCCCCCCCCCCTTCCCTCCTCACCTGCCCCTAGACCAGAGTGCTCACCTGCTTGTCCAACACCGGGTCTAACAACGGAATGGCATGCACCTCATGGTAGCACTCCCTGTTCTCATCGTACTCATCCTCCGCTTCCTCCGGTCGGTTGGGCGGGTACACCTGGTCCAGGCTGTCGATGAAATTCCCTCCCTTCCCCTCCCTCTTCACCCTCTACCCGCCCCCCCCCCCTCCGTCCCCCCCCCCCCCCTCACCTCTCCCTCCTCCCCCCCCCCCCCCCCCCCCCCCCACACACACACACCTCCCTCCCCCTCCCCCCCCCCCCCCTCCCCCCACACACACACACACCTCCCCCCTCCCTCCTCACCTCCCCCTAGACCACAGTGCCCACCTGCTTGTCCAACACCGGGTTTAACAACGGGACCCTCCTTGCCCCTCTCCTCTCCCTCCACCTCACCTGCCCTAGACCAGAGTGCTTACCTGCTTGTCCAACACCGGGTCTAACAACGGAATGGCATGCACCTCATGGTAGCACTCCCTGTTCTCATCGTACTCATCCTCCGCTTCCTCCGGTCGGTTGGGCGGGTACACCTGGTCCAGGCTGTCAGTGAAACTCACCACACCCCTCCCTCCTGCCCCGGGGGCAGCGCGTGTCTCGGGGTTTGCGCCCGGATTGGCCCTGAATAGGATCGACTGGATCCTTGACTGAGGCATGACCTCACTGGGGCCGGATTGGGGCTCCGGGGGGATGTCAGAGAATGACTGGTAGTCTGGGGAGGGGGTGGTGGACGTGCGTGCCGCTTGGGGGCCAGGGAGGGGCGATTGACTAGTGTTGTGGGCAGAGGCCTTAGGCTTTGAGCCTAGTTGAGCCTTCCCCTTCTTGTGCATTCCCATCAGGCCCCGGGTGGTGAAACTAAGGGGGGGAGGGGGAGGGGGGGGGAAAGAGGGGTCAGTGGGTGGGTGGTGGGTGGGTTAGTGGGTGGGTGGGGTGAGGGGTAGAGAGGTCAGTGGGTGGGTGGGTTAGTGGGTGGGGTGAGGGGTAGAGGTTTCAGTGGGTGGGTGGGTAAGTGGGTGGGGAAGGGGTAGAGGGGAGGGGGGTGGGTCGGGGGAGGTGCGATTGACTAGTGTTGGGGAAGCGACAGCGTGGTCGCGGGCCTAAGGGGGGGGGGAGGGCCCCTTGCGGGAGGGATCTTTTCCCCGAGAATAAATAAGCGCATGGGCCTGCCTTAAAATAAGGGCCGCATGAAATATAAAACCAAATATTTATTTGTGGAAATAAAGTTTTTGAAAATTCTATTTATTTAAAGAAAAATATATTTATTTGAAACACTCTCTCGAGCCTTCAAGCTTTTGAGCCTATGAGCCTTTGAGCACACACTGCGACCTTCCCAGCCCAGCCAGCCCAGCCTTGCTCACCTATATATTATCTGGAACAGGTCCTCCAGCTCATCATGCCCCCCCCCCCCCCCCCCCCCCTACAGCTCACCGACAGCAGCACCAGCCCACCTCCTCTCCCTTCCATTTCCCCCAGCACACCCTGCAATCTTCCCAGCCCAGTCCAGCCTGGCTCACCTATTCCCAGCCCAGCCCAGCCCAGCCAGGCTTACCTATTCCCTGCCCTGCCCAGCCCAGCCCAGCCTGGCTTACCTATTCCCAGCCCAGACCAGACCAGCCAGGTTTACCTATTCCCAGCCCGGCCCAGCCCAGCCCAGCCCGGCCTGGCTTACCAATTCCCAGCCCAGACCAGACCAGACCAGCCTGGCTCACCTATTCCCAGCCCAGCCCAGCCCAGCCTGGCTCACCTATTCCTAGCCCACCCAGCCCAGCCTGGCTTACCTATTCCCAGCCCAGCTCAGCCTGGCTCAACCTTTCCCAGCCCAGCCCAGCCCAGCCCAGCCTGGCTCACCTATTCCTAGCCCAGCCCAGCCCAGCCTGGCTTACCTATTCCCAGCCCAGCTCAGCCTGGCTCACCTATTCTTAGCCCCACCCGCCCCGCCCCCGCCCGCCCCGCCCCGCCCGCCCAGCCTGGCTCACCTATTCCTAGCCCAGCCAGCCCAGCCTGGCTTACCTATTCCAGACCAGCTCAGCCTGGCTCACCTATTCCCAGCCCAGCCCAGCCCAGCCCAGCCTGGCTCACCTATTCCTAGCCCAGCCCAGCCCAGCCTGGCTTACTTATTCCCAGCCCAGCCCAGCCTGGCTCACCTATTCCCAGCCCAGCCCAGCCCAGCTCAGCCTGGCTTACCTATTTCCTATCTGAAACTGGACCTCCAGCTCGTCATGTATCTGCGACAAGCGGGGTCCTGCGTTTGCTAATACTCCCCCAGAGTTCCTTGTCTGGCTGCTCTCCGATGATGCGTCGTCAAAGGCATCACGTAAGGTGTCAGACCCCGACGCTAGGAAGCGGCGCAATGAGGAGGGCACGCCCACCACGCCCTGCCACTCCATCCCGCCCAAGACATCCTCCAATAGTTGTTCTAAGTTCTCTGGGTCGTAGAAAAAGAGTACCTGGGAGAGTGGGTTGGGTTGGGTTGGGTTGGGTTGGGTTGGGTTGGGTTGGGTTGGGTTGGGTTGGGGTTGGGGTTGGGTTGGGTTGGGTTGGGTTGGGTTGGGTTGGGTTGGGTTGGGTTGGGTTGGGTTGGGTTGGGTGGGTTGGGTTGGGTTGGGTTGGGTTGGGTTGGGTTGGGTTGGGTTGGGTTGGTTGGGTTGGGGGTTGGGTTGGGTTGGGTTGGGGTGTTTTGACTAGCACGCTGTATGGTGTGTGCTGTAGCTGTGCAATGCTGTGTGGTGTGTTGTGGTGCTGCACGTGGCATCCTTCGTGCTGTGGGGAGTCTGAACTAGCACGCTGTATGGTGTGTGCTTCTGCTGTGCAATGTTGTGTGGTGCTGGTTGTGGCATCCTTCGTGCTGTGGGGTGTTTTGACTAGCACGCTGTCTGGTATGTGCTTCTGCTGTGCAATGCTGTGTGGTGCTGGTTGTGGCATCCTACATGCTGTGGTGTGTTTTGACTAGCACACTGTATGGTGGGTGCTGTTGCTGTATGGTGTGTTGTGGTGTGGTGTGGTGCTGTGTGTTGTATTATGGTGTGGTGTGGTGTGGTGTGGTGCGGTGTGGTGCGGTGTGGTGTGGTGTGGTGTGGTGTGGTGTGGTGTAGTGTGGTGTGGTGCTGCACATGACATCCTTCGTGCTGTGGGGTGTCTGAACTAGCACACTGTATGGTGTGTGCTGTTGCTGTGCAACGCTGTTTGGTGAGGTGCTGGTTGTGGCATCCTACATGCTGTGGGGTGTTTGAACTAGCACGCTGCATGGTGGGTGCTGTTACTGTGCAATGCTGTGTGGTGTGGTGTGGTATTGTGTGGTGTGGTGTGGTGTGGTGTGGTGTGGTGTGGTGTGGTGCCGCACATGACATCCTTCGTGTTGTGGGGTGCCTGAACTAGCACACTGTATGGTGTGTGCTGTTGCTGTGCAATGCTGCGTGCAGAGTGGTGTGGTGCTGGTTGTGGCATCCTGCATGCTTTGGGGTGTTTGAACTATCATGTTTTATGGTGTGTGCTGTTGCTTTGCAACGCTGTGTGGTGAGGTGCTGGTTGTGGCATCCTACATGCTGTGGGGTGTTTGAACTAGCACGCTGTATGGTGTGTGCTGTTGCTGTGCAATGCTGTGTGGTGTGGTGTGGTGCTACTTGTGGCATCCTACATGCTGTGGGGTGTTTGAACTAGCACGCTGCATGGTGTGTGTTGTTGCTGTGCAATGCTGTGTGGTGTGTGCTGCTGCTGGCATGCTGGGTGCAGTATGCTCTATGGTGTGTGGTGTGTGTTGCACGCTGCATGGTGTGTGCTGTTGCTGTGCAATGCTGTGTGGTGTGTGCTGCTGCTGGCATGCTGGGTGCAGTATGCTCTGTGGTCCTGCTGGTCACATACAGTATGCTGTGTGGTGTGTGCTGCTGCTGGCATGCTGGGTGCAGTATGCTCTGTGGTCCTGCTGGTCACATACAGTATGCTGTGTAGTGTGTGCTGCTGCTGGCATGCTGGGTGCAGTATGCTCTGTGGTCCTGCTGGTCACATACAGTATGCTGTGTAGTGTGTGCTGCTGCTGGCATGCTGGGTGCAGTATGCTCTGTGGTCCTGCTGGTCACATACAGTATGCTGTGTGGTGTGTCCTGCTGCTGGCATGCTGGGTGCAGTATGCTCTGTGGTCCTGCTGGTCGCATGCAGTATGCTGTGTGGTGTGTGCTGCTGCTGGCATGCTGGGTGCAGTATGCTCTGTGGTCCTGCTGGTCACATGCAGTATGCTGTGTGGTGTGTGCTGCTGCTGGCATGCTGGGTGCAGTATGCTCTGTGGTCCTGCTGGTCACATACAGTATGCTGTGTGGTGTGTGCTGCTGCTGGCATGCTGGGTGCAGTATGCTCTGTGGTCCTGCTGGTCACATGCAGTATGCTGTGCAGTGTTGGAATTGGCATGGTGTATGGTGTGTAGGGACCGGCGTACCATATGATGCTGACCAAAGGCGAGTATGATATCATGTGATATCATACAAATTGCATCATATGATATTGTATATAAATAGTAACTTTAGCCTAGTCAGACTGGCAGAATCATAAGATATCATATTGCCGTTCCCTACAAGTAAGTATGTGTGTGAAGGGGAGGGGGAGGGGGGGGAGGGGGGGGGGGGGGGGGGGGGAGGAGCTTTGCGCTAATAGGGCTTACAGCGCTTGCTAGCGCAAAAGCGATTCTATATAGTAGCCCTAATTTTGCCTTAAATAGCCTTAAATAGCTCAAAACTATACTGAGATAGCCTGAAATAGCCTGAAGCCCACAAGAGATGAGCACGAAGTTGGTGTTAAGTGCATGGTGGTGTGCCATGATGAGCCAAGTGGTGGTGGGCATCACATGTGTTTTGTGGTGTTGCTGTGTCTGCGATCGCTGTGCAATGCCATGCATATACATGCTTGCCATGCCATGCGCTTTGTGGTGTCTGTGTGCTGCAGTGTTGCTGTTGTGTGGGGTTGCTGTGCCACACTGTGCTGTGCCGTGCTGTGCAATGCTGTACCGAGACATCCGGTGCCTTGCCATGCCCAGCGCCTCGTGGTATGCTGAGTGCTGCATGCTGTGTGGGGTTGCTGTGCCACACTGTGCTGTGCCGTGCAATGCTGTACTGAGACATGCCTTGCCATGCCCTGCGCTTTGTGGTGTGCTGAGTGTTGCATGCTGCATACCAAGGGAAATTTTCTACATTCGGTGTGTTACGCGTCATGGAATGTGCTGCGCTGCATGCTCTATGCTCTGGACTCAGTTGTACGCTCTGTGCTGTAAAGTATAATGTGTCCTTCGCAGTGCTATTATACTGCTATGCGCTGCTCTGCTCTGCTCTGCTCTGCTCTGCTCTGCTCTGCTCTGCTCTGCTCTGTGCTCTGTGCTCTGTGCTCTGTGCTCTATGCTCTGTGCACTGTGCTCTGTGCTCTGCGCTCTGTCCTCTGTGCTCTGCTCTATGCTCTGCTCTCCAAATGCTCTGCTCTATGCTCTGCTCTATGTCTCTCCAATGCTCTGCTCTGCTATGCTCTGCTATGCTATGCCATGCTATGCTGAGCTGAGCTGCTCTGCGCTGAGCTATGCTGCGCTGTGCTGTGATAAGCTGAGCTGAGCTGAGCTGTGATATACTGTGCTGAGCTGCACTGAGTTTAGCTGTGCTGAGCTGTGCTTTGCTGAGCTGTGCTGTGCTGAGCTGTGCTTTGCTGAGCTGTGCTGTCCTGAGCTGTGCTAAGCTGATATGAGCTGTGCATAGCTGAGCTGTGCTGTGCTGACTCATACTGTGTGCTGTACTTGCTTAGCCTCATGCTGCACGAAGATACTGCGATGCACAGTGCTGTGTGCTGTGCACGGTGTGCTATGATACATGCTGTGTGCTGTGTGTGGTGTGCAATGATATGTACTATGTGCTGTGTTTTGTATGCGTTAGTTGTGTGTCACAACCACTGCTGACCCAAACTACCCCCACGTGTGTGTTCCCCCCCCAACCGGCGCATCTGTGTGCTGTGTTGTGTACTGTGTGCTGTATGGCTGGTCTGATTTCACCACGTCTACAGAATGGACAGGGGCACAGGCACACCCACAGTGAGGCAGTACAAAACTCACCCTAAAGCAATCCCTTGTGCACAGTATCGCTTATCATACTTTGCGCTCAACAGGTCACCCATGTATGCCAGGCTGGACGCGTTCTGGTACAACACCTTGCCGTGGAAATCTATAAGAGTGAGAATGGCTGGTACGTGTGATAGTACAGCATAGTCCCTCATCAACCTGGGCATCACTTCCGCGGGGTTGTATGGTACGTTGTGTTCCATAAGCAGTGCTGGCTGACAGGAATCTGCATCCTCCCACACGCAGGGGGTGATCCTCATGCCAAAGAGTGTGGAGGTCTGTCCACTTGGATCTGGGGTCACATGATTGACTGGCTTCATCTCCGCTACCTTCAAAAAGCGCAGTGCCTTCTGGAGCGCGAAGGTAAGCAACGGGTCTCGTTTGAGCAGCTTCCTAATCACAGGGGCGTACTCCCTGTACGAGCTTATGCCGAAGTAGTATTCGCAGGCGCTGTTGGTGTACATCGGCACAACTTTGTTCTGCGTGGCTTCTTGTGAAGCGGCACCCCTTCCGGAGACGGAGGTGACACTGTGCCGGCCAAGTTTCATCACAAGCTCGGTGAGAACGTCCAGGACGGCCAGGGGCTGAGACAACAGGACGTTCGGAAGCTTTTTGGCCAGACTATTCCGATCGTAGACAGGAAATCCAAGATCAGCAAGTTCTCCTCCAGAGTAGTTGCGAATCGGACGTGATGCAGCGATTGGGGGATCATCCGGGGGCTCCCGAGACATGTCATCTGCGGTCATTGGCACGATCTTGTTGGCGGCAATCCGAGTTAGTCTTGGGCTCAATCCGCGGCTTCCCCCCTCGCTTGTTAGTCGGTGAGAAAAGGACACCCCGGGTGGGATTCCTTGAGTGGTTCTCAGCGACCCCATTGGCAATGCGCGGCTCATTTTCCATCTCTGAGTCGCCCCCTTTGCAGGACAGGACCGAACATTTCCTAGCGGGGCAAGAGCGCGCAACGGTCAGATAATAATCTAGCTGCATCCTGCAGGCGGGTCATACGTGAACGCAAATAATTATAGCAGCAAGCCGCAGGGACGCTAGGAGATAAAGAGCGGAGCAACGAGCGGCCGAGCTGCTCCAGCGGAGGGCAAAGTGGAGGCCTCTAGCAAACAAAATCCAAAATGCTACGGAAGAGTACTAGTGTTTTTCAGCTAGATTTAGCTTTGTGATAAAGAATGGAACTGTAAAGCGCAGCGTTAGACATTCGAAGACGCAGCGAAAGACTAACTGAGGCGTCGGGAGGGGTCAAGGGGTGAATATCGGTAGACTGACTATCTGAGCAAGCCTGATGCAATGCAGACCCTTGTACATCTTTACGGGCTTATAATTATTTAACCACTTCAGGTGTGAATCTGACTAGGCTTGGAATACGAGACTAGCCTGAAATGAGTGACGCTGATCACGTGAAGGTGACGCTGGCAAAAATACAAAGTCGCGGTAGGCGATGAACAGGTGCAGAACTCTTTTTTCGCGCCTGAACAAGTAGGCTGCACCAGGGCTGCACTACTATTATCTCCATGTCATCTGAGGGAGTGTTGTCCATGCTGTATAACTCCTTAGGGGTCGAGCAGCAGGAGGAGCTAGTGCACGGCGAGTGTCCTGGCAGGCTCGAGGCTACGATGGGCGCCTTCTCTTGTGACTTCGCCAAGGGTCTCAATGAGACCAATAAGCTGCGTAAGGAACTGCTAGATCAGGGGTCATCGGGAAGGAGGGGAGGCGCAAGCCCGTTTAATCGTCTCCGATTCGCTCGAACCCCGAAACCGTTGAAAAATCGTTGACAAGAGTGAACTAGTACATGCCATGGGGGCTGAGATCGGCCCGGTGGGGGGGTTCCACCGGGCCGATTTCAATATTTATTCACAACTTCGTTTGTGGCCAGAATCGAACGTGCCGCACACCATCGAAACGTCCTCGACGAGAGCGTTCGGCATTCGCGCGTTCCGAATTCGCGCTTGTTAACAGCTACCGATGAAAATAGTTGTCAAGGTCAGGGGCAGGGCTGAGGCCGAGGCTTGGGCATCCCAGCAGCAAACCCGAGCCAGCCCTGTTGTTTTAGAGCATAGTGCTTAAGTAAATAGCTTCGGGTGGTCTACAAGACAAGCAGCAACCAATATCCGAATTTGTTTCACTGCCTGAGGCCCCACACCGGTGTTTCTCGAGAGGCCCCTCTGACTGATGTTATTTATGAACTCCACTCCTCGACAAATGTAACTGCAGATGGAAGTCACTGATAGGTATACTTTTGAAGGTGGTCAAATTGCAGCCTACCTCTTATTACCGGCGAAACATTCGGGGAGGGGTGCTTTTGCGTGGGTGGTGTGGTGTGGGGTGGGTGGGTGTGTGGGTGTGGGTGTGGGTGGTGGGTGTTGTGTGGGTGGGTGGGTGGGGGGTGTGTGTGGGTGGGTGGGGGGCAGAGGTCGCTTATACGTAAGCCAAACCACGTTTAGGTTTAGGGTTTAGGATTAAGTTTGGGCAAACAAACTTCAAAGCATGGGTGTCAAATAATACATCTTGGTGCCCCCCCCCCCCCCCCCCTGGGGCCTGGGCCCCCGTGCTAGATGCACGTTTCTTCGACCAATCCGTGCAGAAGAGGTTCAAGACGGGTTGGCAGGTGGGGGTCGATGCTGGTGCTCTGCTGCACGGCTTCCCACGTTTTGAATCACCCTGCTCGTGAAATTAATGACGTTTTACTACAACAGGTACACAACATAGGGGTCCAATTTACCGGTTTATGGTTGGGAAACAGCAACTCATAAAAGTGTTTGGAAAGTAAAATTAACTCATATATAACCGTTGATGCACGAAAAGTTGGCATACGGTAATTAGAAGTTGGCAAGATGTTATTGTCCGAATTAAATATTTATATGTCGGCACCTGAGTAGGTAAAGTACACACCGGTCCCTGTTCCCTCCAGGTCCAGGGGTTGTTTGCCGCCAGGCGTCTGGGCTCCACGAATTGGCTGGAGTTGCATGCTTGGGCAAAAACAAAATTTGGACCCTGAAGGAGTGACAACTTCGTGAAGGAGTGGCAACTTCGAATGTAAACACCATGGTATCTATCTTCTACTTGCATACCGTATCATAATTCCGTCTGAGATGCAAAGATCCCTCCCAAATCTGAATCTGCGACTCAACGTACCCTTCAACATTGCATCAGGGTACTACTAAGCGTGCGCGGCGAGCGCGGCCCGCGCTGCCTTTTTGAGCCCATCTGCGCGTTTCGCGCAGTTTTTATCAACCCCTGTGCGCGGAGCGCGCTGCTTTTTTGAATATCACAGCGCTTTCCTATTTTCACTCACTCAGAGAAAGCGCAGAAAAGCGCAGAAACCGCTGTCCCCACGTGCGCTTTCTCATTTTTTGAGTGTGAGTCATTGAGTGACTCAAGGGCTGGATTGCCCTCTGGGATTTATCTATCTATCTATCTATCTATCTATCTATCTATCTATCTATCTATCTATCTATCTATCTATCTATCTATCTATCTATACTATTATAGTTGCGTTGTCCGTCCGTGCGTCCGGGGCTCAGGGCTTAACTGGCAACGGTTCCGCTTATCTGGCAAGCATTTCCCTGCTGATCTGTTACATTTTCGCCTCAATCGTCGACTGATGATCTGGCACATTTCGACCTCAACCCTCGATATTCAAACGCTATACTGGTTCACCTCCCCCGACGATTTCAAACACGCATCTTTCACCTGCTTTCACAATGCGACTGCGCCCAGCGCGCTCTTTGCGCTCCGCGATCTGACAATGTCTTTGCCCACACCACAACGGGAGCTGTGCTCGGCTGTGCTCCCTCACCCAAGCATGTTTGTCTTCAACTTTGTCTCTATTCCCGGATTTGCACGCACTTCTGCTGTCCATTAACTTCGATGACAGCTCTTGCTTAACCACCTAACCTTGCTGCTCTCCCCGTCACAACACTTTCTTCTCCTTCTCCTGCGCTCTCACTCCTGCTCGCTCGCTGACTGCTTTTCCATCGCATGATCCCCAGCTCCTCGCAAAATCTTTCAATCTACACAAGCATGTACCAGCCCGAACACCAGCCCCGGGAACCTCATATCAGCGTCAGGCAGATGCTAAAGACCAGTCAAGGCCAAACCTCAGTCGCTAATGAGCGCTGACTCAGAAGCTATTCCTCCACCAGTTTCACAACTGCTGCCGTTGAATTGAATGCTTGACGCCCTTTTTCACTCGCAACAGGAACAAAGCCCTGGCAGGGTTCGCTTGTGGCAGCCAATGCTTTGCACTGGGCGGGAATGCGTGCCCTTCAACTCCCTGACGGCATCAATGCCAAACAATTTCGCGCTGTAAGCAGAATGATCCCGAACCTCTCACTGGCAGCTGCTGCTCCCTGCTGTTCCCCCCTAGCCTTTAATTCCAGCGCGGGCATAGCTGATAGCTGATGGGCATCGCATTTGTTCCTGCAGCGATGTGTCGCTTTGTACGAAACGAGTGACTCTTTGGTTCATGCCGTCATGTGTGGGTGGGGTGGGAAAGGTCCGCTGGCGAGATGCTGCGCTCAACATGCTCCCTGGATGCTATTTCCCCTTCACTTGCCCTCTTATCTTCAGCCAAACCTGAAAGGCATCGTATAGATTCCTACAACGCTGTGTCCGTTTTCCAGGAATCAAGCTGCTCTTGGGGGGTGGGGGTGGGGGGGGATACATGCATGGGTTGGGGGTGGTAATGGTGTTGCATGTACATATGTGTTGTGGCCATCTGCCACTCGAGTGCCATTGTGATGATCATGGCAACAGTGCACGATGATAAGCCACCTGATGTGAATGGGGAAGGAAAATGAGTGGGTGGGTGACCCTCCAAAACTCATTGAATTGGGGGGTGGGGGGAGGCAGGGGGCTGCCGTCAGTACGACGGGCTAAATGCCCTAGTATTGTGTGACAGCCAATGACCATCGGTTATCGCCATGGAAGCTGCCAGGTAGGGGGACTCTCAGGCCGTCGAATTTGAACACTAACAGAAACAACCGAACAGACATCCTGATAACTGAACCTGTAGGCACTGTGGAAGCAGTTCTAACGTCTTCAAGTTCCTCATCCCTTCTCGAGGGATCATTCAGCGCTAACGCTTTTAAGCCCCGCCCCTGCCCCAGCCCCGCCCCGCCCCTGCTGTCGCCATTTTCGTCACTGCTCTAGTCTGAAAGTCTCCTCCCCCCGCACCAAACGAAAGTTTTTTGCTTCTGAATCGACCAGTCGAGTAGTCAAACCTGCCGAATTGCTGAAAACTTCAAGTTTCTAAACTACTCCTTTTCCCCTGTGCAGTCCTCCTCCCAATCCTCCTCCATCGCCTGCTGCTCCTCCTCGCTCCTCCTCCGCGCTCCTCCTCCTCATGATGAATGCCCTCTGGCCTCCCGTTCCACGTTCCTTGTTTGCACTCGCCTTTTGCTCATTTGCTCTCGTTCGTTGTTGCCCGCGTGGAATCGAACCGAGAAGGAAGCTGGATGAAGGGGGTGGGACAGGCCGGGGCGCATGTGATTGCCGGCGGGTAGGGGGGGGGGGGGAGGGGGGGGGGGGGGCATGCGACCACGCTTTGCCTCTGCCTGGATGCTGTCTCCATAGTCGGTTTAACTGTCTTGTATACCGTGAACCGAGCGTCAGCCTATGCGATTCGACGCAGTTTCTCGAGTCGTTTCTGCCTACTACGCGCTATCCTAAACTCCTACACAACGAGAGAGTTGGTACCCGTAAGTTGGCGGGAGTTGCCAACCCACTACCAATCACACCTGCACCAGTTGCCTACCCGTGACTGGTGCCACTCCTGCGAGTAACCAAGCAGGATTGTTCAGGACTTCTTGCGTCGCAGATGCAATGCAGGGTACTACTTTTGGCCAAATTGACCAGCGCTTAAGCGCACAGCTCCAAAATAAAACTGCGCGGTGAGCTCACAGCCCCCAAAAACTACAGCGCGGTGAAAAAAAAGCGCTCCTAAAAAAAAACTGCGCTTTCTTCACTCTTCTGATATTTTTTTTCTGCGCTTTTTGTGCGCTATTTTCTGCTCTCTGGAGTAGAGGGCTGGAACGATCGGATCAGGAGTGCCTCCGCCAATCAAGTATAATATTTTGAGTCTAGGCATACCGCAGGGGGACCCACGATTTCAGGCGAAAATTCTTCTTGTAAAAACTAAAGAAACATAATGTAATCATAATAATACAGGCAATTTAAAGACATGTCCAGGCCGTTCTTCCAGGCAAACTAACCCTTCCTCTAATCTAGCCGCTTTCTATGTCAGTGATTTCAGGACTATTATCTGGCGTCTACTTCCCATTGAATAATGAAATCCCAGGTAGGGGTTATTTCTATGGGCAACATGTTGGCCGGTGATGATTGGCCGTCGAGAGCAGGTAGCCCAAGCCAAGCCAAGCCAACTCCCCTCACTTCATTTTCTCTCTCTAGGACTCCTATCCTTTTCGTCTCCAAGCGCTTGAAGCGAACGAATCCAAGCATCTGAGCATCCACGCGCCCTCTGAGCGCTCCCCTCGCTCCTGATTTCACTATCACGCCTGCGTTAATTGAGCGACCTACGTTTTCCTGAACGCCGAGTAACAGCTGCTTAGCTACTATCTCGGCACTACGCTTCGGGGCACTGTCATATTCCCTCCACCTGGCTTCTCCCTTGGAACTACGAACACGATGCTTCAAGCATCTCTCTTGCAATCATCATCACACTTGTTTCGCCAGCTTCTACTTCCGTTATCGGATTACGCACCAACTGCTCTCTCTGCGATAGCCTCTAGGTCTGGCTCGGCGTCTATATCTGGATCACACTCTCCAGCAGCAGGATCACACTATTATGATCAGTCAGCTTACCTAGGGGGTACACCCATGGGGAATCCTATGGGGGCAGTACGATGGGCTACAAAGAAAGCTGGCGGTACAGCCAAGCAAAAGGACAAGCCGCTGCCCAAGAATTTAGGAACAAAGATGTGAGAGTGATGGTGATGATGATGGTGTGGGAAATGATGGGAATGTGTGGGTGTGGATGCGTGTGTAAACATGATGAGAGTGTGTGGGTGTGTAAGAGAGTGTAACGATGTGAGTGTTTGATGGTGATGGTGATGATGATGCTTGCATGACAGAATCATGGTGTAAGTGTGGGACTGTTCCAGGGTGGGTGCTGTGTTTTCATTTTAGTTTGAATTTGAATGGATGTTTTTGCATATTCTGGGTAGTAGAGAATGTTTGTAACATTGCGAGCCACACATTTACAGCCAGCCACAGGCACGCCTAGTGTGGCAAACACACACATGTGCAGTTGGACACACACAAAAAATCATGCATTTGACCCCCCCCCCCCCCCCCCCCTCACCCACACACACACACTCACGCACGCACACACACACAAACACATGTACTCGCACACAAACATAAGCACGCACACTTGGGCACACACACACACACACACACACACACACACACACAAAACACATGCACTCGCACGCACACACACACACGTACATGCACACACAAACACATGCACTCGCGCGCACAAACACGCACATGCACACGCACACACACTTGCACACAAAACACGTGCACTCGCACACACACACACACACACGCACGTGCACACACACATACACTCGCACGCGCACATCCACACGCACACACATGCACACACAAACACATGCACATGTACACAAACACACTCGCATGCACACACAGACACACACAAACACACACGCGCACGCACATTCACATGCCCTCGCACGCGCGCCCACACACACACACATGCACATGCATACACAAGCACGAGCACACACACTCACATGCGCATACGCTCACACACACACACACACACACACACACACACTCACTCACTCACTCACACACACACACAAAAAACATGCACGCACACACACGAGCGCGCACATGCACATGCATATACAGACACATGCACTCGTGCACACACACTCACACACATATACGCACACATTCACACACACACACACGCACACATGCACACATGCACATGCGCACCAACTCGCACGCATATGAAGAGATACTCACACAGACCTGCATATGCACGAGCTGACAGGCTCACACAATCACACATTGCAGCTCCAAATGCTCACATATACAAACACACACATAAAACAAACGAGCACATAAGCTAGCACACACACTTATAGTTTAAGTAAACTCGCACTCACCAGGGTACTACATTTTGTCAAATTCGTCAGCGCTTAAAGCGCACAAACGTCAAGTTGGTCAGCGCTTTGCAGTGGAAAGAGCACTGAAACTGCGAGCTGCGCCCACAGGGAGTTGAAAAAACTGCGCGAAACGGGCAGTGGGCCTTAAAAAAGGCGCTGCCGCGCGCGCTTTGTAGTACCCTGGTACTCACCTGCTCTCACACTCACGCACTTGCTGAAGTGAGAGTGGCTGAAGAGTAGCTGAATTGAGAGCAGATGAAGTAAGAGTGGCTGAAGAGTAGCTAAGGAGTAGCTTAAGTGAGAGTGGTTGAAGAGTAGCTGAAGAGTAGCTGAAGTGAAAGTGGCTGAAGAGTAGCTGAAGCGAGAGTGGCTGAAGACTAGCTTAGGTGAGGGTAGCTGGAGTGAGACTACCTGAAGTGAGAGTGGCTTAAGAGTAAGTGCAATGAAAGTAGCTGAAGAATAGCTGAAATGAGCATAGCTAAAGTGAGGTTGCCTGATGAGTAGCTGAAGTGAGAGTGACTGAAGACTAGCTTAGGTGAGCGTAGCTGACGTGACAGCAGCTGAAGTGAGAGTGGCTGAAGAGTAGGAGCAATAAGAGTAGCTGAAGAGTAGCTGAAGTGAGCGTAGAAAAAGTGAGAGCAGCTGAAGTAAGTTTAGCTAAAGTGAGAGTTTATGAAGAGTACCTGAAGTAAGAGTGGATGAAGAGTAGCTGAAGAGTGGCTGAAGTGAGAGCAGCAGAAGTGAAAGTGGCTGAAGAGTAGCTGAAGTGAGAGTGGCCGAAAAGTAGCTGAAGTGGCAGGAGCTGAAGTGAGAGTGTCTGAAGAGTGGGTGCAGTGAGAGTAGCTGAGAGTAGCTTAAGTGAGAGTAGCTTAACTAATAGTAGCCGAAACAAGTAAGGGCAGATTTGTCATGCTTACATGATCTGTTGCAAAATGGAGCCTCTGTTTTATGGGGTGGGTGGGGTGGGGGGGTAGGGGGGGTGGGGTGGGGATAGGGGTGGGGGTAGAAATGTGTGTTTAGGCATGCGTGTGTGTTCGTGGTTCAAAACAAACGAGGGCAGATTTGTCATGCGAACATGATCTGTTGCAGAATGGAGCCGTGTCATCATAGTAATGATAACGCCTGGTGGGGCGTGGTATTAAGGGAACCCGTCGTACAAGGGCAGAGAACGGTCTACCACCTCAATTGGACAAGCTGCCATCGCGGTTGACAACGACCTGCAACTCTCAGGGCGACCGTAGGGGGGAATCGAACCCCCGACCCTGCTTCGTTTCAGCAATTTGGTGTACCACTAGACCAATCTATATCACTGAAACGGGCCTTGTCATCATAAATGATTAGGGACCGTCATATCATATGATGCAGACCAAGAGCGAGTATGATACCATATGATATCATACAAACTGCATCATATGATATTGTATATAATGGCACCTTTAGCCTATTCAGACTGCCGGCATCATATGACATCATTTAATGACATGATACCATATAATATCATATTGCTGTTCCCAATGATATATGATGGTGACTACCACTGTTTCATCTTTAGGCTATGCATGGCAGCTCCCAGCCAGCTCCAACATTTAGCCACTGGGTCTAGCCCAAAGCTTTCAGTTTCATTGAAATGCCCGTAATATCAGCTTTCAGACGCATTAACTAGCTTCAGGTTTGGCCGAAAGACGGGGGGAAATAATGATGGTGGCTGATCAAGCTCTGGCTGTGTGGTATAGTATTACCCAGCTCAGACGGGTCTGCAGTTTGAGTCCTGGCCAGGTTCACAAAATTTCAGACTTGCTGCCGCGGAAGAGGTAGAGACCTTCCCTCCGTGCTGTCCCGCATTAGTCCAAGCTCAGGCGCAGAGGGTCTGCAAAACCAAATAAACCCATCATAGTAGCCATTCTCCAGTATGTACGGTACATGCAAACGGGAAGGTTCCTTCAATCTTATGTCCTGTGGCAGTTCGTACTACTTTTCAAATTCATGGTGACTGTGCGGTAGTCCATGCTCAGACGCAGAACGTCTGCGAAACCCAAACCCCATCATAGTAATCATTTTCCAGCTTGTATGGCGCATGCAAACGGGAAGGTTCTTTCAACCTCACATCCCGTGGCAGGGCGTATGAATTTCCATTTTTTGATTGTGACTGCGTGGCTGGTACAAGAGGACAGGTTTTACAGTGATGATTCAGATTCAACCATTCACAACCAACTCAGTCTCAATCCCTATCCCAATGCAAACCCGAACTACTATCCCTGTCTCTCTTCAAAGCCAAACCCAAACCACTATCCCTATCTCTATCCAAATCTAAAGCCAACCCCAATCTCAACCCCAATCTCTATCCCAACTAAACCCCAATCTCTATCCCAACCCCAATCCCAATATCAACCCCAACCCCAATCTCTATCCCAACCCCAATCCCAACCCCAACCCCAACCCCAACCCCAACCCAACCCCAACCCAACCCCAACCCCAACCCCAACCCCAATCTCTATCCCAACCCCAATCCCAACCCCAACCCCAACCCCAATCTCTATCCCAGCCCCAATCCCAACCCCAACCCCAACCCCAACCCCAACCCCAACCCCAGCCCCAACCCCAACCCCAATCTCTATCCCGACCCCAATCCCAACCCCAATTTCTATCCCAATCCCAAACCCAATCCCAAACCTAATCCCAACCCCAATCTCTATCCCAACCTTAACCCCAACCCTAATCCCAACCCCAATCTCTATCCCAACCTTAACCCCAACCCCAATCCCAATGCCAACCCCAATCCCAATTCCACCTTCAGGTATGGTGGTGAGCTTATCTTCCCAGGCCAAATCATCGTTCGGCAACGCGGTACCACGATCTGGCCTGGCTACAATGTAGGCATCGGGCGGGACTTCACCCTCTTTGCGAAGTCTGCAGGCTTTGTCAAGTTCACCACCCAGGAGAAGAGGTCGGCAGGAGGTGGGTGTGGTTGAGGGCAGGGACATGTTAGTGTGTGCTATTGGTATAGGACAGGTGTTTACCCAGGCTTTGTCAAGTTCACCACCCAGGAGAAGAGGACTGCAGGAGGTGGGTGCGGTTGAGGGTAGGGACGTGTTAGTATGTGCAATAGGCATAGGACGGACGTGTTAAGCCAGGCTTTTGGTCATAGATAGTTCACTACCGGTACCCAGGAGAAGAGGTCTGCAGGAGGTGGGTGCGGTCGAGAGTAGGGACGTATTAGTATGTGCTGTAGGTATGCAAAAGGACGTTTTTACCCAGGCGTGTTGTCATAGATAGTTCACCACCCAGGAGAAGAGGTCTGCAGGAGGTGGGTGCAGTTGAGAGTAGGGACGTGTTAGTATGTGCTGTAGGCATAGGGCGGACGTGTATACCCAGGCTTGTAGCCATAGATAGTTTACTACCCAGGAGAAGAGGACTGCAGGAGGTGGGTGCGGTTGAGAGTAGGGATGTGTTAGTATGTGCTGTAGGTATGCAAAAGGACGTTTTTACCCCAGCGTGTTGTCATAGATAGTTCACCACCCAGGAGAAGAGGTCTGCAGGAGGTGGGTGCAGTTGAGGGCAGGGACGTGTTCGTATGTGCTTTGGGTAGAGAAAGGGCGTTTTAACCCAGGCGTGTAGCCATAGATAGTTCACTACCCAGGAGAAGAGTTCGGCAGGAGGTGGATGTGGTTAAGGGCCAAAAATATGAACATGTAATACACAGAGTAGAGCATACCCGTCCCATACCATGGCTTCTGTCGCGAAAGCACTCTGAACAAGTCTAGAGGTCCCCAAGTATGTCCCGGTAATAAACAATGTACTCGGGTGCATGAGGCAGCAGGAGAGCCTGGTCCATCTATATCACGAATGTCACGTTCTCGATCCATGAGGTGGGTGTGGTCGAGGGCCCAAAATATGTTGATGGTGGTGATGGTGATGGTGGTGATGATGATGTGTAATGAAAATGGCACACGCATGCATGCGTCAGCGGGAGAGACTGGAAAATCTATGCCACGTCTGTCACGTTTTCGATCCAGGAGGTGGGTGTGGTTGAGGGCCCAAAATATGATGGTGATGATGATTATGGTGGTGGTGATGATGATGATGATGATGCGTAAAGAACATTGCACACACATGCATGCGACAGTGGGAGGGACTGGATCATCTATGCCACGTCTGTCAAGTTCACTACCCAGAAGAGGTCAGCAGGATGTGGGTGTGGTCGAGGACCAAAAATATAAATATGTCGTACACAGACTAGAGCAAACCCCGTCCTTGGTGGTTGGCCCCAGTGCAAGCAAACAGGCTGCCCCCCTCAATTCACGCCTCGTAATAAGGCGTACCATTTATAAATGTATTTATCTATTTTATTCATACCCCTTCCCATACCAGTTATGCCCTTACATCTTTAGTAAGGTTGCTCAAACGTGATTTATCGCGAAGTTAAGATTTGGGCCGCTTTGGGTGGAAAAAAACTTTGGACCCCTCCAACTTTTGTACAACTTTATTTTTGCCTTTAAACTTTTTTCAGTTTGAGGATAACCTCTATCCAAAGCGAAGATGCGGTACGGCAGCTTTTTTCTTGCCCCCTCCTCGGTATTTATTTATTTTATTCATACCCCGTCCCATACCATGGCTTCTGTTGCAGGATCACTCTGAACAGTATAAGTAGGTGCTGGAGGTTTTGAGGTGGGGGAGGGACACACCCCCAAACACACACCCTACCCCACCACCCACCCCTCCACACACATACACACACAAACACCAATGAGCAGAGGACTAGCATGGACTAGACAAGACAAAGCTCCTATCATATATTGAAGGCGGCCAAAGAGATTGCTTCTAAATGCACTCCTCCCCCACCTCCACACCTCCAGCACCTTATAAGCAGGGGTCGGCAATATGATATCATATGATATCATGTCAGCATATGATATCATATGATATCATATGATGCCGGCGGTCTGACTAGGTAACTTTGGCCTAGGGCATCACATCATATGATATTAAATCATATGATTTTTGTATGATATCATATGATATCATACACGTCTTTGGTCAACATCATATGATTTGGCGTTCCCTAGGTATAAGACTTCAAGCTCCAGATCCAGGTTTACAACTCCCTACCCCTGCCCTCCTCGGTACCCCCTGTCCTCCTCACGTCCCTCCTCCATCCTCTTCCTCACCCCATCGCCCCTCACCCCTCGACCCCCCCCCCCCCCCCCCCCCCCTCCTCAGCGCCCTCCCCCCTCCCTCCTTCCCTCTCGCCCCTCACCCCTCACCCTGTCCGTTTAGTTTGCCCCCTGGTTTCTGTGGGTATCTCATGGGGCGGACATGGCATTGGGAGACGGTGAGCAGGCCAGAGTTGGCTGGAAAACAGCGTAACAATCCAATCCAACCCTCTCGCAACCTCGTCCATAGTCGGAAGTAAGTCAACGTGGTCCTTGTCCACGGCTCCTGGTCTCCTTCATATAAGGTAGTGGAGCTCTTCTCAATGCATTAATCACCCCTTATCCCTCATCCATCACCCCTCAACCCCTCTCCCCTCCTCGATGCCCTCCTTACCTCCCTCTTCACCCCTCACCTCCCCCCCCTCACCCCCACCCCTCTCCCTCTCCCTCTCCCTCTCCTCTCCCCTCCTCAGTACCCTCCTCACCTCCCTCCTCACCTCCCTCCTCACCCCTCACCCCTCACCTCCCACCCCTCACCCCCTCAGCCCGACCACCACCACCCCCTCGCCCCATCAGCGCCCACCTCACCTCCCTCCTCACCCCACACCCCCACCCCTCACCTCTCGCTCTCACCCCTCACCCCTTACCCCACACCCCTCTCACAACAGGTGTCCTCATCCATAGTCAGAAGCAAGTCAATGTGGTCCCAGTCAACGGCGACTGGTCTCCCGCATACAAGGAGGTGGAGGTGTACTCAATGTATTACTCACCCCTCATCCCTCACCCCTCTTCATACAGGCGACCTCGTCCATAGTCGGAAGCAAGTCAACGTGGTCCCAGTCAATGGCGACTGAATTCCCTTATACAAGGAGGTGGAGGTGTACTCAATATATTACTCACCTCCCATCCCTCACCCCTCTTCCTACAGGCGACCTCGTCCATAGTCGGAAGCAAGTCAACGTGGTCCCAGTCAACGGCGACTGGTCTCCCGCATACAAAGAGGTAGAGGCCGAGATGGTGAAGCGCCGAGCCATGATCAAGCGGCAAATGGTGAAGGGCTATTCCCATGAACCTGCCTTCTTCTTCCCCATCCCCGCCAAGACCGCCCACGAGCTTCCGGTGGCCAAGAACCTTAAGCCTGTTGCCGTGACCAAGCAAGCGCTCAAAAAATATTAAATAGGATGTTCGAAATATTAAATAGGATGTTCAAAATGAGCTCGATGAAAGGAACCAAAGTACTTGAGACTGCACCTACATTCAAGGAATTAAATAGGATGTTCAAAACAAGCTCAATGAAAGAAACCAAAGCACTTGAGACTGCACCTCAGGGTTGTTCAGGAGAACCCCCACCTCTGCGTCCTGAGAAGCAACCGACCCTCAACCGACCCAGAGCTGACCCATAGCGACGCAGCGGACCCTCAAACGTTGCGTCTGCGACGCATGACGCAGCGTCCTGAACAACCCTGCTGCACCTACATTCCAAAGAACCACACCAGGGTCTGTTGCATCCTGAGGCGCAACGTGGGGAGGGTCCGTTGCGTCACAGACGCAGGTTCAGTGGGTTGGTTGCGTCGCAGTGCGCAGGTAATGGGTCGGTTGCATCTCAGGACGCAGGCTACGCAATTGGTTGCGTCTCGGGATGCAGGCTGTAAAATTGGTTGCGTCTCAGAACGCAGGGCTGGGGGTCCTCCTGAACAACCCAGGGTGACAGCTGTACAATTGGTTGCGTCTCAGAACGCAGAGCTGGGGGTCCTCCTGAACAACCCTGGGTGACAGCTGTACAATTGGTTGCGTCTCAGAACGCAGAGCTGGGAGTCCTCCTGAACAACCCTGGGTGCCAGCTGTACAATTGGTTGCGTCTCAGAACGCAGAGCTGGGGGTCCTCCTGAACATCCCAGGGTGACAGCTGTACAATTGGTTGCGTCTCAGAACGCAGAGCTGGGGGTCCTCCTGAACAACCCAGGGTGACAGCTGTACAATTGGTTGCGTCTCAGAACGCAGAGCTGGGGGTCCTCCTGAACAACCCAGGGTGACAGCTGTACAATTGGTTGCGTCTCAGGACGCAGGCTATGCAATTGGTTGCGTCTCTGGATGCAGGCTGTACAATTGGTTGCATCTCAGAACGCAGAGCTGGGGGTCCTCCTGAATAACACTGGTACATTTCAAAGAACCCCCATCTGGGATGGGTCTTCCAATCATTCTCTAAGGAGCAAAGCTAGATTGGGGTGACATTGACGAACGATATTTCGAATACTGGTATACCTTATGAACAGTTTTGCTTTTACTGCCAAAGATGGTAGCTCACAGGGTTCCTTGGCATTAGAGATGGTGAGCAGCCCAGAGTGGCCTGGAAAACCTTGTAACAATCCAATCCAGTCCAAAGACGGCGAACAGCCAAATGGTTGGCTTTTTTCCCATGTACTGTAACCAGGTTCAAGCCCAAGCTCAAAGCTATATTGGTTGGTTTATTACATGTTTTTCAGCTAACTCTGGGCTGCTCACCGTCCTCCAATTGCAAGTCGCCCATAACTTGAACTTGAACTTGGTTTGAAGTTCGAAGCTAGAGCAGGGTATGTGTATGTATGTTACAGTCCAGGGGTAGGCTAAAGGGACTTGCCCAACCGTACAGGAAGGGCTTAAAAAGAACAAGCACTGATGAACTGAGCCCCAAACAATCGTTTAACCGACAGGGCCCCTATAGGGTATATACGGTGAATGTTCTCGTAACAGGTTTTTCAGGACGCTGCGTCCCCCGCCGCAGACCCAACGTTGAAGGGTCTGTTGCATCGCAGGACGCAACGTGGGGAGGGTATGTAGAGTCTAAATTGCAGACAAGAAGAAAGGGTCCGTTGTGTCTCAGGACGCAGTCTAAACAATTGGTTCCGTTTCAGTCAGCAGAGCTGGTGGTCCTGGATTTTTTTGAAGTTGTGAAAGGACTTTCACCTCATTTGGATGAGGTTTGATCAGTTAGCGTGTTTCGCTTTCTTGTATCTGGGGACTTGCATTTCATATAATAGTTGACCAAAGGCGAGTATAATATCATAAATTGCCTCGAATATATTGTATATAAAGGGTTACTTGGGCCTAGTCAGACTGCCTGCATCAAATGATATCATATGATGACATGATATAATATGGCATCATATAATTTCCCTACTTGTACCACAATATGTAACCACTAACCAGGTGACCCTCGAGAAAGTGCGTGAGCGGCAGGGTTGTTCAGGGGGACGCTTAAATCTGCTTCTAGAGACGCAGCCTGTTTCAAAATCGACTTCTTGAGACGCAACCAGTGTCAAACCTGAGTCTGCGAGGCACCCAGACCCTCTGAGATGCAACCGACCAACTGGATCTGCGTTTGCGACGCTACGGACCCTCCCCACGTTGCCTCTGAGGCACAGCGTATCCTTTGACATAGCATCTACGCCGCAGGAAGCAGCGTTCCTGAACAACCCTGGTGGGCGGAAGACAGGAACAATAGCGGACCGCTATTAGCGGTGCTAAGAGTGACATTTTCAGCGTTTTAGTGGGTTATATAGCTTTTTAAAACTTTTTGGGGGCATTTAGGGCACGCATTTGTCTTTCTTTTTTATAGCGATAATTTCTCCAAAACGGGGTCAAAACTAGCGATCACTATATATATAGAAAAAATATTCCTGGGTGCTAAGCAGATCGTCATATATTTCTGAGGCAAATCCACCTTAGATCGTGCCCCCCCTGAAAAAACCGCAGGTCAAGTTCAAAGATCCAGCCCACAAGCTGAATTCAGGTATGGCGAGAGGAAGGGGCAGTGTGTTACGGGTTTCTTACAGCGCATATACAAATCGATGGTAGTTAGTTAGTTAGTTAGTACAGACAGACAGACAGACAGATATCAAACATAGTGAACAAATCAAACTTAACGAACTTAACAAACATAACGACTGATCAAACATAACATAACATAACATAACGACGGATCAAACATAACGACGGATCAAACACAACGACGGATCAAACATAACGACGGATCAAACACACAATTGCTGTGTGCAACGCACATGATGTGTATGGTTGCATGCATGGCTGCATTCCACACACTCACCCAATTTAGTGAAAGATGGGGGAAGACTTTTTCTGATAGTGTGCAGTTTATTTGAGCTACATGCCGCAGCTTCTAGGCAGCTTCACGAGCAGATCTATACAGATAATGATGCCAGCTTCCACATGCGCTAAACAGCACATCGAAGGTTTGGCTTAAAAGCAAGTCAGGTAGGGGCGCTACCTAGAAGCTGCTGCCCATGCTGGTAAATATAAATTTGAAGACAGTTGACAGCCCAGAGTAGATTTATTTATTTTTATTATTGGCGGAGCCCCCTCTTCAAGGGGGCGGGAGCCCCCAGGGTCACCTTGTTGTCAGTGTGTCTGACCGTGACGAAGCCTGACATGTCAGCCAACGGTCTCGTAACTTACTCGCTTCCCTTACCACCTGTCACTCCGTTGCGAACACTCTCCACCAATTTTTAGCGTCGCTTGCGACGCTGCACAGATTTATTTTTAGTTATGAAAGGATTTTCACCCAAGGAGGTGGGTCTCCCGACACAAACCAGCGACACCAAGGATTCGGTTCGAATGGCGTTGCCACTCCTACAAAAGAGTAGGCGCAATACATAAGTGCAGACTGAAATACACACTGTCTTCTAGATGCTAATACATGCCCATAGCCGAAACCTAACGATATATGTCCTCCTTGCCAGCATCAACAAGCTAGAATGCTGAAGGTGCCAGCTTCCTCGTGCACTAGGAAACTAAGATTTGACTGAATACCAAGCCAGGAACACTGCCTGGATGCTGCTACCCGTAGCCAAAAACAAAATTAGTGCTGCCACCACCTCGAGAGTTGACTGAAATACGCGCTGTCTTCTAGATGTGACTACATGCCCACAGCCGAAATTCACACTGCCTTCTAGATGCTACTACATGCCGGAGCCGAAACCTAAAGCAATATTGCCACATCACCAGCTGATAGAAAACTGGAACGCTGATAGTGACAGCTTCCACGTGCACAGGTTTGACCAAGGTTCAGCTGAATGAATAGCAAGCTAGAAGCAATGCTAGAAGCTGGTTGCCGCAGCCGGACACTACACCAGTGTCGCCTCCTCATCAGCTTCAGAAAGCTAGAAGCTGATGGTTTCAGCTTCCAGTTGCACTTGGCTTCCCACATGCACTTGGTTGGTTGGTTGGTTGCCCACATGAACTTGGTAGGCTGGTTGGTTAGTTGGTTGCCCACGTGCACTTGATTGGTTGGTTGGTTGGTTGGTTAGTTGGTCGGTTGCCCACATGCACTTGGTTGCCTAATTTTGGCTGATGGAATAGCAAGTCAGGAGCAATGCCTGGATGCTTAAACCCGTAGCCAGAAACAAAAAACAGTGTTGCCACCTCATCAGCTTCAGAAGCCAACACCTCATGAAAGTGTGCTAATGGGGCATTAGGGGTCAGCTAGGCAACAGGGAAGCAAGAGGGGACACAGTGTTTTTTTACCACGACGTGTCGCCACTGCGTCGCCATTCTGTTGTTGCAAGGCAACGCATGGGTTCGGCCAAACTATTCAGAATTGGCCTCCTGTCTCCCACCGAGCTACGGAAAGCCATTGGCCTATGACCTTCCGTCGCACACCAGCAACTCATTGCTTCTGTCACCCATTCCAGGGGACACCACAACATTTCACACCATGCAATCTGATGAAGCAGTGGTTCTGGTCCCCTCTTCACCTGCATCATTTATACAAAGAGACCGGAAAATCATATGATACTGACCAAAGGCGAGTATGATATCATATGATATCATACAAATGATATCATACGATATCATATTGCCGTTCCCTATTTATAAAACATGATGGCACATAATGGTATTGTGACCAATACCGTCTGGGTGGAAAACATGATGTAAGGCAGGGCCAAGTATGGTTCTTGTAATATTCGCTTACCACACATACCCCGGTATTGGAGACAGTACCATGGGTCCTTCAAATGGAATAGGTAGACCAGGGTTTTTACTTTCGGCTTTCCTGTTCAGCTTCTAGGCAGCTACCTGAGGCAGCAAGTGTACTGCACACAACTATTTCAACAGTCCTGGACAGCTGATTCTGGTAGCTTCAAGGTGCACTAGGCAGCATTTGGGTTGGCTGGCTGGTAAACCGGGAGGGCTGCCTAGAAGCTGCTGCTCGTAGCTGAAAAGGAAAACTATGAGGTAGACCATACCTGGCCCACAAGTAAGGGCAAGGTTGGGGGACATGGTAATGCTGGTTGTACAACAAAGCTTTTCTTTTCAGCTGCGATCAGCAGCTTCTAGGCAGCTCCAACAGCCAGCCTCTGTGCTGCACACAAAAGGAAGGGCGTGGTGTTAAGGGGACCCTCCCGGACGACGCAGCCGGGGGAAGTCACCATGGCAGACATAGTAAGTGTCACCCTCCATGTGGCAGGGACTTCTTCATGCGACGTGTGGCAAGAATGCTGGTACACGAGGCAATAGTGCAGCACCCAACTACTTCAGCAGTTCTGGACAGCTGATTGTCTCAGCTCCAAGGCTCACTACGTTGCATTCGGTTTGGCTGAATAGCCAGTTCTGGACAGCTGATTGTGTCAGCTCCAAGGCTCACTACATTGCGTTCGGTTTGGCTGAATAGCCAGTCAGGGGAGCTGCCTAGAAGCTGTTGCTCATAGCTGAAAAGGAAAGCTATGTTGTCCACTGTCCACATGTTCAAGGCACTGTAGCCCCTTTCAGTGATATACAATGGTCTAGTAGTAGACCAGATTGCTTGAGGATGAAGAGTCTGGGGTTCGACTCCCCCTTCGGTCGCTCTTGGCGTTGCAGGTCGTCGTCAACCGCGATGGTAGCTTGTCCAGTTGAGGTAGGAGGCCGCTTCCCACCCGCGTACGATGGGCTCCCCTAACACCACGCCCCGCCAGGCGTTATTATTACCTTTAGGCACTGTCCTCTCAACGGAGACCGTGTCCGTGCCTTTGCCATGATCGACTGATTGACTGATTGAGCCTACGCAGGGAAGGTGAGGAGTAGGGGGGAAATTACTTTAGTCATAGTATTCCCACCCATTTGTAGGGAACGGCAACATAATATCATTTAAGATCATGTCATCATATGATGTCATATGTAGGGGTCGGCTATGTTATATAATATTAGTGAATAAATAATATTATGTAACATGACATAATATTAGTCGGACGAGCCGTCTCACCAGAATTTCGAATTTATTTGAAAAACTAATGTTATTGCGACACTATAATAATATTAGTTAATATTAGCTTTTCAAACACTAACATTAGTTGCCGTTCCCTAGTCATATGATGCCGCCAGTCTGACAAGGCTAAAGTTACCATTTAAATAATTATATACAATATCATATGATGCAGTTTGTATGATATCATATGAAATCGTACTCGCCTTTGGTCAACATCATTGGATATGCCGGTCCCTACACACCATACAGCATGCCAGTTCCAACACCACACAGCATACTGTATGTGACCAGCAGGACCACAGAGCATACTGCACCCAGCATGCCAGCAGCAGCACACACCACACAGCATTGCACACCAACAGCACACACCATGCAGCGTGCAACACACACCACACACCACAGAGCATACTGCACCCAGCATGCCAGCAGCAGCACACACCACACGGCATTGCACAGCAACAGCACACACCATGCAGCGTGCAACACACACCACACACCACAGAGCATACTGCACCCAGCATGCCAGCAGCAGCACCACACTGCAGCAGCACCACGCTGCAGCACTCAAAATGGTTGAGCATTCAGCCCATTACCACTGACCATACTCATTTGATATGCCTGTCCCTACCCATTTGTCCTTGACACGCCCTTGCCACGGGAATCAAATTTTTTGGGTGTATGTGTGTGTTGTTCAAGGGTGGTTCATGCATGTGGGTCCAGTAGTGTTTTTCTTTTCAGCTAAAATCAGCAACTTCTATGCAGCTCCTCTGACTGGCTATTCAGCCAAAGCTAATGCAACCTAGCGTGTCATTGACATGCCCGAAAAATGTTGAGCGGCACACTGTTTTTCCCCAGCAGGACACTGCTTTTATTAGCAGCTTATAGGCAGCTCCCTGAGCCAGCAACTAGCCACACCGCACTATTTTAGCTGTTCTAGACAGCTGTATTTTTACGGGCGACGCGCCGCAAATTAATCGACTCGGTGCTACGCCGGGGCGACGCGCTGCCCCCCGAACTTGCAGAGTGCAAAGCGCGGAGCCCGGGGGGTTCGGGGGGGGGGGGGGGGGGGGGGGGGGCATTTTATGACTAGTTCAGCCAGGGCCCATGCGTCGCCATGCAGCCACAATCCCCCCCCACATTTCCCCCCTCCCCCCCTCACCCCCCCCCCCCCCCCATTCCACACGCACCCACAACCCACATCCACACCCGTCTCCACCCATCCCCACCGCACCATGCCAACACCCACATCCGCACCCACCCATGCATGGAATGACGACGCGACCTACACGCAAATAATGGAGCGGGAATCAAGGATTTGGGTGCTTGTGTGTTTGTTGTTCATGGGTGGTTCATACATGGGGTATGGGTGGTGGTCTATTTGAAAGCAATGATGTCCTGAGGCAGGGGAAGGAGTGGGAGAGAAAGAAACAAATAAATGCCAGAAGACAAAGCGGGTTCAACATCCCACAAGAGCTCGCATGCATTACATCGATTATACATGTCCTGGTCGAATGCTGCCCATGGTGGATCAGCTCACGTAGCTGCAACAGTCTTATCAACACAGTACCATGAGTTCTCGGGGTGAAAGCGCAGTAAGCAATACAATTCATAAGCAGTGCAGATACAGGGCACGTCCAACCAAGGATCACACAAGAGCTCGCATACATACATGCGCCGACAAGAAGTGACTAAGGGATGCCATCGTGCAACAGCTGAGAAACATAGCTATATAAAGGGATCGGCATTATGATATCATATGCTATCATGTCATCATATAATATCATATGATATCATATGATGCCAGCGGTTGACTAGGTAACTTTGGCCTGGGGCATTATATCATATGATATTAAATCATATGATTTTTGTATGATATCATATGATATCATACTCGTCTTTGGTCAACATCATATGATTTGCCGTTCCATAGCTATATACCCTCAATAATAGGCAAGGCTGCATGTGTTTCAGTGGTTCAGTGCTTTTTCTTTTTAAGCCCTTCCTTCTACGGTGGGGCAAGTCCCTTAAGCCTATTTGGCCTACCCCTGGACTGTAACATACATACCATGTGCTTGCGTTATAATGGCTCGTACTTACATCAGTCAATTGTGTAAAATGTAAGTCGTATCGGCAGCTTGCCCTCCTCTCCTAGCTTGCTGTCCAGGCATGAGAAATCGTCCAAAGTGTCCACTTTGATCACTTCCCATGAATGTGTCCCGTACAGGAGCTTGGCAACACTCCCCATGGGCAGCTCGTCAGCTATCCCCTTGCCAAATCGATAGTCAGCTTTAACATGGGCCAGGGTTTTAATCCCTTCGGACATGTAGGCGGCTGACGTTCTGAAGTCAAATCCAACGGAGATCACGTAGGTTTCCTTGGAGCCGTCGAACACAGTCTCAATAGACAACATGGGGTGGATGTCATATCCATTGAATAGTCCGCGGCGAGCGGCCCAAATTTTATGCAGGCCCTCTAGAGACCCAGCATATTGCATTTCTGTTAGAAGCTTGGCCAGATCTACCCCTGAGAAACAATAGTCGGAGTGGGCGCCGTGTCCGACATGCTTCCGTCTGTCCTTGAACCAAGCCACAGTACTGCCATACACAGAGTGCAGCTCTTTTGGCAGGGAGACATCTTTTCCAGGATTCCGGAACCTAGAACTTCTCCACGCTGCTACATGACCCAACACAACAGGGTCCACTGATAGCCATGGTGCAATATCGGTCAAGTTAGACAGGAATGATGTACTCAAGTGTCCCAGACGGAGGACATTCAACAAAGCCCCCAGTTGTTCCTTGCTGACGCTGCTGGCCCAGTCCTCACCTATCCATACGGCCATGAGCAAGAGAATTTCATTCTCGGACTTCACTTCCAGGTTGTTGGAGTCGAAAAACTCAAGCACTGTGAGGAAGTCCAGCTGCTTGAATTCCTCAAATAATTTGCCCCTCCAAAGCACCTTCCTAATAATACCGAAGCGTTGTACTAGCTGGGACATGCTCCTCTCCAACAGAGCCTTGATGGTTGCATGCTCAACCAGAGCTGGGGCAGTCTTCTTCAAGGAGAAGACAAAGTTCACATCATGCGCTGACTCGCAGTCTGCTGCAGATAGGGCTGAGATAGCTTGTGCACATTGATCAGTGTGCACCTCCAAACGATCAGCCAAGCGGTACAACTGCACCAGCAACATGACCCTGCTGACACCTGCCGCTTGCTCACTGGACAGGGCAGTTTCCACTTCCTCAGCCAGGTCATCTGAGTACAGGTAGCGGAACAACACCTCACATGCCAACAGCTCCTCTTGCTCAACTGGCAGCTCCAAGGTTTCAAGTTCCGGGTCTATGAGCTGGCTGGCAGGAGTTGATACGAGTACGTTAGCACGTAAGCCATCATCCATGACCTGTAGGTCCCTGAGCTCCTTCGCCCTCAGCAACATGGCCCTCATGACGGGGGACTTTTTCGCTATCAAGGCTTTGTGGACGCAGAAATCTTCATCCAAGGATCCCGTGCACTGTCTTTTACTGGGAAAACCGTCACCGGCGAGGTTGCTGGAATTGCAAGTGCCACCTTGCGAGCTCCGTAGGACCAGGCGCAGATCCGCGAAGGTACAATGGTTGAATTCGCCATTCATACCGTAGAGGGAGCAGAATACGTATACACAGAAAGTACGTTGGAGACAGGAACAAGAGCGGTATCGACAAATCCTTGGCGCGTCGCAAGCGACGCGGAATATTGGCGGAAAGTGTTGGCTTTGCACCCTTAGCGGACCCTCAGTTTGATGGATTGGATGTTTAGTAGTTTTTGCTGGATTCTCAGTTTTGACAATGTGCAGCTAAGTAAAACATTGCAGCTTAAAAGCAATCATAAGAAATAAAACTTCGCAAACCCGATCTATTGTACCCCCGTGCTGTTGGAGACAGGTGCAGGTGGCAAGCAGGGGTGGCACGTGGCACACAGAGGAGCGGGGGCCGGAGCGGGGGCAGGGAGCGGGGGCGGGGGGCCATGTCCAAAGCTGTGGTCAGGGGGGCGCAAAAAAACGTCCCAAGACCAAAGCATTTATACTGCGAAGCGCGTTTACCGATGTTCAGCGCTCGATAACTTCGATGCTACCTCCTTAGCTAAACCCTGATCGAATCCAATGTGCTGAATGCATCAATCCTATCAGCTCTGAAACCTCGGGAAGCAGCTTTCTCCGGGGAGCACCGCTACTCGCTCCGAGGTGCGCTATCTTTTTATTATAAGCTCTTATCAAGCCTTTCTGGTCTATTGGAATCGCTTTTCCTGTATCAGATGTTCCCAACACAAAGTACGGGTTCCGTTAACCATGCCGTGAGCAGGAGACGACTTGACGATGAGCCCGAATTCGCACTGTTAACGTTCATCAGGTCGTCCTCGTCAATGTTGGAGCATTCAAAGCACCTGCTTTGCCGATACTCCGCGGATATTAGACTATTACACTTATTTTGTGCGTTTAGCTCCACCGTTAGCACCCACAGCACGAGCCGAAGGGCGCCAAAACATTGTTCATTTACTATATACATGCATGCGGATCGCTGGGCCGTCGTAGAAGTATCGCTGTTGCGCTGAAAGTGCTTTCCCCGATGTTGGCCACTCTTTCTAGCAGTGCGATGCCCTAACACCCGCCAAGGTGAAAGTGCGCACTCTTAGGGCTGCATATATCCATAAGGGCACCAGGAAAAATGTAACCATCATCATCACATCATGACCAAAACATAATTTTAGCATGGTGAGTGAGACACACCCTGTAATACCTTTCTTGACTTACTCTAGGGCTCAATTTTCGCCTCCTTGGTGATGCGAGTGATGCATGTGATACAGTGTACTGGATCATTACATGCACTCATAATTAGGGATTGGCACATCACATGATTTTGGCCAAAGGAGAGTATGATATCATATGATATCATACAAATTGCATTATATGATATTGTATATAAATGGTGACTTTGGCCTAGTCAGACTGCCGACATCATATGATATAATATGATATCATCTTGCCGTTCCTTACTCATAATAGCCCGTCTGTGTGGTCGCTAGCAGGTGTGGGGGGAGGGGAGAGTAAGTTTGAGAGTTATGTTTGGGCTGAGGGCAGGCACGGTGTGGTGGGAGGGGAGGGTAAGCTTGGAAGCTATGCATGGGCTGGGGGCAGGCATGGTGTGGTGGGAGGGGAGGGTAAGCATGGGCAAGCATGGTGTGTTGCTGGGCATGCCCGTGGCTGTGTGGGTGGTTGAATGGCACTGTCATGACTGTGTGGGTGGTAGGTGGTAGGGCACTACCATGTAATCATGGCCGCGTATCTGTGGTGGTGCACTGCCATGGATATGTAGGGGTGGTAGGTCACTCCCATGGCTTTGCAAGGGCAGTGAAGCACATTATTTCATGGCTACATGGGAGAAGTAGATGGGGAGTGCATGCATGTTGTGTAAGTGAGCAGATGGGGAGTACGTTTAGAGGAATAATTCGAATTTCCAAATTCTGAAAAATCAATTTTTCAAATTCTGGAAATGAGATCATTCTTAGACACATTTCATGTTTCAGGCCCCCCCCCCAAAATATCTGGCCCATTTAGGGGGCTATTTTGGCCCAGTTGGGGAGCCTCTGAAGTACGCAATGCTACAGATGTACGTAAAAATTAAAACTGGCCGCCCCAGTTGTACCCCCTCTCTGTCAGCATTCCAAATGTTGCGAGTGTACCCTGATAGCGTTAACCCCAACCAGGCCACCCTGTAAACCCGAAATCCCTGTCTGTAGCTTTATTTGGACACCAGGCTGTTCCCTTGGTACCCAAATTGGTTTCCCTTCCCTAAGCCCTGTAATACCAAAACCTAACGGATCCGGAGGGTTCGGTCGAACTCGTGACATCCTTCTCCTGCACCCAGCTGTGGCCACCAGAGAAAAACTGAGGGCCCAGGCCCTCAACAGGTTACAGGTCCGACGTCTCGGCGAATTGGACAGTTCGAGAGTTGGTCCCAGCGAGGCAGCCACTACATCATGCACCTAGATCTGCTACTATTTCCTAGAACACTAGCTAAACGGGTTCTTGTTGTGAAAGCTTGAAGAGCAAGGAAAGAACATGGCCAGGCCCCTCAATCTCAAATACATAATCTATGCCAGTGTGGCTTGATTACACTTATTATAATTACTTGTTCAAAACTCTGATACAACCTAGCAAGTGTAACACGGCTACCAGACTCTTGGGGACATCTTTCTGTGTTCAAGATCAATCTGGCCAAGACCGGTGTAAATATGTGTAGTACACCCGGTACTCACATAGTAATGCCTCCCGCCTCCGTCGCATACTTTACTCATGCAATACCGTGCATGTATAGGTGGGTGGTTCAAGGGGACAATACTTCAAGATCTACGGTTTGTGACGAAATTGCTTTCAAACTCTACGATTCATACGCCAAAGCCTAATTTTGATCTGCATCTTATGGGTAAAAAACTGCGTTTGTAACATAATGGAACCTTCAAAGTCTGCGTTTGGGACGCGAAACATAACCCTTTGAGCAATCCTGGAGTGTGCCTGGATGGTGATTCTATGAGGATGTGTGGATCAGATATATTTAGATATTTTAGTGCTTTTAATGTTGGTGTAACTGTCGAAGATAGCAAGTAGCCTTAACAGGCTAGATACATGTAAACCAGTTTAAGTGCACGTCGGTGGTGGGGTACTGGGGTGGGCGGGGTGCGGGCACAATGGGGTGGAGGGGCTGGATGCGGTTAGGGCGATGAGTGGGACGGGTGGGGTTACATAACTGGATGTGTGATTGCGTCTGCATAACTCAAAATGCTAAAAGAATGCTCAGAAATTGACCAGGTATTGCAACATAGTTAGGGCTGTCAATATCGTATGATATTTTCAAGTATCGTGTGATAACGATATTGTACACTTTTTTGGAATATCGGTATGTGTTCAAGGGGATATTGCAGACAATGGCCTGTACATTTTTCTGCTTCTTTCATGTCCAATTGTCCACACAGAAAAAAACAAGTCAAAAGAACCAATCCTGAATAAGATAGAAAAACAAGATAAAATCGAGCTCTATAATTGTACCATAAATCGCCCTATATCGAATGATATACTGAATTCCCAGGCCCAGAGTCCTAGACCCAGTGCAAGGAAATCCCAGGCTGAGGTACTCCTGCCGAGAATCGAACCGCTGGCCTCCGAATTGTTAGAGCAAAAAGGCTCGAGCTTAAAGCCGTGTATGCCTGGGGGCATCGACCACGCAACCCAAGAGAGATGACACAGATCTGTGGACGGAGGTTAAAAGACTCATTTACTTATTTAGTAATTTACCATATATTGTACGATAAACACGGAAACATTGTACGATGTCAGTTCAAGATCGTACGATATACGATAAAATACAAATCGTATGATACACATCTTGACAGCCCTAAACATAGTGCAGCTTTCAGATAATTAACCCTTCTAGGGGACAATGCATGGGACATGTCTTTCACCTGTTGACCTGGACATGTCTCTCACCTGTCTACATCTAGTTAATTGTGGCGGGCGGGATAGGGTTACATAACTCGATGTATGACTAAGTCTTCATAACTAAAAATGCTCACAAATTGACCAGTTATTGCAAAATAGGAGCTTTCAGATAACTAACCCATGTGTTCACAATGCATGGACTTGTCTTTCACGTGTCTGCATCAAGTTAATTGCATGATGTACTTAGGAGCAGGGTTAGTTGTTCAGGGGGATACCAAGATCTTGAGACACACCCAGTTCCTACCTCCTAGATCTGCATCGAAGACGCGACGGACCCTCGAAATCTGCGACCGAGGCACAGCGGACCCTCCAAGGATGCATCGTCATACTGGATCTGCGTGTGTGCACACACACACACACACACACACACACATGCACACACACATGCATACACACATGCTATGTAAAAACGTAACAAACTCTTTAAAATCTGTGATCGAGACGCAGCGGACCTTCCAAGGACACAACCGTCATACTGGATCTGGGTGTGAGGGTTCTACATTTTTGTCATTTTGGGTTGCCCTTTTGACGCAACTGCCTCCTTCTGGGCTACACTTTTGACTCAAATGAAAACAGAAATCTGCGCGCTGGGCCGGGGGGGGGGAGGGGGGGGGGGGGGGGTTTAAAATTGTATCAATCTCGCAGTCGGGCTCCCAAACCTTGCGTGTTAGCACGCAATAGCGTGCGTCATGCAGTACCCCGATCTGTGTGTAAGACGCCATGGACCCTCAAAAATCTGTTTCTGAGAGGCAAGACACAGAGTTTTGAACAAACCAGGACTGTGCTCAGGAGTGTGGTGCAGTAATGTTTATACTAACCATGTTTGCTCGACCTGCAGAAGGTGAGCAGCCTGAAGGCTGATAGACCATGTGATGAACCCAATTCAATGTATGGGAGGGCTGACGCTTCCACATCTATATAGCGCAGTAGTTGCCCTCCTCTCTTTATCACTATCCCCATTTTGGGCAACATGCATGCATCAGCTTTCAGGCAGCTCCATTAGCTACCCTGTAGCCACTGGGATCGGCCCAAAGATTTGAGCAAAGCTAGCTAGCCTTGCTTTCTTTTGAAAGCTGATGATGCCAGCTACCGAGCTCCCACGTGCACTAGTGTTGCTAAGGTCAGGCTGAATAGTAAGCCAGAAGCACTGGCTGGATGCTCCTACCCGAAGCCGAAAATAAAAACAGAGACGACCTCATCAGATTTAGAAATCTAGAAAGCTGGTGATGCCAGTTTCCACGGGCATACGTTTGATTAAGGTTTGGGCTGAATAGCAAACCCGGGCGATGCCTAGGAGAGACTTATTACTGTATCAAAAAAACAAAACAGTTTTGTCTTCTCACAAGTTTCAGAAGCCAACAACTGTCGGCGTGCTAATGGGGTATATATTAGCGTAGAGCTAACATGCATGGGGAAGAGCTGACACAATACTATGCAATCTGAAGCCCCTTGCCCAACGCCAACTGGCGCCTTTAAAAAAAATGATGGCACCCCTGTGTTGGTGACGGTACGAGGTACTATTGATTGTAGAGCGGTTGGAGAACCCTCCCGAATGTTGCAGAGCGGGCTTTTCTTGGGCCAACAATGACTAACAGTGTCTATGACAGTGTACATATGAAATTGAAGTAGCTATGCATCACATGCCCCAGATTCTAGGCAGCCTCAAGAGCAAGCCACTGCTCTTAGCCCACAGATTTCTGCAAAGTTAGAAAGCTAATGATGTCAGCTTCCATATGCAATAGACAGTGCGTCTAAGCTCTGGCTGAATAGCAAGCAAGGAAGGGGCGCTGTCTAGAAGCTGCTACCTGTGCTTGGAAAACATGAATTGTTATATAGTTGCCAGCCCAGAGTTGACTGAAACACCGTGTACCAATTCTTCTTCTTCTTCTTCTTCTTCTTTTTGATGCTGCTACCTGTAGCCGAGAACAAAACCTGTAGCCGAAGACAAAAATGTGGTGCCTTCTCTTTATCTTCAGAAAACTAGAACACTGATGGTGTCAGCTTCTACATGCAGTAGCTAAACAGTGCGCCTAACGTTTGGCTGAATAGCAGGCCTGGCGCGCTGCCTAGGTAGAAACTGCAACCCTTGCTGGGGGTACATAAATTGGAAGATAGTTGGCAGCCCAGAGTAGACTGAAACCCGTTCCGTTGATCAAATGTTCTTCCAGATGCTACTGCTTACCTACAGCAGAAATATAAAACAATATTTCCTCCTTATTTGCTTCAATAAGCTAGAATGCTGAATAACTATAAGCTTTATGAAGTGATCTGGTTCGATATGCTATTGGTCTGGTGATGCCTTTTTGGCAGATCATGTCGCCTATGTAAATTCGTTTCTATTTCTCGCCGTCTTTTAATGTCTCCGTACTGCAATGAATTGGCTTGACAAGCCAAGACGGACAACCTCGCCCCCTCCGTATTGCAATCGTGAACTGGCTTGACAAGATGGACATCCGCCCTCCCCCAACAGCTGCAATGTCAAAGGTTTGGCTTAATAGCAAGCAAGGAAGGGGCGCTGCCTAGAAGCTGCTACCCGTCCTGGGAAAATATGAGTTGGAAGAAAGTTGGCAGCCCAGAGTTGACTGAAACAGTCACCGTGCTACAAGTCTTCCTTTTCTTCTTCTTCTTCTTCTTCTTCTTCTTCTTCTTCTTCTTCTAGATGCTACTACATAACCGCAGTGGAAGCCTTAAGCAACATTTCCTCCTCACCAGCTTCAACAAGCTAGAATGCTGAAGGTTTCAGCTTCCTTACACGGGTAACTAACAAGGTTTTGCTGAATAGCAAGCCAGGGGCACTACCTGGATGTTGCTACCAGTAGCCAAACACAGAATCAGTGTTGCCACCTCGTCAGCTTCAGAAAGCTAGAAAGCTGATGGTGTCAGCTTCCACAAGCACTTGGTTGCCCAAGGTTCAACTGAACATACAGCAAACCAGGAGCACTACTTAGAACCTGCTACCGCAGCCGTAAGGTATTGCCTCCTCATCAGCTGAATAGCAAGCCAGGATCACTGCCTAGGTGCTGATAGCCACCAGAATGAAGCAATGCTTGGATAGAAGCAGCTTTCCAAATTCGAAAACAGAAACAGCGTTGCCACCTTGCCAACTTACTTCAGAAGGCAGAAACTCATCAAGCCGTCTTAATAGGGTTCTAGGTGTAAACATGCTCTCAGGCTGGGGAAGGGCTAACACAACATTATTTCACACAAAGCAATCTGAAGTAATGCTTCTGGTCCCCTTACCATCAGCGCCTTTGAAGAAAATGACAGCATTCAATGTTGGAGACAGTACCATGAGTCCTTCAAAAGGAATATGTCATGTGACTCCCACAGGAGCAAGGGTGGGGGACATGGAAATACTGGTTGTCCAAATATTCAAGGCACCGCCCTCTGGAGACCATGCACGATTGCACGTCCACCAATATGCCACAATTGACTGGTTGACTGATTGATTGAGCCTACACAGGGAAGGTGAGGAGTAGGGGGCAAATTGAATCAGTCTAATCTGCAAATCATTTCCAGCTAGTTGTCATGGGCTGGTCTGCGCCATGAAGAGCGGAAATCATAGATCATGTTCGCATGGTTGGTGGTGGTTCATGTGTGTGTAGGTGTTGGCGGATAATGTGTGTGTAGGTGTTGGGCGTTCATGAGGGAGCCATCCACTAAGCTGCACCCAAATACATCAGTAGTTCTGGACAGAATATTGGGTCAGCTTCAAGGTGCACTAGGTTGTGTTAGGCTTAGCTGAATAGCCAGGCAGGGGAGCTGCCTACAAGCTGTTGCTCATAGCTAAAACAAAAGAGAACATCTGGTACAGGTCGTGGTCCAATTGCAGTAATGATGGCTGAGACCAATGATGGAGAATGAGATAAAGTGAGCAGGTAACAAAACATCAAATGTAAAATGCAGAGGTCAAGGCATCATGCAAAAGCTCACATAAACACGCCAACATAAAGTGCTGAAGGGAAGGCAAGGCATATTTTCATCATGCAACAGCTCAGACACACAGTTAAATACTCTTAATAGGCAAGGCTGCGTGTTTGTGCAATAATTATCATGGCTCTCACCGCATCAGTCGATTGTAATAGAGGTTATTCGAACAGGCAGCTTGCCCTCCTCGTCCAGGTAGCTATCCAGGCAGGAGAAATCATCCAAGCTGTCCACTCTAGTCACCTCCCAGGCATGGGCTGCATATAGGACATCGTCAACACTCCCCATGGGTTCTCTCCCTCTGCCGAGTAGACAGCCAGCTTTGACATGAGCCAGGGTTTGAATCCCTTCAGACATGTAATCTGCTGACGTTCTGAACTCAAAGCCAACTGAGATCACAAACATTTTCTTGGAGCCGTCGGGCACAAGCTGAACGGACAACGTGGGGATGATGTCATATCCGTTGATCAATGCCCAGTCAGCAACCCAGATTTTATGCCGGTCCTCTAGTGTCCCAGCGGGTTGCACTGATGCTAGGAGCTTGGCAAGATCTCCTTCAGAGAACCAGAAATTGCGGAAGGTACTAGCTTTCCTGTGATTCCTTTTGTCACTGAACCATGCCACACTACTGCCATCAACAGAGTGCAGCCCGTTTGGCATGGAGGCAGCTTTCCCGGGAAACGCGGTCTGGTAACTCTTCCAAGCTGCTACACGACCCAACACGACAGGTTCCACTGGTAGCCAGGGTGCTACGATTTTCAAATTAGCTAGTAATGGTGTGGTCAATTGTCCCAGCCGGAGGACGTTCACGAAAGCCCCCAGCTGTTCCTTGCTGATGCGGCCAGCCCAGTCTTTGCCCATCCACTTGGCCATGAGCAAGAGGACTTGATCCTCTGACTTTACTTCCAACTTATCAGAGTCGAAGAAAGCAAGCACTGTGAGAAAGTCCAGCTGCTTGAATTCCGCAATTAAGCTGCTGATCCCAACTACCCTCCAAACAGCTCCGAAGCGTTCCACTAGATGGGACATGCACTTGTCCATAAGAGCTTTGATGGTCGCATGCTCAACCAGTCCTGGGTCAGCCCCCTTCAAGGAGAAGACACAGTTCACAGCGTCTACTGATTCGCAGTGTGCTGCAGATAGGGCTGATATAGCTTGTGTACATTGATCAGTGCAAACCTCCAAACGATCAGCCAAGCAGTAAACCTGCACCAACAAGGTGACCTTGTTGGCACCTGCCCCCTGCTCACTGGATAGGGCACTAGTCACTTCCCCGGCCAGGTTGTCTGAGTACAGGGAGCGGAACAACATCTCACATGCCAACAGCTCCTCTTGCTCCACTGGAAGCTCCAAGGTTTCAGGTTGGGGGTCTATAATAAGCTGTCTGGCAGGAGGTGATACAAGTAACTTAACCGAACCACAGCACTCCGCTGGTTCAAGAAAAATACTGATGCCATCACCCATGGGCTTCAGGTCCCCGAGCTCCTTCGCCCTCAGCAACATGGCTTTTATGACGGGGGACTTGGACGCTAAGATGACCTTGTGGGCGTAGAAAGAGCGCGCCTCGTCCAAGGATAGTCCCTTGCACTGTCTTTTACTGGGAGGACCGTCACCGGCGAGGTCACTAGAAGTGCAAGTGCCACCTTGCGAGCTCCGAAGGACAAGGCGCAGATCCGCGAAGGTAGGTTGGTCGAATTCGCCGTTCATACTGTAAAGCTCTGCTGTAAAGGAAGCAGAATGCGTAAACTAAGAAAGTACGTGGGAGACAGGAACAAGAGCGGTCTCAAAAACAAGCAGATCGACTTGCATTTGCATCCGACTTTTGAATTTATATATTTCAGATGAGAGACAAATCGACATGTGGCCCAAGCTGTGGAAAAAAACCCTGAAAAACCGTCACGTGGATCCTGCCTGGCAGGACAGGCCATGAGGGCCCCAACAGACTGTCCGACGCCGACGTCAGCGTCAGCTGACGCGCAAGGGCAGGGGCCCGCGGCCCGCCAGGGCGACTTGGACAATGTGGGAGTTGGTCCCAGTCAGGTGGCCACTACACCACTGCACCGAGATCTGCAGTCACTATTTCCTAGGACTCTAGCTAAACGGGTTAGAATTTCTCATGGTGAGAGCTTGAAAAAGAAGGCAAGGACGACATGGTCAGGCCCCTCAATCTCAAATAAATAATGTGAGTGAGTCAGTGAGTGTGGCTTGATTCCATCCATTGCTATTACTCTTCCAAAACCCCAATACAAGTGTAAGACCGGCATCTGTCTGGTGGGGAAATCTTCCTGTGGTCGAGATCAATCTGGCCAGGACCTGTGTCAATATGTACCTGTACTGCAGTGGTACTCACGTAGTAATGCCTCCGCCGCATACTATATTTATGCAACACCGTGTATATGTGCGGGTGGGTGAGTTGTTCAAGGGTACTGTACTTCAACATAGTTTGTATAGTCTAAAACGAGGTCTAAAACTTAGTTTTTAGACTCAATTGTTTTCAAAAGTTACGTTTCGAGAGCCACATCCTATGCTTTACGAGCCTAAATATTAGTCTCACGCACGACTGGACTTCACGAGTCAAAATATACCATTACAACGTACTGGACCCTCAAAATCTCATTATTTGAGACGTTTGACGTTACGTTTTGAACAACCATGGTAGTAGTACACGCTGACAGTTGTCTGGGTGGTGATTCTATGCGAGTGCGTGATTCAGGTTTATTTTGATCATAATAGTTATTTGAATGTTGATGTACCCCCCGAAGAAAGCAAGCAGCCTTTTCAGGCTAGAGCCATGTAACCAAGTTCAGGTTCTTTTGGGTGGTGGGGCGGGATGGGTGCGGAAGGGTCTGGGTGGAGGGAATGGGTGCGTAGATGAGTGGGTTGGGTGGGGTTACATCGATCAATGCCTTTGTGTACACAACGTATCTCAAAATACTGAAATCACTGACAATTCCTGCAAATCTGCAACATAGTTCACATCCCAGATAATTAACCCCGGTAGGGGACATCGAAAGGGAAATGCCTATAACCTCCTTTCCATCCCTTGTAGGAGTTAAACAAGGAGACCCCCTATCCCCACTCCTATTCGGTCTGTTCATTGATAGAATTGAATCGTTCCTCCAATCCAAGCTCCCAAATGTAGGGGCTGAGCTTAGGGGAAAGATTCTGCAACTGTTACTTTATGCTGATGACCTAGCTATAATGGCAGAATCCCCGGAAGATATGCAAGCGATGCTTGACTGCCTGAGAGATTTCTGCGAGGCTACTAAGATGGCTGTGAATATAAAGAAAAATGAGATTGTCGTTTTCAACAAGCAATTCTGTGATGAGGCCCGCATGGATCCTGATTACAAATTTGTCTATGATGGAGCACAACTTTCTACAAAGTTATCTTTTATCTACTTGGGATCCCTCTTTGTGGATGGTGACTCAAGCAATCGTGCAAAAGCTGCTTTTTCTAGGATGCTCACTAAGGCCCAAAAGGCACACCACATGCTCCGTAGGCGATGCCATACTATGGAGATATACAATATTGATATTCTCACCCACCTGTTTGATTCTCTTGTACAACCTATCCTGAATTTTGGCTGTGAGGTGTGGGCTCCTTTTATTCTGAACAGCACACTTATCTCAAATGACCATGCTTGTGAGAAATGGCATAGAGGTATACTTAAACAAATGTTGGGTGTTTGCCAATCTACTACATCTAATATTATCATGGAAGAGCTGGGTAGAACCCCGTTGTGTTTTGCTTGGCTTAAACAAGCTTTGCGCTTCTGGAACAAGACCATACATAAAGAACCTGAGGATCTCATTAGAATGGCTCTTGAGGAATCTTTTGACTCCAACACTGGCTGGGTTCATGACTTGCGTTGTGCTCTCCACAAGCTAGGATCCAGTAAAAACATCAACATTTTGGAGGCTGTCGATGTCTAAGGTATTATGTCTGAAGTTTTTGAGTCATGGAGGTTGAAGTACCCAAGTGACACCAATGCAGTTAGAGACATCCCTGATGAGAGAAGGGTTGGCTTTAAACGCCTCCGATACCAAAAATGGTTCGCAGCCAACAGCAATGATGAGAATGGCTTGATTCCCTTTACATCCGCCTTACATAAGCAGGATCAGATTCGTTCTATAGCACAGTTTAGAATGGGTTCCCATTGGCTGAACACAGAAAGAATGAGGGTGGTGGATAGAGCACACATCCCTCGCTCAATGAGACACTGTCAAATGTGTGGGTTCCAAAAACCTGAGGATGAAATGCATATGTTTGAGTGCCCTTTTTATAATGATATTCGCCTTCGCTACCAGAAGCTGTTTACAGATATTTATAGGCATGTCCATGAGGATACCGACTTAACCGTATGGAATGTGGAATTCTGCGATTCCACATTCAGAACCTTTATGAATGGAAATGGCACTAAGTCTTTTTGGAGCAACCTAGCCGACTATCTTTCTACTTGTAGAAGAGCAAGACAGGAAGCCCTGGACTGCTTAGTGGCACCGTAATTTATTATCCCTTTTTTCTTCTTGTGACTTCTCATTTGTTAGCTTCTTACCTCCGCCACTGTAAGTGGTTGAGATCTGGGTCCTGCTCTAGGGGGGTTAATACCTACGCCACCAAAACGGTGGTTGGGAGTTTGGTTTGTTTGTCCTCGACACACCCCTGATGTAATGGGGTTTTTTGCTTTGTGGGTGTTTTTTCTTTTTGTTTAAAGCACAGAGTCTCATACACCCTCGCGGTGTCAAGTAGACTTTAACATGTAATGTAATGTAATGTAACCTGTGGACCCGAATACGTCTTTTACCCGTACACATCCACCTAATTACATTTTGTACTCATTCAAGAGTGTAGTGTAGTTATGTTTATACTCCCATGTGTAATCTACCCGCCGATGGTGAGCAGCCTAATAGACCATGTGATCAATTAAATCCAATGAATGGGAGGACTGTCGCTTCCACATCTATCCTAGCGCAGTAGTTACGTTGGCCCTCCTCCCGTCATCACTATCTCTATCTCGGACATGCATGGAGTAGCTTGCAAGCAGCTAGCTCCATGAGCTAGCCACTTGGCGCAGCCCAATCAAGGATTTTAGCACAACTAGCTAGCCTTGCTTTCTTCTGAAGGCTGATGCTGCTAGGTGCTCAGCTCCCTTGAGCCCTTGTGTTGCTAAGGTCAGGCTTAACATCAAGCCAGAAGCACTGCCTGGATGCTACTACCCGTAACTGAAAACAAAATCAGTGTTGACTTCTCATCAGCTTCCCTAAAGGTGGTGATGTCAGCAACTCAGCTTCCGCGTGCACTTGTGTCGCTAAGGTTACGCTTATCAGCTGGCCAGAAGCTTTGCCAGCTGGATGCTGCTACCTGTAGCCGAAAACAAATACAGAGACGACCCCTCATCAGATTCAGAAAGCTAGAAAGCTGATGGAGTCAGTTCAACGGGCACGCGTTTGCCAAAGGTAAGGTTTGGCTGAATAGCAAAGGGGGAGCGATGCCTAGGAGCCACTTATTACCAAAGCCCAAAAATAAAATATTATCGTCTTCCCACCAGCTTCAGAGGCCAAAAGCTCATTAAGGTGAGCTAATGGGTTATACATTATCGTGCAGCTAACATGCATGGTGAAGGGCTGCAACAACACTATTATTTCATACAATGCAATCTGAGGCAGTGGTCTGCTCGCTCAGCACCAACCAGCGCCATTTATAAAAACAATGGCAACCCGGTTTTGGTGACGGTACTATTCAGTCCTTTAAACTGTTGATTGGATAATGGTTGGGTCACCCACCCGGATGTTGCGGTGCGGACTTGTATTGGTCCAACAAACGCGTATCTATGACAGTGTAAATATGAAATTGAACTGGCTATGTGTCTCATGCAGCAGCTTCTGGGCGGCCTCAAGAGAAGCCACTGGCCTCAGCCCCAGGTTTCAGCAAACCTAGAAAGCTAGAAATGATGTCAGCTTCCGCATGCACTGAGCGTGTCTAAGGTTGGGCTGAATAGCAAGCTAGGAAGGGGCGCTGCCTAGATGCTGCTACCCGTGCTGGGGAAATATAAATTGGGAGGTAGTTGGCAGCCCGGAGCAGTTTGAAGCACACCCTGTCCTACAAGTCTCCTTCTCATGCTTCTAGATGCTCCTGCGCACATACACAGCGGAAACCTAAAGTTATGTTTTCTCCTTGCCAGCTTCAACAAGCTAGAATGCTGAATGTATCAAACGTGCACTAGGGTAAGTAACTAAGGTTTTGCTGAATAGCAAGCCAGGAGCACTGCCTGGATGTTGCTACCCATAGCAAAAATCAAAATCAGTGTCGCCACCATGCCAGAAAGCTAGAAAGCTGATGGTGTCAGCTTCCACATGCTTGAGTTTGCCTAAGGTTCAGCTGAACATACAGCAAACCAGGAGCAATACTTAGGACAGGCTACTGCAGCCGTAAGGTGTTGCCACGCACCTCAGCAGCTTCAGAAAACTAGAAAGCTGATGGTGTCAACCTCTATGTATGTGAGGAGGCCTGCACTAGTTTGCCAAAGGTTGAATAGCAAGCCAGAATGAATAGAAAGTTAGGATGAATAGCAAGCCAGAATGGAGCAATGGTAGGATAGAAGCTGCTTGCCGTAGCCGAAAACAGAAACAGTGCTACCATCCCATCTGCCTCCTTAAGAAGCCAACACATCATCAAGCCGTCCTAATAGCTAGGGTACTAGGCTTCAACATGCTCGCAGGTTGGGGAAGTCCTGAAAAACACAAAAGTCAACAGAAGGTGTGGTAATGGGGTGTAAGGGTCCAACACTCCAACTAGCTCACGGGCAGGGGGAAGGGCTGACACAACATTATTGCACACAATGCAATCTGAAGCAGTGCTTCTGTTCCCCTTACCGCCAGCGTCCTTGACAAAAATGATGCATGGCACCCTAATGTTGCAGATGGTACCATGAGTCTTTCAAAAGGAATATGCCATATGACACGCACAGGAGCAAGGGCGGGGGGCATGGAAGTACGGTACCACGAGACCTTGTACATAAACATGCCATGCAATTACCACAGGAGCAAGGCAATGTCTATTTTTTGGGCAACACGTGGCAGCTTCTAGGCAGATCCCTTTCCCTGTCATTGAGCCAAATCCAAAGCTAGCTAGTTTGCTTGGGAGTTCACATAGAGGGCATTTGAATGCAGCTGACAGTCTTGGCATTGCCCCAGTGGAGATCACGCACATCCACCACTTGACACGATTGACTGGTTGAATGATTGATCCTACAGAGGGAAGGTGAGGGATGGGAGGCAAATAATATTAGTATAATCTGAATTTTGTTATAAGTTGTCACTAGCTGGCCTGCCCCATGAAGAGGGGAAATCATGAATCATGTGCGCGTGGTTGTTGGTGGTTCATTGGTGTGCAGGTGTTGGTGGTTCAGGGGTGTGTATATGTTGGCGATTGAGGCTACACAGGGAATATATGCAATGGGGAGGGGGCAAATGGTATCCGTCTAATCAGTGAATAATGATAAGTTGTCACTAGCTGGCCTGCGCCATGAAGAGTGAAGATCATGGGGAATGGATGTCTGAGCATTGGGGATTCATGGGTTTGTAGGTGTTGATGATTTATGAGTGTGTAGGTTTTTATGGTTCATGGGTGTGTAGGTGTTGGTGGTTCATGGGTGTGCAGGTGTTGACGATTCATGGGGGTACAGGTCAGAGCTTTTCTATTCAGCTACGAGCAATAGCTTCTAGCCAGCTCCTTGAGCCAGCCACTAATCTACACCCAAATATATCAGCAGTTCTGGACATAATATTGGGTCAGCTTCAAGGTGCGCTAGGTTGTGTTAGGCTTGGCTGAAAAGACAGTCAGGGGAGCTGCCTAGAAGCTGTTGCTTGTAGTTGAAATAAAAGAGTAGCTTTAGTACAGGTGGTGGTCTAATTGCAGTAATGATTGCTGAGACCAGTGATGGAGAATGAGATGAAAGGAGCAAGTAACAAAACATCAAATGTAAGATGAAGAGGTGAAGGCATTAGCAAAAGCTCACATAAACATGCCAGCATGAAGTGCATGCAGTTAAGGGAAGGCATGGCATATTTTCATCATGCAACAGGTCAGGCACATAGTTAAATACTCTCAATAGGCAAGGCTGCATGTGTGTACAATAATTACAATGGCTCTCACCCGCATCAGTCGATTGTGTGAAATCCTAGTAGCAATGGCAGCCTGCCCTCCTCGTCCAGGTAGCTATCCAGGCAGGATAAATCATCCAAGCTGTCCACTCTGGCCACCTTCCAAGAATGTTCCCCATAAAGGAGCTTGTCAACACCCCCCCTGTATACCGTCCCTTTGCCAAGTACGCAGTAAGATTTGACATAGGCCAGGTTTTTAATTCCTTTGGACTTGTAAGCTGCTGACGTCCTGAACTCGAAGCCAACATAAAACACAAACATTTTCTTGGAGCCGTCGGACACAATCTGAACAGTAAATGTGTGGATGATGTCGTATCCGTTGATCACTGCCCTGCCACCCCTGATTACCCAGTGCTCTAGTGCCCCAGCATGCTGCACCGATGTCAGAAGCTGAGCCAGAACTACTTTAGAGAAGCACTTGTCTAATGTGACGCAATTTCCCCTATGTTTCCGTTTGTCCTTGAACCAAGCCACACTACTGCCATGAATAGACTGCAGACTTTTGGGCATGGAGACAGCTTCCCCTGGAAACTTGATCTGACAACTCTTCCATACTACTGCATGACCCAGCACAGCAGGGTCCACTGGAAGCCATGGCGCAATAGCACTCAAATTAGCTATGAATGATGTACTCAGGTCTGACAGACAGAGGACGTCCAATAAAGCCCCTAGCTGTTCCTTGCTGATGCAGCTGGCCCAGTCCTTGCCCATCCATACGGCCATGAGCATGAGTACCTCATTCTCTGAGAACAAAACTTCCAACCCGTCTGAGTTAAAGAAATCAAGCACTGTGAGAAAGTCCAGTTGCTTGAATTCCTGAATTAAGCTGTTGATCCCAATTACCCTCCAAACAGCTCCGAAGCGTTCCACTAGATGGGACATGCACTTCTCCATTAGAGCTTTGATGGTCGCATGCTCCACCAGTCCTGGGGCAGCCCACTTCAAGGAGAAGACACAATTCACAGCATCTACTGACTGACAGTCTTCCAGGCTTAGGGCTGATATGGCTTGTGCACATTGATCAGTGAGCACCTCCAAGCGATCAGCCAAGCGGTAAACCTGCACCAACAAGGTGACCTTGTTGACACCTGTTTCATGTTCACCAGACAGAGCACTAGTCACTTCCTCAGCCAGGTCGTCTGAGTATAGGGAGCGGAACAACACCTCACCAGCCAACAGCTCTTCTTGCTCCACTGGCAGCTCCAAGGTTTCAGGTTGGGGGTCTATTATTAGCTGTCTGGCAGGAGGTGATACAAGTAGCTTAACCGAACCACAACACTCCACTGGTTCAAGAAAAATACTGATGCCATCAGCCATGGGCTTCAGGTCCCTGAGCTCCTTCGCCCTCAGCAACATGGCCTTTATGACGGGGGACTTGGACGCTAAGAAGGCTCTGTGGACGTAGAACCCTCGCGCGTCCTCCAATGGTAATCCTGTGCACTGTTTTTTAGCAGGAGGACCGTCACTGGTGAGGTCACTGGAAGTAGTGCAACTGCCACCTTGGGAGCTCCGAAGGACAAGGCGCAGATCCGCAAAGGTAGGATGGTCGAATTCGCCTTGCATTTCTATGACATAGAGAGAGCAAAATGTCTGTATTACAAAGAAGGTGCAAGTTTGCGATGCGGGTTAGTACAGAACCCAGAACGTTCATTACGTGACAGGTTAGTTGCATTGTGTAATCCTTTGTAATGAATCACCATCATCATCATCATCATCATCATCATCATCATCATCATCATCATCATCATCATCATCATCATCATCATCATCATCATCATCATCGTCATCGTCATCGTCATCGTCATCGTCAGTGTCAACGTCAGCGTCAGCGTCAGCGTCAGCGTCAGCGTCAGCGTCATCATCATCATCATCATCATCATCATCATCAGCATCATCATCATCATCATCATCATCATCATCATCATCATCAGCATCATCATCATCATCATCATCATCAGCATCATCACCACCATCATCATCATCAGCATCAGCGTCAGCGTCAGCGTCAGCGTCAGCGTCAGCACCATCATGAATCACCCGTCACCACCACCACCACCACCGTCACCACCATCCCCATCGTCACCACCACCACCACCACACCACCACCACCACCACCACCACCACCACCACCACAACCCTCACCACTGTCACCAGAGTCACCACCGTAACCACTGTAACCACCGTAACCACCATCACCACTGTTATCACCGTCACCGTCACCCGCACCGTCACCGTCACCATCACCATCACCATCACCATCACCATCACCACCATTACCATCACCATAGAATCGCTTTATAGATAACGGATTTTGGAAGGGAAATATATGCCTGCCAGTGCAAATCCCTTAAATCAAAATACATCATTGTATGTGAAAATGGCCACTTGGGCAGCCCCAAAGTTGGGCCAGGGCCCCCTGCAACTAACCACAAGATCATATCCACGCTTACTTCCTTCAAGAATCTAGAGGAATCTGTTTTAAAGTCAGTGAAAGATAATCTGCAAAAACATAAAAAACAGAGTTGGGCCCAATAGGCACACCTAGCCTCTACCTTAACCAGAATTGGGTATACGCCTTGATTATTTCAGGATGCGATTGTCTTATACCTCAGTTGACCCGTTCGCTTTTTGCGTGCGCTGATATTTTTATTCTTGGGAATGCACTCTGAATCATAGCACAATATGCTTTGTTTTCTCTGATTTCTACAAACAAAAATCAATATGTACCTTTCATATTCTAGTGTTTGACTGTAAACACAGAACGGTATGCTTTGGTTTCTTTGAAGAACAATCTTTTAAATACCTAAACATGTTGAATAGTGCTGATTGTACTGCCAATTGTCCATCGACGTGAACACAATGTCTTCGTTTTTCAGAGTTTCTCCAACCGTATCTAACATTGCATCGTATCTAATTTTGCATCGTCGTCGCAATAATCTCTTCAATTCAAATGAGGCGCTCCATAATTTATTGTTGGAAACAGAACTTGGTGTACATTGTGCCTTTCCACCTACTACGAGATTGAGACGGCGAGTAGCAAGCACAAACCTAGAGGGATATTCCTACCTTCCCTCTGCTAGCTTCCAACCATTCTCCGATAAAAAATCACTAAGTGCAAGCAAGAAAGCAATCAGGCAAAGAAGCAAAACAGTAGATAACGCAAGCAAGTGAAGCATAAATTGCGCAACTCTCCATTCAGCGATTAACAATAGGCCGTTTTTGAACATAGTCGCCGCTAGGGGCCATTTGATAGATCACTCTCAAAGTTTGACGATTTGCTATGCGCCTTACCAATTTGTCTCACCTAATTATTGTTGCTTTAGAATTACTTCAGAGTCACTGCTCCCCTCCGGAGTCCCTGGCGCTCTTCCAGGAGCTTCTCCGAAATTGCCTTTGTCGAAGAATGGGACAGATAGAAAAGCAACAATAATTAGGTGAGACAAAGTTCAGCTTCCAACGCCCCCGAAGCGAAAGATGCTTTGCAAAGCAGCGGTTCAACTATTTATGCTGATTTGCTATTTGAAATTGAGATTTTCCAAGATAGGTCGAAGAAACGAATACGTTCGTAGCTTGCAGCGTCCTTAAGCAATACTTCTATGCCTCCATTTGTTTTTCGTAGTGGTTCTAAAACTGCTGGATGTAGGGATGGTGGTGGCGTGGTGGTAATTGGATGAGACTAGAGAGAATCGTAGATGTAGAAGGAAAGGAACAGCTTACCGAGAGCGGGAGACGGCTAGATAATCAGCCGTCTCCATGATTTGAATTTTAGGTTTAGGGTCATTAGGGCCATGATTTGAATTTTTAGGTTTAGGTTTAGACAACGGTACGCGTTCTACAGGGGACGCGTACTCCATTGTACAGTGGACCCGGACAGAGAAGTTAAGCATGCATGCATAGGACACGGACAGAGAGGCAACATATGTCAGCATGAATTGCGGTGCTCTCAAGCGTTTTATGACTTGGTGACTACTTATGTACTCCCTTAGAACTATCGGCCCTGATAGCTTCCCATAGTGATAGCTTCCCGTAGAACTGAGTCATCCTTTAGTGACTCAGTGTCAGCTTCCTATTGACTGCCTGTCTCTCTGTGTCTTATCGGTCTCTCCCTGACATGTCCTGTGTTAAACGGTGTCAGGGTGACAAGATCCGGGCTTAGGGTCTATTCAGGTTACAGGCATCCACTTCGCCCACCGCTGGTGTCCTTTAGTGTACGTCCTTGCTTGTAACGTTATTCTCGTCTCTGTGTATAGATTGGCGCGTCTGTCTCCGCTGCATACATCTCTGTCCACTCTTAGAAGTGCTTAATAGCTGATAGGTTCTGGGCTTCATCTCGATCTACCACTGCTTTATAATGCAACTTCCGCGTGGGCCTCCTGCCGGCTTCGAAAAGCTAACCCCACAGAATGGTTTGTCTTGGTCGCGCGGTATGGAGAGCGTCATTGTATCCAATGGCTGCGACCGCATTCTTCCGTTCAAGAATCGTGTTCCCACTGATTGGCTTGATGATTGCGCGCCAGCGGCCTCTGCTGCCTTAGATGAGTCTCCTTCCGCCATCATGGAAGACATCCCCCCCTACCAAACCTCCATTTCTCTCCCTCCTTCTCCTCTTGTCCAACGCCTCCTTCCTGAGGTAGAGGATATTCTGATGCGTCTATGCTGCGTCTCGACTCAGATCATCAAATACAAGTCTTCTCCTCCGCCTCCTGATGCCCGTTTTGAGTATGACAATGCTGATCTGGCTCGCCATAAGCATGAAGATGGCTACTACACTGAGGATGACGATGACGACGAAGAGGAAGACCTACAGAGTGCGCGGAGTGGTGACTTCGGTGGAGTCACACCTTCCACTGCCACTCGTGTTTTTGAGTCTCCGGTGTTTGAGCACCAGTCGGCTCCTCCTCCTCCTCCTCCTCCTCCTGTCTACAAGCCTCCGACTGCTCCTCCGCATCCACCTGCGGTACCTGAGTTGGCTATGCCGACTTTGCTGAGAAGCTCGTCACTTGGTCCTTTGATTCCTCCCCTCCCCTTTGTTCGCAACCCTTCTGAGCGAGCTCTGGCTGGCTACCACACGCGGTCTCTTGAGACTGCTGCTGCTGCCTCGAGTGTCCACAGCGATGCTGCTGGCCCCTCCCTGAATCCACCTCCACCTCCACCGGTGGAGCAGCCTCCTGCCCCTTCTCCTTTTCCTCCCCCCCTGCCCTACTACCCGAATCGCTCGCTGGGATGCTTATCCTGGGAGCACCTGCTTGATGGCTCCACACCTTCGCGCATGGATGTGCGGAGTTGCCGCCAAATTCGCCAGGCGCAGAAAGCTGGTGACTCCTTGGACCGCACTTTGTACGGTAGGATGGATCAGGCTGCCACTCGGGCTAATCTAGATACGAAGGGGCGGGCTAGGCGAGTGATGGTGTTCTCTGAGTTGGGTCATGCATGCCGTGCTTATGCCGGGCCTGTGCATGCCGGGCCTGTGCAGGCAGGGATTGACTGGTGGATTGGGAGTTCGAAATGCAAATCTACGCAAGTACCAGTTTGCCAAAGTTCCTCTCAGCTTTGTACCTCCTAGGCCAGATTTTGAGCTACTCGTAAATGTTGCGAGTTCTTTGGATGAGATTGGGAACCTTGATGACCAGCGTGCATATGATGCTGGCATCGCTGCCGAGTACTTTCTGTCGGTTCGCGCTATGTATGATGCCACGCCGTTTTCGCCTGTTGCCTCACCACCTGCCTCTCCTAGTCAGACTCGTGTAGATCCTGCACTGTTAGGATTTAGTACCCTGCCCCTTGCACGCCAGGAGTTCATGTGTCTCACCATGATGCTCGCGCACATGACGGAACCGATGGTACAGGTGTATCAGGATTTTGCTACACCTCGCGATATCTTACTGCATATCAAGAGGCAGCATTCTGATGCCCTTGCTGCTCGGGTTCCCCTCATGCTTGTTGAGCTTCGTAGTGTGACCATGAACAACTCTGAACCCGTGGATGTGTTCTTTCGCAGGGTGCGGCAGTTGTGCACTGATCTTCGCAGTGCGGGATACCCGCAGCCGCAGCGTCACGCGATGCACACTACAATCAATGGCATCACTCACCCTCGATTCGATTCGCTGCGCCTCCAGTTTGGCTTTGAGTTGTACCAGAACAAGACCGTAGACTACTGGTCTTGTCTTGATGCTTATAGATCGTTAGATTTCTTAAATGTGTCTCTCCCCAGGTCTGATCCAAGGCATCCTGGCTGGTCCCGCGACCCTCCCCAGATCCCTGCTAATGCTGCTTTCCAGCGGGGCAAGGGATCTGGTTCTCAGAGTTCCGGGGGCACCAAGAGGCGCTTGGATTGCACTTGGGGACCCTGTCGTTCGAAAACGAGCCACTCGGAAGACCGCTGCTTTACAAAGTATCCGGAACTCAGAAAGGCCAAGGGACGTGCACCTGGTTCTGAACCGGTGCCCGTAGCTTTGGCCCTTCCAGGGTCGCTTACACGTAAGCAGCTGTCGTCCTTGCAGGCTCAGATCGATGGGTACGCCATTTCAAAGAACTAGGAGGTAAGCTCTGTCCTATTTTCTTGCACGACTAAGTTCTCAAACATTTGCAGCCCAAGTCTTTCTGAAGGTATCTAGCATGTGGACTCGGGAGCTGGGATGTCAATCACAGGTGATAGGTCGTTGTTCACTGTGTTTGAATCCTCTGCTGTTGGGCCTGCAGTTCGATTTGCTGATGGGGTGATTCAACGGTCAGAGGGTATGGGGTCCATTGTGTTATGTAGTGATTGGTTACCAACATCAATCACCTTAACCAATGTTCTATACATACCCCACTGTCCAGTAAATCTCCTGTCCGTAAATGCTGTAGCTCATTCCCTCCACTGCAAGATTGCTTTTGATAGTATTAGTTGTACTGCCACTCAGGGCTCTTCTGTGCTCTGGTCCTTTCCTGCTTCCAGTGATGGTGTGTATAAGTTTGCATGTAGGCCTTGTCACACCTCCAGTCGTTGTTTGAGGGTTGCTGAATATTATCCAGCTTTTGCACTTGATGTTGATGAGGACGGTGGAGTTATTATCCCTACCACTCCTGCATGGTTGTGGCATAGGCGACTGGGTCATCCCGGTTATGATGCCTTGCACAACCTTGTCAAGCGTGGTATGGTTATGAACTTACCCCTCAGCCTTCATCAAGTACAAAAGATGGGTAAGATCCCATGTGATGCTTGTCAAAAGGCTAAGGGAAAGCGTCTCCCTTTTCCTAAAGAAAGCATGACTGAGGTCCTTGCACCCCTCCAACGCCTTCACTTGGATATCATGGGACCGGTTCATATTAGGGGTCTTCGTGGGGAGTTTTATATCTTGTGCCTTGTAGACCAATTCTCTGGCTATGCTGAGGTATTGTGCTTGAGGACCAAGGATGAAGCTCCCTTAGCAGTCCAGACTATCATCATCAGATGGTCAAATCAGCTGCAGGGGTTTGCCTTTAAGTGTCTGAGATCTGACAGGGCTAAAGAGTTTATAGTTAAATGGTTCGAGGATTGGTTAGAATCGGTTGGGGCAGTACATGAGTTGTCTTTGGCATACACTGCACAGCAGAATGCAACTGTGGAAAGGTATAATGGGGTCCTTCAGAATATAGCTAGGAGTATCCACTTGGAGTCTAAGCTTACTAAGTCCTTTTGGCCCTATGCCTTCCTGGCTGCTTGTTACCTTAGAAACCGTCTGCCTAACCAGGGACGCAAGACACCCTTTGAGTTGTTTTATGGGGTGAAACCTGATGTGTCGTTATTACGTGTGTTTGGATGCCCCTGCTATGTTACTCTAGTCAATGGGAAGAAACGTAATAAGCTAGACGAAAGGGCGTTATCTGGTAGACTGGTTGGGTATTCTCTGGTGAGTAAGGGTTATTTTGTTTGGGTTCCTAAGTTGCGCCAGGTAGTAGAGAGTCGTGATGTACTCTTCTATGAGCAGTTTGATCATAACTGCATTCCTGAGCTAACTCCCTATGATGGGTCGCCATATGTCTCTAGCATCCCTGCCGCCATCAACGGACACATGCCTGAGGTTGCGGTTGATTCCCTAGACCCTTTGTCTTCCCCAATTGTTGACCACTGTCCTGGCCATAGGATGACTCTGCGACCTAGGTCGGGGGCCAGTGGTACTGTTTTGCGTGAGAACACACTGGGCGGGCGAGTTTCTGCGGCTCCTACGGACAAAATCTTAGCCGAATCTCAGGGGGTCGCCAGGCCCTCCTCTGCGTCACATTCCGTCGGTGAAGTCGTTGGATTTACACCAACTCAGACCATAGTGGATCCTTTGTTAGATCCATTGCCTACTAGTCATCATACTCCCATCATCACTGATAGCTCGATGGAGTTGGTGAACGCTTCACCTCCTGCCGTCTCTGATAGATTACTCAGGAGTCCGGGTGATGATGTAGCCGTTGCAGATGATGCAAGTGATGATCTTGAACCGTGGTCAGGCTCCGATACTGCGTATGGCTGGGGTGTTCCGGTCGACCCAGGCTTCGTTGATTTAGAGGCAAAGAAGGCCGGCCCTGTTCAACCAGGCAGTAGTTCTGCACTGGGGGCTTTACTAATGGTTACTGCTGATACTGCTGATACCCCCGCTGCCCATGTACAAGTAAACTGCTTGTACGTGGGAGCATCTGTTGCATCCACCACTGAACTGACCTACAAAGCTGCCATGTTGCATACCAACCCTGACAGGGATCAATGGCTTCTTGCCATGAAGGATGAGATGGCTTCCCTTCATGCCCATGGTACATGGGTTCTCACTCCACAGCCTCGTAAGCAGAAGATCCTGTCTGGCAGGTGGTTATTTGTGAAGGAGATTGGTGTTGATGGTACTATACGCTTCAAGGCACGTTTTGTGGTCCGAGGTTTTCTGCAGCGTCCTGGGCTGGATTTTCATGATGTATATGCCCCTGTCTCCTCCAAAGCAGGTCTTAGGGTGCTCCTGGCTGCCATCACTCATAGGAAGATGTTTGTTCGGCAGCTAGACATCAAGACTGCATTCCTAAATGCCAAGCTGGAGCCTGGTCTGGACCTGTACTGCCACCAGCCTGAGGGCTTTAGGCACCTTGGTCCTAACGGTGTTCCACTTGTCTGCAAACTGATCAAGTCCCTTTATGGATTGAAGCAGGCACCCAGAGCTTGGAGTAGGGATGTCAAGCGGGTTCTGGTTGCTCATGGCTTTACTGTGTGCAAGGCAGAACCTGCTCTGTACTTAAGGAAGGATTCTGATGGTGGGTGGAGCTATGTCCTGACCTATGTTGATGACTTTATCTGTGCTTTTAGTGAGCTGGATAGGTATGTGTTGCTGATCCAGGCAATGGAAGCAGCTGGCTGGGAGGTCAAAGAGATGGGTGTTCCAATTCAGTTCCTCTCTTTGGACATGGATGTTACCCTTGACTCTGAAGGCAGGTGTGTTCAGATCAATCTCTCTCAGCACACCTACATTGTTGATCTGGTGGAGCAGTTTGGTCTTACTGCTGCTGCCCCACCCAAGTTTGCTGCTCCCATGGCCAAATCCACTGTTTCTGACGCCCCTGGAGAGCCCCTGCCGTCTAATAGCCAGTACCTCTCTCTTAAAGGTGCTTTGCTATACCTGGCCACTTGCACCAGGCCTGATATTTCCTTTGCTGTTAGCTATTTATCCAGGTTCTCTGCTCACCCTACAGTCCCTCTCTGGGGGGCTGCCAAACGGTTACTCTTGTATTTGAGAACACATTCTCACCTGGGTCTCACTTACACCCACAGCCCTGATTTCACTTTTACTGTCTTTAGTGACTCATCTTATGCTGATGATGGGTCGGACAGGAGATCTCAGACTGGCTTTGCAGTTCTAGCTGGTGGGTGCATTGTTAACTGGATGAGCAAGCGACAGCCTACTGTTGCTATTAGCTCTAGTGAGGCTGAGTATCAGGCCCTGTCCCAGGCTGCCAGGGAGGTCCAATGGTTGAAGAAATTGAGGGTGGATCTGGGTCTGCCTTGTGCTTTGGTTACAATTCAGGGTGACAACTTAGGTTCCCTGAGTTGGGCCACTGACTGGCAGCTTCTGCCTCGCAGCAAGCACATTGATGTTATTCATCACTACATCAAGGAGCTGGTGGAGGATGGCCAACTGGCTGTTGCCTATGTTAACACTGTGGATAACTGTGCTGACCCCTTCACCAAGCCCCTTGATCCTGCTGTGTTCTGGCGGTTTGTCCGTATGCTTGGAATGACCGCTACTTCTTAGGGTCATTTTTTAGTTTTTTTTTGGTTACATACGTTTCTTGTTTTTTGGTTATCATTGTATGGCATTAGGTTCCTATTCCCGGATCGGGTTTTCTATACCGTTGTTACCCGTCATTGATATTCGGTTATCCTCTTTTCTCCCTTGGCACTCTTTCGTATTTTGCCTTGGTCCATTCCTTCATTTACACCCTTTGGGTTACATTTGAAGTTCTCTCGTTTTTTCGGAGTTTTTTTTTTTTTTTTTTTTTTTTAATCTGTTACATATAGTTCTATGTCCCCAGTGCCATAGGTGGAGTAGTAGTATTGTATGTCACCTGTGTCATAGGTGGAGTGTCAGCATGAATTGCGGTGCTCTCAAGCGTTTTATGACTTGGTGACTACTTATGTACTCCCTTAGAACTATCGGCCCTGATAGCTTCCCATAGTGATAGCTTCCCGTAGAACTGAGTCATCCTTTAGTGACTCAGTGTCAGCTTCCTATTGACTGCCTGTCTCTCTGTGTCTTATCGGTCTCTCCCTGACATGTCCTGTGTTAAACGGTGTCAGGGTGACAAGATCCGGGCTTAGGGTCTACTCAGGTTACAGGCATCCACTTCGCCCACCGCTGGTGTCCTTTAGTGTACGTCCTTGCTTGTAACGTTATTCTCGTCTCTGTGTATAGATTGGCGCGTCTGTCTCCGCTGCATACATCTCTGTCCACTCTTAGAAGTGCTTAATAGCTGATACTAGGGTAACCGAAGTTAATTTGGCTGAATAGCAAGCCAGGAGCACTGCCTATGGGCTACAACCAGCAGCCGAAAACAAAACAATCTTGCCTCTTTATCAGATTCAGAAAGCTAGAAGCTAATAATCCAGCTTCCACATGCACTAGGGTAACCAACTGATGTTTGGCTGACTAGCAAGCCATGAGCACTGCCTGGACGTATGCTGCTACCCGTAGCCAGCTGTAGCCGAAAATAAAACATGGTTGCCTCTTCAATAACTTTAAAGAGCTAAAAGCTGATAATTTCAGCTTCCACGAGCACTAGGGCGGATAATTAAGGACAATTTTGATGAATACCGGTATCAACTGTCTGCATGCAGCTGCACTGCCTGCATGCTGCTGCCCATACTAAGCCAAACATAAAACCAGTGACTCAGTGTACCTAGCCCGTTTAAGTGATTCGATCGGTCTGGTGGTACACCAAATCGCTTAAACGAAGCAGGGTCGGGGGTTTGATTCCCTCTACCGTCATTCTGAGCTTTGCAGGTCGTTGTCAACCGCGATGGTAGCTTGTCCAGTCGAGGTGGTAGACTGTTCTCTGCCCGCATACGACGGGTTCCCTTAATACCAAGCCCCACCAGGCGTTATAATTACCAATTCCTCGTCAGCCTTATGCGGCTAGAATCTGATAATTCCAGCTTCCACGTGCACTAGGGCAACTAAGGTTTGGCTGAATAGCAAGCAAGGAGCACTGTCTGGGAGCTGTAACCCATAATAAGCCAAACATACAATCAGTGACCCAGTGTTGCCTCCTCGTCAGCCTTAAGCAGCTAGAAGCTGATAATTCCAGCTTCCACGTGCACTAGGGCAACTGAGGTTTGGCTGAATAGCAAACGAGGAGCAATGCCTGGGTGCTTCAAACCATTCTAAGCCAAACATAAAATCAGTGACCTAGTGTTGCCTCCCCGTCTGCCTCAAGCGGATAGAAGCTGATAATTCCAGCTTCCACGTGCACTAGGGTAACTAACTTAGGCTTTGTTGGATGGGAATCCAGGAGCACTGCTTGAATGTATGCTGATAACCGTGGCCCTAAACAGAACAGTTTACTTCATCAGCTTACTTCAGAAAGCTTTAAACTGATAGTTTCAGCTTCCATGTGTACTAGGGTAACTAAGGTTTTGGCTGAATAGCAAGCTAGGAGCACTGCCTGGATCTTGCAAACCTTAGCACAAAACAAAATCAGTGTTGACACCTCGTCAGCTTCAGCAAGCTATACAATTGTCATAGGCAGGACATTGTTGACCCAAGAGGCCAAGGCAAGGCTTCAGAAAGGTAGAAAATGATGGTTTCAGCTTCCATATGCACTTGGTTGCATAAGTTTGGCTGAATAACAAGCTAGGAGCACTGCCTGGATGTTGCTACCCGTTGCCGAAAACAAAACAGTGTTGCTTCTGTATCAAATTCAGAAAGCTAGAGAGCTGACGGTGTTGGCTTCCACATGCACTAGGGTAACTAACTGAGGTTTGGCTGACTAGCGAGCCATGAGCAATGCCTGGATGTATGCTGCTACCTGTAGCCGGAAAACAAATATGGTTTCCTCTTCAACAGCTTCAGAAAGCTAGAAGCTGATAATCCCAGTTTCCACATGCACTAGGGTGGCTAAGTTTGGGCTGAATAGAAAGTCAAGAGCCTTGCCAGGATGTTGCAACCCATGGCCCAAAACAAATAGTGTTGCTACCTCATGGGCTTTAGTAAGCTAGAGAGCTCATGGTGTTGGCGTCCACATGCACTAGGGTAACTAAGGTTTGGCTAAATATAAAGTCAGGAGCACTGCCTACATGCTGCGACCCGGGTCCCAAAACAAATATTGTTGCTACCTCATCAGCTTCAGCATTCTAGAGAGATGATGGTGTTGGCTTCCACATGCACTATGGTAACTAAGGTTTGGCTAAATAGAAAGTCAGGAGCACTGCCTAGATGCTGCGAACCGTGGCACAAAAAAAAAAAGTGTTGCCTCTTCATCAGCTTCATAAAGCTAGAGAGCTGATGGCGTTGGCTTCCACATGCACTAGTGTAACTAAGGTTTGGCTAAATAGAAAGTCAGGAACACTGCCTGGACGCTGCTACCCGTGCCCCAAAACAAATGGTATTGCTACCTCATCAGCTTCAGCAAGCTAGAGAGCTGATGGTGTTGGCTTCCACATTCACTAGGGTAACTAAGGTATAACTGAATAGCAAGCCAGGAGCACTGCCTATGAGCTGCTTACCGTAGCCAATCAACGAAACATTGTCGTCTTCTCATCAGCTTCAGAACCTCCAATCAACAACTCATTATTGTGGGCGGATGGGGTATTAGCGTTCAGCTAGCATGCAGGGGGAAGAGCTGATACAATATTACCCTTTCAAACAGTGCAATCTGAAGCAGTGGTCCCTTCGCCGAAGACCATCCAGCGCCATTAAAAAAATTGCACCCGGTGTAGCTAGCATACGTGTGGCTGGCATAGGTGTACCTAGCATAGGTGGCGGTACAATTTGGTTGGTCCTTCGAATTGTTGCTTGGAGAATGGTTGGACACTTCGTCTGGATTTAGCTGAACGGGCTTGTACTGGGTCAACAATGGCTTGTCTATGCCGGTGTAATGATGAAATGGAACAAGCTATGCGTCTCCAATGATGACAAGGTCTGGGGACATGGACATACTGGCTGTCCACATGTTCAAGGCACTGTCTGCGAGAGACCATCAGTCCATGACTTAGCCACGGTGGTCTGATTGACTGAGCCTGCACAGGGAAGGTGAGGGATAGGGGGCCAACTGAATAATCTTTCTAGGTAGCTCCCCTGACTTGCTCTTGAGACAAACCAAATGCGACCTAGTGCACCTTGAAGCTGGCACAATTAGCTGCCCAGAACTGCTTAAATATTGGGGTTTAGCTCAGTGGCTGGCTCAAGGAGCTGCCCAGAAGCCACTGCTCGTAGCTGAAAAGAATAGCCCTGGACCGAGGGGGGGGGCAAGAAAAAAGCTGCCATACCGCACCTTCGCTTTGGATAGAGCCTATCCTCAAACTATATAAAAACAAAAGGTTTTTCTTTTTGAGCCAAAAATAAAGTTGTACAAAAGTTAGAGGGGTCCAAAGTTTTTTTCAACCAAAGCGGCCCAAATCTTAACTTCACGATAAATCACGTTTGGGTAACCCCATGAAAGATGTAAGAGCATAACTGAAATGGGCTTTAAAAGATCTTTCGAATGACCCCCATTTTAGGGGGGGTAGGGTGAGGTAATTGGGTTTTAGGAGGGGGGGGGGGGGGGGGGGGTAAAAAAAACTTTTAGCCAACTTTATTTTTCCCCTCTTTTTGTATGAAACGTCCACAATTCCAACTCCCATCTGAATCGGACACCATATCGAAGGTGCGGTCCAAAATCTGTCTTTCTGCCCCCCCCCTGCCCTGGACAGTCTTATGATAATGCACCATGGGGCAGTGCCCCCTCCCAAATGTGCTGGTCAAGCAGCAAAGAACATTCTGAGTGTGAGGGATGTCTGATGATGCATATTGCGTTGTAGCCATTTCCAGCTCCAGAAATCTACTTAGAATGGAAATATAAAGGCAACTACACCTTCCTAGTTTTTACTTGTTGCCTGTCCTTGCTATCCTAAGCCCTAAAATTGAATTGATAACGTTACTGCCGAAGACGGCAAGAATCCTAACAGGCTGGGGCCATGCAAACAAGTTCAAGTTCAAGTTGTAGGCCCCAAACCTCTACTAGCCCCTGGCTCTCATTAGCTGAAGAATATAATTACAGTTTCTCAACTTCCGGTAGTGTTTACAAATAGGTTTAGATGGATGCGGTAAGAAAATTGAATGTGAATATATGTATATTTGTCAGTGCTAGTCAATTTTGCGTGCGTGAATGACTGTCACCTGAAAAATCTCTGGGGGAGGTAGGGAACGGGTGAGGAGTAGGTTGTGCGGGCAACTCACATACGCAGCTGCAGGTTGGCTTGCAATGTTTGTTTTGTTTGTTTTGTTTGTTTTGCTTGTTTTCCTTGTTTTGTTTGTTTTGTTTGCATGTTTTTATTGCTTTGTTTGTTTTGTTTGTTTTGTTTGTCTCGTTATGTTTTATTTGTTCATGCATTTGTCCTTACGTTGAAAGAACAGTAAGTAGCACACAGGCCCCTCCCAACCATGCCTACACCCACCCACACACACATACTCACACACACGTTACCGCACACAATACCCTCCACTTTCTTTCTCACTATTCCATCCACCTACCCCAAATCACAAAGCCCCCTTTCAAACAAAATCACCATTTAGCACATGCAACAAGTGCCAAAAACGTGTAACGCCATGAAGCAACTATCAACAGCGTGCAACGACATGGAACAATCACAAAACAACAAGCAACTGCATGCAAATTGCAAATGCAAAATCAGTGCAGATAAGGGGCATGACCAACCAAGGATCATACGAGAGCTCGCATACATACAGACTCCAACATGAAGGGGTTAAGGGATGCCATCGCGCAACAGCTCATACACATAGTTACACACTCCCAATAGGCAAGGCTGCATGTGTTTAAAATAATTATAATAATTACAATAATTATAATGGTTAGCACCCGCATCAGTCTATTGAGATAGAGCTGAGTCGAACAGGCAGCTTGCCTTCCTCGTCCAGGTAGCTATCCAGGCAGGAGAAATCATCCAAGCAGTCCACACTGGTCACCTCCCAGGCATGGGCTGCATATACAACATCGTCGACACTCCCCATGGATTCTCTTCCTTTGCCAAGTAGACAGTCAGCTTTGACATGAGCCAGGGTTTTTAACCTTTCAGACATGTAACATGCTGACGTTCTGAACTCAAAGCCAACGGAAATCACAAACATTTTCTTGGAGACGTCGGACACAAGCCGAACAGACAACGTGGGGGAGATGGTATACCCGTTGATCATAGTACCACAAACCCTGATTGTTAACAGGTCCTCTTGCGCCCCAGCGTGTTGCACAGATGTCAGAAGCTGAGCCAGGTCTCTTTTAGAGAAGCAAGTGTCACATTGGGTGCAAACTTCCAAATATTTCTGTTTGTCCTTGAACCATGCCACATTACTATCATAATTAGATTCCAGACTTTTTGGCAGGGAGGCAGCTGTCCCAGGAAACCTGATCTGGTAAGTCTTCCATACTGTTACATGACCCAGCACAACAGTGTCCACCGGTAGCCAGGGTGCAACAGCATTCAAATTAGCTATGAATGATGTACTCAAGTGTCCCAGACGGAGGACGTTCAAGAAAGCCCTCCACTGTTCCTTCCTGACACGGCTGTCCCAGTTCCTGCCCATCCAAATGGCCATGAGTATGAGGATATCATTTTCTGAACCGAATTCCAGGCTGTCAGAGTCAAAGAAAACGATAATTGCGAGAAATTCCAGCTGCTTGAATTCGTGCATTGAGCTGCTGGTAAGCTTACTCATAACACCAAAGCGTTGCACTAGGTGGGACATGCACTTCTCCATAAGAGCCTTGATGGTCGCATGCTCCACCAGTCCTGGGGCCGCCTCTTTCAAGGAGAAGACATAGTTAACAGCATCTATCGATTCACAGTCTTCCGAGCTTAGGGCTGAGATGGCATGTGCACATTGATCAGTGCACACCTCCAAACGGTCAGCCAAGCGGTACACCTGCACCAACAAGCTGACCTTGTTGGCACCTGCCCCCTGCTCACTGGACAGGGCACTTGCCACTTCCTCAGCCAGGTCGTCTGAGTAGAGGGAGCATAACAACACCTCACATGTCAACAGCTCCTCTTGCTCCACTGGCAGCTCCAAGGTCTCAAGTTGGGGGTCTAGCTGTCTGGCAGGAGGTGATATGAGTAGCTTAACCGACACCCGACACTCCACTGGTGCGAGACAAGTACTGATGCCATCACCCATGGCCTTCAAGTCCCTGAGCTCCTTCGCCCTCAGCAACATGGCCCTTATGACGGGGGACTTGGTCGCTAAGATGACCTTGTGGGTATAGAACAATCGCGCATCCTCCAAGGATAATCCAGTGCACTGTTTTTTTACTGGGAGGACCGTCACTGGCGACTTCACTAGAAGTGCAAGTGGCAACTCGCGAGCTCCGTAGGACCAGGCGCAAATCTGCGAAGGTAGGCTGGTTGAATTCGCCGTTCATACTGAAGAGGAAGCAGAAAAACTTTAACCTAGCGTGTGGGAGACAGGAACAAGAGCAGTATCAAAAACAAGCAGATCGACTTGCATTTGCGTCCGACATTTCTCATATTTCAGATGACAGAAATTCGATCTGTGGCCCGAGCAGTGCCCCCCTGAAAACAACCGAGGGTCCAGGGCAGGCCCGGGCCGGGGGGGCAGGTGCCCGGGCAGGTGGGGGGGCAGGCTCCCAACAGACAGCTAGGGGCGTGTTTCCAGTGGACCAACAGTTCAACTGTGTATAGTAGACCACTCAACCCTACAGTTCAAGTTCGAGTGCTGAGCTGGGCCCTAAAACCTCAAGAAGTGCCTTGTCATCACGGCTGCCCCTCGAGCGCGTTCTGGTCCCCTGCCCCCCTCGCTGCAAGTGCATGCAGCTTGCTCGAAGTTTCCTCAAATCACCGCATCCACCGCTTACCACCGCCAGTGTATTATTTCGCTGCGCTCTTCACTTCCATCTTTTCTCTTGCTCCTCCTGCCGCTGCCACTTCTGCATCTACTCCGTCCGGTCGTAGGGATCAGGTGGTCAGATTGAAATTTCGGTCGAATCTGTGGCTCTCGCTATCATCATCCGAACTGGTTAATTCCCGCCTTTCTTTCATGTCTTCGCCCATCCAACTTGAAATTGGCTCCCAATTACTCGCAACTCGGGGCGTGTTGACAGATCTCGGGGAGAATCTGCGAAGATGCTCGCTGCTGTATCACTTTTGTGATTTTGTCCAACGCCCTCCCTCGAAATTGTCCACCGTCCTCCCCCCAAAATAGTTGAACTGTTGAGCAATCCCGAACAGGGGTGGGGGGGGGGGGTGGGGGGGGGGGGTGTTCGGGATTGCTCAACAGTTGAACTGTTTGAGGGGGGAGGGCGACGGACAACCCTGACGTGGCTGCCCACCTGGCGTGCCACATCGGCGAAAAGTTGAACTGTTGAAGTTGAACTGTGCCCACTGGAAACACTCGTGCCACGCTGGCGCCCACAGTTGAACTATTTGGTCCACTGGAAACACGCCCTAGGTCACCAGATAAGAACTTCCGTAATGTCGAGGTTCAAACCTTCCGTATTGTGGACGTTCGCTAAGGCTGCCAACTCGCGCGACGTCCGATAAGTGGAGGTTCGTCGCAAATCCGATACGTTGGTCCAGAACTGGAATTTCCACAATCTGGACGTTCGAGCACCTGCTCAACGGCCCCCAAACTACCACAATCTGAACGTTCGCGCACCTAATACACCGTTCCTAAACTTCCACATTTCGGACGTTCCTGCACCTGCTCAACGGGCCCAAACTTCCACTATCTGGACGTTCCTGCACCAACTCAACGGTCATGAACTTCCACAATCCGGACGTTCACGCACCAACTCAACTGTCCCGAACTACCGTAATATGGACGTTCGTGCTCCACCTCGACCGTCCCAAACTTCCACAATCCGGACGTTCGTGCACCAACTCAACTGTCCCAAACTTCCACTATCTGGACGTTCCTGCACCAACTCAACGGTCACAAACTTCCACAATCCGGACGTTCGCGCACCAACTCAACTGTCCCGAACTACCGTAATCTGGACGTTCGTGCCCCACCTCGACCGTCCCAAACTTCCACAATCCGGACGTTCGTGCACCAACTCAACTGTCCCGAACTACCGTAATCTGGACGTTCGTGCCCCACCTCGACCGTCCCAAACTTCCACAATCCGGACGTTCGTGCACCAACTCAACTGTCCCAAGCTACCATAATCTGGACGTTCGTGCCCCCCCTCGACCGTCCCAAACTTCCACTATGTGGACGTTCGTGCTCCTACTTATCTAGTTATCTGTCCCAAACTTCCACAATCTGGACGTTCGTGCACCAACTCAACTGTCCTAAACTTCCACAATCCGGACGTTCGTGCACGTACTCGACAGTCCCAAACTTCCACAATCCGGACGTTCGAGCACCGACTCGACAGTCCCGAACTTCCACAATCCGGACGTTCGTGCACCTACTCGACAGTCCCGAACTTCCACAATCTTCACGTTCGTTCACCAACTCTCCTGTCCCGAACTTCCACAATCCGGACGTTCGTGCACCAACTCAACGGTCCCAAACGTCCACAATCCGGATGTTCGAGCACCAATTAAACAGTCCCAAACTTCCAAAATCCGGACGTTCGAGCACCAACAAAACAGTCCCAAACTTCCACAATCCGGACGTTCGTGCACCGACGCAACTATCTCAAACCTCGATCATTTCGACGTTCGGGCACCTCGATAACCGTCGTGAACTTCCAGAATCCGAACGTTCAGGAACCTACTCAACCGTTCCGAACTTCCACAATCTGGACGTTCGCGAACGCGTTCGTGAACCCTCATACATTCTCCCAAACATTCTCCCAACGTTTGAAAAATACAGGCATTCTGCTTATGCTCGCCTGTTACGTTTCATTTCTTGTTCCCTATGAGCAAACGACTGGCGCCAAGCCGATCTGCCTACACTTATTCGCCTTTCGCAGATCTTCCAATCGGACGTCCGCCCCAAACCAGGCAGCAACGCCAACCCACACAGCAACGCACACTTCATGTTAGGAATTCTCAGTATGTGGCTCGTCGTCCATCCGATCCTGGCTCTGGTGGGTTCCCTTCGGACAACGAAGATCATGCTTGTGAGTCAGGGTTTCAATCGGAGAGTGATCAAACAGATCATGGACGGACTGAGTGGAGACTCAAGATAAGGCATGGAGGGAGCTTATTCCGGACTTTCAACAAGCTATGATCGACTGCTCGGTATCTTTGGACGATTGCAAAGAGAGCGATGCCCGTGCTAAGATTGCTGAGATCCAGGTATGAGTGGATAATTTGGCTAGCCGTCCATGTAGCTGTGGAGGTCCTGTCGTTACACCCAACCCATCTAAAATTCCTGACCCAGGTAGGTATATGATTTATTCATGGTTAACATTCTTCGCACCACACAATATCACATCACAAACACACCACAAAAACTGAAATTGTATGGCTGTACAGACTTTTGCAAATGGTGGATCACACTGAAACTCCTATCTCCCAAAAATGTTTTTTCAGTGACATACCTCATTCCTTAGCACTCACACTTGCAAAGCGGCTCAGGATAGGGGTTCAAGGGGGGTATGGTCGTGAGAGCTGAAAGACTGCATTGGGCCAATTAAACTGAAATTGTATGGCTGTACAGACTTTTTTTGCAAATGGTAAACCACACTGAAACTTCCATCTCCCAAAAAAAAAAATTCAGTGACATACCTCATTCCTAAGCACTCACACTTCCTACGAGTACCGGCTCCGGGGTGGGGTTCAAGGGGGGTGGGGTCGTGAGAGCTGAGAAACTGCAGCTGGCCAATTAAACTAAAATTGTATGGCTGTACAGACTTTTGCAAATGGTGAATCAAACTGAAATTTACATCTACTCAAAATGTGTTCTCACTGACATACTGCATTCCTCGGCACTCACACTTCCTACGAGTACCGGCTCCGGGGTGGGGTTCAAGGGGTGTATGGGAATGAGAGCTAAGAAACTGAATATGGTTTGGTTTGGTTTGGGTTAGGTTGGTTTGATTTGGTTTGGTTTGGGTAGTGGGTGGTGGTTTGGTTTGGTTAGGTTTGGCTTGGTTTGGTTTGGTTTGGTTTGATTTGTGTGGTTCGGGGTGGGTGGGGTCAGATTTGTTTGGTTGGATTTGTTTGGTTTGGGTTTAGTTGGCGGGTCGTGTTTCGAGCTTAGTTTTACCTTGGTCAGGGTGTTAAGCGCAAATGCCACATCCTCCAAAAGGCCCTGAGTCCAATCTTTCAACACCCAGGTTAGATAGATCGTCAATACCAACGACTGTCCTCAGGTATGCCAGGTATGCTATCCAGCCTTGCTTTCTTCTGAAGGCTGACAATAATGCTAGGTACGCAGCTTCTACTTTCACTATTGTTGCTAAGGCCAGGTTGAATACCAAGCCAGAAGCCCTGCCTGAATGCTGCTACCCGGGCTCCTAACCGAAAACGAAATCGGTGTTAACTTCTCATCAGCTTCACAAAAAGTGCTGATGTCAGCTACTCAGCTTCCCGTGCACTTGTGTCGCTAAAGTTATGCTTATCTGCAAGCCAGAGGCACTGCCTTAAGCTGCTACCCGTAGCCGAATACAAAATCAGTGCTGACTTCTCATCAACTTCACTGAAGGTGCTGATGCCAGCTACTCAGCTTCCATGTGCATTTGTGTCGCTAAGGTTATGCTTATCAGCAAGCCAGAAGCACTGCCTGGATGCTGCTGCCCATAGCATGACTCAAAATCAGTGTTGACTTCTCATCAGCTTCCCTAAAGATGCTGATGCCAGCTACTCAGCTTCCATGTGCATTTATGTCGATAAGGTTCCGCTTATCAGCAAACCAGAAGCACTGCCTTAAGCTGCTACCCGTAGCCGAAAACAAAATCAGTGTTAACTTCTCATCAGCTTCCCTGAAGGTGCTGATGTCAGCTATTCAGCTTCCATGTGCACTTGTGTCGCTAAGGTTACGCTTATCAGCATGCCAGAAGCACTGCCTGGATGCTGCTACCCGTAGCCGAAAACAAACTCAGTGTTGACTTCTCATCAGCTTCCCTAAGGTGCTGATGTCAGCTTCTTAGCTTCCACGTGCACTTGTGCCACTTTGGTTATGCTTATCAGCAAGCTAGGAGCACTGCCTGGATAATGCTACCTGTAGCTGGAAATAATAACTGAGATAACCCCTCACCAGATTCAGAAAGCTAGAAAGCTGATGGTGTCAGTTTCCACGGGCACACGTTTGCCAAAAGTTTAGCTGAATAGCAAAGGAGGGGCGATGCCTAGCAGGTACTTATTACCAAAGCCAAAAAACAAAATATTATCGTCAGCCCACCAGCTTAAGAAGCCAACCACTCATTATGGCGAGCTAATGAGTTATACATTAGCGTTCAGCTAACATGCATGTCCTACAAGTCTTCTTCTCCTTCTTCTATATGCTACTACATACCCGCAGCGGAAGCCTACAGTTATATTTCCTCTTTACCACCTTCGACAAGCTAGAATGCTGAAAGTGTTAGCTTCAACGTGCATTAAGAAAGCTCAGGTTTGACTGAATAGCAAGCCAGGAGCACAGCCTGGATGCTGCTACTTGTAGCCAAATAGTGTTGCCACCTCAACAGTTTCAGAAAGCTAGAAAGCTGATGGTGTCAGCTTCCACATGCACTTGGTTGCCTAAGGTTCTGCTGAACATACAGCAAACCAGGAGCAATACTTAGAACATGCTACCGCAGCCGACGGTGTTGACTCCTCGTCAGCTTTAGAAAGCTAGAAAGCTGGAAGTGTCAACCTCTACGTAGGTGAGGAGGCTTGCACTAGTTTGCCAAAGGTTCAGCTGAATAGAAAGCCAGAATGAAGCAACGCTAGCATAGAAGCTGCTTGACGTATCTGAAAACAGAAACAAGATTACCACCTCATCAGCTTCCACTTCAAAAGCCAACACCTCATCAAGCCGTCCTAATAGGGCAGTAGGGTTCAACATGCTTGCAGGCTGGGGAAGGGACGATAACAAATTTAACATAATGTGTACTTATAGGGTATTAGGGTTCAACACTCCAACTAGCTCACATGTAGGGGGAAGGGCTGACACAACATTATGTAACACAATGCAACCTGAAGCAGTGCTTCTGGTCCCCTTACCATCAGCGTGCTTGAAGAAAATGATGCATGGCACCCTAGTGGAGACGGTGCCATGAGTCCTTCAAAAGGAATATGCCATGTGACTCCCACAGAGCAATGGTGGGACATGGAATTTACGGTACCATGAGTCCTTCAACATAAACATGTGACTCCCATAGGAGCAAGACACTGTTTATTTTATGCGGCAACCCATAGCAGCTTCTGTGCAGCTCCCTTTCCATGTCAATGAGCCAAATCTAGAGCTGGCTAGTGTGCCTGGAAGCTAATATGGAGGGCATTTGAATACAGCTGAAAGTCTTGGCATAGACCCAGTGGCTGGCTTATGGAGCTGCCTGGAAACTGATATACATAGCCCAACCAAGTCCTAGGGGCGTCTCAAGCGACGTGGAATTGGCGGAGAGTGTTGGCTATTGGAGTGACAGGTGGCACCTGAATCGAATGCAACGGACCGGAGTCAGGGTTTACGACAAGGGCAGGGGCCAGTAAGGGCAAGGGTTATGTGTGCGCGTGGAACTACAAGCGGACAACGGGTGACTCTGGGGTCCCCGCCCCCCAGAAGGGAGGGCTCCATCAAAAATGAACACAGGAGCAAGGATGGGGACCATGGAAATACTGGTTGTCCACATATTCAAGGCATCGTCCTCTATCTGGAGACCACACTCCTCCCCCAATTTCCACGGTTGACATGAGTTGCCACGGTTGAGTCTACGCAGGGAAGGTGAGAGGAAGGGGGTAAATTGAGTCTAATCTGCAAATCATTTCCAGCTAGTTGCCATGGGCTTGCTTGCCCCATGAAAATCGGAAATCATATATCATGTGCGCGTGGTTGTTGGTGGTTCAGGGGTGTGTAGGTGTGGTGGTGTTCAGGTGGTGTGTAGGTGTGTGATTGAGGCTACACAGGGAATCAATGTGATGGGTAGGGTGAAAATGGTGTCAGTCTAATCTGTGTATCATGTGAAGTTGTCACTAGCTGGCCTGCACCATGAAGAGCGGAGATCATGGAGAATGGGCTGTCTGGGCATTGGGGATTCATGGACGTGTAGTATTGGTGGTTCATGGGTGTGTAGGTGTTACTGTCCATGGGTGTGTAGGTGTTGGTGATCCATGGGTGCATGTTAATGATTCATGGGGAACATGCCCAGAGCTTTTCTTTTCGGCTACAAGGAGTAGCTTCTAGGCAAGCTCCATGAGCCAGCCACTAAAGTTGCACCCAAAATATACCAGCAGTTCTGGATATTACATCTTTGGACAGCTTCAAGGTGCATAGGTGTGTCAAGCTTGGCTAAATAGCAGTCGGGGGAGCTGCCTAGAAGCTGTTGCGTGTAGCTGAAAGCAAAGGGTAGCTATGTACGTAGACTAGTGGTCCAATAATGGCTAAACCGTGATGGAGGAGGAAAAAAAGTGCAGCAACACTACATCAAATGTTATGATGCAGAGGTCAAGGACAGCATACAAAGCCCACATAAACGCCAACATGAAGTCTTAAGTGAAGGCATGGCATATTTTCATATGCAAAAAGCTCAGATACTTAGTTAAATGGGACTCTCAATAGCAAGGCTGCGTGTTGCGCAAAACATTATAACGGCTCTCACCCACATCAGCTTCATTGTAAACAAGTCTAGTTGACAGGCAGCTTGCCCTCCTCGTCCATACGGGTAGCTATCCAGGCAGTGAGAAATCATCCAAGCCTGTCCCTCTGGTCACCTCCCAGCATGGCTGCATACTAGATATGGAACGCGGCGTGTCAAGAGATCGTCGAGACTCGTATAACATTCTCCTTGCGTAATTGTTGGATTCCCTAATTTTGTGCCAGAGTTGTGTCCGAGGCTTCATCTCTCCTCAACGTGGTTTTACCACAAAGTTTCAATCAGATCGCCGCATGCTTCGCCATCTATTGAGCCAGGAGCCCGTTTTTAACTTGCCCATCGAGGGAATGAACATGGTAGCCCTGGGCTGACGTTTTGAACTGCTTCATGAGAGGCCACTACAAAGTCCGAATCTCCAGCATACACGTTTCTGATGTGGAGTGCGTCAGTACGCACAATTCTTTTGTATCATGCTTCCAGCCCGGGTTCTACGGCTTCTCGCGCCTCAAGCCCGCCCATGTATATCCGTTGTGCGCTCGGATGCCTTGTGGTATCGTACTGGAGGTGGTAGCTTTGTAGTTTTGGTCTTGTGTTTCCTCGGTGTGTCCATGGAACTCCCAATGCTGGTGCTGGGGGTGTTGCAGGTGCTGAGCGTGAGACGACTCCAGCGGAAATGACTTGGAACTTCGAAAATATGCTCTTAATTAAAGAACCAACGTTCAACCAAGGTAATAGCTGACCCTGTGATCCCTTTGTCCTTAACTGCCACACTTACTGCCATCAACAGAGTTGCAGCCGTTTGGCATGGAGGCAGCTTTCCAGGAAAAACCTAACCTGAAATTCTTCCACTGCTCCTAGCCATGATCCAACCAAAAACAGGTCCACAGTAGCCAGGAGTTGGTTACCTTTTCAACTCTCGCTCAGTAGTTGATTTACTTCAGGTGTCCCAGCCGGAGGACGTTCAAGAACAGCCCCCAGCTGTTCCTTGCTGATTTGCAGCCAGCCCGGTCCTTGCCCCGTCCACTTAGCCATCGTAGCCAAGACGGACTTGATCTCCGACTTCACTACCAACCTTCGTCAAAGTCTAAGGAAAGGCAAGCACTGTGAGAAAGTCCCAGCTGCTTGAATTCCTCAATTAAAAAAGCTGTTGCTTGCCCAATTTACCCTCCAAACAGCTCCAATGCGTTCAATAGCTGGGACATGCACTTCTTCCATAAGAGCCTTGAATGGTGCTGCTCCAACCAGTCCCGGGGCAGACCAACTTCAAGGGAGAGACATGGTTCACAGTATCTTTATGACTCACAGTCTCTGAGCTTAGGCGCTGAGATGGCTTGTTGCACATTGATCAAGTGCACACCTCCAACCGATCAGCCAAGCGGTTACACCTAGCACCAACAAGCTGACCTTGTTGGCACCTGGCCCCCTGCTTCACTGGACCAAGGCACTGTTTGCCACTTCCTCACGCAGGGTTGGGCGTCTGAGTCATCATGAGCGAACAGAGCACCTCACATGCCAACAGTTCCCTGGAAGTAGAAGTTTTGCCATCTTAGCTCCGGCAAGTCCAGGCGTAGAATCCGCAAGTCGGGTTGTTGATAGCCCTTTCATGTCTATGTAGTAGAGAATCAGAAATGGCCTGGTGATACAAAGAAGTTGCAAGTTGTATGAGATAAGGTTATTAAAAACATAACCCCAAACGTTCATTACATTACATTGCTAGTCGTATTCATATTATGTCACCGTTTATCACCGCTCCTTATCATTCGCCACCGACCACCTCGCCACCCCTAGCCTACGCAGTCACGCAAATCGCCACCGCAACCGATCCAACCCCCTACACCCACACTTCTCAGGGTCCCGGAAAAGGGGGCGAATCCGCCCCCGCCCTCCCACCACCCCACCCCCGCCCCCCGCCCCATCCCCCACCCCCACCCCAACCCTCCTGCTTCCCCAAACCCCCACCCCCCGCCTCCCGCCCCCACCCCCACCCCACCCCCACCCCCACCCCACCCCCACCCCGCCCCCATCCCACCCCCACCCCACCCCCCCCCACCCCAACCCCCACCCCCTACCCCACCCCCGACATCACATCACACCAATCACCATCACCCATCAACCATCAACCATCACCATCACCATCACCATCACCATCACCATCACCATCACCATCACCATCCCCATCACCGGATCATCCATCACCATTCACCGATCACCATTCCTCACCATCACCCATCCCAGCACCAATCACCATCACCACTCCACCATTCACTCCATCACCCATCACCATCACCTCACCATCACCATCACCATCACCATCACCATACCATCACCACTCACCCTATCACCAATCACCTCATATCAGCCTCACTCACCATCACACATCGACCTATCCACCATCCCATCACATCCCATCACCAGTCACCATCACCATCACCATACCGATCACCATCACCATCACCCATCACCCGTATCACCGATCACCATCACCGATCACCTCACAATCACCATACCATCACCCAGCACCATCACCATCACCAGCACCAAATCACCATCACCTACCATCCACTCTCACCACTCACCATCACCATCATCATTCACCGATCACCATCACCATCCACCATCACCGATTCACCAATCACCTCCCAATCACCATCACCATCACCATCATTCATCACCATCACCATCACCACACCAATTCACCGATACCATCACCATCACCTTCACCGATCACCATCACCATCACGATCACCATCACCATCACCATCACCATCCTCATCACCCACCATCCCATTCACCGATCACCATCACTCCACCATCACCATCAGCCATCACCCATCACCCACGCATCCCGATTCACCATCACCAGTACAATCACCATCACCATCACCATCACCATCCCATCACCATCACGCATCACCATCCACCATCACCAATTCACATCACCATCCACCATCAGCCATGTGCTACCGATCACCGATCAGCCATCACCATCACCATCACGCATCCAATCACCGATCACCATCACCATCACCGAATCACCATCGACATCACCGAATCGATCATCACCCATCAACCAATCACCATCACCGATCCCCATCACCATCCCATCACCATCACATCCACCAGTCACCATGCACCATCACCGGATGCAACGCATCACCGATCACCATCACCACATTCACCATCACCGATCACCAGTCACCATCACCCAGTCACCATCACCATCACCAATCACCATCACCATCACTCACCATTCACCATCACCTATACACATCACCATCACCGCATTCACCATGCACCAATCACCTCACCGATCCCATGCACCATCATCGATCTACGATCACGCATCCCAGTACCATCACCGAGCACCATCACCATAGCCATCACATTCGACCTATCACCATTCACCATACCATCACATGCACCATCACCATCACCATCACCTATCACCCATCACCGCATCGACCATCACCATCGACCTCACCCATCCCATCAGCCATCCACCATCACCATCACGCAATCACCATCACCATCACCATCACCGATCCCATCGACCATCCCGATCGCCATCACGCATCACCATCACCATCGACCATCACCACTCAACCATCACCATCACCATCACCATCACCCATCACCATCACATCACCATCACCCATCACCATCACCATGCACCTCACCATCACCATCACCATCGCACCATGCCGATCACATCACCATCACCATCACCAATCACCACTCACCTCACCATCACCATCACCCATTTCACCATCACCGATACCGATCACCATCACCATCACCGTCACGCGATCAGCCAGTCACCATTCACCATCACCTACCATCAACAATCACCATCACGCATCACCATCACGTGATTCACCGTCCACCAGTCACCGATCCCATACACCATCACCATTCACCTATCACATCACCATCCCATCACCATCACCATCACCATCACGCTCATCACCATCACCATCACCGATCACCAGATCACCATTTCACATCACCATCACCATCACCATCACCATCACCATCACCATCCCCATCACCATCTACCGATCACCATCACCATTCACCTATTCACGTCATCTACCATCACCATCACCGATCACCAATCACCATCACCATCACCATCACATCACCCATCACCATTTCACCATCACATCACCGATCACCATCACGCATCACCATCCACCATTTCACCATTCACCATCACCGATCACCATCACCAGATCACCATCACCATCACCATCACCGATCAGCTCGATCACATCACGATCACCATCACCATATCACATCACCATCACATCAGCGCATCACCATCACCATCCCATCACCATCACCATCACCATCAGCCATCACCATCACCGATCACATCACCATCATCCCATCACCATCACCATCACCATCACAAATCACCATTCACATCACCATCCACCATCACCATCACCCATCCACCATCACCATCGCCATCACCATCAGCCGGATCCACCATCACCATTCACCGATCACGCGTCACCGATCACCACCGAACATCACCATCCCGATCACAATCACCCATTCGCCATCCACCAGCACCAGCACCGAAGCACCAGCACCAGGCACCAGCACCAGGCACCAAGCACCAGCACAAGCACCAGCACCAGCACCAGCCAGCCAAGCACCCAGCACCAAGCACCAGCACCAGCACGAGCACCAGCCACAGCACAGCACCAGCACCAGCACGCAGCACCAGCACCAGCCCGCACCAGCACCAGCACCAGCACAGCACCACACAGCACCAGCCACCAGCACGCAGCACCAGCACGCATGAGAGGCGAGCGCGGCGGACCAGCACCAGCACTCAGCACCAGCCACCAGCACCAGCACCAGCACCAGCACCAGCGAGCCAGCAGCCAGCAGCCAGGCACCAACCAGCACCAGCACCAGCAACCAGCACCCAGCGACGAAGCACCGAGCACCAGCCAGCCACCAGATCACCATCAGCAGCATACGAATGGCTGGCATAGGATGAATGGATTTTTGGAATGTAAATGTTACGCCTGCCAATGCAAATCCGCGCTCATTCAAAAACCCATCCTTGGTATGTGGCGCATGCGCCACTGGGCAGCTTCCAAATTTTGGGCTCATGCCCCTACGAAGCCCAAGATCATATCGCACGCTTATTCTGTATCCTCAAGGATTCGTACTTGATCTGTTTGAAAGTCAAGAACAACGTAAAAAGATATCGCAAACGATAAAAATGATATTTTGGCTGAATAGGCACCCACCTAGCCCCTAAATGAAACCAGCGTTTGGATATACTGCCTTGTTTATTTGAGGTTGCCGGTGTATCTTATACCACAAGCTGACCCTTCCTTGTTGCATGCACGAGATTTGTATTCTTGGGAATGCGCCTTTTCTCGCGCTACCACGATTATGCTTTGTTTTCTCTATTTCTAGTAAAAAAAAAAAAACATGTTACCTTTCATCTATGAGAATGGGATGTACACTGTAGGCACGATATGGCATGTTTCTTTGAAGAACATTTCTTTTCGATACCGAAAACATTGAATCAATATTGATTTTTACTAACCGATCGGCGAAGGCAGGCCAAAATCAGAGGGTTATTCCGACCTTGTCCCTTTGTTTCCAAACCAGTTTCGATGAAAGGGTTCCCTGATTGGTACATCCCCAAAAACGGTTTGTGTAAGCACGAGTTTCTTTCCCATTGTACTTAGACCCTGGTTTTAATTTGTATTGTGTAGTACATATATGTCCAAGGAAAGTGGTAACATTTCGTCCGGCCTGGAAATTCGGTAGAAACATGCTGCGCAAGGCTGCTTCTTCCCCCACAATTGAAGTTTATTTCTGGACGGAGTAATGTCTACGGTTAGTACAGCACTTACTGAGCAAGCGGCATAAGTTATGGAGCATGTTGCATAGTTTATGAATATGCGTATACCGGTATGATTTCTTGGCTTTTGTAGATGCAGCTAAGCCCCCTCCCCCCCCGGCCCCCCCCCCCCCCCCCCTTCCGCATTATCATTAAAGCTTCAGTTCAGTTTTCTCGATTGAAGTGGTAACGTATGAGGTCGTGCAATAAGAAGTGTAACATGTGCGTAATTATGTAGTTAAGTATGCCTGTGCGTTATTTTGTGTGGGTTGGTACATGAAGACACAAAAGCTCAGGTGTGGCGGAATTCCAGTGCACATCGGAAGAAAGACTTGGTTTCTCTTGGTTAGATGGGCGCACTTTTGCATCCCCTTGTAGGCATGGCGTCCTCCTATCCCTTTGTAACACGTGGACATATTTATGCACGTCAGTGCGTAGTATGGGGGATTAGCGTGCGGCAGCACGCTGGCATTGGGAGCTCAGGATGGGTGACCACCTGCATGGGGCTCGATGCAGGTCGACCACCTGCGGTATGGGGCTTGAAGCATGGGGACACTCACTGATGGGGTCTTAAGCATGGGGTCCCCCACCTGCATGGGGGGCTTCATGGCGATGGTCACCAACCTGAATGGTCGGGCTCAAGCATGGGTGACCGAATGCATGGGGCGCATGCATGGATCACCACCAACGTGGGGGCTCTAACATGGGTCACCACCTGCAATGGGCTTCATGCATGGGTTCACCACCTGCATGAAGGCGTCACATGGTCACCAGCACTGCATGGGGCTCAGGCATGTGTGTCACACCTGCGCGACTGGGGGCTCAAGCATGAGGTTACTACATGCATGTGGGCGTCAAGCATCAGTACACACCTGCAGGAGCGTAATATGCATGGGTCACCACCGTGCATGGGGGCTCAGACATGGGTCACCACGCGCTGCATGGGGGCTCAGGGCATAAGTCACACTGCAATGGGGGCTACGCTGCATCAGGTCAGCCACCTGCATGGGTAACTCTTGCATGGGCATCAGACATTGGTCACCACGGAGTGTCGATGGGGGCGGTGGCAGCATGTGTCACCACCTGCGATGGGGCTCAATCATGTGAACACCACCTGCATGGTGGCTCAGGCATGGGTCACCAACTGCGATGGTGGCTTATACATGGGTTCTACCACCTCATGGGGGCTCCATACATGAGTCACCAGCCTGCATGAGGGCTCAAGCGATGAGTCACCACCAGCATAGGGCGCTCAAGATGAGTCCCCTTGCATGTGGGGCTCACTGCATGAGTGACCCCTGCATGGGGGGCCTCAGGGCATGGGTCACCACCTGCAATGGGCTCAGGCATTGGTCACACCTGCATAGGGATTTCTCTCTCTG
>CM039462.1:47862600-47890277 GCA_022414725.1 Microglena sp. YARC | reverse complement strand
ACCAAATGAACTCACCGAGTGTGCCACCTCGCGCCACCACTCATCTCACCCCGCCCAACCTCATCCCACCACTGCCAATCACCCCACCCAACCCCACCCCACCTAACCATTTTGGAACCCTTACCCCACCCACAACAATTTCCACATAGTCTCACGCTCGCCCCACTCACCCCACCACCTCACCAATTCTAACCTCACCCTCAACCCCTACGGCAACAATTCTCCTAGTCTCCCACCTCTCCCCACTCACCCCACCCACCTCACCAATTCTAACCTCCACCCCACCCCACCCAACAATCTCACATAGTCTCCACCTCGCCCCACTCACCCCACCCCACTCACAATTCTAAACCTCACCCCACCCCGACCAACAATTCTCACATAGTCTCCAACGCTCGCCCCACTCACCCCACCCCAACCTCACCCAATTCTACCTCACCCCACCCCACCAACAATTCTCACAAGCTCCCCCAACCTCGCCCCACTCACCCCACCCCACCTCACCAATTCTAACCTCACCCACCCCACCAACAATCTCCACCATAGTCTCCACCTCGCCCCACTCACCCCACCCCACCTCACCGAATTCTAACTCACCCCACCCCACCAAAACAATCTCACATAGTCTCCACCTCCGCCCCACTCACCCCACCCCACTCTCACCAATTTCTAACCTCACCCCACCCCACCAACAATTCTCACATAGTCTCCACCTCCACCCCCGAGAAATGAATCTGTGCAGGCCGTTGTTGTGAGTGCCACGTCTGATGCCAGCATGCGCATGTAGTGCACACCCACCCCTTTACCCCACCAACAATTCTCAGCCTTAGCCTCCATCTGCCCCAGTCATCTCCAGAGGAATGTAGGGGTCTTCAGCACCCCTTTCTGCAACCTTTTGTCACCCCTTCACCATAATGCACCCTTTCAAGCCAAGTAAAAGGAAGCCGACGCTCACCCCACCCCACCCTACCCCCACCAAACAATTCTCACCAGCCTCCATCTCGCCCAGTCATCTCCAGAGAATGTAAGGGTGTCTCAGCACCCCTTTCTGCAACCTTTGTCAACCCCTTCCACCCATAATGCACCCTTCAAGCCAATAAAAGGGAGCAACGCCTCAGCCCGCACCCCACCCTACCCCACCAATTCTGCACCCCACCCCACGCCAACCCAATACCACCCCATCCAGGTCCCTACCAATGCCTTACCCCATCCCACCACCCCGCCAATTATCACCTAGTATCCTCCCACCCACAACCCTAACCCCCTCACCCCAAACCCCTGAACCCTACCCCAACCAATGCTAACCTCACCCATGAACTCCACCGAGTGTCCACCTCGCCCCACTCCACGCACCCCACCCAACCTCATCCCACCACTCCCAAACTCACCCCACCCCACCCCACCAATTAACCACCGAGGGTCCACCTCGCCCCACGCATCTACCTGACGAATGATCCATCAGGCACGTATGTAGTGATGCCACGTCTGAATGACGGGGCATGAACATTAGTGCCGAGGGACAAAAAGGTGGCGTGGGGGCTTGAGGTGAGTAGAATAATCTCGCAGACAGCACAGTCGCAAGCATATAGTTGATTACTTACTACAACTGCTTTTTTCATTTTGCACACTTCTCCACACATTCCAATCACCACCCCTGCCACCCACACTTGCGTGATCTTGTCCAGCGTCAATCAAATCCAGTAGATGTGAGGCCAGCTTTCTCAAAACAGTAGCACACTATATCACCACTTTGCCACACATCAATCAGCAGCCATCACACTCACACTTTATCACACTTTACCACACATTAATCAGCAGCCTGCACTCACACTTTATCACACTTTGCCACACATCAATCAGCAGCCTGCACTCACACTTTATCACACTTTGCCACACATCAATCAGCAGCCGTGCCACTCACCACTTTATACACACTTTTAGCCCACACATCCAATCAGCAGCCTGCCACTCACACTTGGTGATTTTGTCAGCCGTCAATCAGAATCCAGACAATCGTAATTCCCGAATCTCAAACCGAAATCACACATTAATACTACACCCCTGCACTCACACTCTGTCACACTTTGTCACACATCAATCAGCAGCATTGCTCTCACACTGTCGTGATCTTTGTCGGCGTCAATCAAGTCCCAGAAGAGTGCGGAGCGACATAGAGCCCAGGGACCTGCACTTGATCACACTTATCCACACTTTGTCACACATTCAATCACCACCTGCACCCACACTCTGTCACCACTTTGCCACACATCAATCACCACTTTGCACCCACACTCTGTCACACTTTGTCACACATCAATCATCACCCTGACAGCCTGTACTCACACTTCGTGATCTTGTCAGCGTCAATCAAATCCAGACGATCGTACAGCGCCAGGATCTGTACCGCACTCAAAGTGTACAGCAGGTGGGGGTCGTTTCTAGCAGAGCCTCCGAAACCACCATTCTCATGCTGGCAGGACTGTCAACCCAATATAGCTGTCTCATCCATCTCATCTAGTCTTCCCAGTAGGTGCATGGCTGCGGGTGGTTGGTGTGGTGTGGTGGGTGTGGTGTATGTGTGGGGTTAGGGGTGCAGGGGGGCTCAGGCTTGGTGGTAGGAGGCAGCGAAAGGCGGGTAGCCAGGAGGCGGTAGGTGGTGGTGGAGTGTGTGTGTGTGTGATGGCGGCGGGGGGGGGGGGGGGGCAAAATTCCACCATATGCTCATGCTGCAGGACTGAACCATTCCAATATAGCTGTCTCATCCATCCATCTTAATCTTCCCAGTAGGTGCGATGGCTGTTGTGTGTTGTGTGTGTGTGTATGGTGTGGTGTGTGCTATTGCTGCGTGGTGTGGTGTTGGTGTGATGTGTGTATGTGTGATGTGGTGTGCGTGTGGTGAGGGTATGTGGTGGTAGGGGTTACAGGGCGAATGAGGCTTGGTGTTAGGCGGCGCAAAAGGAAGGGATGGATGGCAGTGGGTGTGGTGTGTGTGTTTGTGTTTGTGTGGCTGATGGGCGGGGGGGGGGGGGGGGGGGCGGGTCTACTATTCTCATGCTGGTAGGGACTGAAGCCACTCCAAATAGCTGTCTGATTCCAATCTAATATAATCTTCACAGTAGGTGCATGGCTGCGTGGTGCGTGTGGTGTGGTGTGATGTTTGTGCGGAGATGTTTGTGGTTTGGTGTGGTGGTGGTGTGTGTTTGTGGTGAGATGTGTGATGTGGTGGTGCGTGTGGTGTGTGTGGTGTGGTGGTGTGGTGTGGTGGTTTGGGTGCTCAACCCATCCACCCTAACAACTTAACAACGCACCCCTCTCAACTATCACCCCCTCTCACGCTTCACCCCTAACAAATTAACAACGCACCCCTCTCAACTCTCACCCCTCTCAACTCTCACCCCTCTCAACTCTCACCCTTCTCACCTCTCACCCTTCTCAACTCTCACCCTAAGAACTATATCCTCTTAATAACTCCCCTCCTCTATCAACTGCTCTCCCCTCTCACCCCTCTCAACTCTCACCCTAACACTCCATCCTCAAGGTAGCTGCCTAGAAGCTGTTGCTTGTTAGCTGATAAGAAGAAGCCTACTGTTGGCGTCGCAAGCGACACAGTAAATTTTGCGGAGAGTGTTGGCAACGGAACGTCAGTGCAACGAATAAAGCTGAACCAAGCGAAGTTATGTACGCGCCGTTGGGCCTGACGTGTCGCCGGCTTCAAGTCATTCAGTCAGACAAAACGACAAAATGGGTAAACATGGGGCTCCCGCCCCCTTGAAGAGGGGCTCTGCCAAACAAACCACTCAGACTTTGAAAAACAAATCGCCATGTCATCTAAGTCTCCCTTCCCAACCCAACCAATACCAGGTAGGAACTCAGTGGCAACCGGTTGAGAGCTGACGAAGCAGCAAGTTATTATGAGACAGCTGCTGACGTTAGGCGTCGCTCGGCGGACAGACGGGACAACACAGACAACGGAGGTGATGCTCACTCCCCCAGGAGAGGAGGGGGGGGCGCCACCCAAACGTGCCTACCTGTTCATCCCAGTACAAACATTCACTCCAGAAAGTGCTACTGTGGCGCAATTCCATTTCTCTGTATTCTGCCGCACAGAGAGGGAAGGGGCACAGGCAATGAATGAGATGTCCAATACCACAATTATCAAATCTTTCAATACCTCAACATCAATTCAATACATCAATATCGCATAATTCAATACACATAATACCAATTTAACAATACCATCAAATCTCCATGCGTCAATACCAATCATCGAACCATCCAATACCAACATCAATACAATACTTCAATATCAATCTCAACATAAATATCAATACCTCAATACCAATATCAATTACAATACCAATATCAATACACAATACGATACAAGCCTCAATAGAATATCTACCATCAATAGGAATATCAATACACGTAACCAATATCTAATAGCAATACGAATGATCAATACGAATTTCCCATACCATCCAATAGGAATATCATACCATCATACCAATATCATTTACCACCAATGACAAATTCAATCACGAATATACAATACCTATCAATGAGGAATATCAATACCATCAATACCAATATCCAATCCACCAATACGAAAATGATTCAATACGAATATCATACCAATCACATTACCAATATCAATAACCATCGATAGGAATATCAAATCTCCTCGCTCTCTCTCTCAATACCATATACCCCTCATCCATACCCATCCGATCCTCTCTCGATATCAATACCATCAATACGATATTCAATTACCCTCAATACCAGTATTCCAATTACCACAATACGAATATCAATACCAGTCGATACCAATAAATCATCCAAACACAATATCATAACATCATCTATCGAATATCAATACCATCAATACAAATATCCAATACCATCAATACCAATATCCACACAATACAATACCAATATTCACGGATACAATCTCATACGAATATATCAATCCGATCGACCCATCTCAAATACCATTCAATACCAATATCAATACCATCAATACGAATTCAATACCATCAATACCAATATCAATACCATCGATCAAATCGGAATATCAATACCATCCAATAGGAATATCAATACCATCAATACCAAATCAATACACGATCTCAATTTACGCAAATTCAATACCAATACCAATCATCATCGATCTCAATACGGAATATTCAATACCATCCATACCAATTGACAATACATTCAATACGAATATCAATTACCACTCAAATACCTAATACCAAAATTATATTTCGAATACCATTGATCTCAATTACGCAAATTCACCGATCAATACGAATATCAATCTCAATACCAATCTCAAATACCATTCAATTACCAATATCCTAAATCGATCTCATACAATATCAATTACCAATCAATAAAAATATCAATATCAAATACCAATATCAATTACATCCAATACCATATCAATCCATCGATTCTCAATACGAATAAATCAATACCATCAATACGAATAAGATTTCGAATCAATACCTCAATACGAAACTATCATATCCATCAATCCAATATCCGAAATACCACAATCACGATCTCTACATCAATACCAATACGAATACGAAATCAATAACAATGGAAGTTTATCAATATAATAACCAATATACCAATACCACTCATCTCAATACGATATCAATACCTCAATGACGAATGTCAAATATCCAATACCAATACCATCGAATTATACCTCAATAATCCCAATACGAATATCACGAATACTTCAATACAATAGTCATACATCGATCTCAATACGGAGATTACCATCAAACGAATTCGAATACCATCCGAATACAAATATCATCGATACGCAAATTCTAATACCCTTCCAATCTCGAAGTCAGATTACCAATATCAATTACCATCAATTAGAATATCGATACAATTACCATTCATGATCTCACGATATCAATTACCATCAATACCCATCAATACACAATATCAAGTACCAAATCGATCTCAATACCAATTCAATAACCATCAATACGATAATCAATACCATCATTACCAATATTCGAATACCCATCGATCTCAATACTGAATATCCAATACCATCGACTCAATAGGGAATATCCAAGATTACCATCAAAGTACCAATATCAATACCATCGAATCTCAATACGAATATCCAATACATCAATAGGAATAATCAATACCTCAATACCGAATATCTCAATACATTATCTCAATACGAATAATCATACCATCATAACGTACGAATAATTCAATACCATCAATACCAATATCAATACCATCAATACGAATATCAAACATCCGATCTCAATACGAATATCAATACCATCAAAATACAAATATCAATTACCATCAATAACCAATTAGCGATACCATCAATACCAATATCATACCATCGATCTCAATACGCAATATCAATACCCATCAATACGGATATCAATAACCATCAATTACCAATATCAATACATCAATACGAATATCATACCATCAAATACCAATACTCCAATACATCGATTCAATCACGATAATCAATCACATTCATACGAATATCAATACCATCAATAGCATATCAATACCATCGATCTCAATTGACTGATCAATACATCAATACGAATATCATACCATCAATACAATTCAATACCATCGATCTCGAATGTCGAATTAATCAATACCATCAATAACGAATTTCAATACCATCAATTACCAATATCATACCACTCCATCTCAATACGAATATCCACTCACATCATACGGAATTCAATCCATCGATGACCATGATAGGGTCAATTACCCATCGATCCTCACCACGATAAATTCAATACCATCAATAGGAATATCAATACCCTCAAATACCAATAGTCAATACCAATCGTCTTCATATACGAATATCAATACCATCTAATACGAATATCAATAACATCAGATACCAAGTTCCTAATACATACGTTCTCAATTACGAATATCAATACCGATGCCAGATGATTCGTGAATATCATTCATACCATTCAATACAACTATCGAGATACCATCAGATCCATCCGATACTCAATACATTACCATACAATACTATATCAAATACCATCAAATACGAATATCCAATACATCAATTTCCGAATATCAATACCACTCGATCTCAATACGAATATCAATACCATCAATACGAATTCCTCCATCCACATACCCAATATCGAATGCCATCGATCTCTCTCGAATTATTCAAATACCATCAATACGTATCAATACCTTCAATACCAATCATCCATACCACTCAATCCTAACCAATACGAAATCTCCAATACGATACGAATCAATAATACAATATACCCATTACCCAATAATTCATGATACCATCGATCGGTCATATTACGACTATCAATAACCCATCAATGACGAATATCCTAAATATCCATTCAAAAAAATACCAATATTCAATACCATCGATCTCAATACGAATATTATCTCCCCATTATTATGTAACCAAATTTTTATCCTGTAATACGATATTCAATACATCAATACCAATTCAATTACCATCGATCTCAATACGTAATATCAATACCATTCAATACGAATTATTCAAATTACCATCAACTACCAATATCTAATTACCAATCTCAATACGAATATCCCCAGATTACCATCAATACGAATTCAATACATCAGTACATATCATATTAAAAACAATGACCCATCGATCTCAATACGAATATAAATACATTCAATACGAATTCCATTACCATCAATTACCAAATATTCAATACCATCGATCTTCAATGATATCTAATTTACCATCAATGACGAATAATCAATACCATCAATTACCAATATCAATACCATAGATCTCAATTACGAATATCAATACCATCAATTACGAATATCAATACCATCAATACAAATCAATACATCGATCTCAATACGAATATTCAATACCATCAATAGGAATATCTAAATACCATCAGATTACCAATATCCTGAATCCATCTCGACTCATACGAATATCAAAATACCTCGGAATAGGAATATCGAATACATCAACCAATATTTCACCATACCATTGAATCTCCTTCAATACGAATATCAATACCTATCAATACGAAATATCGTTAATTACCATCGGAATACATGATCAAATACCATCAATACCAATATCCATAACATCGAGCTCATACGAATATCGAATACCCATCAATACAAATATCAATACCATCAATACAATATCAATACCATCGATACTCAATCATCAATACATGCTGATCTCAATCAATTGATTCAATACCATTCAATACGAATATCAATACCATCAATACCGATATTTCAATTAACCATCAATACGATATCAATCCTATCATATACCAATTATCAATACCATCGATTCCAATTAATCGGGGGGGGGAATTTATTCCCCAAAAATCATCAATACCGAATACAATTACCAATCATACCAATATCAGGAATACCATCAGATCTCAATAGGGAATATCAACACCATCATACGAAATATCAATACCATCTAATACCAATATTCTATCAATACCATCGATCTATCAAACCATCAATACGAAAATCTTATACCATACCTACCAAATAATCGATCCGATCTCGAATACGAATATCATAAATTACCATCGTACGGACCATCAATTACCCAATATCAATACCATCGATACCTCAATACGAATACAATACCGATTGAAATAGATTTATCAATACCATCATCCCTCATATCAATACCATCGATCTCAATACGAATATCAATACCATCAATAACGAATATCAATACCATCCAATACCAATATCGGAATACCATCGATCTCAATACGGAATATCAAATACCATGCGAATACGAAATTATCAATACCATCCAATTACCAATATCAATACCATGCGATCTCAATGACGAATTATTCAATACAAATAGGAATACGAATATCCCAATAACCATCAATACCAATCAATACCATCGATCTCAATCGAATGCTCAATACCATCAATAGAATATCAATACCATAATACCAATACAACACCCAATAATCTCAATACGAATATCAAAAATATCATACCTTCAATAGCGAATATCAATACCATCAATACGAATATCAATACCATCAATACCAGATATCCATAACATCGATCTCAATTACGAATTCTCGATCAATACGATCAATACCTATCAAATACGGGAATATCAATACCATCCAATTACCCAATATCCAATACAATACCAATACATCGATCTCCATACCCAAATCGAATTCCAATACCCTATCAATATCAATACCATCGATTAATATCGAATACCCGATCTCAATCGAATATCGAATACGTACCATCCCCATTACGAATATCAAAAATTATATCCAATACCATTAATAACGAATATCAAATACCATCAATACCCAATAATTCAATACCATCGATCCTCAATACGAATTAAAATACCCATCAAATTATTTCAAATACCATCAATACCCATCAATACCATCGATCTCAATTACAATATCAATACCAAATTAACGATATCGAATAACGCATCGAAAACGATACAATACCATGAAATAGCGACCACAATACCATCGATCTCAATACCAATAACAATACGAATGTCAAATACCATCGAATACCAATATCCAAGACATCGATCTCAAACTACGAATATCAATACATTCAGTTACGCAAATTATCGAATACCCATCAATAAACCAAGATCAATACCAATCGCAAATCTCGAATACGAATATCAATACCACAATACAATATCAATACCAGTCATACCAATATCAAATTTACCATCGATTCTCAATTCGAATATCAGGATACCATCCAATCAATACCATCAATACCAAGATATCATACATCTCAATACGAATATTCAATACCATCAATACGAATATCAATACCATCAATACCAATATCAATACCATCGAAATACGAATATCAATACGCATCAATAGGGAATATCCAATCAATCAATACCAATATCAATTACCATCGATCTCAATACGAATATCGAATACCATCAATACGAAATATATGCAAATACCAATCAATACCATCGATCTGCAATATCAATTTTACCATCGGATCTCAATACGAATATCCAATACCATCAATAACAAATACAATACCATCCATATCAATTACCATCGATCTCAATACGAATACCATCATGCTCCAATACCATCAATACGAATTACCCAATCAATACATCAATATCAGCAATACCAATATCAATACCATCGATCTCAATACGAATATCAATACCATCAATACGAATATCAATACCATCAATCCCAATATCAATACAATATCCAATACGAAATCATCCATCAATAGATATCTCCATTTCAATACGAATATACAATGACCATCAATACGGAATATCATACAATACGAATATCATACTCAAATACCAATATCAATACCATCATCTCAATACGAATCAATACCATCAATACGAATATCAATACCATCAATACCAATATCAATACCATCGATCTCAATACGAATATCAATACCATCAATACGAATATCAATACCATCAATTACCAATATCAATACCATCATCTCAATACGAATATCAATACCATAATACGAATATCAATACCATCGATTCTCAATACGAATATCAATACCATCATCTCATACAATATCAATACCAGTCAATACGATATCAAACCATCAATACCAATATCCATAACATCGATCTCAATACGAATATCAATACCATCAATACGAATATCAATACCATCAATACCAATATCAATACCATCAATACGAATACAATCCATCAATACCATATCTCTACCAATACGAATATCAATACCATCAATAGGAATATCAATACCATCAATACCAATATCAATACCATCGATCTCAATACGAATATCAATACCATCAATAGGAATATCAATACCATCAATACCAATTATCAATTACCATCGATCTCAATACGAATATCAATACCATCAATACGAATATCAATACCATCAATACCAATATCAATACCATCGATCTCAATACGAATATCAATACCATCAATTACAATGGCACAGGCAATACCAATATCCATACATCGATCTCAATCGAATATCAATACCATCATACAACGTAATATCAATACCATCAATACCAATATCAATTACCATACATTACATTCCAATACAAGATCAATACCATCGGATCTCAATACGAATATTCCATCAATACGAATATCAATACCATCAACCAATATCCAAAACCATCAAACGAATTACGAATATCAATACCAATATCAATACCCATCCGATCTTCAATACGAATATCAATACCATCAATACGAATATCAATACCAATCAATACCAATATCGCCAATACCATCGATCTCAATACGAATATCAATACCATCAATACGAATATCAATACCATCAATACCAATATCAATACCATCGATCTCAATACGAATATCAATACCATCAATACGAATATCAATTACCGATCAATACCATTCACCATTCTGAAATACCATCTGTCTTCGAATATAAAATACCATCAAATATCGTGAATATCAACACCATGTCTCAATACAATATCAATACATTCAATACGAAGTAGGTCAATCAATACCAATTATTCAATACCATCGATCTCAATACGAATATCAATACCATCAATACGAATCAGATTCACCATCAATACCAATATCAATACACATCATCTCAATACGAATATCAATACATCAATAGAATCTCAATACATCAATACCAATAGCAATACCACGATTCTCAATACGAATATCAAATACCATCAATACGAATACAAATCACCATCATACCAATATCAAACCATCGATCTCATAACGAATATCATACCATCAATACGAATATCAATACCAGTCACATACCAATATCATACCATCGATCTCAAACAATCATCAATACCATCAATACGAATATCAAAAATACCAATTACCAAATCAATACCAGTCCGATTCAATAGCGAATATCAATACCATCAAAGGAATATCAATACGATCGCAAATACCTAATATCAATTACCATCGATCTCCATACGAATCATACCATCATAGAATTACATACCATCACCATATTTAATATACGAATCCCAATTACCATCAATCCAATATCAATACCTCCAATATCCATACATCGATCCATATACGAATAATCAATACCATCAATATACGAATATCATACCATCAATACCAATATTCAATACCAGCAATACCATCCATCGATCATCACCATTCAATACCATCAATACCAATATCAATACCATCGATCTCAATACGAAATCAATGATCAATACGAATCTCCATCAATACCAATATCAATACCATCGCATCTCAATACGGAATATCAATACCAAAATACGAATATCGAATAACCGATACCAATCAATAACCATCGAGTTCAATAACGAACATATCAATACCATCAATACGAATATCAATACATCAATACAATATCAATTCCCATCGACTCAAGAATAATACCGAATATCAATACCATCAATACGATATCAATACCACCAGATGACCAATATCAATACCGATCTGCCAATACGAATTCATTACCATCAATACGATATCAATACAATCGAATACCAAATACCAATAATCATCGATCCAATATCAAATTACCATCGATAGGAATATCAATACCATCGAATACCAATATCCCCATCGATCTAATACGAATATTCAAACATTACTCAATCAATATCATGACCATCGGAATACATATCCTCAATACGCAATACATTCCACCACATACCATCAATACCGGAAATCAATACATCATACCAATATCATTACCATAGATTCTCAATACGAATATTCAATACCATTCAATACAATACGAATATCAATACCATCATACCAATATCAATACGATCTCTCAATACACCATCAATACGAATCATCAACATATCGAATACCATATCTAGAATTTCCATAATCAAACCCATCAATACCAATATTCACTACCATACGTCGATGATTATATCTCAATACGAATATCATAATACACATCAATAACAATATCAATATCAATTACCATGATCTCAATACGAATATCAATACCATCAATACGAATATCAAATACGCAATATCATCAATACCAATTATCAATATATACATCAATACCATAATCCATCGATCAAACTCATACTATAAACTCTCTCAATACCATCAATACCAATATCAATACCATAGAATAATATCATACCATCAATACGATACAATACATCATCGAAATATCACAATATTCTAATACATCATACCATATATCAATACCATCCGACCAAATATCAATACCATTCAATACCATATCAATACCGAATACCATCGATCTCCAATACGAATATCAATACCATCATAGGAATATCAATTATCAATAGGAATATCCCACAATATCCAAAATCATACATCGATATCTCATACCAATATCAATACCAATCAATACCAATAATCAATACCATCGATCTCAATACCTAATTATCGAAATACCATCAAACGAATATCGAATACCCATCAATACCAATATCGAATTACCATCGATATACCAAATATTCAATACCATATCAATTACGAATATCAAACACCATCATAGAATGTACCCAATACAATTTAATACCAAGTATCAATACCAATCAAAACGAAATATCAATACCATCAATACCAATATCAATACCCATCCCATCTCAATACGAATATCAATACCATCAATACGAATATCAATACCATCAATTACCAATATCAATACCATAGACATCCACTCCCAATTCACAAATATCAAATACCATCCAATACGAATATCAACTACCATCAGTCACGAATATCAATAACCATCCAACCAAATCATATATCGTTATCTCAATACCAATTCTATTACATCAATACAATAGTCTCTAATATGCAGTACCAATATCTCTCGGTATAAAATACCATCAATCGTCAAATACGCAATATATCAATTACCATCAATACGAATATCAATACATCAATACCGCCTGATGCGATAGATGCCATCTCGATTCTCATACGAACTATTCAAAATTACCATCAATAGAATATCTACATATCATCCATACAATATTCAAAATACGATCGAATCTCAATACGGCATATCTAAACTACAAATATTTCAATACCAATTCAATACCAGAAACTCTCACATATACCATCATCTCATACGAATAATACCATCAATACGAATATCATATACTCCCTAATCCAATATGTCCATAAGTCTCTCGGAGACTGATCAATCTATCTCTAATTTCGAATCAATATCCATCACATTACGAATTATCATCCATCATAACTGAATATCCAATATTCCATATACCAATCGATCAATACGAAATGATCACATTAGCCATCAAATACGAATATCTAATACCATCATACACAATGTCACGAACTCACATATCTCAATACGAAATAAATACCATCAAACGAATAGGCAATCATATCCAATCAATACCACAATATCAATAACCAATACCCTAATCAACCATCGATCTCCATTCCGTAATATCCAATACATCCAATAGCAATTACCAAATTACCCAATACCCAATACCCAAGATCGAATACCCAACCATATGCATATGAAAATTCAACATAACCCGGAACATACAATTAAGCCATCCAATAAACGGATATGATCCCAATAACCAATCCCATCAATACGAATACATCAAATAAATATCTCATGGAATTACACATCGAACCGAATATTCTACCATCCAATACACGAATAAATCAATAATACAATATAAACAATAGTCCCAAAATGATACCCACCCACCAATCATGCACTAACTATCCTTAACAAACCATATCTCAATACCATCAATACGATATACCACATCAAAATTCCCTCCAATAACCAACCATATCAATTTACCCAAGATATCGTCAACTTACGATCTCAAATTACACGACATATACCTAATACCACCCAATCACACGAAATATTCACATTAATCTAAATAACCATCCCAAATTCCCATAACAATCATATCACCCAACACTCAATAATACGAAATACCGAACACCATCAATCCGGAAATTAACATACCATCAATACCAATCATCAATACCATCATATCACCATCAATACAATATCAAGACATGACCAATCCATACTCATCAATTAACCATAACCTCATTACGCAATATCAATACCCCACATATACGATCAATCCAATACGAATCGATATCAATACCATCCAAAACCAATATCAATACCAACCACAATAAAAACCAATCAATCAATACCATCAATACGCACCATCAATATACCAATAATTCAAAACAAATACATGACAATATTCCCCAAATAAGCCCATATCCAATACCAACGTAATATCTATAACCCCTATCCAATACCCAATACTCAACTTACCACCCCGTAGAACAATTCTGCCCAAAACGTAACTCAACTCCAATCGGACACATAATCAAAGTCCCATACCAAATACTCAATAATCACAACACCAAATACGAATTCCAAAATCAAATCCAATCTGATATATCAACCTCTACGAATAGTCTAACACACCCAATCTCATAACACTTCCAGGACAAAATGATAACATACAATAAACCATCACGAAATCTCAATAAACGAATAATAAACCAATAATCAAAATATACTCAATTCATGACCCGGAATATCTTAATTCTACCATCCAAATATAACCCCAAAGATAATTCAATAAAATACCCATCAATAATAACCCCATTTCAAATCAAACCATAGGAATACCCCCAATACATCCCCTACACCAATATCAAATCAATATCCAATCTCAAATTCATCAAATACCACCCCGAATATAAGCAAAATCAATATAATCCAATCACAATACCGAGTAACCATCTACTACATACCTAACCATCCAAATAACACAATAAGATCAAGAATATACAGCGACAATTCCTATTATCCATACATGAATTACGCTCTATGAGTCTCAATGGAGAAGATGACCAATCAACCATACCGATGACTCAAGAAATCTATATAATTATTATAATAAATACATAACAATGAATAACTCTAATACCCAATCCACCTAACCATATTACTCCCAATACTATCAAACTACTACCATCGAATCTTATCCAAATATCAGATCTAACCATCATCATACCATCATATTAACACCCAGAAATTCAATTACATCCAAATTACCGAATAATCCCCCACCATCGTAACTTATCCCAATCATCCCGAAAATATCAATCATCGGACCGAATATCCCCAATACAATACCCACCATATCAATACAGAAATATATCACATTATCCATCCTCAATACCCGTCAGAAACACAACATAATCAATACATCATATCCAATATCATACAATCCGGATTAGTCAAATATATAAATAATGAATATCATAATCCCAACGTATCATACATCTACGAATATACCAATATATCCAAAATATCCACCTCCAATTATCTCAAATATCACCAATCATGATAACATCATCTGTTAATAACCCCTCCCGTATCGATCATACGATAGTCTCGATCCGAATAACAACATACCAATCAATATCAATACCACATCTCATCTACGAATTATATCCTATAATATCAAATACAATCCACATCCCAAATCTCGAATAAATATCAATATCAAATAAAGGAACCCAAAATAACACCAATATCCTAACATGAACTCACACCTCGCTCACATCAATTAATGACGAATCAAATATATCCCATATCATTATACCATACCATACAATAAATCTTCAATCAAATACAAATATAATACCATCGATCTCATATACGAATATCAATACATCAATACGCAATATCAACAATCCATCAATACCAATCTCAATACCATACCTACCCAATACCAAATGAATATCTCCATCCATCAATACATCAATTCAATATTCAATACCATCAATACCAAATTACAATATCAATACCATCCTCATAGAATCAATACATCATACGAATATCAATCACCACGATCAATAACCCCATCGTCTCATCAATAATAGGATATCAATACCATCAATACCATATCATGAATACGAGATACCATCGAATACCATTCAATAGAATTATACCAATACGAATATCAATACCATCAATAACGCAATATCTATCAATACCGATCAATACGAATGATAAATACGAATTCATCAATAGATATATCAATCATCAATACGAATATCATACCATCAATACGAATATCCAATACATCCCAATAATCAAATACCATCGATCTTCAATACGAATAATAAACGCATCAATACGAAATATACCCAATACCATCAATCGATACCAATCTCATTTTTACGGGGAAAAAATTTATAAAAAAAAATTTTAAACCCATCAATACGATAACCATACCATCGATTCAATACCAATACGAATATAAACTAACATACCACCAATCATCAATACGCATACGAATATCAATACCATCAATACCAATATCATCTCACGAATATCATCCATCTCCAAATACTGAAAATATCAATACCAACTCAATACAATATCAATACCATCGAATATATAAAATACAATACCGATCAATTACCCAATATCCATTCGATCCTCCATACGAATAGAATACTCAATACATAGAATATCAATACCATCAATTCACCAAATATCATACCATAGAATATATCGAATCCAATCAATACGAATATCCATCGAACTACGAATATTCAACACCATCCCAATACGCGAATATAATACCATACGCCAATATCAATACATCAATACCAATCAATACGAATATCCAATATCCACACCACTCAATACGAATATCAATACCATATATATACCATGATCTCTCAATACGAATATCAATACCATCAATACTCGAATATCAATACCATCAATACAATATCAATACCATCCGACATAATACATACAATAACCATCAATACGAATATCAATACATCGGAATCTCAATACGAAATATCAATAGTAATATTCATCGAATACGAATAATCAATACCATCAATCAATATCAATACCATCAAAATACCAATACCATCAATAATGCAATACCAATATCAATACCAAATATCAACTCGAGTCCATCCAATCCTACGAAAATCAATACCATCAATACCAACATCAATAACATTACCATCAATTTCAATATCAACATCAATATCATTCCATAAATACCAACAATCAATATCCAATACCATAAATACAATAACCCAATACCATCAATCTCACATATCAACATCATACCATCAACACCACCCTTAACGTCAATACCACCAATACTAATACCAACATCAAAATTGTCAGTATCAATATCATCAATCAATACCAACATCAATACCACCAATACCACCAATACCACCAATACCAATATCAAAATGGTCAATATCAATATCATCAATTAACCTGCCCCCCCCCTCCCCCCCATCAGTTTCTTTTGGGGGCTACACAAAGCAGCTTCTTGGCAGCTCCTTTCACCCACGCTTTGGCAAAAACTCAATCTACTTAGTGTGTCAAAAGCTGGCACGACAGGCATTCCAATGCAGCGGTTATATATGGTGGGGGGAAGCTAGTACCCACAAAGCCAGTACCCACAAGCCAGATCTCCTCGGGGTTATGGTTTAGGGGTTTAAGGGTAAGGGTTCAGGGGTTGAAGGTTAAGGGTTTCGGTTATAGGGTTTAGGGTTTAGGGTATAGGAGATCTGGCTTGTGGGTACTGGCTTGTGTTACTTCTAGATCCCCCTCCGTTACATATGGACTTGACCCAGTCGCTGGCCAATGGAGCTGGGCGGAAGCTACTATGCGTAGCCCCCCAAAATAAACAGTGTGGGGCTCACTAATTGACCACCAAACAACGACATATATAGTGGGAATTCAGGCATGGTGTTAATGGAGGTCCTCACACAGACACAGACACACACATAAACGCACACACACACACACACACACACACACACACGCAAACACACACACGCAAACACCTGCACACACAACCACACATGCACACACATACATACACACACACGCACACACATACAGGCACCCACACGTGCACGCACACACATACACACTCTCACACACACATACACGCAAACGCGCACACACACACACATACAGCGTCTGCAAACACACACGCACGCATATGCACGCATACACACACACACGGACACACAAACACGCACGCAAACGCACACACACACATACACACACAAAAACAGACACACACTCGCATGCACGCACGCACGTACACACGCGCACACACACACACACGCACACACACACGTTGCTTTAGGTTTTGCTGATTACCCAGCCAGGGGAGCTGCCTAGAAGCTGCTGCTCGTAGCCGAAAAGAAAAACAGTGGTCTGAACTCTGAGAGCGCAGCTATTCCAACACATAGGAGCTTCTAGGCAGCTCCTTTCACCCATCCTTGGGCCAAGCCATAATCTAGCTAGTGAGTCTGAACTCTATGAGCTCGGCTATTCCCAACACGTAGCAGCTTCTAGGCAGCTCCTTTCACCCATCCTTGGGCCAAGCCACAATCTAGCTACTGAGTATGAACTCTGAGAGAGCGGGTATTCCAACACGTAGCAGCTTCTAGGCAGCTCCTTTCACCCATCCTTGAGCCAAGCCACAATCTAGCCACTGAGTATGAACTCTGAGAGAGCGGGTATTCCAACACGTAGCAGCTTCTAGGCAGCTCCTTTCACCCATCCTTGGGCCAAGCCACAATCTAGCTACTGAGTATGAACTCTGAGAGAGCGGGTATTCCAAAACGTAGCAGCTTCTAGGCAGCTCCTTTCACCCATCCTTGGGCCAAGCCACAATCTAGCTACTGAGTATGAACTCTGAGAGAGCGGGTATTCCAACATGTAGCAGCTTCTAGGCAGCTCCTTTCACCCATCCTTTGGCCTAGCGAAAATCTAGCTAGTGCTTCTGAACACTGAGAGGGCGGGTATTCCAACGCAGCTGAAAGCTATGAGCTTGACCCAGTGGCTGGTTAATGGAGCTGGAGGGAAGCTGCTACGTGTAGCCCAAAAAAGAAACAGTGGAACATGTCCATCACATAAATAGCTAGGGGGCAGCAATATGAAATCATGGGGAAAGAAGGCCCCTGACCCTAGGCATGGCTAAACAAACACCTGCTGCACAATCGCTTACACCCACCCACCACCACTTCCTAACAGTGCAGAACTATCTTGATTATCCAAGGTTGAGCAAGTCCATTCAGACTTATTGGATACCCCCAGAGTGGAACATGCATATATGCATATCCCCCCCACACACACAGCCCTACACCCGCACCCACAGCCCCTCACACACAGCCCCACACCAACAGCCATGCACCCACACCTCCAGCCCCCACACCACGGTGAAGCTGGAACATGACCACCCATGCGTTCCCATAACTTAAGGTTCTGGTAGTCACATATAAATCCACCTTCCACCTAACCGTAACCCTTCACATCTTCACAACAACCCTAGGCATGGGGCATGGGGATCACAATGCATAAACATGACCATCACATACATAGCCCATTGGATCCCCCATGCTGGAGGAAAGAAAGAGAGCCCCTGGCCCTAGGCATAGGGCAGGGGGAACACAATGCATGAACATGACCAACCCCACCACACACAATCTGTCGGGGCTGTCCTGGGCATGTCTTTAACACCCCTGCAGCCCTGTGATTATATTCTGTACACGGGAGTGTGTTGCTGTAGTGTTTATGCTACCCCTGTTTACACTACCCGCAAACGATGAGCAGCCTGAAGGCTGGTAGACCATGTAATAAAATCAAAAGAAACCCACCTCCCACAACTTGGAGAAGGACGCGATGTAGTGTGCATGCTTGTCGACCAGAAGCTTAGATCTGACGCCAAGTTCTGCAGGCGTGGTGTCGTTCATCCTCGCTCGCTGCTGAGGCGATTTAAGTGCGGAGCCAGCAAGTTACGAAGATTCTAGATCTACCGGTGGGTGAGGCATGCAGGAGCCCGAGCAGAAGGGCGGACTTTGGCTTTGAGGGTGTTGAAAGTAGAAAGGCGAACGGAGGACAGGAGGAATCGATAGCAAGAGGCTCGGCGCAAGGGTACAACTGGAATATGCAGTGATGAAGTTCAGTTGTAGAGGTTCTTAGCGCTTACGTCCGTTATGCGTGTCGGGGCCGGGGGAAATGTACGTACGTGACACATCGTTATCCCAGTGAACCCGAGTTACAGTCCAGGCCTGAGGGGTAGCCAATAAGTCCGGAGGAAGATGGCCAACCTCGGTTAATGAAGGCAATAGACTATCAGAAGGGGCTGGGTTAACAAGCATTCTGCGATGTGGTCTCCAACGAATCGCAAACACGCAGCGAGGCGGAGGACCCAAGTGCTAATACTACGATGATTTAACTTTGCCCACGCTCGACCGACCCTCTGCGCCTGGCCCCTCACCTGAGCTTGGCCCACCACCGCTCCATTGCCAAGCGTTTCCGATTGTGCTCTTAGGGTCTTCGTAAGCGCTGTCATCAACATTCTTGCGCTTGGGGCAATGTCACCGTCCATGAGGTCTAACCGAGACGTGACTATTGCTGGTTGAAAACTTTTTCCAATCCCCAGAGGTGGACCGCAAGGTTGCCTCTAATTTCTGTCAGGGTCATATTCATGACCCACCCAACCAACCAAAAATTCCGTCCATCTCCTCGCGTAAACCGTATAGTCTGATTCAGTTTGGCAGTAGGCACTGTAACGTAGCACCGTGTCCTTTGTACTCAGACCTACTTTGGTACAAAAAGTAAACTGAGTCCAAAGAAAGTTAGGCGAGCTGACGTAAATATATGTAAATGGCAGGGCGGAGTTTAGCGACGGGAGTACAAGAGCAGTGACCGGTGCAGGTAGCGGGTAGGTGGGGAAGAAGCCAGGGGGCCAAACGAGTGTGGGAAATGCCAAGGGGTAGGTGGTGTTGGGAGGAAGCGTCGATGATGAAGGTAGAATTGCTGAGAGAGCCACGATAAATAGCTTAGTAAATCTTGAGGATGGCTTAGTTGTGGCGTGCAATATAAAAGGATTGGAAGGTTGGGTGGGAGCAAGAGCCTAGGAGATGGGCTGGGGTGTCGTGGGTGTTGCAAAAATGCGGGAAGGGGCAAGAGCCGTCTGTGATGGGCGGGTGGCAAGTGGTGTATGGTGTAGGGGGGTTGCTAGAATGGGGGGCAGAAGCTGTCCAGAACTGATTGAAACGGAGCTTGAGGATGTTGCGGATGAGTGGAAAAGTGCATGAGTGCCACATGTGGGAGCTAGGGTCGGGAAGGATGCGGGCTGAGGGAGAGGGGGGGGTGAGAGAGGGGGTAAGATGTGGCGGGGGGGGGGGGGGGGGGGGGGCGGGGGGGGGGAGGAGAGAGAGGACACGTGCAACAGAGCGGCAAGGTGTGGAAGGGAGAGTAAGGTGTGTGCTGGAAGTGGTGAGGTAGCGGAAACGGAGGTGGTAAGGTCGGAGAGAAAACGGTGAGGGGGGTTGGGGTCTAAGGGGGTAGGAGGGGGTAGAAAGCAAGGTCAAGCGGGGAGGGAGGAGAGGTGACTAAGGTGAGAGGAAGAGTTATCAAATGTACAAGAAGCGGGGTTATCCAAGGCAAATCGGGCGCCTTTGTCAGCGGCTTCGTTGCCAAGGATGCCAATGTGTGAGCGGACTTTGTAAAAGGTGGTGGAAGAAGACGAGGCGAGGCGGGCAAAAATGAGGTGACGGATGGAAATGAGGATTGGAAGGTGTTTGTTGAAAAGGAGGGAATGTGGAAGGTAGATGATTTTGCGGGTTAGGAAAAGGCTGACCAAAGAGTCGGTGTAGAGGCGGATGTGGTCAGATGGGTGGTGGATCGAAGCGTGTTGCAAGGCAGCGAGGATGCCAGAGAGCTCACCTCGTAGGATTGTGTTGATTTCAGGGTTACCGCCAGGATGTATGTGGTATAAGGAGGAAGTAGGGGAGTGGAAGAAGGCTGCACCCGTAAGGGTGGCGCCCGAGGTACTTGGGACAGCGGAGCCATCTGTGTAGTAGGAGAGGTGGGTGGTGAGATGAGAAGGAAGGTGGAGTGGAGGGAAGAGGGGGAGGCACGAGAGGATGGGAGGGGTGTAGAGAGGGGGAAGGGCGGGGAGTGAGGGGGGAGGGAGAGGAATCTGGCTGGGTGTCCCCAAAGAGGCGGTTTGTGTTTAGTGGTGCGGGGCAAAGGGGGTGGAAACGGGAGGGGTAAGGGGGGGGGTGAGGAGTTGGGGCATGGGTAGGGAGAGTGCAGTCTGACCAAAGGGATTGCTGATGCAGACAAGATGGAGGCGGGAAGTGTTGAGGAGGGAGGCGTATGTGGAAGGGATGGGGGGGTGAAGTGAACAAGGGGGTTGAAAAGAAAGACTTTTAGAGGGGAACGTGCTAAGGATAGTGAGAGAGGGATGGGAAAACAAGAGAGATGGCTGAGGAGGACCAAGAAGGTAGGAGGAGGAAGGTGCATGTAGGGGTGGTGTGGGAGGCGGCAGAGGAAATGGCCCAGCGGATGGAGCGAAGGAGGGTGGGAGTGTCAAATGGTGGGTGGGCGTAGGAGAAGCCAGTCCAGTGGGTGGAGAAGCAATCAAAGGAGGCGCCGAAGAGGCAATCGGGGCGGGAATTAGAGAAGTAGGGTGTGGGGGTTAGGGGGCAGGTGAGAGGGGAGGAGAAGCGGTGGATGTGAAAGGGGAAGCGAGTGGAGGGTGGTGAGAAAGGAGGGGGGGAGGGCTAGGGTGGATGTCATGGAGGGAGAAGAGAGAGAGGTGGGGGATGATGGAAAGGGGGGAGGGGGGTAGCGGAGCAAGAAGTTGGCGAGGTCTTCCTCGAATGACCCGGTGGTGTGGATTGGGTGGGAAAGATTGTGAGTGGATGAGAGGTAGGATGCTCGGAGCCGAGGCGAGAAACAGAGAGGGAGCCAATGAGTGTACCCGTAGGACGGTAAACGAAAGCGCGGTCAGAGTGAAGGGGAAGGGAAGGGAGGGATTGGGATTTGGGGAGAGTCCAATTGTATTGTAAAGGTGCCAGGGGTTGATGTCTAGATAGATCAGGGTTGACAGAGGAAGGGAAGAAATGGAGGAGAGGTTTGGAAGAAGGAGGTACTAGCCTACAATCCAGTAGGGCTCCAGGAAAATGTAATCATCAGCATTTCCGTTGGGCACCGCTAATCTACGCCTTCGCCTACGATATCGTTGACGTAAGCAAGGCTTGTGTGTGTGGGGGTGGGGGTGGCGGGTGGGTGGGTGGGTGGGGGGGGGGGGGGGGGCGGACCGGGGGGCGGACCCCTATGGGGGGGACTGCACCACAGCCGACCACAGCCGAAACCTGGCCGAAACCCTGATACGGGGATGGCCGGATGCGGATTGAGGCGTAGGCGTAGGTAGGTAGGCAGGCAGGCAGCTAGGTACATTTTTTTCGCAACCTTGGACAGAACAAACCCTTGAAAAAAACCAGTCAACTAGTGCGCTTAATGCGTTTTTTTTACTCAGTAGAACGACCACCCGAATTGAGGTCGAAGGCTGCAATTCGAGCAACAGGTCCACAGGCGGAAAGTCGCTTAAATTATTTCCTGCAACAAACACTTAATTCTTATTACCGGACCTGAATCTTGATGAATGAAACAAGCCTACTGCGCTCCTCTGACTGCGCCTAGTCGACCACCTGGACCTGGCACGAATTCTGCATGCCGGATTTCTGCTCCTAGTGGAATATTTCGTCTAGCCATTGCATATTTGCATTCCTAGGATTTACAGCTGACAAATTTAAGTCCATATAGCTTCCAAGCTCTTGTAGATGCACTCGCACGGACATGTACAAACATATAAATTACTGTCGTGACTTCTAAGCCTTTCCACCAGCGCTAGTAATATTTCCAGCAGCGATTTCAGCAGAGAATACGGCAAATCGAAAACCATGATGCTTGCTGTAAGCTACTTAGCTATGATATTGCCCAAGTTTTAACACTCTCTGACAGGCAGATTTCTCTGGCAGACGGGATGCTACCATTTAAGCACTTGGTAGCTGTGGTGTCATGGTCGCCCTAGGCGAGACAAACCACCTATGTGATATTGATGACGAAAGCGACTTGGCGCAATCAATTAGAGACTACATGATCAGAATCTGATTTCCCAAACTGAGAACAACAGTTTTCCTCTACATTGCTTTATCTGCAATACAGAGTTGGAAGCTCGTGATAAGTTGCATGTGTTATCCAAGACTGTACGGTATGAAGAGATTGGATCAAGATAATTATCATCCATTTTAATTGTTATTGTAACTGCTTTAGACGGGAGCGGCGAGCAGCCAAATTGCTGTCTGAACCCATTTTACCAATTTCAAGTTCAAGCTAAAATTAGAGTGACATAGAGTAACAGGCAGAAGGTCATGGTGTTTAGCCCCTAGACGTTGTCCAGCTTAGGTGTTGCACAGGCTAAACATTGTACGGGCTAGGCGTTGTACAGCCTAGACGTTGTACAGGCTGGTTTAAAGGCTGTCACATCCAACATCGATGGAGGAATCAGGCAACAATCCGAGACGCGAGGCCCAACTACTCCTTGACAAAGGGACGAAGCCTTCAGGTGACAAATTGTTGGGGTTCAGTTCACCAGTGATTTTTTGTAACTGTTTAAAATCACCTTCCTTGTTTTGAAGGTGCCAATTTGTTGGGGTTCAGTTCATCAGATATTTTTAAACTGTTTTAATCCACCTGTCCTGTTTTGAAGGTGCCAATTTGTTGGGGTTCAGTTCACCAGAGCTTTTTTAACTGTTTTAATCTACCTGTCCATGTTTTAAGCTGAAAATTTGTTGGGGTTCAGTTCACCAGTGCTGTATAGCTTTATACAACTTCCTTCCCTGTTTTTATGATTTGGCAAGTCCCTTTGGCCTATTGGCTGCCCCTGGACTATACAACTACACATATATGTACGGGGGCCCTATACGTTTTGAGGGTGGGCGGGTCCCTTTAGCCTATTTGGCTACCCCTGGACTGAAATAATACAAATAAGTGAACTAAGCTGTGGCGATTTTATTACATTACATTGTCATACCGAACACACTTAATTACATTAAAATTCACATAAGCAGGCAAGGGTTGACCCAAGATAAGTCCACACCACAACAACTGGGGTATATTTTAGCCATACTTTCTTAATCATCAAAAAGTATATACATACAGGTATTGGAACCATAATATATATAATATATATATAATATATATATATATATATATGGACCACAAAATTTAGGTTGGAATTATAGTTACTGTCAGCTATACTACGGCAATGTACTCGATCTTCATCTGATTTGTTTTATTCAGCTACTGAATGTCGCTCAGGTTCTTGATGTCTTGCGCACCATGTCACCATCCCCGATCAAAATACACCTCTTGTCGCATACCTGATGTGGGTTCGTGTCTCTCCCTGATGCTCGCTGCTCATCTTTATCATTGCCAACCACCATGATCAGGTAGAAGTACTGTCACATACCTGGATGATCTAAGGACATGTCTCTCCCTGATGCTCGCTGCTCACTGTTATCATTACCAAACACCATGACCAGATATAAGTACTGTCACATACCTGGATGAGGTGGGGATGTGTCTCTCCCTGATGCTCGCTGCTTATTATGATCATTACCATTCACCATGCTCAGATATAAGTAGTGTCTCATACCTGGATGCGCTTGGTATGTGTCTCTCCCTGATGCACGATGCTCATCGTTATCATTACCATTCACCATGCTCAGATATAAGTAGTGTCTCATACCTGGATGCGCTGGGGACGTGTCTCTTTGCCAGGAGTGAACGCCAGGACAGAACTAGCTACGCTAGGATGGAACTGTGAAGAGGGGAGGTGGGTAAAGCAATAGAGTGGGCCATCTAGTTGGAATGCTAAGTAGGGCAATGTGGAAGGATGCATGGCAATCGCCAGTAACCTGATGTATCATCAGTTGTGAAGCCCCAGTCTCCTGGCAGGGCAAGGTGCTTTAGACCTTCCAGGAATGCGTAGGTTAAGGGGTGATTGTGGAGGGAAATGTTCAGATATGAAGGGTTGATGCATAGTTGTAGTTTCATTTTGTTTGCTGCTACGAGGAGGTCATTAATTATTGATGACCTCCTCATTGCATCAAACAAAACGAAACTACGACTATGCATCAACCCCTCGTACCTGAACATTTCCCCCCACTATCCATTGTCCTCCCTTATCCTACGAATCCCTGGCAGGTCTAAATCACCTTGCCCTGCCTAGAGACTGGGGATTCACAACTGATGATACATCAGGGTATTGGCAATTACCCATGCATCCTTCCACACGGCCATACTTAGCTTTCCAACTAGATGGCCGACTCTATTGATTCACCCACCTCCCCTGATGCTCGATGCTCATCGTTATCATTACCAATCGCCACAATGAGGTATAAGTACTGCCACATATGGTGGTTGGCCCCAGTGCAAGCAAACAGGCTGGCCCCCTCAACCTCACGCCTCGTAATAAGACGTAGTATTTATCTATTTATTTATTTATTGTCACAGATCTGAATGAGGTGGGGATGTGTCTCTTGCTGCTGCTCCCTGCTCACTGTTATCATCAGCAATCACCATGATCAGATATCAGTAGTGTCTCATACCTGGATGATCTAATGACATGTATCTCCCTGATGCTCGCTGCTCACTGTT
>CM039462.1:47737600-47857600 GCA_022414725.1 Microglena sp. YARC | reverse complement strand
CCAAGAACAGCAGCGGCCAGGTCTGGGCACATTCAATGATGTAGGAGGCAGCCAACAGCAGCACTGTTCAGGGCCAGGCACATTCAATGATGTAGGAGGTAGCCAAGAACAGCAGCGGCCAGGTCTGTGCACATTCAATAATGTAGGAGGTAGTCAAGAAAATCACGGTTCAGGTCTGGGCACATTCAATGATGTAGGAGGTAGCCAACGGCAACAAGATTCAGGGCCAGGCACATTCAATGATGTAGGAGGTAGTCAAGAACAGCAAGGGCCAGGTCTGGGCACATTCAATGATGTAGGAGGTAGCCAACGGCAACAAGGTTCAGGGCCAGGCACATTTAATGATGTAGGAGGTAGTCAAGAACAGCAAGGGCCAGGCCTGGGCACATTCAACGATGCGGGATGTAGCCAACAGCAAGGGCCAGGTCTGGGCACATCCAATGGCATGACAGGTTGCAAAGAAGAGGCAGTGGCAGGGCGCATAACACTTCAAGTACAAGGAGGGCATGTTTATGATGTCTCCTCCAACGAGAATTATGGGAGAGGACAGGAACCCAGTACGGAGTCGCATGGGGTAGAGCAACACATACCACTTCAAATACAAGGAGGAGACGCACTGTACAAGCCCTCCAAGGAGTTGCATGGGACAGAACAGCACACACCACTCCAAGTGCAAGGAGGAGATGTATATGATGTCAACCCCAATGATAATTATGGGACAGGACAGGAACCCAGTGCGGAGTTGCATGGGGGAGGGCAACACATACCACTTCAAATGCAAGGAGGCAACGCAATGACACACGACCCCTCCGGAATGATGCATGCAACGGGAGGCAGATCCACAAGAGGGGCGCTGAGTGTAGGACAGCAAACTCGACCTCAAAAGCAAGAATACTCGGCACATGAGCCCTTTAACATGAAGCAGGTCGCACCACACGAATCCAGCAGGGAGATGCCTACCCATCAGCAAGGAGGCACAATATATAAGCCATATGACATTCAACAGGTCACGCTACAGGTATCAGCAAGGGAGACTCAGGGGGCAGGGCATGGCATCCTACCCAACTATCAGGACGCAACAGCACACGATCCCTCCAACATGGGTGTAGGACAGCACATACCAGCCCATCAGCAAGGAGGCGCAGCACATGAGCCCTCTGGCATTGAACAGGTCGCACAACAGGAATCAGCATGGGAGATTCAGGGGGCAGGGCTTGACATCCTACCCAACAATCAGGACACAGCAGCACACGAGCCCTCCAATATGGGTGTAGGACAGCACATACCAGACCAGCAGCAAGGGAGCACAGCACATGAGCCATATGACATTCAACAGGTCACGCCGCAGGTATCAGCAAGGGAGATTCAGGGGGCAGAGCGTGACATCCTACCCAACAATCAGGACACAGCAGCACACGAGGCCTCCAACATGGGTGTAGGACAGCACATACCAGACCAGCAGCAAGGAGGCACAGCACATGAGCCATATGGCATTCAACAGGTCACACCACAGGAATTAGCATGGGAGATTCAGGGGGCAGGGCATGGCATCCAACCCAACCATCAGGACGCAAGAGCACACGACCCCTCCAACATGGGTGTAGGACAGCACATACGAGACCAGCAGCAAGGGAGCACAGCACACGAGCCCTATGACATTTATCAAATCGCGCCACAGGCAGCAGCCAGGGAGATGCAGGGGGCAGGGCATGACATCCCACCCCACCATCATGACGCAAGAGCACACGACCCATGCAACATGGGTGTAGGACAGCGCATACCAGCCCATCTGCAAGGAGCCACAGCATATAAGCCATATGACATTCAACAGGGCGCACCACAGGGATCAGCCAGGGAGATGCTGGGGAAAGTGCAGGGCATCCAACCCCACCATCATGAAGTAACAACAAACGACCCCTGCAATCTGAAGGATGTGACAGGACAGGAATCCAACAGGGAGATGCAGGGGAAAGGGCATGGCATCCTACCCCACCATCACGGCACAATAACACATGACCCCTCCAACATGAAGAATGGAACTGGACAGGCGCCCAGAGAGTTGCTGGGGACGGGGGAAGGTACATTGGAGGAGCAAGGGGCTGGTCAACACGCAGCTCAAGGCAACGCTACAATGTCAGACGTCTGGTCAAGGATTGTCCAAGGAGCTGGTGAACTCACCTCACATGATGCTCATACACCACCAGAGACAAGAAAGGGTCAACACGCAGCCCAAGGCAACGGTACAATGTCAGACGTCTGGCCAAGGGGTGTCCAAGGGGCTGGTGAACACTCCTCGGATGGTGAAGATACACCACCAGAGTCAAGAAAGGGCCAACACGCATACCAAGGCCAAGGTACATCATCAGAAACAAGGAAGGGTCAACACGCATCCCAAGGCAATGGGACAATGTCAGACATCTGGTCAAGGCTCGTCCAGGGGGCTGGTCAACACACCTTTAATGGTGAAGGTACACCATTAGAGTCAAGAAAGGGCCAACACACATATCAAGGCGAAGATACATCATTAGAAACAAGGAAGGGCCAAGAAAAATCTCAGGGGGCAGGCTACGTCGTTCCCATGGTGCCCCCCTTCCCATCAGGGAACACACACTCCCCGGCAGTGTGCCTCTCCAAGCCAGACATGCGTACAGGATCCAGTGTTCATGGTACTGCCCAAGTCAGTGAGCAGCCAAATTGCTGGCTGGAGCCATGTAACCAAGTTCAAGTTCGAGTTCAAGAATCCACCAGCTCACCATTGGACAGCTCGGCAATGCCAGAAATGCCAGGTAAGTGCCAGCAGGGGTAATATAATCAACCAATGTTGCTGTTCAGACATCTGAATCAGCTCCGAAACCAGACATTATAGTCGGCGGGTGGCTATATGGCTATTTGGCCAATGTGGCTATTCAGGCCAATGTGGCTATTCAGGCCAATGTGGCTATTCAGACATCTGGATCAGCTCCGAAACCAGACATTAGAGTCGGCGAGTGTAATATAGTCAGGCCAATGTGGCTATTCAGACAACTGAATCTGCTCAAAACCCAGATATTATAGTTGGCGGGTGGCTATATGGCTATTCGGCCAATGTGGCTATTCAGGCCAATGTGGCTATTCAGACATCTGGATCAGCTCCGAAATCAAACATTAGAGTCGGCGAGTGTAATATAGTAAACCAATGTGGCTATTCAGACAACTGAATCTGCTCCGAAACCAGATATTATAGTTGGCGGGTGTAACATAGTCGACCAATGTGGCTATTTAGACATCTGAATCAGCTCCGAAACCATACATTGTAGTTGGCGGGTGTAACCTAGTCAACCAATGTGGCTATTCAGACATCTATATTCAAACATCTATGGACTAAAAAATGAAATTAGAACGAGCTTCCACAGGACGTAATAGGTAATGATAGCGCCTGGTGGGTGTGTGTTTAAGGGAACCCGTCGTACGCGGGTAGGGAGCGGTCTTCTACCTCAACTGGACAAGCTATCATCGCGGTTGACAATGACCTGCAACGCTAAGAGCGACTGAAAGGGGAGTCGAACCCCCGACTCTTCGTCCTTGGAGCAATTTGGTCTACCACTAGACCAATGTACATCGCTGAAAGGGGCTACAGTACATACGATTGAAGGAACCCTCCCGTTTGCCTGTACCGTACATACTGAAAAATGGCTGCCATATTGGGTTATTTTGGTTTTGCAGAGCGCAAATGCGCCTGAGCTTGAACTACCGTGCGACAGCACGGAGGGAAGGACTCTACCTCTTCCAAGGTGGCAAGTCTGAAGTTTGGTGAATCTGGCCAGGGCTTGAACCGCAGACCCCTCTGTTTGATGCTGGGTGATACTATTATATATATACTATGTTGCACCTGCAGCCTCTTTCGGCGAGTCAATTTGTCTAGTGGTACACCAAATCGCTTTGAGGATGCAGGGTCGGGGTTTCGATTCCCCCTACGGTCGCCTTGAGCGTTGCAGGTCGTTGTCAACCGCGATGGTAGCTTGTCCAGTTGAGGTAGAAGACCGCTCTTTACCCGCGTACGACGGGTTCCCTTAATACCACGCCCCACTAGGCGTTATCATTACCTTTTATATGTTGCTCCTTCTGACAGTAGGTCCTACTCATGTAGAAATGACTCCTTCTTTCTTTCTGAGTCCTTGGAGGTGCTGGTCTGTGTACGGGGTGCCACTTCCTGGGGTGAAAATCCTTCCATAAAACGTGCGCCTACTCTGTTGTAGGAGTAGCAACGCCATTCGAACCGGATCCTTGGTGTCGCTGGTTTGTGTCGGGAGACCCACTTCCCGGGATGAAATTCCTTTCACAACCAACTAAAACAAAGGTGTAATACAACCAACCTGCAGGTGAATCTGAAGTGTTGAGGAAGTGTAATACAACCAACCTGCAGGTGACCCTGAACTGTTGAGGAAGTGTAATACAACCAACCTGCAGGTGCCCCTGAAGTGTTCAGGAAGTGTAATACAACCAACCTGCAGGTGCCCCTGAAGTGTTGAGGAAGTGTAATACAACCAACCTGCAGGTGACTCTGAAGTGTTGAGGAAGTGTAATACAACCAACCTGCAGGTGACCCTGAAGTGTTGAGGAAGTGTAATAAAACCAACCTGCAGGTGACTCTGAAGTGTTGAGGAAGTGTAATACAACCAACCTGCAGGTGACCCTGAAGTGTTGAGGAAGTGTAATACAACCAACCTGCAGGTGACCCTGAAGTGTTGAGGAAGTGTAATAAAACCACCCTGCAGGTGACTCTGAAGTGTTGAGGAAGTGTAATACAACCAACCTGCAGGTGACCCTGAACTGTTGAGGAAGTGTAATACAACCAACCTGCAGGTGACCCTGAAGTGTTGAGGAAGTGTAATACAACCTACCTGCAGGTGACTCTGAAGTGTTGAGGAAGTGTAATACAACCAACCTGCAGGTGACCCTGAAGTGTTGAAGAAGGGAGGAGAGGAACCCAAGTCTTGGCTTGAGCTCCTGTGTGGAGCTGATGAGAAGGTGGATGCCGGGCCAAGTGCCAGGTCAGCAGAATATACGCAGAGGGGTGGAGCTGGTGAGAAGATGGATGCCGGGCCAAGTGCCAGGTCAGCAGAATATACGCAGGGGGGTGGAGCTGGTGAGAAGCTGGCTGCCAGGCCACTCCAGCACGGTGTGGGGCATCTCATTACCAGCAGGGTCGGTGGAGCTGATGAGAAGCTGGCTGCCAGGTCACTCCAGTATGGTGTGGAGCATGTCATTACTAGTGGTGTTGTGAAGATGAGTGGAGCTGATGAGAAGCTGGATGCCAGGTCACTCCAGCACGACGTGGATAACCTCATTAGCAGCAGTGTAGTACTTGCTTCAGGTAAAGAGTCTAGGGGTAGGCCTGTACTACCTGTACCTGCACATGTACCTGCATGCACCTGCACGTGTGCAGTCCAGGGGTAGGCCAAATAGGCTAAAAGGGCTTGCCTAAACGTGGCAGGAGGGGCTAAAACGAACAAGCACTGATGAACTGAACCCCAAACAATCGTTTTACCAAGGGGGACCCTGAGTGCGTGCTACAGTGGAAATTTAATTATACGATTATAACAGAAGCAAAAAAAGAAACATTCTACAGGATGGGTGGTTCTTGCCCACCAGGTGTCTGCCGAGGCCTACCTGGTTGGCCTACCTGGTTGGCCTACCTGGTTGGCCTACCTGGTTGGCCTACCTGGTAAGCCTACCTGGTTGGCCTACCTGGTTGGCCTACCTGGTTGGCCTACCTGGTAAGCCTACCTGGTTGGCCTACCTGGTTGGCCTACCTGGTTGGCCTGTTTGAGTATACCAACCTGGCTGCCATCCATGCCAAGCATGTTCCTATCATGTTTAAGAACATCCAGCTCGCTCACCGCATCTGTTGAGAGAGGGCTTCTGATCTGATCAGCATCCCAGCAACACAACGGTGTTTTTAAACACCACCTAACCCTTGCTGCTTTTAAATCATAGCCAAAATGTTTTCTTGGTCAAGTACACGACTCCACTCTCGAGGCTGTGCTGGCGCACAGCCTCGAGAGTGGAGTCTTCGGCAGTAAAAGCAACATTAAAAGCATTTATCTAAACATGATTGGTGAGTCTCTTTGTTTGCTCCTAGCCTAACCAGATTTTGGGGCGGTGTCGCCTCTTCAAGGGGGCGGGAGCCCCCAGGGTTACCCATTTGTCCGTCTGACTGACCGACCATCTGTCTGACCGAGACAAAGCCTGACATGCCAGCCAACAGTCTCGTAACTAACTCGCTTCCGTTGCCACCTGTCGCTCTGTCGCGAACACTCTCCGCCATTTGTTGCTGACGACGCTGCATAGAACTTGTCACCCTGCACAGCCCTGCAGCATGTTAATTTATTATATTTTCCAAGCAGGAACGTCCAAATGTACCGGTAAAATCTTAGGTTAGGTTAGGTTAGAACCCTAGACCCTAGACCCAGCCAATTTGGTTTGTATCCCCCCCCCCCCCCCCCCCCCCCCCCTCACCCCTCCTCACACCCAGCCGCCCACCACCCACACAATCACACAATCACATAAACCTCTGTTTTTATTACCGTCTACCAGCACCAGCTTCTAGGCAGCTCCTTGAGACTGCCACTAGGCCAGACCCAAAGATTCCAGGAGGACTGGAAAGCTGATGATATCAGCTTCCAGGTTCCTAGGTTGCTTAATGTTTGGATGAAGAGAGAATCCAAGAAGCTGCCTAGAAGCTGCCGCTCGTAGCTGAAAAGAAAATATGACACAAACCACATGACTTTTAATCCGAGCATGTGTTTTGGTGTGCTGATATAATTTGTATGCCAGTCAGGTTTTGAATCCAGGCATGTGTTTTAGTGTGCCGATATAATTTGTATGCAAGTAAGGTTGCATCTGCATGGACTCGGGATTCGGCATTTTTGTTTTGTTTGTGAAAGGATTTTCACCCCAGGAGGTGGGTCTCCCGACACAAACCAGCGACCAAAAGGATTCAGTTTGAATGGCGTTACCCGTCCTACAATAAAGTAGGCGCACTTAGGGTGTTCCAGGGTACTACATTGTGTCAAATTGGTCAGCGCTTAAAGCACACAAACGTCAAATTGGTCAGCGCTGTGTAGTGCAAATAGCGCAAAAACTGCGCGCTGCGTCCACATGGGGTTAAAAAACTGCGCGAACCGCGCAGTGGGGCTCACAAAGTGTGCGCGAAATCGCGCTGCCGCGCGCGCTTTGTAGTACCCTGTTAGGGACGGTGGCATCGCGCAGTTGCAGAACATGGGCAACCTCTGGCACCTGAGGCAGATTGTTACTATGTATGTATGTATGTTACAGCTCAGGGAGCCTGTTTCAGTGATACGATTGGTCTAGTGGTACACCAAATTGCTCTAACGACAAAGGGTCAGGGATTCGATTCCCTGTACGGTCATCATTAGCGTTGCAGGTCGTTGTCAACCGCGATGGTAGCTTTTCCAGTCGAGGTGGTCGACCGTTCTCTGCCCGCGTACGAGCCCCACCAGGCGTTATCATTACAGCTCAGGGGTAGGCCAAATAGGCTAAAGGAACTTGCCAAACCGTGATAGGAAGGGCTTGGAAATAACAAAACATTGATGAGCTGAACCCCAAACAATCGTTTTACCGACGGGGGCCCTTAGTTTGTGCTACAGTGATCATTTAATTCTACAATATAATTAAATCATCATCTCATCTATGCACATATCCGAGGTCAGGATCCCGTTCCACAGGTCCCGTTCCACAGGTCAGGATCCCGTTCCACAGGTCCCGTTCCATAGGGTCTTCGTGAGCCCTGAATGTACATGGACATCACCAAGTTTAAAATTGACAACTGCTTTATTCTGACAACGGGGATAGGTAATCTGTATACACATTCTGTACTACACATTCCGTACAACACATTCTGTACAACACATTCTGTACAGCAGGGATATTCTGCTTACACATTCTGTACAACAGGCATATTCTGTATAAAAATTCTGTACAACACATTCTGTGCAACAGGCATTTTCTGACAGCAGGCACATTCTGTATACAGGCAAGAAACCATTCCCTCCGGCAGGGTCTAGGCAGGTCAGTGCCTACCCCCCGGAGCAAGAGCATGGCTGGATGGGCCCAAGCCAAGCCATTAGTCATCCACAGCAAGAAACCTCACAAGAGGCACATGGCTGGATGGGAGCAAGCCAAGCCATAAGTCGTTCGCAGCAAGAACCCTCAAAAGAGGTGCATGGCTGGATGGGCCCAAGCCAAGCCATTAGTCATCAACAGCAGGAGCCTTCAAGACTGGTGCATGTCGGGAGAGTACCAAGCCAAGCAGTTAGTCATCAACAGCAGAAGCCCTCAAAAGAGGGGCATGGCTGGATGGGCTCAAGCCAAGCCAATATTCATCAACAGCAAGATCACTCACACGAGGCGCACGGATGGATGGGACCAAGCCAAGCCAATAATCATCCGCAGCAAGATCACTCACACGAGGCGCATGGATGGATGGGACCAAGCCAAGCCAATAATCATCCGCAGCAAGAACCCTCACACGAGGCGCATGGATGGATGGGACCAAGCCAAGCCAGTGATCATCCGCAGCAAGAACCCTCACACGAGGCACATGGATGGATGGGACCAAGCCAAGCCAATAATCATCCGCAGCAAGAACCCTCACACGAGGCACATGGATGGATGGGAACAAGCCAAGCCAATAATTATCCACAGCAAGAACCCTCACACGAGGTGCATGGATGGATGGGAACAAGCCAAGCCACAAGGCAGCCATGGCAGGAGATGTCAGAGAGTGAGCTATCAACTTGGCTGTCCAACATTCCATGTGCAAAGGTGAGGAGGAGGGGGGAGGAGGGGGGGAGGAGGGGATGGAGGGGGGGGGGGATGGGGGGGGGCGGAGAGGGGGGGAGGGAAATGGAGGGGGGGAGGGGGGAGGAGGGAGGCGGGAGGCGGGAGGTGTGGGGGGGGCACAGCAGGTTTGTTTAATACAGATCCTGGATTACAATACAAGCCCAACTAATCTTGTTGCTGGGTGGAATGTAACACACATGTATGTTGTTACAGTCCAGGGGTAGGCCAAATAGGCTAAAGAGACTTGCCCAACCACGACAAACGGAACAAAACGGATGAACTGAACCCCAAACAATTGTTTCACCGACGAGGGCCCTGAGATCGTGCTGCAGTGATAATTCAAGCTGCAGTGATAATTCTTGCTACAGTGATAATAAACACATTCTCACACTGTCGCAGGTTGTATCCGCAAGCACATCTGCATTCGACGGCAGGCAGGTCAGAAACCAACAGCCGGCTGTGTTGATGAGTGGCGGTGGCGGCGTCAGTAGTGGTGGTGGTGGTCGTAGAGTAGCCCCCGGTGGTGGTGATGGTGGCAGTGGTGGTGGTGGTGGCGGTGGTGGTGGCTGCAGGGGTGATGGCGATGGCGTCGACAGAAGCATAGCTCTCCCCCTGCAGAGCTCTGTCGTGCTCAGCCCCGCAGCCCGGCAAAGGACGGAGGCCTTGTATTCCAGCAGGGTCCCCTCCACACCCACACCCCACCTCCACTCCACTACCCACCAGCACCCTCCCCTCCCCCTATCACAAACCCAACCCAACCCACACAACCACACACACACTGCCCCATGGAATGGTCCCCTTGAATCGAGCAGCATGCGGGACGGCTATCAGGGCCACCTGCAGAACTACAGCGGCACATTGCAGCCAACAGCTGGCTCCTCTATCCAACGTCAGTCCTCACAAGAAATGCCGCCACCACTCACTGGCACATCCGCCTCCCTCCATCCTCAATCTTCACTAGGCATACTTCCATCATCAACAGTTGGCACTGCCGCCCAACGTCAACACTCCCAGAGCATGCCACCACCCTTCTCTGGCACATCCGCCTCCCTCCAGCGTCAATCTTCACTCGGCGTACTTCCATCATCAACAGCTGGCACTGCCATCCAACGTCAACTCTCACAGATCACACCACCCCAATCAACTAGCGGCATTGCCGTCCATCGTCAATCTTCACTGGGCATACTACCATCATCAACAGTTGGCACTGCCATTCAACGTCAACACTCTCAGGGAACAGGACCATCATATACAAACAGCACCTCTATCCAACGACATTTCTCCCAAGAAATGCCGCCACCATTCCTTGGCTCACCCACCTCTATCCAACAACATTTCTCCCAAGAAATGCCGCCACCATTCCTTGGCTCACCCACCTCCGTCCAGCGCCAAACTTCATGGGGCATGCTACCCCCCTCAACAGCCACCACCTCTATCCAACGCCAGTCCTCGGAAGGAATACCACCTCCACTCACTGGCTCATCTACCCCCATCCAACGCCACACCTCACTCAATATTTTGGAGAGCATACACCGACCAACTGAAACAGCAGAGGTCCTGGTACATCCCCACTATCCAAGCAGTACAACAGAAACTGCACTGGTGGATCCATACCACCCTAGCAGTACAGGAGGGGATGCCTCTGTACAGTCCTATCATCGTGACAGTTCCCCAAACGCCAGCAAGCGCCGTCACATTCAAGACAACACACATGAGGGGTATCCTACTATATACCCATCCCAGCAGCAACAGGGCTACAACCATGCAGCAAGTATGAATGATTCCAGAGACAACGATAGGTGCTCCACCCTCCAACCCACCCACCAGCATCAGGGCGACAACCAGGTAGCTCCTAGTGACGAAGGGGGTTATCCTACCCTCTACCCATCCCAGCAGCAGGGGTGCAGTGATGAAGCTGGTGTAGATGACCATGCCGGTTGCTCCCGCCTCCAGCCCGCCCACCAGCAGGGCTCCTATAATCAGGTAGCTGCTATTGACAATGAGATGTGCTCCCCGGCCTCACCACTCCACTCAACCCAGGCCCGGGGTCGCGCCTTCTGGGAGCAATGGAAGCAGCAGTTGATTAGGGGGAGCAGAACATCTAAAAGAAAAGCAAAATGATGAGGCATCTTTAGTGTTGCTTCTTTTAGTATCTTGTAGAGTGTGAGACTGCAGACACGGAGAGATAGTGGCTACTGATGATTGTTACACGGAGTGGCTACTGATGATTGTTACACAGTATAGTATTTGATAACTAGATGCCGCCGCAGCGGTCATGATATAGTAGCTGGTGGCATTACAGTAGTACTGCACGGCGGTGCACGTGATCTTCTCAGACACGGGCACAGTGCAGAGCAAGGCAGTGACAAGGCACTGGCTGCTCTGAGCCACTCAGTAGCCGGTATATCATCCGGTCTACAACATCCCCCTCAACTCAAGGTATTCTTTTGATCAAGAATTCCTAGAGTTAACTACTGAGGGGCTTAAAGAGGAATATAAGATATATTTGCCGTGCCAACCTGACTGCTAGGTGGAAGCTACAGGGAAGCTGAGGAGTCACATATAGGATATATTTGCCGTGCCAACCTGACTGCTAGGTGGAAGCTACAGGGAAGCTGAGGAGTCACATATAGGATATATTTGCCGTGCCAACCTGACTGCTAGGTGGAAGCTACAGGGAAGCTGTAGAGTCACATACAGGATAGGTATACTTAACTGTTGTAAACTAGGAGAAGAACATGATGACTGTGTACTGGCCCCCCATGATTTTGGGCATAGTATGAAAATCAGAGAAGTCATCAAGTGAATTTGACAGAAAGGGAAGAGTCAATTCATAGTAACAAAGAAACTTGGACTGTTATGGGGAAATCATGGGCAGGCAGGATGCTTAGGGACTGTGTGCATTGTTCAGGCATCCAATCTGGGTCCCGAAATCACAGAATTTGTATCTGGGCAGGGCCTTGGTCAACATGTCTGCTATGTTTGCAGCAGTGGGGATCCAGTTGAGTCTGATTCCTTGTTTCTTGGATTCCTCCTTGAGGAAGTGGTACCTTGGGTCCATGTGCTGCAGGCGAGTGGATAGCTTCTCTTGGTTCCATGCACTTAGAGCAGCCTGGTTGTCACAATTTATGGTGAGTGCTGGAGGCTGGACACCTGTGGCACAGAACTGCAGTTCCTGAGCCACATAGCTTCTTGTGCTGCCGAGCTGGCAGCCATGTATTCCGCCTCTGAACTGGAGAGTGCTGTGGCTGAGGATTGGATCTTGGATGCCCATGCTATTGCTCCTTCTTGGTTGAGGAAGACCCAGCCTGTTGCAGACTTTTTGGTGATCGGGCAGGCTGCATGATCAGAGTCACCGTATCCAGGCAGCAGTTTCCTTGAGGTGGTGCAGGTGATGCCATGGTCTGGGGTGGATGCTAGGTACTTCAGGATACCCTTTGCTGCCTCCATGTGGTCGTGCAGGGGGTGAGCACTGTGTCTGGCAAGTCTATTGACAGCTTGGGCAATGTCTGGCCTTGTGTTGACTGCCAGGTAGTTTAGGGACCCTACAATCTGTGCAAGGGGAAGGCCAGACTCTGGGGTGCCTGTCTCAGAGTAGGGAAGTAGAGCATCAGGTTGGAGGGGAATAGGAAATCTGGTACCACCAGGTTCCTCCAGCATGTTGTGGGACTTGAGAAGTTGCTTGGTGAAGCGTGATTGGCAGATGTGGAGGGTCCCAGCAGCTTTGTTCCTTGTGATCTCGTACCCAACAAAGACAGAGGCTTCTCCAAGATCTCTAGTTTTGTAGAGGGCCATGATGGAAGCTTTGTACTGCTGGAGGATGTCTTGAAGGAGAGGAGCAGGAAGTCATCTACCCAAAGAAGGACCCATATGAGGGGTGTGTTGGATGGTCCAGGCAGTATGAAGAGGCCTTGGTCAACATCCACTTATTTGAATCCAATGCCCATCATATCTTCCTTGACTTTGAGGTACCACTGTCGAGATGCCTGCTTCAGGCCATAGAGATATTTCCACATGCGGCAGACCTTGTGCTCTTTCTCAAATCCAGGGGGCTGGGTGCAGTAGATCTCTTCCTCAACAATACCATTGAGGAAGGCAGTGGATACATCCAGTTGGGCTAGATGTGCTGCTGGGAAAGCAGCCATGGACAGGATGAAACGGATTGTTGCAAGCTTGGCAACTGGGGCAAATACTTCTTCATAGTCCATGCCTGGGCGTTGGGCATAGCCTTTGGCCACCAGTCTTGCCTTAAAGCGGTCAATCTCCCCTGAGACTAGTCGTTTTAAGTCAAAGACCCACTTGGCACCAATGGCTTTGGACCCTGGTGGGAGTTCTTACAGTGACCAGGTTTTCATGTCTGAGAGGGCAGTGAGTTCCTCAGTCATGTCAGCAATCCATTCTTCAGAGTATTCACCGGAGAGAGCTTCTTTTTTATTCCTGGGGAAAGGAACATCGGAAGCTGCTAGGCAGCTCAGGAAGTCTGGTTTCCTTGTTGCTCTGTCTGACCTTCTAGGTGGGTCAGGGGGGGGTGATGTCCAGAACAGGGTCAGTGGAAACATGAGGGTTGGGATGAGTAGCCATGGGAGCAGATCCTGACAAAGTGTTGGGATCTGGTGGGGGATGCTCATGATCATGCTGTTGCTCAGGTGGGTTATTTTCAGCTTCATGTTCACTGTGGGCTGGGTGATGTTGTGCACTATGCTGGGGGTGGATATTTTCTTGCTGGACAGTGTTTGGGGTGAGGGAGGTATCATAGCTGTGTTCCATAGAGATGTCCCCCCAGACCTGTGTTCCATACAGATGTCCCCCCAAACCTGTGTTCCATACAGATGTCCCCCCAGCCCTGTGTTCCATAGAGATATCCCCCCAGACCTGTGTTCCATAGAGATGTCCCCCCAGACCTGTGTTCCATAGAGATGTCCCCCCAGACCTGTGTTCCATAGAGATGTCCCCCCAGACCTGTGTTCCATAGAGATGTCCCCCCAGACCTGTGTTCCATATAGATGTCCCCCCAGACCTGTGTTCCATAGAGATGTCCCCCCAGACCTGTGTTCCATAGAGATGTCCCCCCAGACCTGTGTTCCATAGAGATGTCCCCCCAGACCTGTGTTGGTCTGTTGGGATGTTGCCTGAACGGTTGAGCAGGTGGTAGATGTCTTTGCTCCAGATCTGGTTCACTGGGTATGGCTGGTACATATTCTCCCAGGACCTCGTCATCTGGACCTGGGAAACCTTCGAGTCCTGCCAGGTTTTCATCCTCATTGAAAGTGATGTCTCTGACATCATAGATCTTGTGGTTTTCGTCTACCACCCTGTATGCTTTTCTGTTGTCAGAGTACGGTATCCAACTAGTCTAGTGATCTTGGCTGGTGGTGCAAACTTGAAGTCTCTAGATTTTACAGGGATGTGAACGAAGGCAGTGCAGCCAATGATCCTCAGGTGATCTACTTTTGGCTTAGTTCCATAGAACATCTCATAGAAAGTCTTGTCTGAGTCCCTGGTGGGTGAGAGGTTCCTGATGGTGTTAGCTGTCTTGACCATTTCAGCCTACTTGCTTGTTAGGGAACTTGGAGGTCAGCAGTAGTGCTGTTGATCTGTCATGCAAGGTGCGGTTTAGGCGTTCAGCAGCCCCATTGGTAGATGCATTCCCAGGGATAGTGAACTCTTGGGTGATGCCTTTGTTTTTGAACCATGTGGTGAACTCTGTGCAGTTGTACTCTCTTGCATTGTCCATGAAGACTTTGCCAATTTTGTTTCCAATGAGGTTCTCATAGCGTTCCAATTCTGTGATAGTGTCTCTAGGGACAGTGTCTTTGGTTTGTGGAAGGTGACTCTGGAGTACTTTGAGTTGTCATCCAGGATATCTTGGAAGTACAGGCTGCCATTGAGGCTAGGTACACGCATTTTCCCACTCATGTCTATGTGGAGGATGGCCAAGGGGCGTGATGCACGTGTGTGAGAAGTGGGGTAAGGGTTCTTGTCCATCTTTGACAGAATGCAGATCTCACAGGGGGCGGGTGCTTTTCATTTTATTGAATGCTCTGGAGGTAGTGTTTATGCTTATGACCTGGCCTTCTGATGTGAGCCGGCTGAGGGCTTGGTACGAGACATGTGCAAAGCGTGAGTGCCAGAGCGAAGCAGATTCTATGGGCTTGCTTTCGGGTGACTGCTGCCATAGCAATGCCTTGTGGGCCTCTGATCAAAGGGTCGCGAGTAGGAATACGGAAGAGAATTATATTTTTGTATGCAGTAAGATAGGGTTTCTTGTCAATGTAGATAGTGCAGGTGCCTTGGTCTCTGTGCATTCTCGTGGTAGGGTTTGCTTTGCTTGCTACGTGCGTTTGTTGAGAGCAGGTTGGGTGTGTCGTCTGTAAGATGAACCCATCTGAGAATGATGCTGTTGCCCCTGTCCCCAAGGATGCATGCCCGTCTTACTTTCGTTATGGCTATCGTGCAAGCTGCAGTCCTGACTTCCGGTAGGATAGGGACCACAGGAGATCAGGGTTCCCAGTCATGTGGTTAGTGGCTCCGGTGTTTTTTACCTTCCGTTTCCCCCCCACTTTGGGGGCACATGTTGGGGGCATTGTTTACAAAATTTCGAACCATAACTGGGGGTGTCCACTGATAGGGGGAGGGGGGGGGAACTGTCTCTCTATAGAAATAAAATAAGTAGAGGGTGTTTTGAGCCCCTTGAGCAGTGTGTTGGTAGCATGAAAGTAAGTTGGGTGATTGAATTTGGGATTCAGGTATTTCATGACGTTGCAGTGTTGACTGAGTCTGTAACTATTACTACAAGCAAGGTCTCGATGTTCAACACGCACGGGTAACGATACCACCTAGTCGTTTCAGCAAACGCGAAGAGCCAGTGAAGCTCGAGTGTGCAGGCCATTAAATACCTACGCTCTCAGTTCTAATTTCCATGGCGGATTGAGCCCTAGGCTAAACTGACAGGGCGGCTAAAAAGGGAGGGAAGTGCTTTCATCTTCCTCTTCGTCGAAGGGCAGGTGTTGGGAAGGTCAAGGATGTTATAGTTCGGCTTGTATACCGTCTGTAGAGTGGCATAGAGCACCAGGTCTTAGTCCCTGATGTGCTCCCTACAGTGCCGATTGCCAGCTATCGCCACGTGCACTGCAATGCAGTACCTAATTGTATTGCCGCCATATCTCCTTCATCAGCTCGCCACAGTTGCGACCGATCATCTTATTCCTACTCTGTAAACGAAGTAGCATCTCTGCTCAAGTGTGTCTGTAATCTCACTGCTCCCAAACATGAAAAAGGAAGATGAAGTTCCAACTGTTAAGAAACTAATGAGCACTAGTCACCATATATAAAAGCTACACAGCTACTAAGCTACAAAGCTGAGTCGGATGCCGGAAACTCAGGTCAGATTCCAGTCGGTCAAACCGGAACACGCCTTCAGAATTGGTCGGTGCATAACTGCATACCTGAAGGGACTCACAGAAAGTTCCGGGCAAACTAACATTGGGATTTTGGGGCTCTGGCATACCGACCATCAAATATCCCAATACCGGAATACCGACCGGTTTGTTCTACCCTGATGTTCACCCTAAGAACCATCATTAACACATTCCATCGCCTCCATTTCTGGACAGATATGCGACTCAACCGAAGCTCCTTGTGAGAGCGAGGGAACCCATCCAGTTTTTTTCTTTCAAACCTGAATGGTTTTAGGCCTCCTCTAGGGACAGCTTTGTATAGTTGTAAGGGCCATTTAGTTAGTTAGTTAGTTAGTTAGTTAGTTAGTTAGTTAGTTAGTTAGTTAGTTAGTTAGTTTTAAGGGCCATTTAGGGCATGTTTACAAATTTTATAGCGGCAATTTGGGCCAAAACGGGGTCAAATGTAGTGAGCGCCATACAGCGGAAAATCCCTGAACCCATTGGTCTGCTTAAGTCCAGAAGGCCAACCGAGAAATGCATCCCTCGAGCTGAATGAGGGCAGCATGCAAAGCGAGCCAGTTAACAAATGTTAAATAAAAAATGCCCCCTTCTCAGGAGGTGCCAGGTCTCTAAATGTTTACTTCTCCTGATTGATTTATCTTGAGAATGAGGCTATAATGGCATGATTCATGGTGATGTTTCGAGCAATTTTCAGGTAATTCTGGGCACCACATTTGGGGGTGGGTGGGTAGGTGTATGAGTGTGTAGATAATGTGGGTGGGTATGGGTGGGTGAGTATGGATGTGTATGGATGGGTGGGTAATATGTAGGTTTGGGAAGCACACGTATATTTTGATTTTCATATGCCGTATAAACGTATGAACGTATGCATATAAACGTATGAAAACGTATGAGGACAATTATTCACTTCTCGAAAATACTTTTACATGGGTTTAAAGATATTGCCACATAGCTAATTTCATTGGCATCACAGACCAACTCTTAAAAAAATAATCGGACAAGTTTAGATTGTCCAAATCTCAGAAAATAAATCACGGCCAGAAGAGCGTCAACGGAAAAGCACAATGTCAATCTAAGGGAGCCATTCACCGCCAATAATATTGACATACTGTCTATGTAACCATGTTCACGTTGCACTGGGCTCGAGTCATTTTTCTAGGCAGCTCCCTGAGTCAGCTACAGGTGCCAGACCAAGTATGTGAGTATGTCGCAGCTTCTAGGCAGCTCCCTAAGTCAGCTACTGCTTCAGTCCTCAAGGCCCATGGCATCCAAGGACACCTCCTCACCAACGTAGACTTTGTCGGAAAGGTCAGCGTCGGCAGCTATGTAGATCATCTTTCCCCCCTTTCAAAAGAGTGGCTGGCCCTCGACTTTGTGTACACCCGCCCAAACTTGGAGAGGAAGCGCGGTGCCAACCTAAGGGAGCCATTCAACGCCAGTTGGTATAGTATATAACTGTTTACGTGTATAATAATATAACTACGGTATATAACTATATTGCAATAGTGTCCATGCTCACACTGCACTAGGCTTGCACCATCAATCCACCGAGCCCTCATGGGAGCTCAATGGAATGGAAGGCTAGGTGACACTCTGATATCTGTGCCTGATATCTGGCTATGAAAATCAAACTTTGGGTCAAATTTGAACAAAATGGTACACTTGAAAGGTTAATTTTATTGCATATTGTGATAGAGGAGGTCAGTAGCTTTCCAATGAGCTATCTAAATCAAAATTAAATGAAAACCGAGAAAGTTAAATGCCGGGAAGCGTGCTGTACTTTTCGACGTACGCTACTCATACATTTGTACATACATATGAATATACATTTCGAGAAAAAGTATACGTATGCATGTACGTATGATTATATGAACGTATGATCATACGTTCATATGTGGGCCCAACCCTAGTAATATGGGTGGGGGGGGCGAATGGGCGGGTATTTTGACTATCACACAATCCCTGTTTGGAAATTCCGTGGATGCCATTATATGCGCCAGAGAATATGTACACAGAATCCATATATAATTTCAAGTCGTGCCTCTAATTTGTATTTAACGAGGGGGAGGCGGGGGGGGGGGGGGGTCCTCAGTTTTTTAGGGATCACAATGGATCTCAGGTCAATTAATTTGTTTTTATTCCTGCCCCCAGCCTGCCCCTCTCCTTATTTTTGTAATTGATGTATTCATCACATGGCCCCTAATCATCCAGACCAGCGTACAGGTTATCATCACATGGCCCCTAATCATCCAGTCCAGCGTAAAGGTCATCATCACATGGCCCCTGTTCATCACATGGCCCCTATTCATCACATGGCCCCTAATCATCCAGACCAGCGTAAAGGTCATCATTACATGGCCCCTATTCATCACATGGCCCCTAATCATCCAGACCAGCGTACAGGTCATCCTCACATGGCCCCTATTCATCACATGGCCCCTAATCATCCAGACCAGCGTACAGGTCATCCTCAAATGGCCCCTATTCATCACATGGCCCCTAATCATCCAGACCAGCGTACAGTTCATCATCACATGGCCCCTATTCATCACATGGCCCCTAATCATCCAGACCAGCGCACAGGTCATCATCACATGGCCCCTATTCATCGCATAGCCCCTAATCATCCAGACCAACGTACAGGTCATCATCAGAGTCAGGTTCGTCCTCCCTGGCTTGGGGTCTAGGGTTCACAGAGCGCAGGTCTATCTCCGGGCTGCCTGCCTTGGAGGATTTTGAGGATGATCTCAGTAGCTGGCTATTGGTGCTAAGGGTGGCAGCTGCACCATCAGAGTTGGCGGCGGCTGCTCGTAGGAGGTGGGAGGCAGGGGGCTGCACGGGGGCCAAGTAGTATGTCTGTCCGCTTGCCGAGCCCCGATCAACCTCCAAGCCCTGATCCCTCAGCACCTTGTGCAGCAGCATCTTGCTGGGACCCCTGCCAGGCTGTCCTGGATTCGGGGCCGGTTTTGGAGCCAGGAGATCTGATGAGCGCTGCTGCTGCAGCACCCCGCCAGCCACCAGCAAAGAGAATGAGTGGCTTTTTGCTGTTGGCTGGCGGGGTGCTGCAGGGCCCATTGAAGGTGTGTAGGGGCTGGTCTCCTCTTCTGTGGATTGGAGGGCATGCCTGGGGGCTGCGCCCAGGAGGTGGGGGGGGCCTGGCTTGGACCCTACTGCTGGGTGAGGTGCTGACGAAAGCTGATGACTTGGCATGGGCTCACAGGCTGGCGGGCATGCCTCTGATGAGTCAGGCAACTGTAGCACGTCAGCAACACAAGGCTCAGTGTCCCTATCCCAATTATCCCCATCATCCCCAATGGAGTTGGAAGTGTCCAGATGGCAGGTGGTGCGATCAAGGGAGGTGCTAGGGGGGGCTGAGCCCCTTTCACCTCCCTCCCAAGGGGTCCCCGCCCCCTCTGCTGACTCATCCTCTGAGGGCTGTAGTGCCTTGTCTGCCGTGGTCACCTTCCACTTACATAAAGAGTCCAGGAGGGATGAGGTGTCCGTGATGACTGCCCCCTTAGGCTGTTGGTGCAGCTGCTGGGCAGCTGCTGCTGACTCTGCAGACATTGGACGCGCCAAAAGGCCAGCTGCAGCTGACTTCTTTCGGTTACGCAGGTCCTTGGCCAGGCTACCTCCAATTCCCAGCCCCCCTGTGGCGCAAGTCAGGGAGCTAGAGGAGCCCCCCTGACTTGAATCCTCCCCATCATCACTATCGCTGATCCGCCCCATTGTTGTGCCTGATCCAGAGCCGAAGCCAAGCCGATTCTTCTTCCAGTACAGCCCACCATTGGAGGCTGATGAGGGCGCAGTTCCTGTACTGCCGGTAGTGGGTCGAGAGGTACTGGTGCCGGGCCTGCCACTGAAGGGCCTCGACGTGGCCAGTCGAAGCGCCAGGCTGGAGGTGGGCCTGCCGTTGGTTTCGTCGCAGCTGTGGCGAGGGGGGAGTGGGCTGGGGGCACTGCCGGAAGCTCCTGAGAGTAAGAAGCACAGCGAGTGTCATCAGCATTCAGGACCAGAACAGTTTTCCTGAAGTTCTTGAAGTACCCGAATGAAAAGAAGAAAAAAACCGATTGAAAACAATTTTTTCTTTTTTTTTACCCCTAAATCATTTTTTACCATAATGAAAAAAAATGAAGAAGGGATTACCCCAATCATTGTTTGAAGTTCTTGAAGTTTTTTGACGTTTCTTTGAGTTCTTGAAGTACTTGTAGCTCAAGTGCTAAATGCACCTTGATGTATTGAGGGTGCTATGTAATAGCCTTTTGGGGTTCCTTTTTGGTTGTGGTGGTGTGAATGGGTGGGTGGGGTGGGGGTAGACGGAGGAGCTGTGAATGGGTGGGTGGGGTGGGTGAGTGGGGGATGGGGGGGAGTGGTGAGGAGAATGTGTGTAAAGTATTCATGATCAAACATGTCTGTGTTTGCAAATGATTGCATGTGGACGTGGATGTATATGTGTGTACGGTATTCATGACCAAATGTGTCTGTGTTTGCTGATTCTCGCATGTGGACGTATATGTGTGTATTCATGATCATATGTGTTTCTGTTTGCTGATTCTCGCATGTGGACGTATATGTGTGTATTCGTGATCATATGTGTTTCTGTTTGCAAATTATCGCATATGGAGGTGGATTTACATGTTTGTAGGAGAATCAGCAAGAAAAGGGCTTCTGATTATATCCATGTACATAGGCATCACTGGTAAAGAAAAATAAAGCTGCTAGTAGCACCCCTAAGGCTTCTAGGAGCACCATGGTGCCACGATATAGCCTATTTGTGGTTGCTTTGGGGGCAACAAAGGTGATAATAGCACTCTAAAGACTGATCGGAGCACCATGGTGCCATATGAAGACACTGGTTCATTTCTGTACTGTTTTTGATTGAGAGCATTGTTTCTTTTTTGGGCTTCACGTAGCAGCTCCAATAGCCAGCCACCGGGTCAACCCAAAGCTTGCAGCTGCATAGGAATGCCTGTCATATCAGCTATCAGACACACTAGCTAGCTTCAGGTTTGACCCAAGCACAGGGAAAGGGAGCTGCCCGGAAGCTGCTACCCGTAGCCAAAAAAAGAAAAGTGACCGAAGCCATGCTCACAAAGCTCGTGTGAGGGTATTCACCCAATGCTCCGTATATACGGCGCAGTGATGATTTATTTTTGCTATTTACTGACGAAAACACGCTAGCTCTTGAACCCTCTCTGCCTACCTGGCGCAGTACAGCGCATCCAAGCGCCAGCTGTCATGGGCATCATCATCACTGATGTGGCAGGTCTCGTATCCGATGGTAATATTTCTGAAGCCAGCATTAACGACATTTCAAGCTCTTTGAATTGATGCGAGTCCAAGCCAACTCTTGCGTGTTTTATGCCCTCCATCACCAACGACTGCTCCTGCTCTAAGGCGGTCCCAGTACTGCAGACAGAGGGCGTGGTTTCGGAGATGGAGGAGGCGGTGAGGGAGGAGGGCGTGGAAGCAGACTCCCCATCACCACCCAGCTCCGAAACCGCCACGTCATCGAGCACCTCTAGGTTGGGGAGCGCCTTGTAGATGAGCTGCTGGTGGTTGGGCTGGGAGCACAGCGGGTTGCCAGCTAGGGCCAGACTCTGCAGCTTGGGGCAGGTGGAGCCAAGCCAGGTGACCGACTCAACATCTAAGAGACAGTTTCCCTCCAGGTCAAGCAGCTCCAAGTGGGTACAGCCATCCAGGGGGTGCAGTTCGCTGATGTTGTTGTACGATGCATACAGCTCACGCAGGGCTGGGAGGGCCAAAATACCAGCTAGGCCTGACAAGTCGCATCGGGGGATCCATAGTACCTGCAAAAAGAAAGAGCAAGTTAGGAGGGAAGTTAATAAATAAATACATAAATAAATAATAAATAAATAATAAATAAATAATAAATAAATAAATAAATAAATAGTACGCCTTATTGCGAGGCGTGAGATTGAGGGGGCCAGCCTATTTGCCTTCACTGGGGACAACCACTCTTAGGAAAGTCAACACATACATTCTGCTTACAAGGCTCAGCTAGGGCTGGCATATTACATCGGGGCACCCATAGCACCCGCATGGGGCACTGTTTCTCTTTTTTGGCTATGCGTAGCAACTTCAAACAGCTCCCTTTCCACGACTTTTGGGCTGAAGATGATGACAGCCCCCCCCCCCCCCCCCCCCCCTCCCCTACACACACCACCACCACACACACCACCACCAGCCCCTCCCCTCCACACACACACCACACCACCAAACACACAAGAACACACTATATCTAGTGCATATAAAGCACAAAGTGCTTACAGATTGATAACAAGGAAGAGAGTTAATACAGCAACAGCTACTCGTGCACATCTTCTGTACATTCTTATGCACTTGTACAACTATGATTCAGTCGTATGTTTCCTTTTCTCAAGTCCAACCTTTACAAATTGAACTTGTATACCGGTATTTCCTTTTATATTAAAACCTTTGATATTTCCTTTTATATTAAAACCTTTGATATTTCCTTTTATATTAAAACCTTTGATATTTCCTTTTATATTAAAACCTTTGATATTTCCTTTTATATTAAAACCTTTGATATTTCCTTTTATATTAAAACCTTTGATATTTCCTTTTATATTAAAACCTTTGATATTTCCTTTTATATTAAAACCTTTGATATTTCCTTTTATATTAAAACCTTTGATATTTCCTTTTATATTAAAACCTTTGATATTTCCTTTTATATTAAAACCTTTGATATTTCCTTTTATATTAAAATCTTTGATATTTCCTTTACCAAGTCCAAATAACCTTGTTTAATTGACCTTTCATTTGTTACCACTTTTGCTCTTCAGGGGCAAGCTTCAGAGCTGCTGGCTGCCTCCTACACCTATCACTGAACACCATAGCGGCCCACACTCATAACCATTGCTCGCGCGTTGGCTTATGTCGGGTGTTAAAGAAATTTAAATCAGTGTACTGCCGAGTACATCAGGAGGTGGTAGCAAGGCGTTACTACCCTCGCAGTTACTTGGCAACCGCGAGCCAGCTAGGGCTGACTCAGGTTCAACCTAAAACCGGTTAGGCAAACAGTTGTTTGCCAAGTCGATTGCCAATTACTTGTGCGTATACGGTATGTTAAGGAAGACAATCAAGTTTTAGATTCAAATCCAAAATAAATTTAATCAAACATAGAATAATACATTTATAATCATGCAGATTTTTTGACAGTCAGGACATTTTAAATTATCTTTTATTTCATTTTATTATACAGACCCATTCACGGAAAATTATATTATTATACAGACCCACACGACAAATTATCTTACATTTCATTTTATTATATAACCCCCCACCCCCAGGAGATAGGAGCGGGTCAGCGGGTTATGGGGTATATGTAGGGTCCGGCTATGTTATACAATATTAGTGAATACACAATATTACATAATATTGTATAATATTACATAATATTATATAAGATTAGTCGGACAAGCCGTCTCACCAGAATTTCAAATGTATTTGAAAAACTATTTTTATTGTGACACTATAATAACATTAGTTGATGTTAGTTTTTCAAACACTAATATTAGTTGCCGTTCCCTAGGAATAAGGAATGGCATGTAGATTTTTCTGCCATGCCCAACAATAAAAAGAGTGGAACATATGTGTGATGTGCGTTCGTGTGTGTCTGTGTGTGAGTGTGTGTGCTTGTGTGTGTCTGTGCATGTGCATCTGAATCTTTTACACTATTTGTGAAAGGTGACCCACTCCCTGGGGGTGGAAATATTTATATTCTAGAAGGTCAATGTATTAAATTGCTGCTGACTCAATCTGGGGGGAAAGCTCTGCATATAAATATAATAAAACATGTATGTGTGTTTAGCCGAGAAGTTTGTTACCTGCAGCAATTGGAAACCTGTCCCCAAATCTCTCAGAGATTCCAGCTTGGATCCAGATATATTCAACTCAACGAGGTTGGGCAGTTAGGGGCCCAGGTGGCTGACAGTCGATTGGCTGGTGTCCAAAATTATCCTGAGCGTTGAAACCTCGTCAAGGGAGCGCACGCCAGCCAAATGTCGTAAGTGCGCTTCCTCGTCCTCGATTTCTGCTGCCATGTACTCGAACTGCTGCTCGTTCACGCTCCAGTCTCCAGGCCTTCTGGACGGAATGGGATTTTCGACTTCCATCGTCTTCTGGGTGGGGGTTGGCCGCGTGGGCACGAGAAGAAACGATGGATTCTCGGGCTGCCGGGTGGCACTAGCTCGCTGAGTTAAGGGGGGCCAAGGCAGCTATCAATACCTTGCAGTGACTGGAGCAGGTGACAAATGGAGCAGTGGGACAGTGGGGGAAGGATGAAGAGGTGGAGATGGCACGGGTCAAAGGAATGCACCCTACTCTAGGGCCGCGGGGGTGTGACTACCCGGAAAACGTTAAGCTCGCTTACTCATACGACATGGAATTTAGCATGATTTTCAGTCCTGAGTGAAAGCGAGCTCTTAGCTTCCCTCGACCCAAACTTTCGGTGCGACTTTGCTTTCCTCCGCGCGCTGCGCCGAGACCAAAACGTTCAGGCAGTACGTAGTGCTACTAAGAACCTTAACTTAAGCCCAGCATTCAGCTACAAAGCGAACTCCTTCGTTTCCTTTATCACGCCGACTCGGCGTTTTGATTTCCTTTTCTTTTCTCTTCGATACCGAATATATATTCTGTGTATGCCCCGTCCTTGTAGCGCCAGTGCGCATTAGTCTCTCCTACACAGGCTACGTATCCTGATCTTCTGCAACAAGGAGGATCTCACGAGCAGGCAAATTCAGCTGTCCGAGGCCCCCTTAAATATTTGAACCTCCAAAATTGAGCAGAGGGAATGCTACAGCGATCTGCATTCCCAGTGCGATCCTTCGCTCATATAAGTGAGGGGCATGGCAAAGCATGAATGAGACGTCCACAAATCAAGCTTCTAGGGTCCTTTACCTACCACAACCCACCCACACCCACCCAAGCATGCAGAGCCCCCCCCCCCCCCCCCCCCCCCCCCCCCCCCCCCCCCCCCCCCCCCCCCCCCGCCCCCCCCCCCCCCCCCCCCCCCACACACACACACACACACACATAAACACAAACGCGCACGCATACAAGCATACACCCCCCCCCTCCCCCCCCCTCCACCCCCACCCCCACCCCCACCACCACCCACCCACCCACCCACCCACACCCATACTCCCCCCTCCCTCCCCCTCCACATCCCTGCAGCCGCTTAGTCAAAGATCCATAGGACCATTGAGGAGACCCAATAATATGCGCGGCCTGCACCTCCTCCCATGGGCCATGCTCGTCTGCTTCACCCTAGCTGATGCTGAACCTGCACCAGCGCCCTCCACCACCCAAACTCAGCATGGCGCTGATGCAGGTCAGATCATGGATCTGAGATCATCAGATCGTCAGATCATAGATCTCATCCATCCAGAACTCTTGCTACCGCCCGGCCCTGAGCCTGTACTAAAGTTGGGGGGCGGTGAATGGAGGCAGGCAGGCAGCAGGCAGGAAGACCAGCCGTTTTTTTTTTTTGCCAGGAGGCAGACAGGTAGCGATGGGGGGAGGGAGGGGGAGCAGGGAGAGCAGGGAGAGCTGTCACGGGGGATGGATGGGAGGCTGGCAGGCGGCAAAAGAGGGAGAGAGGGGGAGCAGGAGGAGCAAGGAGAGCAAGGAGTGCTGCAACGGCGGAGCACCATGGTGTACACGGATGAGATGATAGCATCTCTGAAGGAGCAAGCTGAGAAGTTCATTGACTACGCCCCAGATAAGGTAGGTAGATAGGCAACGTAAAACTTAATTTGTCTACCTGGCTGATCTGGATAACTTCATTAACTACGCCCCAGATGAGGTAGGCAACGTCGAACTTCATTTGTCTACCTGGCTGATCTAGATATGTCTTAGAGCTGTTCACATCTGTTTGATTGCCTTTTGCACTCATGAGTGTTGTGTAGTACTTTATATACTCCCGATATTTACTGTTTGTACTTCGCTTTTCTTTTCGGCTTCAAGCAGTAGCTTCTAGACAGCTGCTTGAGCCAGCTACTGAGCTAAAACCAAATGTGTCAGCAGTTCTGGGCAGTGAATTGTGTCTGCTTCAAGATGCACTAGCTCGCATTTAGTTTGGCTCAATAGCCAGCCAGGGGAGCTGCCTAGAAGCTGGTGCTTGTAGCTAAAAAGAAAAGCTATGGTTTGTACGTTATACTGTCTCCAACCATTAGACAGTTTACTATTAACACTGTTTAATGCTATATGTTTACACTGTTTACAATGTTTATGTTTAAGTTTGTGTTCAATCTTTGCACGTTTGTACTGTCTACAATGTTTATACTGTTCACTGTTTAAACCACCAATGTTTGATGCCCGCAAAGGGTGTGCAGCCTCAAGGCTGACACGCAATCAAACCCCGTAATCAAACCACCTCATCCCCATCCCCATTCCCATCCCCATCCCCATCCCCATCCCCATCCCCATCCCCATCTCCATCCCCATCCCCATCCCCATCCCCATCCCCATCCCCATCCCCATCCCCATCCCCATCCCCATCCCATCCCCATCCCCATCCCCATCCCCATCCTTGTCCTCATCCCAGCCTCCTCATCCTCATCAGCCTCATCATTTATCCAGGTAGCTGATCTGGCACTGGAGATGCCCCTGGCACCAGCACCCCTGGAAGATGAAGGGCAGCAAGCTAGGCCTCGTGTACGTCTAAACCCACTGCAACCATCATCGCCATCACCTTCACCACCACCAAACGACCATTTTTCCAGGTATCTGATTGCAGAATCTCAATGCCTCTATCTGGCACTGCAGATGCCCCTGGCACCATCACTACCACCACCACCACCACCACCACCACCACCACCACTACCACTGCCCACACCACCACCACCACCACCACCACGACCACCAACACCATCACTTCCAACCCCAAAACCACCACCACCACCATCACCACCACCACTACCACCATGATCATCTATCCAGGGAGCTGATCATACAAATCTCAACACCTTTATCTGGCACTGGAGATGTCCCTGACGCCAACACCATCACCATCATTTTCCAGGTAGCTGATTAGATGAATCTCAACGCCTCTATCTGGCACTGATGATGCCCCTGGCGCCAGCACCCCTAGAAGATCAAAGGCGGCAAGCTAGGCCTCGTTTACGTCTACACCCACTGCAACCATCAACACCATCACCTTCACCACCACAACCACCATCACCATCATGTTTCCAGTTAGCTAATCGGATGAATCTCAATGCCTCTACCTGGCTCTGGAGATGCCCCTGGCGTTAGCACCCCTGCAGGATGAAGAGCGTCAAATCTAGGCCTCGTGTATGTGTACACCCACTGCAACCATCACCACCATCACCACCTCCACCACTATCACCATCATGTTTTCAGGCAGCTGATCATACAAATCTTAATACCTTTATCTGGCTCTGGAGATGCCCCTGGCGCCTGTACCCCTGGAAGATCAAGGGCGTCAAGCATGGCCTCGTATTCGTCTACACCCACTGCAACCATCAACACCATTACCTTCAACACCAACACCACCATCACCATCATTTTCCGGTAGCTGATCATACAAATATCAATACCTTAATCTAGCGCTGGAGATGTCCCTGGCGCCAGCACCCCTGGAAGATCAAGGGCGGCAAGCTAGGCCTCCTGTATGTCTACACCCACTGCAACAATCAACACCCTCTCCTTCACCACCACCACCACCATCACCATCACCATTCTTTCTCAGATGGCTGATCTAACAAATCTCAACACCTTTATCTGGCACCGGAGATGTCCCTGGCGCCAGCACCCATTGGAAGATCAAGGGCGGCAAGCTAGGCCTCGTGTACGTCTACACCCACTGCAACCATCACCACCATCACCGGCACCACGACCACCACGGTAACCACTACAACAACTACCACCACCACCACAACCACCATCACCACCACAACGACCATCACCACCACCACCACTACCACCGACACCAACACTACCACCAACACCACAACCACCATCACCACCACCACCACCATCACCACCACCACCAACATCACCATCACCACCACCATCACCATCATGTTTCCAGGTAGCAGAGAGAATGAATCTCAATGCCTCTATCTGGCACTGGAGATGTCCCTGGCGCCAGCACCCCTGGAAGATCAAGGGCGGAAAGCTAGGCCTCGTGTACATCTACACCCACTGCAACCATAAATAGCATCCCCTTCACCACCACAACCACAACCATCACCAACACAACCACAACCACTACCACAAACATAAACACAAACACTACCACCACCACCACCACCACAACTTCCACCACTACCACCAAAACCACCACCACCATCACCACCACCACCACTATCACCATAATGTTTCAAGGTAGCAGAACGAATGAATCTCAATGCCTCTATCTGGCACTGGAGATGCCCCTGGCGCCAGCACCCCTGGAAGATCAAGGGCGTCAAGTTAGGCCTCGTGTACGTGTACACCACATGCAAACATCACCATCAACACCACCATCACCATCACCATAATGTTTCCAGGTAGCAGAACAAATGAATCTCAATGCCTCTATCTGGCACTGGAGATGCCCCTGGCGCCAGCACCCCTGGAAGATCAAGGGCGACAAGTTAGGCCTCGTGTACGTGTACACCACATGCAACCATCACCATCAACACCACCATCACCATCACCATAATGTTTCCAGGCAGCCGAACGAATGAATCTCAATGCCTCTATCTGGCACTGGAGATGCCCCTGGCGCCAGCACCCCTGGAAGATCAAGGGTGGCAAGCTAGGCCTCGTGTATGTATACACCCGCGTTCAAACCTTCGATCGGAGGGCTATCCTCCGAACCACCTACGCCCAATACCCTGCAGACTTCGACGTCATATTCGCCGTCGGTAAAACAGGTGTGGGGAGGGGGTCTGGGGTGTGTGGGGTTCTGGGTGGCGTGGGTTGGGTTGGGGTGGGGGGGGTCCGGGGTGGAGGGTTTGTGTGTGGGGGTGGGTTCTGGGGTGGGGGTGGGTGGGGGTTAGGGTGTGGGTGGAGTGTGGGGGTGTGTGGGGATCTGGGGTGTCTGGGTGTCTGGGGGTGTGGGTGTCTGGGTGGCGGGAGGGTGGGTGGGGGGTCTGGGGGGGGGGTCAACCAGGTATAGGTGAGGTGGTGGTGGGGTGGGTGGGTCTGGGGTGGGTAGGGGTGGGTAACCCAGGTATGGGTGGAGGAGGTCTGGGGTTGGGTGGGGGGTTGGGGTGGGTTGGGGGTCTGGGGTGGGTGGTGGATAACCCAGGTATGGGTGGGTAGGGTCTGGGGGTGGGGGTGGGGGTCTGGGGTGGGGTGGGGGGGAGGTAACCCTTTTACACGTCGCTGCTTTTTGTAATCATTTGTCCATTTCTCTCGTCTTCTCTTACTGTTGTTTCTCTCTTCTTGAAAATTTCAACTTTGATCCCACAAACTCACTCACTCGGATAGAAGCTTTTATTTGTATCCACCCCCACTCCACCCAGACCCCCCACACACCACCCCACCCCAGACCCCCAGACCCCCCACTCCAGACCCCAAACCCTCACCACCCCAGACCCGCCCATACACCCCATCTTCCAAACACCCTGACCCCCACACACACCCACAGACATCCGGACCCCACCACCCACCTACCCCACCCACCCAGACTCCCCAACTACCTGACGGAGAGAGCTTGCCAGGAGCAAGATACTAATGGGCATCTGCTCCTAGTGAATTGTAAAGAGAGCCATAACGATGGGAAGATGAAACACACTGTGTCCCTCCCACACACACCCACAAACCCACACACCCAGACTCCCCTAACTACCTGACGAAGAGGGCTTGCCAGGAGCAAGACACTAATGAGGATCTGCTCCTAGTAAACTACAAAGAGATCCATAAGGAGGGTAATATGTAACTCACAGTAGTCCCCCACCCCCCAAAACCACCCAGACCCCACTCCTTCACACCCCCATCCACCCAGACTCCCCCAACTACCTGACGAAGAGGGCTTGCCAGGAGCAAGACACTAATGAGGATCTGCTCCTAGTAAACTGCAAAGAGATCCATAAGGAGGGTAATATGTAACTCACAGTAGTCCCCCACCCCCCAAAACCACCCAGACCCCCACTCCTTCACACCCCCATCCACCCAGACTCCCCCAACTCCCTTACGGAGAGGGCTTGCCAGGAGCAAGAGACCAAAGGAGATCTGCTCCTAGTGAATTGTAAAGAGAGCCATAACGATGGGAAGATGTAACACTCAGTGGTCCCACCCCCACCCCCATCACCTACCTCACCCACCCAGACCCACCCAACTACTTGACAAAGAGGGCTTGCCAGGAGCAAGAGACCAATAATGATCTGCTCCTAGTGAATTGCAAAGAGAGCCATAAGGAGGGAAATGTGTAACACACAGTAGTCCCCCTCCCTCTAAAAACACCCAGACCCCCACATCTGCACACCCGCACCCACCCAGACTCCCCCAACTACCTGATGGAGAGGGCTTGTCAGGAGCAAGAGACCAATGAAGGTCTGCTCCTAGTGAATTGTAAATATAGCCATAACGAGGGAAGATGTACCACACAGTGGTCCCCCCCCCCCCCACCCACCACCCACCTACCTCTCCCACCCAGACTCCCCCAACTACCTGACGGAGAGGGCTTGCCAGGAGCAAGAGACTAATGGAGATCTGCTCCTATTGAATTACAAAGAAAGCCATAACGATGGGAAGATGTACCACACAGTGGTCCACCACCACCACCACCACCAACACTCAGACCCCAAACCCCCACCCACCAACCCACACACCCACACACACACACACACACACACACACACACACACACACCAGACCTCCACCTCCCAGACCCCCACGACCACCCAGACTCCCCCAACTACCTGACAGAGAGGGCTTGTCAGGAGCAAGAGACCAATAAAGATCTGCTCCTAGTGAATTGTAAAGAGAGCCATAACGATGGGAAATGAACCACACAGTGATCACACCACCACCATTACCCAGCCCCAAGACCCCCACCCACCCACCCACCCAGACTCCCCCAATACCTGACGGAGAGGCTTGCCAGGAGCAGGAGACCAATGGAGATCTGCTCCTAGTGAATTGTAAAGAGAGCCATAACGATGGGAAGATGTACCACACTGTGGTCCAGCTCGTGGAGCTCCTGAATACTGTGTGGAAAGGTGGATACAAGCACATCATCAAACTTGATGATGACTCGTATGCCCACTTCCCAAACCTAAAGACGTACTTGACACAGGTAATGCACATTAAATATAATTTATTATTATTATTATATTATAAAGTAATAAACCTTTAACGGGTATTAGTATTAGTATTAGTATTATTATTATTAATTTTTTATTATTATTATATTATTATTACAAGTATTAGTATCATTATTAGTAATATACAAATACATAATTATTTGGTACATGTACGGTGTACAAGGTCAGGCCATCCAAAACATCCCAAGGTATAGTCCGGGTATAGTAGTTTAATATTTATATGAATTTAAACTTAAAAGGTCGAAAAAATATGCTCAATGTATGTGCGAAGGCGGATACAAGCACATCTGTAGACGTACTTGACACAGGTAATGCACATTATTATTAGTAATATTATTAGGGGGCGGCAAATAGATCTATATTGTCCCAACATATAGATCTATATAGATCTATATATATCAAAGTATATCAATTTCTGGTATATCGGTACCTCAAGGAGGCCTCTGGAAAATCTGGGATTTATTTTCCATGTAGTCTGCGTCATATTAAGGTGCCTTGTGCCTTAAAAACAAATGCAGGATTTATTTTGATTTCAGTAATCACTTGTGAAGCTCCCTGCCAGCGCGTCACATACAAAAGGTCACACATAGCCTCCAAAACAACCCAGGCCCAGTCCCCCCTATCCCCATCATCAGTTCATCACCATCAGCAGTTCAGCATACATCAGGTCCTAGAAAAGTCTTTAAACTGTCTAATTTGTGCAGCTTCTAGGCAGCTCCCCTGGCTGGCTATTCAGCCAAAACTAATGCCAGCTAGTGCACAGGGAGCTGCCTAGAAGCTGCTACTTGTTGCCGAACAGTTCATCATCATCATAAATTCGTCATCATCATCAATTCATCATCATGCCACGATTGCTTTGCTTGGGTAGTAGACTAGTAGGATTAAATGGACACCTTGTTCAGCCCACCAAATGCGACCTCAAGCTTGGGCCCAGGCTGCCGAGCTTGTAGTTGGCGAGTGTTCTTAGAAGAGCTGTCCAGGTCCTGTTCCACAATGCAGCCGGCTCGGTTGTTGATCCCCCCTTGCATGCCTTCATGTGCGCGTTCGTCAAGTTGCTAATGTTTTTGGGACTGACGCCAATGTCATAAGCGCGTCAAAACAACAGGAAAGGTCCACCTTCTTCAATCCGCGCATCGAAGTTTGCTCTCCAGTTAGAAGCTGGTGGGGCTTTCTCAGGAATGGCCAAGACGGAAGCAGGCGACTTCCGATCGCTCTTATAACTTAGTAAGCCAGCTTCATTCAGAAGAATAAGTGCCGTTTGTATTTGGAACAGTGCGAAGAAAGCGAAAAGCAAGGTCGAGGAACAGTTGACAGCTCAAACTGCCCATATAGATCTATATAGATATATCGTGACCGGGGGGGGGGGGGGGCTCGGACAAGGATAGCGATAGATCTATCGGCTTCACAAATATAGATCTATATAGACCGATAGATCTATATAGATCTATCGGTCTTTGCCTCTCCCTAAATATTATGAGTATTAGTATTAGTATTAGTATTAGTATTTTAAGTATTAGTATTCATTTTAGTATTATATAAAAATACATAATTATTTGAAACATACTGGTATACAGTGCACATGGTCAGGTCATCCAAAATATCCCAAGGTATAGTTCGGGTATAGTAGTTGAATATTATATGAATTTTAACTTTAAGGTCGAAATAATATCCTTAATGCTGTGTGCAAAGGCGGATACAAGCACATCATCAAACTTGATGACGATTGATACGCCCACTTCCAAAACCTGTAGACGTACTTGACGCAGGTAATGCAAATAAATATATACTTTTTATTAATATTAGAGTATTAGTATTACGGTATTATTATTATTATTATTATTATTATTATTTATTATTATTATTATATATTGTATATATATACAGGTACAGAATATGTGTATATACATACAAATACATAATTCGTTGGTACATTTACTATAACCAAGGTCATCCTAAAACTCCCTAGCTATAGTAGAGGAATATCTACATGAACTTGAAAAATCCAAGGTCGAAAAAAGATGCTCAATGCTGTTTGTGAGGAGGCTACAAGAACATCATCTAACTGATAACTGAACTGAATTTATGATGACTTTTACGCCCACTTCCCAAACCTGAAGAAATGTGAGGTTAGGCAAGTCCCTAGCCACTGCACAGTAACATCCATACACACAGACGCACAGACAAACAAAAAAATAAAGAGACACATAGACACACTGACAGGCAGGCAGACAGACAGACACATAGAGTTATTGACTGACTGACTGACTGACTGACTGACTGACTGACTGACTGACTGACTGACTGACTGACTGACTGACAGACAGACAGACAGATAGACACACAGAAATACTGATACATAGAAAGACAGACAGACAAGCAGACAGAAAGACTGACAGACAGACAGACAGACAGACAGACAGACAGACAGACAGACAGACAGACAGGCAGGCAGACAGACAGGCAGAAAGACTGAAAGACAGACACACAGACAGACACACAGAAAGACTGACACACGGGCATATAGACTGAAAGAAACACAGAAAGACTGAAACACATACACACACATGGACACGTACATGCCTGACGCAGACAAACGGCGCTGAGCTGGTGCTGAGTAAGTATAGTATGTGGGGACCTTGCACCCATACATGTCAACCTACACCCACCCATATCCACACATAACCACACATACACACCCATACAAACCCATACACACACTACCCAACATTACACACCCTACCCACACATAACCATACACAACCATACACACCCATACAAACCCATACACACGTACACACCCATACACACCCGTACCCACACATAACCACACATACACACCCATACAAACCCATACACACACATACACACACATACACACCCGTACCCACACATACTCAACCATACCCAACCAACAACCCATACAAACCATACACACGTACACACCCATACACACCCGTACCCACACATAACCACACATACACACCCATACAAACCCATACACACACATACACACACATACACACACGTACCCACACATACTCAACCATACCCAACCATACACACCCATACAAACCCATACACACATACACACCCATACACACCCGTACCCACACATAACCACACATACACACCCATACAAACCCATACACACATACACACACATACACACCCGTACCCACACATACTCAACCATACCCACACATACGGCGAATATTCCGTGTGTGTTTACAGGCCAACGGCCGGCAAAAGTTGCGTGTGTACAGGCTGAAGGCCTGTACACATGCAAATGCAATTGCAAATTTGCATCTGCAAAACACATGCAAGTGCAATTGCAAATTTGCATCTGCAAAATTGCCTGGCCTGCACCCCCCTAAATCTCATCCTTACTTTGGGCCATCGGCAAATATGCGTGGGCAAATTTGCCCAACACTACGCTTCAATAAAGGTTTACATTATGCGCATTGAGACTATTTAATCACTATCTTCAAAATTTGCTATAAAAAAACGAATCAGAAATCACTTTACAAAATTACTTAAGTCCTGCACACATGTAAATTTGCCTGGTCCTCCCCCTCCCTTAACCCCACCCTAACTATGGATTATTGGCAATAATTCATGGGCAAATTTCCATAACACTACACTTTAATATAACCATATAGGTGTACACAATGCTTATTGAGACTAAATATATATGTTAAAGGAATTAAAAAGACTATCTCTGAAAACCAGTATCAAAAACCACCATCAAGAATCACCATCAAAAGACATGTTTTCACTTGCATTGTTATTGATGTCAAACTGCGTCATGCTGCATGCTGCTATAACTACATACAAAACACAAATAAATGGAGTCATGTTAACTTCATTAAATATAAGATTGAATTATTTATCTATATATATGTATGTATCTATCTATCTATCTATATAATGGTAACGCTAGCAAGCAACCAGGGCCCCCAGTCCTCCTTCCACCCCATGGCTGCCACGACACCTCCCTCCACCCCATGGCTGCCCCACGCACATCCCTCCACCCCATGGACACCCCACACACCTCCCCCCCCCCCCCCCATGGCTGACCCCAACACTTCCATTCATGGCTGCCCCCCAGTCCTCCCTCCACCCCATGGCTGCCTCTAACACCTCCCTCCACCCCATGGCTGCCCCGAACACCTCCCTCCACCCCATGGCTGCCCCCCAGTCCTCCCTCCACCCCATGCTGCCCCTAACACCTCCCTCCACCCATGGCTGCTTCCTAACATCTCCCTCCACCCCATGGCTGCCCCAACACTTCCCTCCTCCCCATTGCTGCCCCACACACCTCCCTCCCCCCATGGCTGACCCCAACACCTCAATTCATGGCTGGCCCCCAGTCCTCCCTCCACCCCAAGGCTGCATATGACACCTCCCTCCACCCCATGGCTACCGCGAACATGTTCCTCCACCCCATGCCTGCCCCCAACACACACACCTCCCTCCACCCAATAGCTGCCGCACACACCTCCCTTCCTCCCATGGCTGCCCCACGCACCTCCCTCCACCCCATGGCTGCCCCACACACCTCCCCCCACCCCATGCCTGCCCCCAACACACACACCTCCCTCCACCCCAATAGCTGCCGCACACACCTCCCTTCCTCCCATGGCTGCCCCACGCACCTCCCTCCACCCCATGGCTGCCCCACAACACCTCCCCCCACCCCATGGCTGCCCCACACACCTCCCTCCACCCCATGGCTGCCCCACACGCCTCCCTCCACCCCATAGACACCCCACACACCTCCTTCCACCCCATGGACACCCCACACACATCCCTCCACCCCATGGCTGCCCCACGCACCTCCCTCCACCCCATGGCTGCCCCACACACCTCCCTCTACCCCATGGCTGCCCCACACACCTCCCTCCACCCCATGGCTGCCCCACACGCCTCCCTCCACCCCATAGACACCCCACACACCTCCCTCCACCCCATGGACACCCCACACACATTCCTCCACCCCATGGCTGCCCCGAACACCTCCCTCCACCCCATGGCTGCCCCCAAGTCTTCCCTCCACCCCATGGCTGCCCCTAACACCTCCCTCCACCTCATGGCTGCTCCTAACATCTTCCTCCACCCCATGGCTGCCCCCAACACTTCCCTCCTCCCCATGGCTGCCCCACACACCTCCCTCCCCCCATGGCTGACCCCAACACCTCAATTCATGGCTGGCCCCCAGTCCTCCCTCCACCCCAAGGCTGCATATGACACCTCCCTCCACCCCATGGCTACCGCGAACATGTTCCTCCACCCCATGCCTGCCCCCAACACACACACCTCCCTCCACCCAATAGCTGCCGCACACACCTCCCTTCCTCCCATGGCTGCCCCACGCACCTCCCTCCACCCCATGGCTGCCCCACACACATCCCTCCACCCCATGGCTGCCCCACACACCTCCCTCCACCCCATGGCTGCCCCACACGCCTCCCTCCACCCCATAGACACCCCACACACCTCCTTCCACCCCATGGACACCCCACACACATCCCTTCCTCCCATGGCTGCCCCACGCACCTCCCTCCACCCCATGGCTGCCCCACACACCTCCCTCCACCCCATGGCTGCCCCACACACCTCCCTCCACCCCATGGCTGCCCCACACGCCTCCCTCCACCCCATATACACCCCACACACCTCCCTCCACCTCATGGACACCCCACACACATTCCTCCAACCCATGGCTGCCCCACACACATCCCTCCACCCCATGGCTGCCCCACACACATCCCTCCACCCCATGGCTGCCCCAAACACCTCCATCCATTCCATGGCTGCCCCACACACCTCCCTCCACCCCATGGCCACCCCACACACCTCCCTCCGCCCCATGGCCACCCCACACAGCTCCCTCCACCCCATGGCTGCCCCACACAGCTCCCTCCACCCCATGGCTGCCCAACACACATCCCTCCACCCCATGGACACCCCACACACCTCCCTTCAACCCATGGCCACCCCACGCACCTACCTCCACCCCATGGACACCCCACACACCTCCCTCCATCCCATGGACACCCCACACACATCCCTCCACCCCATGGCTGCCCCACACACCTCCCTCCACCCCTTCTCCACCCCCAACACATCCCTCCACCCCATGGACACCCCACCCACCTCCCTTCACCCCATGCCCCCCACCCCTCCATACCATGGGCCATTGCTCCCCCCCTCCCTCCCTCCAACCCATGTCTGCCTCCCAGTCCTCTCTCCATCCCAACATCTACATCCGCTCCCACCAGTCGGTCTTTCAGCAACATCCTACCCTCACCTGCCGGGCAATATTGGTTATCAGTTCGATATTCTGGCGAGTCAGACCGCTCTTAACACTCCGGAATATGCGCAGCAACTCATAGCGAACGAATTTGGGGAGCTTTGTCTCCTGTCGAGCCCTAGCTAACTCCCTCCTTCAACGTCGACCCGATTGCAGTGCCTACTCCACTGAAGAACGAGCCGCATAAAATATGCGTCCCTTGCAATTGTAGGTCTATCGCCGTCGCCTGGCAATTGCGAATGTTGCACGCGCGTTGCCAGCCGAAAGTCGTGCCCAGGCCAATCCCCACTTCCTCAGGATGTGAATCAGCGCCTACTCCAGCGAAGAACGAGCAACGTCCTTGAATCGTAGATAAATCGCATGCCCCGTTAACTATCTGAGGATCGTAGAGTGTTAGCGCAGCGCGCTTGAAGCACAGCTGGGGTGTTTGGCCTAGTTTCAGCTTTGTAGGGTAATGTAGAGCAGACGTAAAGTGCCCAAGGCCATGATTTTTCTTTCGCATCATCCTCCTGCATACCTGATATCCTATCGAACAAATAACAATGCTGTGGAATCGTTTAAGGACGTCATCGATGCACACAAAATAGGCGGGCCCCTGACCGATTGCAAAAATCCCGCGGCCCATAGCAAAACCGCGCCGGCAAATCGTACTACCACACGCGAGTACCCCCCGTGTTGTGTGTGTGTGTGGGGGGGGGGGGGGGGGGGGGGGGGGGGGTCCTTGAAGATGCACCATCCTGTAGGAAGGGGCAACCACATAGAATAAGAGTGTGTGTGTCACACACATAACCACACATACACACCCATACAAACCCATACACACACATACACACCCGAACCCACACATAACCACACATACACACCCGCACCCACACATAACCACACATACACACCCATACAAACCCATACACACACATACAAACAAATACACACCCGTAACCACACATACTCAACCATACCCAACCATACACACCCATACAAACCCATACACACATACACACACATACACACCCGTACCCACACACAACCACACATGCACACCCATACTAACCCATACAAACACATACACACACATACACACCCGCACCCACACATACCCAACCATACACACCCATACAAACCCATACACACACATACACACACATACACACACATACACACCCGTACCCACACATAACTACACATACACACCCATACAAACCCATACACACATACACACACATACACACCCGTACCCACACATACCCAACCATACCCAACCATACACACCCGCACCCAGACATACACACACATGTATGCCTGGCGCAGACAAACGGCGCGGAGCTGGTGCTGAGTAAGTGTAGCATGTGGGGAACTGTCATCCATACATGTAAACCTACACCCACCCATACACAACCATACACACACATACAAGCACATACACAACCATACACATACATTCATGTATGCCTGACACAGACGAAGGGCGCGGAGCTTGCGCTGAGTAAGTATAGCATGTGGGGACCTTGCACCCGTACATGTCAACCTACACCCACCCATACACAACCATACACACACATACAAACCCATACAAACCCATGCACACACATACACACACATACCTGTATGCCTGACACAGACGAAGGGCGCGGAGCTTGCGCCGAGTAAGTATAGCATGTGGGGACCTTCCACCCATACACACCCATACAAACCCATACACACATACACACACATACGCACCCGTACACACACATACCCAACCATACACAACCATACACACCTGTACACACACATACACACACATACACACCCGTACCTGCACATAACCACACATACACACCCATACAAACCCATACACACACATACACACACATACACACCCGTACACACACATACCCAACCATACACACCTGTACACACACATACACACACATACACACCCGTACCTGCACATAACCACACATACACACCCATACAAACCCACACCCGTACCCACACATACCCACCCATACACAACCATACACACCCGTACCCACACATACACATACACACGTTCATGTATGCCTGACACAGACGAAGGGCGCGGAGCTTGCGCCGAGTAAGTATAGCATGTGGGGACCCTACACCCAGTACTACCACTACTGCTATGGGTCACTCAACGGCTTCTCTGTTGATCTCTTCCTAGAGGTCGTCCCCAAGGTGAATGATGATGATGATGATGATGATGATGATCATGATGATGATGGTGAATGATGATGATGATGATGATGATGATGATGGTGATGATGATGATGGTGAATGATGATGATGCTGATGATGCTGATGATGGTGATGATGATGATGGTGAATGATGATGATGATGATGATGATGATGATGATGGTGATGATGATGATGATGATGATGATGATGATGATGATGATGATGACGGTGTTAATGATGATGATGATGATGATGATGATGATGGTGATGATGAAGGTGCTGCTGCTGCTGCTGCTGCTGCTGATGATGATGATGATGATGATGATGATGATGACGGTGATTATGATGACGATGATGATGATCAATGATGATGATGGCAGTGAATGATGGTGATGAATGATGATAATGATAATAAATGATGATGGTGATGAATAATGTTGGTGATGGTGGTGATGATGATGAAAGATGATGATGATGGTGGTGAATGATGATGAATGATGATGATGATGATGATGATGATGATGACGGTGATTATGATGATGATGATGATGATGATAAAGGTGATGATGATGATGATGATGACGGTGATTATGATGATGATGATGATAAAGGTGATGATGATGATGATGATGATGATGATGATGATGATGACGGTGATGATGATGATGATGATGGTGATGATGATCAATGATGATGATGGAAGTGAATGATGGTGATGAATGATGATAATGGTAATAAATGATGATGGTGATGATGATGATGATGAATAATGATGGTGATGGTGGTGATGATGATGATGAAAGATGATGATGATGGTGAATGATGGTGATGATGATGATGATGATGATGGTGATGATGATGATGATGGTGGTGGTGGTGGTGGTGGTGGTGAATGATGATGATGATGATGATGATGATGATGATGATGACGACGATGATGATGATGATGGTGACGATGATGATGATGATGATGATGATGATGATGATGATGATGATGATGATGATGATCAATGATCAATGATGATGATGGAAGTGAATGATGGTGATGAATGATGATAATGATAATAAATGATGATGGTGATTATAATGATGATGATGATGATGATGATGGTGAATGATGATCACAATTTTCCTGGTGCAATGCTGGAATCCAAATGAGCCCATTGCTTAACGGACTTATGAGTTATGAACATCATGCACAATTCATCCGATTTCATTTTACTTTCTCGATTTTATTTTACTTTTCTCGATTTTATTTTGCTTGTCTCGATTTTATTTTACTTTCCTTGATTATATTTTATTGTTCGTCCTGGGTGGGTATTACGGGTCATACCCTGCATGTTGATTGACACTTTGGGCGGGTCGACTCATAAACACTGCCTCGCACGCAGTGTACTGCTGTTGATGCCATCTTCACCATCGTAATCGGGCGGGTGTGGTCGCAGGTGCAGTTTTTCGCCAAATCGCCTTCCAAAGTTTGCGCTTTTCTTGCCAATTAGCTACAAGCGACTGAAAAACTGGCAATCGTTGTGAGTTTCTACCCGGCGCTGTTAATAAAGTAATAATAATAATAATAAAGTAATATAGAGTGCATGCGTGTATGTATGTGTGTGTGTGCATGTTTGTGCATGTATATGCATGTATATGCATGTTTGTGCATGTGCATGTGTGTGTGTGTGTTGGTGTGTGTGTGTGGTGGGTTGGGGGGGGGGCTGTGCTGTTAACAAAGATGTGCAGGATGGCTCATCAGCCGCACCCATAGCATCGACCGACGAAGCATGGTAAAGGCCGCGGCTTCATTGTAACGCTCAATGTCGAGGGCGAGGTCGAGGCTGGGCTAAAAAGTCTTCTCCCGGCAAGCTCCCAGGTAGAGGAACTTGATGCCAGCGATATATAGAAGAATGAGCTATGTAGCGCTGCTTCAGAGGAGGAGGACAAAGTAGTCGAGACGAGAAAGATTTCAGAAGATTACTGGAATCGAATTCCGGATATTACCGGTAATACCCGGCCACCCAGGACAAACATTATTGTACTCGATTTGATTTGATTTCTCCATTTTTTTCACACCCATACACCCATACTCCCACACCCACACCTATATGCCCATACACCCATACACACACCCATACACACACCCACACACCCATACATCCATGCACACACCCATACACACACCCATATACACACCCATACACCCATACACACACCCATATACACACCCTTACACACACACCCGGGCACACACCCATGCACCCATACACACACCCATGCGCCCATACACACAAACACACAAACACACACACACACACACACACACCCATACACACACCCAAACACACACCCATACACCCATACACACACACATACACCCATGCACACACTCCCATAAACACACCCATACACACGCCCATACACCCGTATCCCAATATTATCAGGTGGAGAGCAAGTACATTGGGGGCCACTGGGAGGACTGGCTGCTTGGCTTCTGGATGCGCCTTTACGGCCCTCACGAGATTACGGACGTCTTCATGGATGACGAGTACTGGAGCCACATAGAGTATGGGGCACACAACGTGTCGTTAATGGCGGCTGAGATTCGCTCCAAGGTGAACCAGATATGCAGGGGGTGGGCAGGGTGGGGAGGCGGAGGGGGGTAAGGGGAGGGGTGTGGGGGGAGGAGGGGTGCAAGGGGAGGTGGGGCGGAGAGGAGGGGATGCAAAGGAAGGGCGGTGGTGGGGAGGCGAGGGGGTAAGGGACGGGTGGAGTGGGGAGGAGGGGTGCAAGGGAGGGGTGGGCGGAGAGAAGGGGTGCAAAGGAAGGGGTGGTGGTGTGGGGAGGCGAGGAGGGGTAAGGGGACGGGTGGGTGGGGAGGAGGGTGCAAGGGGAGGGTGGGGCGTGAGAAGGGGTGCATAGTAAGGGTGTGGGCGGGGTGGGAGGCGGAGGGGTGTAAGGGAGGGGGGGTGGGGAGGAGGGGTGTAAGGGGAGGGGAGGGGCGAGAGGAGGGGTGCAAAGGAAGGGCGGGGGGGTGGGGAGGCGAAGAGGGGTAAGGGAGGGGAGCACAACGTGTCATTGATGGCGGCTGAGATTCGCCCAAAGGTGTCCTAGTTATGCAGTGGATGGGAAGGAGGAGGGTGGGGTGGGGTGGAAAGGGGTGGAGTGGGGTGGGGTGGAAGGGAAGGGGGGGGTGGGGAGGCGGGGGTGCAAGGTGCAAGGGGAGGGGTGGAAAGGGGTGGAGTGGGGTGAGGTGGAAGGGAAGGGGGGGTGGGTGGGAGGCGGGGGGTGCAAGTGGAGGGCGGAGTGGGGAGGAGGGGTGCAAAGGATGGGTTCGGTGTGGAGCGGAGGGGTGTAAGGGGGGGGGGAGCACCAATGTCCTTGATGGCGGCTGAGATTCACCCCAAGGTGACCCAAATATGCAAGGGGGAGGGGTGGGGTGGAGAGGAGGGGCGCAAAGGAAGGTTTGGGGTGTGGAGGCGGAGGTAAGGGGGGGGGAGCACAAAGTGTCGTTGATGGCGGCTGAGATTTTTCTCCAAGGTGACCCAGATATGCAAGGGAGGGTGGGGTGGAGAGGAGGGGCGCAAAGGAAGGTTTGGTGTGTGGAGGCGGAGGGGGTAAGGGGGGGGGGAGCACAAAGTGTCGTTGATGGCGGCTGAGATTTGCTCCAACGTGATCCAATTATGCAGGGGGTAGGTGGGGTGGGTGAGGTGAAGGGTGCAAGGGAAGGGGTGGGGTGGGGAGAAGGGTGCAGGGAAGGGGGGGGGGGGGGGGGGGGGTAGAGGGAGGGGGGCAAAGGAAGGGGGGGGGAAGGGTGGTGTGGAAGGGTGCAAGGTAAGATGTGGGGTGGGGAAGCTGAAGGTGCAAGGGGAGGGATGGACAAAGTGAAATTGATGGCGGCTGAGGTATGCCCTAAGGTGCCCTTTTTCTGGGGTGGGGAGGAAGGGTGCAAAGAAAGGGGTAGGTGGGTGGGAGGAGGAAGGGGAGCAAGGGGAGTTATGCAGGGGGTGGGGAGGAGGAGGGAGGAGGAGGTGTGTAAGGGAGGGAGGACAAGGTGTCCATGGTGGCTGAGATTCGCCCCAAGGTGACCCAGTTATGCAGGGTGTGGGGTGGGGTGAAGTGGGTGGGTGGAAGGTGCATGGGAAGGGTGGGGTGGTGAGGCGGAGGGGTGCAAGGGGAGGAAGGACAAAGTGAAATTGGTGGCGGCTGAGATATGCCCAAGGCGCCCCTTTTTCTGCGGTGGGGAGGAGGGGTGCAAAGGAAGGGGTGAGGTGGGGAAGTGGAGGGTGCAAGGGGATCTATGCAGGGGTGGGAGAAGGAAGGGAGGAGGAGGGGTGCAAGGGATCTATGCAGGGGTGGGGAGAAGGAAGGGAGGAAGAAGGGTGCAAGGGGAGGGGAGAACAACGTGTCCTTCATGGTGACTGAGATTCGCCCCAGGGTGTTGCAGATATGCAGGGTTGGGGTGGGGAGAAGAAAGAGAGGACGAGTGGTGGGGAAGGAGGGTACAAATGGAGGTGGGTAGGGAGGAGGAGGGTACACATGGAGGGGTGGGGTAGGGAGGAGGAGGGGTACACATGGAGGGGTGGGGTAGGAGGAGGAGGGGTACACATGGAGGGTGGGGGTAGGGAGGAGGAGTGCAAAGGGAGTTATACAAGGGGTGGGGATAAGGAAGGGAGGAGGAGGGGTGCAAGGGGATCTATGCAGGGGGTGGGGAGAAGGAAGGGAGGAGGAGGGGTGCAAGGGTGTTATACAAGGGGTGGGGATAAGGAAGGGAGGAAGAGGGGTGCAAGGGGATCTATGCAGGGGGTGGGTAGAAGGAAGGGAGGAGGAGGGGTGCAAGGGGTGTTATACAAGGGGTGGGATAAAGGAAGGGAGGAGGAGGGGTGCAAGGGGATCTATGCAGGGGGTGGGGATAAGGAAGGGAGGAGGAGGGATGCAAGGGGATCTATGCAGGGGTGGGGATAAGGAAGGGAGGAGGAGGGGTCAAGGGGATCTATGCAGGGGGTGGGGAGAAGGAAGGGAGGAGAGGGGTGCAAGGGGATCTATGCAGGGGGTGGGGAGAAGGAAGGGAGGAGGAGGGGTGCAAGGGGATCTATGCAGGGGTGGGGAGAAGGAAAGGGAGGAGGAGGGGTGCAAGGGGATCTATGCAGGGGGTGGGAGAAGGAAGGGAGGAGGAGGGGTGCAAGGGGATCTATGCAGGGGGGGGAGAAGGGAGAGGAGGAGGGTGCAAGGGGATCTATGCAGGGTGGGGAGAAGGAAGGAGGAGGAGGGTGCAAGGGGATCTATGCAAGGGGTGGGGATAAGGAAGGGAGGAGGAGGGGTGCAAGGGGATCTATGCAAGGGTGCTGGAGAAGGAAGGGAGGAGGAGGGGTGCAAGGGTGTTATACAAGGGGTGGGGATAAGGAAGGGAGGAGGAGGGGTGCAAGGGGATCTATGCAGGGGTGGGGAGAAGGAAGGGAGGAGGAGGGGTGAAAGGGGATCTATGCAGGGGGTGGGGATAAGGAAGGGAGAGGAGGGGTGCAAGGGGATCTATGCAGGAGTGGGGATAAGGAAGGGAGGAGGAGGGTGCAAGGGGATCTATGCAGGGGTGGGGAGAAGGAAGGGAGGAGAGGGGGCAAGGGGATCTATGCAGGGGGTGGGAGAAGGAAGGAGGAGGAGGGGTGCAAGGGGATCTATGCAGGGGGTGGGAGAAGGAAGGGAGGAGGAGGGGTGCAAGGCGGATCTATGCAAGGTGGGGAGAAGGAAGGAGGAGGAGGGTGCAAGGGCTCTATTGCAAGGGTGGGGATAAAAAGGGAGGAGGAGGGGTGCAAGGGGAGGAGAGCACAAGGTGTCATTCATGGTGACTGAGTTTCGCCCCAGGGTGTTGCAGATATGCAGGGTCTGGGTGGGGAGAAGAAAGGGAGGACGAGTGGTGGGGGAGGAGGGGTACACATGGAGGGGTGGGTAGGGAGGAGGTACACATGGAGGGTGGGGTAGGGAGGAGGAGGGGTGCAAGGGAGGGGAGCACAAGGTGTCATTGATGCGGCTGAGATTCGCCCCAAGGTGATCCAGATATGCAGGGAGTGGGGTGGGAGGAGGAGGAGTGCAAGGGGAGTTATGAATGGGGTGGGACAAGTAAGGGAGGAGGAGGGTGTAAGGGGGGAGAAGCACGTTGTAATGATGCCGGCTAAGATTCGCTCTTACGGTATATGCATATCTGCTCCACTTGCTCCTTACCCCCACACACACCACACCACACCAGCCCAAACCACGCACACCACACCACATCACACACGCACCATCCAAATGTGTTTGTTCTCCACGGGCGCACCCCTACCCCACCCACTTCCAGCCCACACACCACACACCACACCACACCAACCCACACCACCCTACACACCACACCAACCAACACTACCTCAACCTGCCCCACACACCACGCACCACGCCACCCCACCCACCCCACACATCACATCACATCGCAAACTACACACCTGACTCCACATACCACACCAACCCAACCCGACCCACACTACCCCAACCCACCCCACACCACACACACCACACACCACACTACCCAAACCCTAACCCTCAGGTGTCACAGCCCACCCCACACACCACCCACCCTCAGTTGCTTCAGCCCACACCTCACACACACACACACCACAAACCCTCAGTGCCTCAGCCCACACCACACACCACACACACACCACACACACTCCATTCCACACACTACCCCCCGCAGGTGCCTCAGCCCACACCACACACCACACACACACACACCACACACACTCCATTCCACACACCACCACCCCTCAGTTGCCTCAGCCACACCACACACCACACACACACACCACACACACACACACACACTCCATTCCACACACAGGTGCCTCACCCACACCAACACACCACCACACAACACACACACACACACACACACCACACACTCCATTCCACACACCACCCCCCTTCAGGTGCCCTCAGCCCCACACCACACACCACACACCACCACCACACACACCACACACCACACACACACCACACACACACACACACGCACACACTCCATTCCACACACCACCCCCTCAGGTGCCTCAGCCCACACCACACACCACACACCACACACACACACACACACACACACACACTCCATTCCACACAACACCCCCCTCAGGTGCTTCAGCTGTGCATGTTCCATGTCAAGACCGACCCACAATACCCCACACCACATTCCACACCACAAACACACCACACTCCACACACCACCACACCCACAACACACCCACAACACACCACACTCCACACACCACACTCCAAACACGACACACACACACCACACTCCACACTCCACACCACACACCACACTCCACACTCCACACTCCAACACACACCACACACCACACACCACACCCCTCAGGTGCTTCAGCTGTGCATGTTCCATGTCAACCCACCCCACAATACCCCACCCACATTCCACTCCACAAAACCACACCACCACACACCACACTCCCCTCCGGTGCCTCAGCCCACCCCACACCCCCCCCACACACACACCACACACACACTAAACCACACCACACACCACACTAACCCAACCCATACCACACTCCTCACTCCACACCACACCACACCAACCCACACCACACACCACACTAATCCAACCCACACCACACTCCTCACTCCTCACTCCACACCACACCAACCCACACCACCACTCCTCACTCCACACCACACCACACCCCAACCCACACCACACCACACAAACCCCCACCCATACACCACACTAATCCAACCCACACCACACTCCTCACTCCTCACTCCACACCACACCAACCCACTCCACACTCCTCACTCCACACCACACCACACCAACCCACACCACACACCACACTAACCTAACCCACACCACACTCCTCACTCCTCACTCCACACTACATCAACCCACACCACACACCACAGGTGCCTCAGCTGTGCATGTTCCATGTCAACCCACCCCACAATACCCCACCTTACATTCCACTCCACAAACCACACCACCACACACCACACTCCCCTCAGGTGCCTCAGCCCACCCCACACCCCTCCCACACACACCACACTCACACTAACCCACACCACACAGCACACTAACCCAACCCACACCACACTCCTCACTCCACACCACACCACACCAACCCACACCACACACCACACCCCTCAGGTGCCTCAGCTTTGCATGTTCCATGTCAAGTCCAACCCACAATACCCCACCCCACATTCCTCTCCACAAACAACACACCTCACCACCACACACCACACCCATCAGGTGCCTCAGCTATGCATGTTCCATGTCAAGTCCATGGAGGACTGGCTGTTCCTGGTGGAAGTGGTGAAGGCAGAGAAGGAGAGGCTCTCAAATGAGGCGCTTGAGACGCAGGTCGACGCTGCTGCTGCTGGTGGTGGTAGTGGTGGTGGTGCACAAGTGTTTTTGAGCAGAACTACCGAGGGGAGGGGAGGAGGGGTGCAGGGGATGGGTCGCACGAGATAACATCAGCAGATGTGCATGGGACAGTAGTGCTATGTAGTAATGCAGGCTGCAGGCAGGCAGTGTTTGGGGGCTGGTTGTGTGTGCTGTTGCTGCTTGTCAGTGGGGTAATGTGGGTGTGTTGACAGTAATGATAATGCCTGGTGGGGCGTTGAGTTAAGGGAGCCCCGTCATTCGGCGGTAGTGAACGGGCAAAGCTAAGTTACCTGGGCAAAGCTACCATAACGGTTGACAGTGACCGCGAACACTAAAGCGCACTTGTAGGGATTTGACCCCGCACCTCGGCACATTCTTGTCTCAACGAGCTCTACCATAGAGCCATTCGTTGAAACGGGATTACCCCTCAACGTGGGTGTGTTGAAACTGGCTCCTATGGATTTGTCCGCCTTGAATTGACAAAGTTTGCATCACCATTTGATCCGCAATATGGCAAGATTTATAAACTTCTCACATATTTAGAGGGTGGCAACAGACAAGTGGCAGAGTGACAGAGTGGAAAGATTGACGGGGTGGAAGCAGTGACAGAGTGGCGACTGACAAGTGGCAAGAGTGACAGAGTGGAAGCAGTGGCAGTGTGGCAAGAGTGACGGAGTGGAAACAGTGACAGAGTGGCGACTGACAAGTGGCAAGAGTGACGGAGTGGAAGCAGTGACAGAGTGGCTTGAGTGATGGAGTGGCAGGAGTGACGGAGTGTAAACAGACAAGTGGCAGAGTGGCAAGATTTATGGAGTGGAAGCAGTGACAGAGTGGCAAGAGTGACTGAGTGGAAACAGTGACAGAGTGGAAAGATTGACGGGGTGCAAACAGTGACAGAGTGGCGACTGACAAGTGGCGAGAGTGTCGGAGTGGAAACAGTGGCAGTGTGGCAAGATTGACAGAGTGGCAAGAGTGACGGAGTGGAAACATTCAATCAGACAATCTCAGGAAGACAGCTCTAGTCGTCTTGTCTAACTTAGGCCTAAGCACATGATCTGAAAATGTTCAGACCGGCCTGAAATCGTCTCAGATCGGTCTGAAATTTACAGGTCGATCTGAATAAACACCGCATTCTTTCGGGTATTTCAATCTGAGTGGTTCAGGGCGAAAGTCCGAGGTTGATTTCTGGGCAGTTAAGCAGGGGGGGGGCAAAACATAAAGTGAAATACACCATCACAAAAAAGTGCTGAGGCACCCTTCTGCAGACCCCCCTCCCCCCCCCCGGCTCCGGAACCCACTATACAGCCACTATCTCAGCCACCACTGAGTGTTATGGTGTCTAATTAGGCTCATTTTACAGGATTTTTAAAGGTCTCTCCATTTAGGTTGGTCTAGAGACCATTGGTAATGTTTGAAACATAGAAAATCATCATCATCAATGTTACATTGTTTGGTAGGGCTTGGGGATTAGGGCCCCTTGGCCCCTAATGTGCCCACCTTCAATACTCTGCAGAGGAAGTGCTACACCCAAATATGTCAGCCCTTCTGGATAGCTGATTTTGTCAGCTTCAAGGTGCACTAGGCCGCCCTGGAGCACTGGGGAGCGTACGATATGAGCTTGCAGGTGCACTAGGTTGCCTAAGGTTTGGATGAAGAGAGAGCCCAGGGAGCTACCTAGAAGCTGCTGCTTGCAGCTGAAAAGAAAAGCATTGCACGGGGTACACAACAGCGGTTTGAGTGCATGCTGTATGTGGCAACACTCTCACCGTTTAAACAGCAGTTTGACACAAGGGCAAAAGCCATGGCTGCCCCCCTCGACCCCCCCCCCCCCCCCCCACTCTCACACACACACACCACCACCACCCTGGACCCCCTGCATCTTATCAAGCACAGGCCAGCCGTTGAAGAGAATACGGTGGTTTAGGTGGCAACACATTCACCGTTTGACCTGCAGCTCGACGCCAGGGCAAATGCCATGGCTGCCCCCCCCTCACCCGCCCCCACCCACCCACCCACACCACCACCACCACCACCCTCTGCCCTGGGCAAAATATGTGGTGGATCTCTACCCCGATAGCATAAATGGACTGGTATTTAATAGAGGAACACTTGGGGGAACACCCTAATTCCACTCCCATGTCATTCTGAGGGCTAGAAAAAAGTGCTTGGAAAGTACATAATTTTTGAAAATGTCAGATTTTCCCCTCGACCCCCCCCCCCCCCCCCCCCCCCCCCCCCCGAGGCCCCAAACTTTGGAGGACCAGCACTTTTTTCTACTGGGCCAAATTAGGAGATAAAACCGGATTCTTCATCCTATTGATGATATCTACAAAGTTGGGTGATGGTGTCATTTTGGTTAGAAGTCCCCCCCCCCTGCAGTTTTAGTATGGAATTTCGCCATGGCAGGAAAATGTTTGCGTTCTCCCAATCTGCAGACATAAAATTCGCCATGGGCTTAATTACAAGTTATGGCCCAGATCCCCAAAAAACTGGACACCGACACAGGGAGACGCTAAAAAGTTGCTCGTGTACCGCGCATCGGAATCGGGGTTTAGAGGAGTCATAAGCCCCGAAAACCATCGAAAAAAGTCGACAAATGTGTATGGGGGGGGGGGGGGGGAGGTGGCTACAGCGATTAAAGCTTCAGCCCCGTGACCCTGCCTGCCTGGGGCTCCAGAGGGGGCTAAAGCGAAAATGTAGTAATACATATGATATTGACCGACCGCTTTATATTATGGTATGGTGTTATGATATGATCCTCTGGATATGACGTACCTCCCTTGTTCCACCCCCCGTATATCGTTCATAACACCATGACATAGAGCAGTTGGTCGTCCGCCAGGAGAACAGGAAACAAACACCTCCAACTGGTAGTCCTGATGGGGTCTAAAAAGTTGAAGTATTTATGAACGGGAGAATGACCCAGACTTTCGGTTCTCAGCCAAGGTGAAAATGGGTGACTGGTGACGATTGCGATTGACGAGGTCGAGATCTCCGCCTGGAAACTCGCCTAGCCATTTGACAAACTTATCCACCCGAGGCGCTATCATTTATGTATAGCGAAATCTGCCAGGTCGCATCAAGCTACCGTTAATAATCTTGATTTTCGAGCTTGGGCAAGTTACTCCAGATCGCCTATTTGACTTATGTCTACCCCTGCACTGTAACATACTTAAGACTGAGGGCGCTTCCGATCCCCGTGTGTCATCTTCTCAAACAACACTGCATTATCTTCAGAGTAGTAGAAGAAGGGCCTGCAATGCTGGCAAGGGGCTTTTTTCCCAGACATCAACATGGATCCAGGGCAAGCATGAGGACGCATGGAAGGGCTGGTCAACTAACTCGTGTGAGAAGGGAAAGAAATATATTAAGAGAAACGCAAAGCAGACGTGTGTTTGAGAGTGCTCCACCTGCCTAGTTCCAGTTCCATGGGAGGCCAGGTAGGCTTGCAGGACTGGCCCAGCCTCGAAACATGAAGCCTGGTTCCATGTGATCAGGATGCTCCGATATATATATCCAGATATATGTGTCGACCGCAGACCACTGCATGGCCCCTGCCCTACGCCCAATCTCGGTGGCCCAATCTGTCGCATGCGCATGTCCACAAGTGTGCCCACGTCACCTGCCGATTCTCGTCAACCCGGCTGCTCTTATTCGGCTACCTCTAGTTAAGCTCGCCCTTGATTAAAGTAGTCTCGCCTTCGGGCGATTTTCAGGGTGATTTTCAAGTAGAGTTGTCTCGCACATTTGTCTCTGAATACCGGCTGAATACAATGAAATGCGTTGCCCCAATAGTCAGTCTTCATGGCGACTTATGGTGATGGAATTATGGTTAAGAGAGGTGGTAATGAAAGATGGTTATGAGACTTATGGTAAGGAGAGTGGCTAGATCAGCCTAGTCAGTCTCCTCTGGTTTGTTCACCTATATCTGGTGCTGCAGCAAAATGAAGTGCATCCACAGGTTTGATCAATAGATACTCTATAAACAATGTATTGAATAATCTGGAACAATTGATAATTGATGCTGGCGCTGATGTTGATGCTGATGCTGATGTTGATGCTGATGCTAATGCTGATGCTGATGCTAATGCTGCTGCTGCTGCTGCTGCTGCTGCTGCTGCTGCTGCTGCTGATGATTGGATCTGTCAACCTATTAGTTTAAACTCAGAAGCTTTATTGAGTGAAATGAGCACTACGCCTTACAATCCTGCAGGCTGCCAAAATCAAACATCCGCCCATAGTGCTGCTTTCCGAGCTTGTGTGCAAGCAAGAGGCCCTGGTCTTACAGCGCTTGTGTGAAGGACTGAAGGATCAAGCAACATGTTTTATGAATACCTGTTAACACACTAAAGTGATTGAAGCAGGTAGGCAGCTATGTGTGTGTATGCTTGTTACTGTTGTTGAGTTTGATCCTTTATATGCATATTACAGTCCAGGGGTAGCAAAATAGGCTGAAGGGACTAGCCCAACCTACCTGAAGTCCTAAGGAGTTGCAGGCAACCTTTGCATTAGCAGAACTTTCCCCAGATGAAAAAAACATGGAAAAATTAAAAAGGTGTTTTGTTCGCATTTACATTTCCTGTTAATAATTGTTCTGCTGCTGAAGACGGCGAGCAGCCAAATTGCTGGCTGAAGCTATGTGACCTAGGTCAAGTCCAAGATACCAGGAGGGGCTTATTGAAAGAACATTCGATGCACTGGTTCCAAACAAATCATAAAGAGGAGTGGGCAACCTTGACATTTCCTCGAGGGGCTTATTGAAAGAAAAATCGATGCACTGGTTCCTTACAAATCATACATAGTTGTAGGCAACCTTTACATTACCAGGAGGAGCTCATTGAATTGAACACTTGATGCACTGGTTCCTAACAAATCATAAGAGATGTAGGCAACCTTGACATTAACTGGAGGGGTTAATTGAAATGAGGGGTTAATTGAAATGAGAAATGGAGGTCGGCCCTGGGGATCCTGCGTCGTACTGGGTGAGTCCGACTATTAGGTTGTAGTAACGGGGGCGGTGAGCTATTGTGTGCATTCAGTTACAATATGGCTATGAAGGGTCGGAATACACGGGTAGCGATGATGGGTGCTGAGTCGGGATGCCACATATGAAGGAACGTTGTGCTTGAGGGAAAGGAAGTAATGAACGACGATGGGTAAAAGGTGTACTGGCCGCCTCGAGTCAACCGGGTCCCGGGTACGGGGGGTACGAGAGTACCTGAAGAGAAGCAGGGAAGTTTGGTATGGTCGGTAATGTCGTTATACGTTGCGAGCTTTCGACCGGTTATTTCTGCAATTTCCGGTGGTTTTGCTAAACCTATCATTTTCCTACCTACGAATTGTGGTTTCGACCGGTTATTTCGTCTAAAACCGGCAATTTCAATAACCGTATAGTGGTGTCGATGCATAGGTCTGCCTGCCTTCGGGCCGACCAATGAGCATTTAATGCACTGGTTCCGAACAAATCATAATCACGAAATTGAGAACACGTACTTGGATCATCCTTGTCTGCTGCTGCTGCTGCTGCTGCTGCTGCTGCTGCTTCACACCTATACAACTGAAGGGGGAGGGAGAGGAAGGGGAGAGGGAGGGAGGGGAGAGGGAGGGGGAGGGAGGGGAGGAGAAAAGAGGTGAAGGAGGTGGAGGAGGAGGACTACGAGGACAACAACAGCAGCAACAACAACAACAACAACAACAACAACAACAACAACGACAACAACAACAACAGCAACAACAACAACAACAACAACAACAACATCAGCAACAACAACGACAACAACAGCAACAACAACAAAAATGCTTCTGCACACCAATCTCAAACCTTCAAACTCTAAACAGTGCAACTGGCTGCTTATGAAGTCCTGGGGAGCAGCGCTAGAGCCTTGATTGATGGGAGTTTAGTGAAGGGAACACAATGGATTCAGAGTGATGTCGACATTCTCGTGCAAACAGCCCGGCCTGTGACTCGTAGCCAATTTGAGGATCTGGCAGAAAAGATGAAGGGAATCCCAGCAGTCCATCCCAGGTATGATGACTCAGCTTAAATACCTGTGACTTGTTTTCTCTATTGCCCATCATTGAGCCAATCTGGTTCCGCTAGTCCACTGCCAAGCACACTCGGCTACAGGTCTTACGATAGGGGGCAACTTAGTACTGATCAAGACCCGCACCCCGCCTGCGAACCGCGACCTTCAGGGGGGGGATCGAACTCCCCTGTTTCCCTCCTGGGTCAGGCATTATTGTCTGCGTGAACTACTAGGACACGAGTGCATCATTGGCATCTGATCAGATGCCGATGATGCACTCGTGTCCTACTAGTTCACGCTGACACCTGGTGATGATACGTGTGTTCAAGCCTTTGTCTGTGTTTATGCTGGTTGAAGATCCGTTATCCCCGTTCAACGAATGGCTCAATGGCAGAGCTCGTTGAACGACACAGGTGCCAGGTTCAAATCCCTACGGGTGCGCTTAAGTGTTTGCGGTCGCTGTCAGCCGCCATGGTAGCTTTGCCCAGGTAATGGAGCAGCCCGTTCTCTACCGCTGTAAGACTGGGCTCCCTTAATACCACGCTCCACCAGGTGTTATCATTACTTTCACTTATGTCTGTTTTTATGCTGGCTGAAGACCCGCGCCAGATGGTGTGATCTGTTTTTGTCTTTGGTCAACATCGGCCTGCACATGGTAATGCATTCAATGTTGTTGTTCCCCCCACGATATGCCAGATTCACACAGTTGTATTGTGTATGCATATTCACACAGTTGTATTGTGTGTGCATAATCACACAATCGTATAGTTGATGCATATTCACACAGTTGTATTGTGTATGCATAATCACACAATCGTATGGTTGATGCATATTCACACAGTTGTATTGTGTATGCATAATCTGGCATATTCACACAATTGTATTGTGTATGCATATTCACACAATCGTATAGTTGATGCATATTCACACAGTTGTATCGTGTATGCATAATCACACAGATGTATTGTGTATGCATAATCACACAATCGTATAGTTGATGCATATTCACACAGTTGTATCGTGTATGCATATTCACACAGTTGTATTGTGTATGCATAATCACACAATCGTATAGTTGATGCATATTCACACAGTTGTATCGTGTATGCATATTCACACAGTTGTATTGTGTATGCATAATCACACAATCGTATAGTTGATGCATATTCACTCAATTGTATTGTGTTTACGTATTCGCACAATTGGTTTGTTGATGCATATTCACACAATTGGTTTTTGTAAACATATTCACACAATTGGTTTGTTGATGCATATTCGCACAATTGTATTGTGTATGCATATTCACACGATTGGAAGCCCTTTTGGAAGCCCATGAAGCCTCTCTTGCAACTGCTAGCACCCCATGCTAAGGTAATGATGATTCTGGTGGGACGTGGTGTTAAGGGAGCCCGTCGTACGCGGGTGGGGAGCGGTCTCCTACCTCAACTGGACAAGCTACCATCGCGGTTGACGACGACCTGCAACTCCAAGAGCGACCAAAGGGGGAGTCGAACCCCCAACTCTTCATCCTCAAGCGATCTGGTCTACCACTAGACCATTGTATATCACTGAAAGGGGCTACCCCAGGCTAATATAGTGTTTCTCAACTCAACGACAGGCACGTGGACCCCAGGGTACTTCAAATGGCCAAATTGGCCAGCGCTTTAGCGCACTTGAAAACAAAAAAAATGCGCTTTTTCGTGCAAAAAGCGCAAAAATTGCTTGCTGCGCCCACAGGGGGTTGCAAAAAACTGCGCTTAAAGCGCAGAGGGGGTCAAAAAGTCAGCGCTCAAAAGCGCAAAAGCGCGCGCTGAATTACCCTGGTGGACCCTGTTAATCTCGCAATTCACATCAGATGTTTCGGCATGGATATCGATGTTGTCTGCGCTAACACAGTCGAGCATGGTATCCGGCCCCCAGCCGAGGAGCGATTTGCCAACAACCCCACAGCTGGCAATGCTGCCAGGTGAGATAGCCTAGCTGCCGTTTCACATAGGCTGCACCGTAGCACACACTTAGGGCCCCCGTTGGTATAGCGATTATTGGGTTTCAGTCCATCAGTGCCTTTTCGTTTTAAGCCCCTCCTGTCATGGTTGGGCAAGTGTCTTTACCCCTGGACTGCAACAACATACACAGGCAGCTCCCTGAGCCAGTTTCTGGGCTTCTCGTTTAGTAGAAGAGGAGGGGGGAAAAAGGATAAGGGAAAAAGAAAAAAAGGAAAAAAGGGGGAAAAGTGATTTGTTCGCGTTTACATTTTCCTGGTAATCATTTGTTTACTGCCGAAGACGGCGAGCAGCCAAATTGCTGGCTGAAGCTATGTAACCTAGTTCAAGTTCAAGTTCTGGGCAAAACCTGAAGACTTCAGCAGTTCTGGAGAGGTGGTGATGTCTGTGTAACTTTGACTGTTTGGGCTAAATAGCCACCTAGAGGTCTGCCTGAAGCTAGCTAGTGTGTCTGGAAGCTGATATGACAGGCATTGCAGTGCAGCTAAAAGCTGTGGGCTTGACCCTGTGGCTGGCTAATGGGGCTGGATGGAAGCTGCTGTGCGTAGCCCGAAAAAGAAATTCAAGCTGGCTGGATTCTATCCAGGTTTTTCTTGAAATTTACCTTTTCTTTTCGGCTACGAGCATTAGCTGCTAGGCATCTCCTTGAGCCAGCCACTGAGATAAACCCATACTAATATTTCAGCAGTTCTGGACAGCTGATTGTGCCAGCTTCGAGATGCACTATGTTGATATACATGTGGCTTGGTAGCAAGCCAGGGGAGCTACCTAGAAGCTGGTGCTGGTTGCTGAAAATAAGTGGATGCTGCCAAGAAGCTGCTATGTGTAACCAAAATATGGTACGTGCTAGAATGAAACTCGCAATATCAATACTTATGAGCTATGCAGGATGCTCAAGGTCATGGCAGCCTTCGCCCCAAGTGCAGCTCCAGTTAAGAACTACCACCTGGAACTGCTGACTCTGATTGCACAGGAAGCAGCAGCTGCACGCGGTGGTGCACAGGTAGCCGATGGCAGCATGCAGCTAGTGCTGGATGTTTTGCAGTCCATCGCAGATGCCAGGATGCCAACGGGTGATGCAGCAGAACCACCGGTTGATTTGAGTGAGGATCAGTTCAGAGGCTTGGTGTCGAAGCTAAAGGTATGTATGCTCATGTGTCAGTATGTTCTGCATCACAATTCACCAGTTCTGAGGCTTGGTGTCAAGGCTGGAGGTATGTAGGCTCATGTGTCAGTATGGTCTGCATCACAATTCGCTAGTTCTGAGGCTTGGTGTCAAGGCTGGAGGTATGTAGCAGGGTACTTCAAATTGCCAAATTGGCCAGCGCTTCAGCGCACTTGAAAACAAAAAAACTGCGCTTTGTAGTGCAAAAAGCGCAAAAATTGCTTGCAGCGCCCACAAGGGGTTGCAAAAAACTGCGCTTATAGCGCAGAGGGGGTCAAAAAGTCAGCGCTCAAAAGCGCGCGCTTTGAATTACCCTGGTATGTAGGCTCATGTGTCAGTATGTTCTGCACCACAGTTCACTAGGTCAGAGCAGGGTACTACATGAGCATTGATGAACTGAACCCCAAACAAGTGCATTGTGTCACCTGTTCGTCTTGTGTGCTACTCTTATTCCTCACTTTAAAGCGCCAACTATACTACTCTGTATACAAGTGCTTATTACTAATGTGCCTTACAAGTGTTATTAGGGGTTTTTTGCTTTGTGTGTGCTTTTTATTTTTGTTTAAAGCACAGAGTCTCATACACCCTCGGGGTGTCAAGTAGACTATAACATGTAATGTAATGTAACTAGCGCACTTGAAAAAAAAAAACTGCGCTTTGTAGTGCAAAAAGCGCAAAAATTGCTTGCTGCGCCCACTAGGGGTTGCAAAAAAGTGCGCTTAAAGCGCAGAGGGGGTCAAAAAGTCAGCGCTCATAAGCGCAAAAGCGCGCGCTTTGAATTACCCTTGTTGACATCTGTTACAGATGACCTATAGGCGTATTGGTAGAGTTGAATGGCTCATCCTGTCAATAACTAATTTCCCACCAAGGTCGAGGGTTGGAAGCCGAGCAGGATCATACTAACCTTGACCCGGGAATCTTGTACAGTGCTCCGTCTGTTATATACAATATGTTGCAGATGACCGGTAGGTGCATTGGCATAGTAGTATCCTCCAGTCACGTGTTGGATTGTAAACATCTGCGTCCCTTGTCCGCCTCAAGCATGGCTCTGCCTCACCCAACACCCACCCACCCAACCAACCAACACCCACCCAAAACCCACTCACCCAACACCCAAACCCACCCACATAGCTCCCCCTCCATGGCTTAGGATTTCATCCATGGGGCCGTCCATGCCTGCCTTGCATGCCTCAAACGTGGCGCTGCTGCTCTGTAATTCAAAGCGCGCGCTTTTGAGCGCTGACTTTTTGACCCCCTCAGCGCTTTAAGCGCAGTTTTTTGCAACCCCCTGTGGGCGCAGCAAGCAAATTTTGCGCTTTTTGCACTACAAAGCGCAGTTTTTTTGTTTTTAAGTGCGTAAAAGCGCTGGCCAATTTGGCCATTTGAAGTACCCTGGCCTCAAGTGCATGGTACAATACAATACCAGTGTTGGAACAAACAAGGGTATAATATAAGACAATTTTACCCAGATTATACCCTTGTTTTGGCCTAATAACAACAACAATCGGTCAATTAACATGAGACTTACTCTTTAAAAGCGACCACAACTGGTTGATTTCCGTTGTTATTTTACCAGTGCAAGCCCTTGAATGTAGAAGGTGAAGCAGTATTAACATCTTAGGTGTGTTTTTGTTCCTGGTAATATTTTTTACATTTTCCTGCTAATAATGTTTTTACTGCCGAAGACGGGGAGCAGCTAAATTGTGGGCTGAGGCTGTGTAACCAAGTTTAAGTTCAATAAGCAAAGCACTCTGTTGGACTTCTTTAACCGTCTAGGACATGGGCAGATCACCGCTTCCAACTGTGTGTTGCGTGTGCTGCAGAGTCATGTGCAGTAGGGTCATGTATGTTACACTCCAGGGGTAGGCCAAATAGGCTCAAGGGACTTGCCCAACCGTTTGAGGAAGGGCTTAAAAAGAAAAAGCACTGATGACCTGAACCCCAAACCATCGTTTTACCGGCGGGGGCCCTGAGTTTGTGCTAGAGTGATCATTTCATTCTTCCATTTTACCAGTTATTTTTCCAGTGCAAGCTCTCGAATGTAGCTGGCCGAGCATTATTAACATCTTCGGTGTGTGTTGCGTGTGCTGCAGGGTCATGTGCAGCAGGTGCTGCATCTGTTTGTCATGTCACGTGTGCTATTCCCACCAGGGGTCTGGCGTAATAGAAGAGAGGTGCAGAGCTGGCTGATAAATCCTGAGGAACTACTTGGTACTTCTGTAGTGTCCACTGTGGCCGGAAATGTGTCACAATGGCTTGTCGACCTCAATCAGGATCCGCCAGTTGGAGGCAGCCTGTTCAAGGATTTGCTAGACGACCATGGACTTGAGAAGGCTGGCCATCCTAGCAAAGAATTTGGGACAGAGCCTGGGAGTAAACCTGGAACAGAGCATGAGTGCGAGCCTGTGTACAGCCTTACGCATGCGCAGTCCAAAAAAGTAGAGCAGATGCTGCAGGGGCCACTGGGTAAGTACACTCTGCTTGGAAGGAGCCTGAGCCATGCTCGCATCAAAGATGCTGCTGATGCCAATGCTGATTACATGATTGATGAGGCATCATTTGTAGATACTTGTCATTCTGCTACACGAGCAGCAATCACAGCCCTGCATGCAAAGAGGGAAGAAACAAAGGGGCCAAACATGCATGATTTCCTGGCTCAGGTTGACCAGCTGGAGGACCTGGTTGAGGAATTACAGTCAGGGGCACAATGCAGAGTGGCACAACGAATGCTGGATGCACGGAGGCTATGGCTTGATGGAGAGTGCCTTCTAATAGCTGGTAATAGCATCCCTGCGATCCGTACTCTGGCAAAAGCACTGCGCCTGAGCGGTCGGGATGCTGATCCCTTCTCTGGGTTATGGGCAGGCGACCCGTCAGGAGAGAAGGATGTTCATCCACGATACAAAGCTGCAGTAAAGGCTGCCATGTCTTCCAGACCTGCAGATGCCCTGTTGGTTCTTGCATGTAGCCAAGTGCAACATATGCATCTGGAACTGGCTGAGGAGACTTGCAGTAAAGGCCTGGAGCTAGCTCCTCAGGATGCCTTTGGCCTGCTTTACTGGCGCGCTAATATTCATCTCAATCGCTCGGAATGGGACCTTGCGCTTAGGGACTGTGATCGAGCGGGGAGCCTGGTTCCTGGCGAGCCCATCTTTTACTTCATGAAAGGGGCATGCAAGAGGAACTTGTCGGGCAACAAGGAAGCAACAGATAATCGACAGGGAAATGTGGTGTCAACAGCCAAGAAAGACCTCGGGACGATGAGTCAGGCAGATTGGGATGGACAGAAGAGAAAGAAGAGGATGGAAGCCATACAGGACTTCGAGCACTTCCTAACCCTAGCAGATGAGGGAGGGCGGCAGGTGCCACAAGCGCACTATGACGGCGCTTTGTATTCTTTCCTGGTCAGTGATCGCAACAGCAGTACCGCACGGAGCAAGCTGCTAGAGGGGGTGAGAGCTGCTCGTGCCTCAGAGTCCCTAGTGCTTCCAATGCTGAAATCAGATGTTAACAGTGACAGCAAACAATGGTGCGATGTGCTCTACCGCCAATTAACTGCATATGATAACCCGCACACGATGGATGCTGGTGCAATGGCGGATTTCCTGGCCGTTCACATGAACCGGATTGCTCGCAGTGATAGCTTATACAGCCAGGTTGAAGCAAAGCAAGCAGCGGAGAAGGAGGCAGCAGCAGCTGCTCAGTGGCATAGCGAGATGCACAATGCAACCAGTCGCATCAACCCTTCCTCACTGGTCTGCTGGCCTCGGGTAATGTTCAAGGAGGCAGTGCGCATCGTTGATCTTGATGGAGAGGGTCACTTTACACAGTTGTCAGAAGCTCTGGAGTATGTTTGTTCAACACCACCTCCCGCTGGATGCTCAGGGTGGTCTCTGGTGTTGCAGCCTGGGCAGTACATGCAGAGCCAAATGGTGCTAGGATATCGCACAGCGCCTGGAGTGCCTGCTGCCAGTGGCCAACACGCCAAATATTGCCTGCAAATACTGGGTGGCAGGACGACAGCAACAGAAGCTTCCCCTCATGACGAGCATGAACAGGAACCAAACATCGGTATTCTAGAGCCTGAGGTAGGTGGCGACATTTTGTTGATGAGTTGATTGGTGGTGCAAGATTGTTTCAATACGGGACAGCTGAGTATTTTGGTTTGTATACTATGTTACAGAGGTCATCAATATCGTCCTGGATCATTGCGCGATGTATCATACATTATATCGTATATTTGATCTTCGCGATGTATCATACAATATATCGTATATTTGATCTTCGCGATGTATCATACAATATATCGTATATTTGATCTTTGCGATGTCTCATATTACATTACATTACATTACATTACATGTTAAAGTCTACTTGACACCGCGAGGGTGTATGAGACTCTGTGCTTTAAACAAAAAGAAAAAGCACCCACAAAGCAAAAAACCCCATTACATCAGGGGTGTGTCGAGGACAAACAAACCAAACTCCCAACCACCGTTTTGGTGGCGTAGGTATTAAACCCCTTAGAGCAGGACCCAGATCTCAACCACTTACAGTGGCGGAGGTAAGAAGCTAACAAATGAGAAGTCTCAAGAAGAAAAAAAAGGGATAATAAATTACGGTGCCACTAAGCAGTCCAGGGCTTCCTGTCTTGCTCTTCTACAAGTAGAAAGATAGTCGGCTAGGTTGCTCCAAAAAGACTTAGTGCCATTTCCATTCATAAAGGTTCTGAATGTGGAATCGCAGAATTCCACATTCCATACGGTTAAGTCGGTATCCTCATGGACATGCCTATAAATATCTGTAAACAGATTCTGGTAGCGGAGGCGAATATCATTATAAAAAGGGCACTCAAACATATGCATTTCATCCTCAGTTTTTTGGAACCCACACATTTGACAGTGTCTCATTGAGCGAGGGATGTGTGCTCTATCCACCACCCTCATTCTTTCTGTGTTCAGCCAATGGGAACCCATTCTAAACTGTGCTATAGAACGAATTGTGCTATAGAACTAAACTGTGCTATAGAACTAAACTGTGCTATAGAACGAATTGTGCTACGAATTGTGCAACGAATTGTGCAACGAATTGTGCAACTAATTGTGCAACGAATTGTGCAACGAATTGTGCAACTAAATGTGCAACGAATTGTGCTATAGAACTAAATGTGCAACTAAATGTGCAACTAATTGTGCAACTAAATGTGCAACTAAATGTGCAACTAAATGTGCAACTAATTGTGCAACTAAATGTGCAACTAAATGTGCAACTAAATGTGCAACTAATTGTGCAACTAAATGTGCAACTAATTGTGCAACTAATTGTGCAACGAATTGTGCAACGAATTGTGCAACGAATTGTGCAACGAATTGTGCTATAGAACTAAACTGTGCTATAGAACTAAACTGTGCTATAGAACGAATTGTGCTATAGAACTAAACTGTGCTATAGAACGAATATTGTACACAGCTTATGCGTGTATATAAAATGTCGTACTTGACAACCCTAGTGTTACATGCATGTGTGTATTATGCAATCCTCGGGTATTCAAATGGGCTATAGAAACTCGTCCAACCTTGACAAGAAACAAACAGACAGACACAGACAGACAGACAGACATAATCTATCTGCTTTGTGCATCTACTCATCACGATATCCTTCCATCCAGTCTATGCATTAGTACCTACATGCATTAGTACCTACATGCATAAGTACCTACATGCATTAGTACCTACATGCATTAGTACCTACATGCATTAGTACCTACATGCATTAGTACCTACATGCATTAGTACCTACATGCATTAGCGATCCACATGCATTAGTATCTTCTTACTTGCAGATCATGGGGTGGCCTGAGAGGCTAACAGAGTATGTGTCAACGGAGCACGGGCAATTATAGAAAGGAAAGAAAAAGGAGAACAGGTTCAATGGGAGCGGGAGCAACCAAGTAGACCACAGCCATCAGAATGGTGGCAAGGGTTCGGGGTATACCGAAGGGGCACCTACCAGGGACCCCAGAAGGTATAGCAGACAGGAACTACGACAGAAAGACCACAAACAGCTATTGCTGACAGTATGTTGTGAGTCATGGGGTTTCTAGATGGGACGAAAATAATGTGCAATAGCCCCATAACTATTTGTTTTCCTTGTTCAGGCCAAGCTTGTTTTTGGCAACCTAGGACCAAGATCCCTGAAAGAGCCATTCAACGGCAATCACGTTGCATTCGTACATGGCATGTCTGTAATGATGGAGGACCTAGCTCTTGTTGTACCGGATTTACCCGGTAGAAGTCTTGGACAGCACTGTGTCTGCCTCACCGATCAAGCGCAGCTAGAGGTACGTGGCTGCGTCTTCTTCTCACCAAATGCATTTTGCGTTGTGGCTGGGAGCGGGGCACACTGCCACCTGATAGATTGCTGCTTTGTACCTGACAAGGAGAGGGGAGCATCCGCAGGTGTCATTGTGGAAGGCAATTCCCACCTAGTGGCTGAGCGATGCCTGTTCCTGCGCTGCCAGAACGTTGCTGTCGAAGTGCGGAGCGCTGGTTCCACTGCTCACCTTACGGGATGCAAATTCATCAAGTGCAAGAAGCAGGCTGCCTTGCTCCACAACGGTGGCAAGGCGCTTGTTATGGAGGCCTGCTTGATTGAACGCTGCGGCAACCTGCCAATGGATTACCTATTGGTTGCTTTGTGCGGCACTGCACAGCTTCATAAGTGCTCTTTTGTAAACAACAGGAGCGGCGCTGTGGTGGTACTGCGTGACGGTGGGCAGAGTGCTCCAGTGCTGGGCATGAGGAATTGTGTCCTTCAAGGCAATATGTCAGGGGTGACGTTTGGGTTTGGTGAAGGGGGCAGCAGCAGCAGCAGCAACAGCGGCGGCAGTGGGATCCTTGTCAATAACAAGATCACGGACAACGCAGGTTTCGGCATCAACATCATTTCTGTTGCGCCCAACCAGCAGGTTCAGCTTATTGGCAATGTATTCCGCGGCAAGGGGCCTAACTTTGGTCGAGGGAAGGCGGATATTGGTATGCTTCTGAATGTGCAGGATCAGGTGTTGGTGAAGAACAATCTTGGCACCATCTGCACTTCACCCCTTTCAAGCTGTGATAGTATCTTGGATTTGGTCCGCTGGTGAGGCGTGGTGTTGAGGGAGCCCGTACGCGGGTAGGGAGCGGTTGTCTACCTCAACTGGACAAGCTACCATCGCGGTTGACGACGACCTGCAACGCCAAGAGCGACCGAAGGGGGGATCGAACCCCCGACTCTTCATCCTCAGAGTGATTTTGTCTACCACTAGATCAATCACTGCAAGGGGCTATGGCAGGTACTTATGGCAAGGAAATGCAGTTATACACTCTTTCAGCCAAAGTTTGTACTTGAAATTTGAACTTGAACTTGGCTACAAAGCTTCAGCCAGTAATTTGGCTGCTCGCCGTCTTAATGGTTTCGGGGTTGGATTGACTTCTGTCGTAGCATCCAGGTATCCATCATAGTTTTCTTTTCAGCTACGAGCAGCAGTTTGTAGGCAGCTCCCTGAGCCAGCCACCGGGCCAAGCCCCAATTTTTCGACAGGTCTGGACAGCTCTCGAACACTTAAAGTTGAACTTGGTTACATAGCTTCAGCCAGAAATTTGGCTGCTCGCCGTCTGCAGTAGTAAATATAAATGTATAACGAACATATGAACTACATGCTGGCAGTACTTCAATAGGTCATCGATCAGAACACCTTATTAAAATTTATTTTAAGTGACTGGCTTGAGATAGAGTATTATCTTAAAGACCATCGGACAGATGTTGATGCCATATGATGTAGTTGACTAGCTGAGCAATCACAGATCATACCACATGTGTGGTAGCTACTTAGTGTTGCTGAGATGCTGAGAGTGGAGAGTAGAAACATTTGATAACTAAAAAAAAGGTGATGAACACGAAGTGATAAATAAATGAATAATGCCTTTTTAGCCTCTTTCAGTGATTTACAATGGTCTAATGGTAGACCATATCGCTAGAGAATGAAGAGTCAGGGGTTCGACTCCCCCCTCGATCGCTCTTGGCGTTGCAGGTCGTCGTCAACCGCGATGGTAGCTTGTCCAGTTGAGGTAGGAGCCCGCTCCCCAGAGGTACGACGGGCTCCCTTAACACCACGCCACACCAGGCGTTATCATTACCTTTGAATAATGCGCCTTATGAGGTGTGAGGTTGCAGAAGCTAGACCGTTTGCTTGCACTGGGGCCAACCACCAATAGAGAGGGGGGGGGGGGGCAGCCCCTGGAAAAGGTTTTTGGACCTGGTCCATATGTATTCTGCACGCAAAGTTATATTATCCAAGTAGTACTATATCGCAGGTCCTCCGACGTGGTCTTGTAAAGTGTTGGAGACCAGGTACATATCCATCATACCCGGGTGATCTCCTCCAAGGGTACGGACTACGGAGTATCCCCCAAAGTTGTAATGATTTAAACTGAAATGGTTTGTTTACACTTTATATTCCCCTATTTGTATTATATGGCTGGAAAGGCCTTGGCCAGCTGATGCTTATGGACCCCCCTTTGTCCACGTATTACTGCCTGGGTGTCCGAGTTTGAGGCCTCAAAATGGGGGTCCGTGCAACAATTCAACTCGACTATAAACCTACACATGTCTTGGTACTGTCTTCCGCCCTGTGATTACATTATGTACTAGGAAATCCTGTTTCGACGAAACAAGGTGCAGGGTTCGAATCCCTACAGGTGCGCTTTAGTGATCGCGGTCCCTGTCAACCGCCATGGTAGCTTTGTCCAGGTAAAGTAGCAGCGCGTTCTCTACCGCCGTATGTACTACCACGCCCCACCAGGTGTTGTCATAACTTATATGTAGTAAGGAGTGTGGTATAGTATGTAGTGAGTAAGTCACACACGTTAACTCCGCCCACAGACAGTGAGCAGCCCGAACTCCCCCAAGGCTGATAGATCATGTTCTAAAAATAGAAAAGCTACATTATACTCCGCTCATGTCTGATTAGGTGAACTATAATTACATTACAGTCCGCTCGTGTCTATAGGGACTTGCCCAACATCGAACAATCACGATCAATTCTAGATTACCTAGATGAAAAAGAGAAAACATAGAAAGGTTATTTGTTTGCGTTTACATTTCCTGGTAAAAAAAATTATACTGCCAAAGACGGCGAGTAGCCAAATTGCTGGGTGAAGCTATGTAACTAATTTCAAGTTCAAGTTACCAGGAGGGGCTGATTGAAATGTAATCAACCTCCTTGTCCACAACTTCTAAAACAAATAGCACACTGACATTATCACAATCTGGTCAAACACTTACAACAAGTGCTTTGCAAGCGACACGGAAAATTGGCATCAAGTAATGAGGTCGAAGCCGGGGTTTACGACTTCGTTAGGGCCAGGTTTACAGACAATCAGACAACCAGGTAACCCTCGGGGCTCCCACTATGACGGTACAAATCGTAGGTAATGAATAGTTTATGTAAACGAGTTGTGACGTATGCAAAGGGGATGTCAGACGCATGTCCAATGAGCTAACACTCAAGGATAGTTAGCTTGGTAGGGCTGGCATCTGCTAGTTAATGGCTCTGAGGGTTTACCTGGTGTGGATAAACCCCAAGTGTAATACTGCCGGGTTATAGTGTGAAGCCGGTTGCATGTTTTACGATTGGACCGGTCATGTTAATCACTGGTACAAGTGTTCCTAGTCTATAGAGTCCCTGGTCACGAGGAATATATATACTAGTAACACGACTGCTTGGAATACTGTGCAGGTCAGGTCACATAGTGTAGGAATAGATATGCTAGTAACATACCTGCTGGTAACACACTTTAGGTCGTGTCACAAAGTGTACCGTGACATCCGCTCCCCTGAGTGGGGGGGCTATGCAAAAAATGCGTAATACAGTTCAGGAGAAGCAAACTAGGCTAAAGGTCAACTAAGCTTCTATGCGGTGTATAGGCTAGTATATGAAGAATGCAGATTGAATATCCTCAGGGGTTAATATCCTCGCAGACTTGACCAACCTTCATCGATAGTGAAGTAAACTCACGCGCCTGATAGAGCTTTGCTGTGCAGACTTGACCAACCGTCATCGATAGTGAAGTAAACTCACGTGCCTGATAGAGCTTTGCTGTGCAGACTTGACCAACCGTCATCGATAGAGAAGTTAACTCACACGTCTGATAGAGCTTTGCTGTGCAGAGCTGATCGGTGTAACCCCGGGTTGAGCTGACTAGCATGCCTAACAGAGCTTTGCTGTGAAGAATTGATTGATGTACCCCCCAGGTATCTGACAGTCACCTTAGCTTGCAAACTCTATGGATTCAGCCTCCTCTCATCCATAGTTGAACAGACTCACGTGCCTGACTGAGCTTTGCTGTGCAGTGTTGATCGACCCCCCCCCCCCCCCCCCCCCCCCGGGTTGAGCTAACTAACGTGCCTAAAAGAGCTTTGCTGTGCAGACTTGATCGACACCCCCCAGGGGTTGAGCTAACTAACGTGCCTGATAGGGCTTTGCTGTGCAGACTTGATTGGCACCCCCCCCAGGTATCTGACAGTCACCTTAGCCTGCTAACTCTGTGGACTTGGCCTCCTCTCATCCATAGTTGAACAGACTAACATGCCTGACTGAGCTTTGCTGTGCAGAGTTGATCGACACCCCCCCGGGGTTAAGCTGACTCACGTGCCTGATAGAGCTTTGCTGTGCAGAGTTGATTGATGTACCCCCCAGGTATCTCGAAATCGGCTTAGCTTGAGAACTTTTTGGACTTGGCTGGTGACTATCTGCTGTCCATGTAGCTCTGGAGGGGAAAGCCTGGGGTCGATTCAAATATAGCTGGCTGCTTGATCGGCCAGATGGATCCTCCTGCTCAAAACCTTGAGTACCATGCTGCGGACCTGTGGGGCACAAAGAATTGTAAAATTAAATAAATAAATAGTACGCCTTATTACAAGGCGGAAGGTTGAGGGGGTCAGCCTATTTGCTTGCACTGGGGCCAACCACCAAAGAAATTGTAATTTAAATTATCTCTGTAGCACGAACTCAGGGCCTCCGTCGGTAAAACGATCTGTCGGGGTCCATTTCATTAGTGCTTGTTTTTGCTTAGCCCGTCCTGATATTGAGGCTGAGCAAGGTCCTTCTGGAAAAAAAGCCCGTTTCAGTGATATATATTGTCTAGTGGTACACCAGATTGCTGATACGAAGACAGGTCAAGGGATCGATTCCCGCTACGGTCGCCCTTAGCGTTGCAGGTCGTTGTCAACTGCGCTGGTAGCTTGTCCAGTTGAGGTGGTAGACCGTTCTCTGCCCCCGTACGACAGGTTCCCTAAATACCATGCCCCACCAGGCGTTCTCATTTCATTAGTGCTTTTTTTTTGCTTAGCCTGTCCTGATATCGAGGCTGAGCAAGTCCCTTAAGCCTAGTTGGCTACCCCTGAATGTAACATACATACATGCACACCTACATTTAAACAAACAACAAGAAGACAGGAAAGGCAATAATAAGAGACAGGATGCAAACATACTTACATACAGAGTCTCATACACAGAGTCTCATACACCCTCGCGGTGTCAAGTAGACTTTAACATGTAATGCAATGTAATGTAATACAGACATACCCGGTGTCAAAAAAATGCAAAGGGGCGGTTGCACACTTGTAAGGGTAGCAAGCTGCACTTTCAAAGAACCGATTCCTAAGCTATACAGTTTGTATGTGACATACTATGTTTGATATTATGTGACATGATAATCGCCTTTGGTCTACATCATATGATATCACACACGCACACATACGCACACTGTCCCCTAGTGAATTGGCATATCTTCATCAATATGTCCTGAAAAGTTACTAAGCTAAATAATGTTAAAGAAAGCAACTGCCTCCTAAGAAAAACCTAGCGGGCAGTTGCCCTCTTTACAATTTGAACATGAGCCGGTAAATGGGTCGAAGCCCCCTTTACAAGTGTTATCACGTTCAGCAGTTATGATGACATCCCGCAAAATGCTGAGCTCTCGGAGCCAGGGCCTGGGTAAACTTCCAACATGCACGAACCAGCACGAACATGTACGGACACGGCACGTACCCAAGCCCTGGTTCCGAGAACTTAGCGTTTTGCGTGATGTTATCATAACTCTTTAACGTGATAACATTAAATTAAGATTACAAGCACTCTTTTAGTTTGTACCTAGACATCATTCTGAATCAGATAGAGCAGAGTGTTGCTTTCACCCATACACTACACCCATGCAACATAACCGAATCACGGTACTCACCCATAACACCCATACAACACAACTGAATCACCATACCCATACACTACACCCATGCAGCATAAACGAATCACAGTACCCACCCATAACACCCATACACTACACTGATACAACACAAATGAATCACCATACCCATTCATAACACCCATGCAACATAACTGAATCACCGTACCCACCCATAAGTCCATAACACCAATACAACACAACTGAATCACCGCACCCACCCATAACACTCATACAACACAACTGACCACCAAACCCACCCATAACACCCATACAATACACCTGTACAACACAACTGAATCACCGCACCCACCCATAACACTCATACAACACAACTGACCACCATACTCACCCATAACACCCATACAATTCACCTGTACAACACAACTGAATCACCGTACCCACCCATAACACCCATACACTACGCTATGTGATTCAGTTCTGGTGTATCAGGTTGTTTAACAGTTGGCTAGAATTGATGTCTCACCCATACTTGACCCACACTCAGCTTAACTTAGCTCTACTTGGCCCTGATCGCAAGCCCCAGTTGTCCAGACCTGTTATTTTCGGCTACCAGCAGCAGATACCCTGGCTGGCTACCCATCCAAATCTGTAGCAATGTAGTGCAGCTGGAAGCTGGCAGAATTGTCATTCCAGTACTGCTGAAATCTTGGGGCTTAGCCCAGTGGCTGGCTCAAGGGTCTGCCTAGAAGCTGCTGCTTGAAGCTGAACAGAAAAGCTAGGTGTGGAGCCAGTGGGGCAGGTTTGACTGGTCGTGGGTCGGCATCTCTCGCCCACCTACAGGTGCCAACTCCCTTGTTATGCACAGGGGTCGGCTATGTTATATAATATTAGTGAATAAATAATATTATATAATATTAGTCGGACGAGCCGTCTCACCAGAATTTCGAATTTATTTGAACAACTAATATTATTGTGCAGGGGGCCATCAAGAAGTTATTTTTGACACATGCTATGAAGTTTTTTTTTTGCCCTTACCCCCCCCCCCCCCCCCCCTCCATTAGCTTGAAAGGCCAATATCTTCCTCACCAATAATAATCATGTCATGAAAGTTAGCTGTATACTGACCCCCACGTCGAGCTCTATCAGTTGGCCATCATAACAACGTGGTTCGGCTTATGTATAAGCGACCATTGCCCCCCCCCCTCCCCCCCCCACCCCCACCCCCACCACACACACACACACAAAATTATCTCCGGTAATAAGAGGTAGGATGCAACTAGTGAATTGCATCTGCAGTTCCATTTTTTTTAAGTGTAGTTCATAAATAACATCAGTCAGAGGAGTCTCATGAGATACAACGGTGTGTGGTCTAAGGGGCCTTAGGCAGTGAAACATCCCTCCATCCACCCGCATAAAGTACAGTATTTGTCTAGCCTGATCCAGTTACAGTTCAGCTACATTGGCGCTTATGGCTAGGCTCCTGATATTTTGCCCCAATACTGATTGGGGCTTTGGCCGGAAACCAGGCAGTGGCTTGAAGAACCTAAAGAGGGGGGAAAAGCCAGACTTGGACGCCTTGGCTGCCATGCACTGCTTTCTGGCCTGGTGCGACTTAAGGTTGGCCTTGTTGCTGGGAGGGCACTGAACCACGGCATTGCAGGTGTTGCAAGTTGTTGTCAAGGGCTCTGGTGCGGAAGGCGCCTCGGCTGGAGTTGTGGGCGATTTGGCCTGGGCTGTTCTAGCCTCGTCCTCAGCCCTGGCCCTGACCTTAAACTTTATTTTCATCCGTTGCATTAAACAAGCGCGGATTCCTGCTGCTTGAGCTTCCAGCTGCTAAGTCAGAAACTCTTTGGCTCTGATTGTGAAGTTCTGGGTGGCGTCCAGACTGGATATACCTTCCAGTACATCTTCCAATTACACCCTGGGTGTAATCGACCAACGACTGCAGATTCCTAAAGCTTTCGTCAAGGCGTTTTCGATGGTGTGCGGCACGTTCGATTCAGGCCAAAGACGAAGAAGTTGTGAAGAAATTTTGAGATCGGCCTCGACCCCCCCCCCCTCCTTTGGGACCCCCCCCATATCTCAGCCCCTCTCAGCACTTTTTGAAACTTTTTTCAATGGTTTCGGGGTCTACAACCAAATTGGATACGATTAACAGCATGTGCCTCCCCACATCCGTTTTGGTGGCCCCCCGTTATTGTGACACTATAATAATATTAGTTAACATTAGTTTTTCAAACACTTATATTAGTTGCGGTTCACTAGCTATGCAGGATTGACTCCGCTGATCACATCAAAAAAATCCTTGAGTCTAGGGCTAGCGCACCAAGACCCACCCTTTGAGTCGAAATTATTTATATTAAAAACACAAAATGCCATGCTTCAGACCTGTGGTGTAGGGCGTCGACTTTTAACTGTCTAATCCGCTAACTGTGCTCACTGATTTCCTATAGGGTATAGCTTGGAATTGGAATTGAAAGACGACGAGCAGCCCAAGGTTGGCTGAAAAACGATGTAACAGTTTAAATTCAAATTCAGACCTGTGGGGTAGGGCGTCGTCTGGTCGAACTCTTTCCATATCCTGCTGTGGTCTTTTGCGGCGACCGCACCCTTTAGGCTGCTGCTGGGGGCTGGATTAAGGGGGGCCTGGACGCGGCACTGCGAGAGGGTTGCCAGGGAGGCGAGGCAGGTGAGGGAGGAGAGGCAGGCCATGTCTTGCAGAGCGTCTTGCAGCTGCCAGTGCATGGCGTGCATCTGCTGGTTCACCACTGGGAGGGAGGGGAGGGTGTCCAGGGGGGGGAGGGTCTGAAGCAGCTCATAGTCAGGGCGGGCAACACCATCCCAGTTATTGTCCGCAGCCCCTCCTTGATGGCCAGACATGTGTGGCTCTGCCCCCCTTGATGGGTGGCAGACCCCCTCCCACCCAGCCTCAGCCATCCAAGGGTGGGCCTTGGCAGCAGCATACCTGCATTATGATAACAGGTGTTTGGTGGTTGACCCCAGTGCAAGCAAACAGGCTGGCAGACCTCCCCCCCCCCCCCCCTCCCATTTTGAGTGTTCTACCATCCAAGGGTGGGCCCTTGCAGCAGCATACCTGCATTATGATTACAGGTGAAGGATAGTATGCATGTGCAGATTAATGTTTCCAGCTGAGTTATATGGTTTCATCTGCCTGTCTGCCTGCCTGTGTGTGTATTTGTGTGTGTTTCTGTGTCTGTGGGCCTGTCTGCGAGACCCCCTCACACCCAGCTTCAATCATCCAAGGGTGGGCCTTGGCAGCAGCATACCTGCATTATGATTACAGGTGTTCGGTGTTTGACCCCAGTGCAAGCAAACGGGCTGGCATACCCCCCCCCCCCCCCCCCCCCCCTATTATGAATGTTCTACCATCCAAGGGTGGGCCTTACAATGTAATTACCATGAAATTGCCATGCAATTATTATTTGCTATATAATTTTAACAGCATACCTAAAATGTGATTACAGTGTATATCATGGTGCAATGTAATGCATCACATTGTAATGTATTGCATCGCAGAATAGCGGATCGTGTAGTGCAGTCTGTCGGGGAGCTGCAGGGGGCGGAAGGAAAAAGTCGCTGTAGCCTGGAACTTACCTAGGGTGGGTCAAGTCATGGCAGCTTCTAGGCAGCTCCCCTGACTGGCTATTCGGCAAAATCTATTGCTATCTAGTGCACCTTCAAGCTGACATAATCAGCTGTCCAGTAGTGCTGACAATTTGGGTGTAACACAGTCGCTGGCTCAGGGAGCTGCCTAGAAGCTACTAAAAAAGGCGAAAAGAAAAGCCCTGGACCGGGTCTAACACTATAGCTTACCTCGGGTGGGTTAAGTCATCCAAGGCTGAGCCAGTACCATGCTTGGGTGTACGGCTTCCTGGCATGGGGGTTCTGTACTGCCTCGCAGCTGCCAGGGGATCCTGATCTTCTGGGGCCTGGCTCGACCTCTCTTGGGTCCCCCTCCTGGGTGAGGCACCGGGGAGCTTCGCCTCCACATAGCGAGTGGAGCTGGTGAGGGCATCCCCTGGGAAGAGCTTTGCCCCGGCACCGGTGGGGGGGGGTGTTGAGTTGGTTTGGGCTGCCTGTGGCGGGCCCGCTCCTTGATTCGACAGCTCAGGGTTACGGTGCCCCCAAGAAAAACGCTCTGCAGCAATTCTGTCGATCAGGTGCTCGGTTCGATTCCGGACGCTGCCGATGGAGAGGTGGAAGCTTTCAGCTCGGGAGCCCATGGGTTCATGTAGCAGGAGCAGGGTTCAGAGGACTAAACGAGACAAAGCGAAGGACAGGTGCACGCACACAAAAAAAAGTGGCGAGCTGCAGGGTGGGCGTGAAGAGTAGGAGACAGATGAGTCGGAAGGGGAAGCATGGAAGCGGTGTCGAGAAGGGTGGTAGCGTGAGGTTATAATCATAATCTGGTGCTGGGCCTAGCTGGAATTCACGGTCTTGGGAGCACGTGCTGAGACGCGACGCCCAGACCTTCAGAGGACCGCGGACCGAGGGTCCCAAGTCGCGGCGATTTCAAAAAGCGAGCGAAACAGCTTCTGGCAGTTTGCCACCCATCCGAAAATCCGGTTGCGACCATGTCGTGTCTCTAATTGAAAAGGTTCAAACTGCAAGATGGTTGTGCGTGAGGAGCTCAGTGAGTATGAGCTCGAGCGTGCTGCCTTGATTGAAGCGAACAAAGCTCGAATGAGAGCAATGGGCTTATCAAGCACGATCGATTCCCTGGACGAGCTTAGGAAAACTCGCAAGGCAGGGGCTGCGAAGGCGGGTCAAAAACGGAGCCATGACGAGCGAGCTCCCCTTCTGCTCTTTCGACGCTCGTCAAGAATAAAAGGCGAGGAGCCGGTTCGAAGCTCGTCGAGAATAAAAGGCGAGGAGCCGGAGAAGGGCACTTGGACAGAGGAGAAGAATCTGATGCGAGAGAGATTGTAGGTGTGGTGTGTGGCATGGTGTGGAGTGGACTGGTGGGTGTAGACTGGTGGTGCGGAGTGGTGGAGTGGGGAGTTGTGCGGTGTGTATACTTGTAGTGTGTTGTTGAGTGTGGTGGTGTGGTGTGGTGTGTAGGCGTGTAGTGCGTAGTGGTGGGTGAGGGAGTGGTGTGCGGTGGGGTGTGTAGACTTGTAGTGCGGAGTGGTGGGGTGGGGAGTGGTATGGAGTGGTGTGGTGTGGAGTGTGGTGTGTATACATGTAGTGCAGAGTAGCGGGGTGTGGTGTGGTGTGGTATGGAGTGGAGTGTGGTGCAGAGTGGTGCAGAGTGGTGGCGTGGGGCGTGGTGCTATGGTGTAGTGTGTGGCGTGGTCTGTGTAGACTTGTAGTGCGTAATGGTGGCGAGTGGGGTGGTATGGTGTGGTGAGTAAACTTCTAGTGCGGAGAGGTGGGGAGTGAGGTGGGGTGGTGTAGTGAGGTGCGTATTGCGTAGTGGTGGGGTGGGGAGTGTTTCGGGGTGTTGTTGGGTGGTATGGAGTGGTGCAGTGTGGTGCGAAGTGCGTATTGGTGGGGTGGGGAGTGTTGTGGGGTGTTGTTGGGTGGTATGGAGCCGTGTAGGTGTGTGTGTGGAGCGTAGTGGTGGGGTGGGGAGTGTTGTGGGGTGTTGTTGGGTGGTATGGAGTCGTGTAGGTGTGTGTTTGGTGGGTAGTGGTGGGGTGGGGAGCGTTGTGGGGTGTTGTTGGGTGGTATGGAGTCGTGTAGGTGTGTGTGTGGTGCGTAATGGTGGGGTGGGGAGTGTTTTGGGGTGGTATGGAGTGGTGTAGTGAGGTGCATATTGCGTAGTGGTGGGGTGGGGAGTGTTTTAGCGTGTTGTTGGGTGGTATGGAGTGGTGTAGTGAGGCGCATATTGCGTAGTGGTGGGGTGGGGAGTGTTTTAGCGTGTTGTTGGGTGGTATGGAGTGGTTTAGTGTTGTTTAGTGTGGTATGTAACACCACATAGTGGTGGGATGGGGTGTTGTTGGGTGGTATGGAGTTGTGTAGGGGTGTGTGTGGTGCGTAGTGCGTAGTGGTGGGTCAGGGAGTGTGGTTTGGTGTGGTGTGTAGACTGGAAGTGTGGATTGGTGGAGTGGGGTGGGGTGGGGTGGTATGTGGGGTGTTGTAGACATGTAGTGCAGGGTGGTGGGGTGGGGAGTGGTGTGTTTTCGATTTGGGTAGTATGGAGTGGGTTGTTATGTTGTGGCGTGGTATTGAGTGGGTATTGTGGGGTGGGGTGGTGTAGACTTGTAGTGCGGAGTGGTGGGGTGGGGAGTGTTGTGTTGTGGTGTGGGGTGGTATGCAGTGGGTGTTGTGTTCTGGGGTGGTTTAGATTTGTGGTGCGGAGTAATGGGGTGGGGAGTATTGTGTTGTAGGGTGGGGTGGTATGCAGCGGGTGTTATGTTATGAGGTGGTTTAGATTTGTGGTGCGGAGTAATGGGATGGGGAGTGGTGTGTTGTGGGGTGGTATGCAGCGGGTGTTGTGTTGTGGGGTGGTGTAGACTTGTGGTGCGGAGTAATGGGGTGGGGAGTGTTGAGTTGTGGGTGGGGTGGGGCGGGATGTTGTGTTGTGGAATGGTATTGAGTGGGTGTTGTGTTGTGCGGTGGTGTAGACATGAAGTGCGGAGTGGTGTGGTCGGGGGTGGAGTGTTGTGTTCTGTTGTGGGGTGGAGTGGTATGGAGTGGGGTGTTGTGGCGTGGTATGAAGTGGGTGTTGTGGTGGGGGGTGTTGTAGACTTGTAGTGCGTAGTGGTGGGGTGAGGTGGTATGAAGTGGGTGTTGTGTTGTGGGGTGGGGTGGGGTAGACTTGTAGTGCGGAGTGATGGGGTGGGAGTGTTGTGTTGCGGGTTGTGGTGGTATTGAGTGGGATGTTGTGTTTTGGTGTGGTATGGAGTGGGTATTGTGGGGTGGGGTGGGGTATACTTGTATTGCATAGTGGTGGGGTGGGGTGGTATGAAGTGGCTATTGTGGGGTGGGGTGGGGTAGACTTTTAGTGCAGAGTCGGGGGGTGTTGTGGGGTGTTGTGGGGTGGGGTGGTTAGAAGTGCGGGTTATGTTGTGGGGTGATGTAGACTTGTAGTGCGGAGTGCTGGTGTGGTTTGGGGCGGTATGGAGTGGGTGTTGTGTTGTGGGGTGGGTTGGGGTGATACGAAGTGCGGGTTATGTTGTGGGGTGGTGTAGACATGTAGTGCGGAGTGCTGGTGTGGTTTGGGGCGGTATGAAGTGGGTGTTGTGGTGTAGGTGTAACGTTGTGTGGTATGGTGTAGAAAAGTGTGGTGTAGTGTGTGGTGTGGTAGACCCCCACCCCACACCCCACACCCACATTCATCCCCACACCACCAACACCACCAACACTACCACCACATCACCAACACCACCAACACCTACCCACACCCTCAGCCACCACCGTCACACCACCACCACCATCAACACCCCTCAACCATACCCCCACTCTCAGCCACAACCATCCCCACACCACCAACACCACCAACACCAACACCATGTAATCACGCTTGAGGATAAGACTTGAGAGATGAGAGGCCCATGAAACAACAATGAGTCCATCACCGCTACCCACACAACCATCACTACCACCACCGCTTCATTCCCCGTGCTCAAGCCCCTCCCCCACACTCCCCACCCACTCCCCACCCACTCCCCACCCACCCAAACACACCCACACTCACCCACCACCATCCCCACATCACCACCACCACCCCACGCTTGAGGATAAGACTTGAGAGATGAGAGGCCCATGAAACAACAATGAGTCCATCACCGCTACCCACACAACCATCACTACCACCACCGCTTCATTCCCGTGCTCAAGCCCCTCCCCCACACTCCCCACCCACTCCCCACCCACTCCCCACCCACCCAAAACACACCCACACTCACCCACCACCATCCCCACATCACCACCACCACCCCACGCTTGAGGATAAGACTTGAGAGATGAGAGGCCCATGAAACAACAATGAGTCCATCACCGCTACCCACACAACCATCACTACCACCACCGCTTCATTCCCCGTGCTCAAGCCCCTCCCCCACACTCCCCACCCACTCCCCACCCACCCAAACACACCCACACTCACCCACCACCATCCCCACACCACCACCACCACCCCACGCTTGAGGATAAGACTTGAGAGATGAGAGGCCCATGAAACAACAATGAGTCCATCACCCTACCCACCACAACCATCACTACCACCACGCTTCATTCCCCGTGCTCAAGCCCCTTCCCCGCACTCCCCACCCACTCCCCACCCACCCAAACACACCCATACTCACCCACCACCATCCCCACACCACCACCACCACCACCAACCCCACGCTTGAGGATAAGACTTGAGGGATGAGAGGCCCATGAACAATCAGTCCATCACCGCTACCCACACCACCACCATCACCCCTATCCACACCACCACCACCACCACCGCTTCATTCCCCGTGCTTAAGCCCTCACCCCCACCCCCACCACCCACCCACCCAAACACACCCACACTCACCCACGACCATCCCCACCACCACCACCCCACGCTTGAGGATAATACTTGAGGGATGAGAGGCCCATGAATAATCAGTCTATCACCCCTGCCCACACAACCACCATCACCATCACCCTGGCCCACACCACCACCACCACCATGCATGCACGCCCACACCACCACCACCATGCATACATGCCCACACCACCACCACCACCACCAACCCATGCATTCAGGCTGGACCTAAGGGATGAGAGGCCCATTAATCATTGCTATGCCAATGACTTAGAGGTGCGAGGCGAGGAGCAGCTAGGACTTGTGAAGAAGGAGATGTGGGACGAGGAGCAGCTAGAGCCTGTAAAGAAGGAGATGTGGGACGAGGAGCAGCTAGGGCCTGTGAAGAAAGAGATGAGGGACGAGGAGCAGCTAGGGCCTGTAAAGAAAGAGATGAGGGACGAGGAGCAGCTAGGGCCTGTAAAGAAGGAGATGTGGGACGAGGAGCAGCTAGGGCCTGTGAACAAAGAGATGAGGGACGAGGAGCAGCTAGGGCCTGTGAAGAAAGAGATGAGGGACGAGGAGCAGCTAGGGCCTGTGAAGAAAGAGATGAGGGACGAGGAGCAGCTACGGCCTATGAAGCGATCTAGACAAGAAAAAAAGGCAGAAGTTCATTACACATGTTTTGACGATCTTAACATCCACAGGTACGCTGCTGGTGATGTGTGTGTGTCATAGTACGCTGCTGGTGATACATATACGCGACAACTCCAATCTTGTTTTGTATTAGGTATAGTACGCTGCTGGTGATATGTGTGGTACATGAGTGTCTTATTTAGTTGTTTTCCCATGTCTGCGTATTTAGCTGTTTTCCTAGTCCCTTTGTCTGCCTTGGTGACTCTCCCCAGCTGCGGCGTACAGGAGGGTCCCCATAACACCACGCCCCTTCAGGCGTTACCTTTTTCCCATGTCAATATCTCATTACACAACGCTCGATGATCATATCATCCACCGGTACGATCACTGGTGATGTGTGTGACTGTGTGTAACATGTACATCTTGCATTCCTATATGATTATCACATATGAGCTGTACTTAACTGATACGAAAATTTAACGGTTTGGTAATTTGACGTTTGACTCTGGACGAGATGCGATTCGCCAGTAAAGTGAATCTGGGACCAGCAAATCAACAGGCGAATTCCCCCCCCCCCCCCCCCCCCCCGCCTTTTGCACTGATCAACACGGTTTCGATTCCACGGACCCCTGCCGACCCCTTCGCCGTGAAAACGTCAAATGATTGAATGATCCAATGTCCAAAACAGTATGGTGCCGTATCTGTCTAGGTTTGCAACCATGTCCACTTTTGGGGGGTACATGTAGCAGCTTCAAGGCATCTCTCTTTCCCTGTCCTTAAGCCAAACCTGAAGCTAGCTAGTGCATCTGAAAGCACACCTGGCTGGCATTCCAAAACAACTGCAAGCTTTGAGATACACTGAGTGGCTGGCTATTGGAGCTGGCGGGAAGCTGGCATGAGTACCCAACCCCCCCACCCCCCCACCCCTAAAAACAAAGTGCCTGTCTGAGGATACCTTGCAGCGATGCATGTCAAAGGTGTCTCGAGTTGGCTTAAAAAACCATTTAACAATTGAAATTCAAATTCATATCTTTGCAGGTTGACGACCATCTCAGAGGATGCCTTGCTGCGACGCAAATTAAATATATGCCAAGTTGGCTGAAAAACCATGTAACAAATTATATTCAAATTCATATATTTGCAGGTTAATGACCATGTCTGAAGATGCATTGAAGCGACGCATATCAAAGATGTCCCGACCATAGTTGACTCACACTTTCCGTCTGTTCCTGGATATCTTGGCAAGATAAAGACCATATTATTGATTTATTATTATTATTATTATTATTATTATTATTATTATTATTATTATAATTATTATTATTATTATTATTATTATTATTATTATTATTATATCTTTATCCCCGGCCAAAGTTGATTCAAACGTTCCATACATTCCTGTAATCCCGTTTATGTTTCCAGGTTGAAGACCATACGATTAGTTTATTCTGATTAGTTTATTATTATTATTATCATTATTATTTCTACTTTTGTATCCATTACTTCCCGCCCATTGTTGATTCACATGTTCCTTCTGTTTCCGGATTTCTTGGCAGGTTGAAGGCCATATGACTAGTTCACTCTTATTATCATTGTATTAATTAATTCTCGACCATTGTCGATTCACATTTTTGGCGAAGCCCCCCCTTCTGGGGGGTGGGAGCCCCCAGTGTTACCCATTTGTCCGTCCGACCATCCAACCATCCATCCATCCATCCATCTGACCGTGATGAAGCCCGACACGTCAGCCAACAGCCTCGTAACTAACTCGCTTCCGTTGCCACCTGTCGCTCCCTCGCGATCACTCTCCGCCAATTTTTAGCGTCACAGGCGACGCTGCATCGAACTTTTCTGTCTGTTCCTGTATATCTTGGCAAGTAGGAGACCATACTTTTAATTTATGAATATTATTTTATTAGTATGATTAAATTGTTGTATTCCCGACCATTGTTGATTCACGCGTTCTGTCTGTCCCGGGGTGTCATGCAAAGTTGAAGGCCATACTATAAACGTATTATTAGTATTATTATATTTATTTCTTCCCGACCATTGTTGATTCACACGTTCTGTGTATTCCTGTTAATCTTGGCAAGTTGAAGGCCATTTGATTATTTTGTAGTATTATTTTATTTATGGATTCCCGTCCATTGTTGATTCACAAGTTCTCTGTATTCCCGCATATCTTAGCAGGTTGGAGGCCGTATTATTAATGTACTATTATTATTATATTGTTTTATTCCCAGCCATTGTTGATCCACACGTTCCGTCTATTCCCGTATATCTAGGCAAGTTGAAGGCAATATGATTATTTTGTATTATTAATGTATGATTATTCATTTATTTATTTATTCTCGCCCATTGTCGATCCACAAGTTGTGTATATTCCCGTTTATATTTGCAGGTTGAAGACCATCTGGCTCATTTATTATTATTCGTGATTATTATTGCATTTATTTATTACCGACCATTGCTGCTTCGCAGGTTTCGTATCCTCCCGTATATATTTGCAGGTTGAAGGCCATATTCTTAATTAATAATAATTATTATTATTATTATTATTATCATTATTATTGTATTCGTAAATTCCCCCCCATTGTTGATTCGCAGGTTCCGTATAATCCTGTATACCTTTGCAGGTTTCAGGCAATCAGGCCATATTAATATATTATGCATTTATTACTATCTGTAATATATCGTATTCATTAATTCCCGTCCATTGTTGATTCACAGGTTCCGCATAATCCCGTATTTGTTTGCAGGTTGAAGGCCGAATTCTTTACTTATTCGTATTATTATCATTATAATTTTATTTGATTTCATTTTATTCGTTGATTCCCCTCCATAGCTGATTCGCAGGTTCCGTATATTCTAATATTCCCAGATACTTCTGCAGGTTGCAAATCAAAGATATCCCGTGTTGGCTGAAGAACCATGTAACAATTTAAATTCAACTTCATATATTTGCAGGTTGATGACCATGTCAGAGGATGCCTTGCTGCGATGCAAATCAAAGAAATCCCGAGTTGGCTGAAAGCCCATGTAACAATTTAAATTCAAATTCATGTATTTGCAGGTTCATGACCATGCCAGAGGATGCCTTGCTGCGACTCATATAAAAGATATCCCGAGTTGGCTGAAAAACCCATGTAACAATTTAAATTCCAATTCATATCTTTGCAGGTTACTGTCAATGTCAGAGGATGCCTTGCTGAATCGCATATCAAAGATTAAAAATACTCCAAAGATGCTGTTGTTTATTGAGGTACGTGCAAACGGTGGCACAGGCACAGCTATGGTGCTACCTGTTTGTCAGTGTGTTATATGCATATATATATATATATATATATATATATATATATAGAGAGAGAGAGAGATGCTGTCATTTATTGAGGTGCGTGCAAAACGGTGACACAGCTGTGGTGCTACCTGTATTTTGTATTGTAATAATTGTCAACCCAGGAAGTGGGACCCTGTACTCAAAACAGCAACCCAGGCCTGGCCAGTTCGGTGCCAAGCCAACTGCCCTTGCTTTTCAACCCAGGAAGTGGGACCCTGCACTCAAGACAGCGACCCAGGCCTGGCCCGTTCGGTGCCAAGCCAACTGCCCTTGCTATTGAACCCAGGAAGTGGGACCCTTTACTCAAAACAGCGTCCACTGAGGATTCATAACTTAAACTTGGTTACATAGCTCCAGCCAGCAGTTTGGCGACTCGCTGCCTTCGGCAGTACAATTAATAATCAGGGAATTCGAAAAGAAAGGATTCAGAACTTTAATTTGGTTACATATTTCCAGCCAGCAATTTGGCTGCTCGCCGTCAGTAAAATTAATTCTCAGGGAATTCAGAAAGAAAGGATTCAGAAAGAAAGACGGAGAAAGTCCTACATAAGTAGGAAGTTCATCTTGGAAAGGCGGGGCATGCCAGAGCACTGGGCATCTGTATACTTGGTCATGCCACTGGGCCTCGCAGCTCGATCAGGTAACCAAGCCAAGCCAAGGCCCATAGATCATTAAACCAAGCCAAGCTAATGCTGACAGATCATGTTACCAAGCCAAGCCAAGGCTCATAGATCATTAAACCAAGCCAAGCCAAGGCTGGCAGATCATGTTACCAAGCCAAGCCAAGGCTCATAGATCATTAAACCAAGCCAAGCCAAGGCTGACAGATCATGTAACCAAGCCAAGCCAAGGCTCATAAATCATTAAACCAAGCCAAGCCAAGGCTGACAGATCATGTTACCAAGCCAAGCCAAGACTCATAGATCATGGAACCAAGCCAAGCCAAGGCTAACAGATCATGGAACCAAGCCAAGCCAAGGCTGACAGATCATGGAACCAAGCCAAGCCAAGGCTGACAGATCATGTAGCCAAGCCAAGGCTGACAGATCATATAACCAAGCCAAGCCAAGGATCATAGATCATGGAACCAAGCCAAGCCGAGCTGGCAGACCCACCCTACCCACTCAAACACCCCTACCACAAAATGCCCCCCCTTTTTTAGTTGTGAAAGGATTTTCACCCCAGGAGGTGGGTCTCCCTACGCAAGCCAGCAACACTGAGGACACCAATCACACCCACTGCCTTCCCTTTTAGCCTCTTCTCTGCCAGTCCTAGAAGCAAACAGAAAGAATGAGCTGGCAGATCTACTTGGGAAGCGCCCCCCCCCCCCCCCCCCCCCCCCCCCCCCCCCCCCCCCCCCCCCCCCCCCCCCCCCCCCCACACACACACACACACACACACTCGCACACACACGCACACACACACACCACACCTACCCCCAACCCCAGGCAAACTGTCCCCACTCACGCCCACCCCCACTACCTTCCCTTCTGACCTCTGCTCTTCAGGTTCTAGAAGCAAAGGGAAAGAATAAGCTGGCAGATATAGCTGGGTAGCACACCCACCACCACCACCACCATCCCCCCCACACAAACACCCCCACTCCCAAACTCAGGCATAGTGCCCCCACTCACGCTCACCCCCACTGCCTTTCCTTCTGGCCTCTGCTCTTCAGGTTCTAGAAGCAAAGGGAAAGAATGAGCTGGCAGATATAGCTGGGAAGCGCACCCCCCCCCCCACCCCACCCCACCCCCCCCACCATCATCCCCCACACACAAAACACCCCACTCCCAAACTCAGGCAGAGTGCCCCCACTCACGCTCACCCCCACTGCCTTTCCTTCTGGCTTCTGTTGTGCAGGTCCTAGAAGCAAATGGACAGGATGAGCTGGCAGACATAGCTAGAAAGCGGCTGGCGCAGCTGATGAAACAGAAATAAATAGATAAATGCTGCTAGTCATCTGCAGGTGTCTTGTTTATTTATTGGAGTGAACGTTTTGATAGTGTGAACCAAGTTATTTAAGAGGACCCCCAGCACTGCTGCCTGAGACGCAACCAATTGTATAGCCTGCGTCCTGCAACGCGACGGACCCTTCCTTCTGGTCAACAGACCCTCCCCAGATGCAGGGTTGTTCAAGACGATGCGTCCTCCGTCGCAGACACAACGTTGAAGGGTATGTGGCGTCGCAGGACGCAACATGAGGAGGGTTTGTTGACTAGAAGGAAGGGTCCGTTGCGTCACAGGACGCAGGCTATACAATTGTTTGCCTCCCAGGCAGCAGAGCTGGGGGTCCTCCTGAAGTACCCTGGTGTGAACGCCGTTCAGCACACTCATGAGTGCATAATTAATTGGTGTTTGGCCCTAGCGCAAGCAAACGGGCTTGCCCCCTCGACCGCATGCCTCATCATAAGGTGACCATTTTTATGAGTCGGAATGTATGTATATTATATATTGTTATGTATATTATATAATAAAGTTCATAATTTGAACTTCAATGCACGGCTCGGTGTCGCTGGTTATTGTTGGGAGACCCACCTCCTGGGGTGAAATAAGAACACAACTAAAAAACCAGATATCACAACCAGGGTTGATCACGACGCTGCGTCGCAGACGCAACGTCGAAGGGTCCGTTGCGTCCTGAGATACAGCGTGGAGAGGGTCCGTTGCGTCACAGACACAGCTCCAATGGGTTGGTTGCGTCACAGAACGCAGGCTGTAGAAGTGGTTGCGTCTCAGGACGCAGAGCTGGTGGTCCTCCTGAACAACCTTGATCGCAGCTTTAAAATGTTGGACCCATATCTTTGGTTTGAATTTGAATTGTTACGTGGTCGACCGTATTGGTGGTTGGCCCTGGCGCAAGCGAACTAAGCTTGCCGTTACACGTATTTATTTATTTGTGAAGTGGCTCTATACGCTTTCAGGCGTATAACCGCCTGCTGAATAGTAGTCAAACCCCACACGATACCCACCTTGTATGGATTGGGTTTGGTACTTTTGGACAGATGTTGACACCATACGATCTTATTGGACAGGTATAGATCATTTTTGGGTCATCCTAATTGTCATAGCAGGGAGGGTCGAAGAAGTTGTTTCTATAGCCTATCGTCAGAATCTCGGATATGTACTTGTCCCCCCCCCCCCCCCCCCCCCCCCCCGGCCCCCTCCATATCCCCCACCAATTATAATTAGGGGATCATAGTAGGGTGTGTAGTGCAGGATTGTTCTTGAACTTTATCAGCATGAATTGCGGTGCTCTCACGCGTTTTATGACTTGGTGACTACTTATGTACTTCCTTAGAACTATCGGCTCTGACAGTACTGTGCCAGCTTCCCGTAGACTGTGTCATCCTTCATGACACAGTTACAGCTTCCTGTTGGCTGCGTCACCGGTTCTACTGGCACGCGCTGACTTGCCTGTACCCTTGTTAGGTTCCAGGCTGCCGCCCCTTTCACCGCTGGTGCCCCTTGATGGGTCTCCAGTGCTTGTAACGTTATTCTCGTCTCCGTGTATAGATTGGCGCGTCTGACCGCTGCAAGCATCTCTGTCCACTCTCTGGAGTGTATTAAGGCTGATAGGTTACGGGTTCCTCATTACTACCACTGCTTTTATTCAATGCAACTTCCGCGAGGGCCTCCCGCCGGCTTTGAGAAACTCGCTAATCAAAATGGTGTTTCTTGGTCGCGCGGGATTCGCAATGTCATCATTAGCAATGGCTGCGACCATGTCCTTCCTCCGGAGGTCAAGGTTCCTTATGATTGGCTTGATGTTTGCGCGCCAGCGGCCTCTGCTGCCGGAGAGGAGTCTCCTTCCGCCATCGTGGAAGCCACCCCCCCCAGGCATGACTCCAACTTTACAATTTCTTCTCCTACTGTTCAACGCCTCTCTCATGAGGTTGAGGACGTTCTGATGGGTCTATGTTGTGTTCAGACACAGATCATTCAGTATGCTTCGGGTGTCAAGCCTCCTACTGCCCGCTTCTGGGAAGACGACGCTGATGATGAGGAGGATTCCCAGGATGATGACGACGACCCTGACTATGATGATTTGAAGAGTGCTACGAGTGCTGACTACGGTGGAGTGACTCCGTCTGCTGCTACTCGAGTTTTTGACACATCTTCAGTTTCGCCTGTCTATGAGCCTTCACCTCCGTCTGCGCCTTTGCTTGTGCCTCTTCCACCGGTCCAACCGGATGTGGCCAAGCCGTCTTTGCTGAAGAGTTCTTCGTCCCTTGGTCCCTTGGGTCCTCAGCCGAACCTTGGTACCAACCCTGCGGAGCGAGCTCTCCATGGCTACCATATGCGTGCTCGAGAGGCTGCTGCCAATCCTGTCCCCAGTCTACGTTCTCGAGTGGCTGCTGGCGCTTCGCAGGAGCCCCCTCCGCCTCCGCCGGTGGAGCTGCCTCCTGCCCCTCCCCCTCCACCTCCAGTGCTCACTTCGGTGTCTTATGAGGCCTGGGAGCATCTGCTTACTGGAGGACCTCCTCCGGATCTTCAGTTGCGGGACTCCCGCCTTATCCGCCAAGCTCAATCGGAGGCTGGATCCTTGTACCGCATTCTGTACGGTAGGATGGATATGCAGGCTACTATGGCCAATGTTAGTGTCAAGTTGCGCAATCGCCGTGTGATGGCCTTCACTGAGCTAGGTCTCAGGTGTCGGTCTTTCCTAGGCCCGGTTCCTGTTGGCATCCGCTATCCTCTTGATACTTGGTGTTTCGTTTGGTGGTGTGAGGCATAGGGATGCTGATAGGCTAGGCTACCAGTTTGTGCAGGTTCCGCGCCCTCTCTGTCCTGTTAGGCCTGATTTTGAGCTTGTAGTGGGTTTTGCGAGGTCCCTGCCTGAGATTAGGAACTTAGATGACCAGCGCGCTTATGGCGCCGGTCTTGCCGCTGAGTATTTTCTGGGGATTCGTAGGTCTTTGGCTCCTCTGACCCCTGCTCCTGCTGGAACTTCGGCCTCTCATGGTGAGTCTCGTGTAGATCCTGCACTGTTGGGTTTCAATGCACTGCCCCTGGACCGTCAGGAGTTCATGGTCTTGACCATGATGCTCGCCAACATGACGGATGCCATGGTCAAGGTTTATCAAGACTATTCCCGTCCCCGGGATATCTTGCTAGATATCCGGAGGAGGCAGTCTGATGCCCTTGCCGCTGGTGTCCCTCTCATGCTAAACGAGCTTCATGGTGCAGTCATGAGCTCTGCTGACCGAGTTGACGATTTCTTTCGCAAGGTTCGCTGTCTCTGCACTGACCTCCGCAGTGCTGGGTCTCCACAGACTCAGCGCTACGCCATGGGTATTATCGTTAATGGTATTCGTCTGGCACGCTTCGACTCGCTACGCATCAAGTATGGTACGTTGCTGCACAACTCGAAGCCTGTTGATTACTGGTCTTGTCTGGCAGAATATAGATCTTTAGATATCTTGAACATAGCACTCCCCAGGTCGGACTCCAGGCATCCTGGTGGTCCCGGGACACTCCCCAGGTTCCTGCCAATGCTGCATTCCAGCGTGGGCAGGGATCTGGTTCTCAGGGTTCCGGTTCTGCCAAGAGACGCCTGGAGTGCACTTGGGGACCATGTCCTCACAAGAAGACCCACACGGAGGACCGCTGCTGGACGAAGTACCCGCATCTGCGAAGGGGCAAGGATGGTGCACCGGGTACTGCACCCGTGCCCATCGCCTTGGCCCTTCCAGGTACGCTTACTCCAAGGCAGCTGTCCTCCTTGCAGGCCCAGATTGATGAGTTCGCTATGCCCAAGAAATAGGGAGGTGCGCTCTGTCCTATTCTCCTGCACCACGAAGTTTTCAAACGTGTGTAGCCCGAGCCTGTCTAAGAGTGTCTGGCATGTGGATTCTGGAGCTGGGATGTCTATCACAGGTGATCTGTCTTTGTTCACTGTGTATAATGCTTCTGACCATGGGCCAGCAGTTCGATTTGGTGATGGGGTGGTTCAACGGTCAGTGGGTAAGGGATCCATTGTGTTATGTAGTGATTGGTTACCAACATCAATCACTCTAACTGATGTCTTCTACATACCCCACTGTCCGGTGAACCTCCTGTCGGTAAATGCTGTGGCTCATTCTCAACACTGCAAGATTTCTTTTGATAGTCTTAGTTGTACTGCCACACAGGGCTCTTCTGTTCTCTGGTCTTTTCCTGCCTCTAGTGATGGTGTGTACAAGTTTACCTGTAGGCCTTGTACCCTCCCCCGTGGCTGTTCCTTTGGAGCTGGACCTTACCCAGTTTTTGCACTTGATGTTGATGAGGATGGTGGAGTTGTTATACCTACCACCCCTGAATGGCTATGGCTTAGGCGGCTGGGTCACCCTGGCTATGACGCCATGCACAAGCTCGTCAGGGATGGTTTGGTTAAGAACTTACCCCTCACTCTCAAGCAAGTGAAGAAACTGTCTAAGATCCCATGTGATGCTTGTCAAAAGGCTAAGGGAAAACGTATCCCTCTTCCTCAAGAAAGCACTTCTGAGATCCGTGAACCTCTTCAACGCCTTCACTTAGATATCATGGGACCAGTTCATGTTATGGGCTTGCGTGGGGAGTTTTATATTTTGTGTCTCACAGACCAATACTCTGGCTATGCTGAGGTATTGTGCTTGAGGTCCAGGGATGAAGCTCCCTTAGCAGTTCAAAATACCATCACTCGGGGAAAGGCCCGTTTTGCGCGGATATAGCGAATGGATTGATTATATGCGTATTTGTATTTTATCGTACCGATCAGGTGTCGTCAGGCTTGAGCCATGGTTCGAAAAGAGTGTATCTTTGCGACGGACCCATACCATCCCGTTCCACCCATATATTCGCGGATACAGAAGCTCGACCACTGCTACCTTGATCGCTCATTAACTCGTGAGATGTAATACGCTCTCGTATGTGAAGGAAATTGCTGCGTATTGGCTCTCTTGGTGGCGATTCTCGCGTTCCTGCCGAGTGTAGCCCCTCATTCCAAGATCGGAAGGAAGCATTGACATAGCTGAATGAGCTCGAACTGCGTAAATTAGAAATAGCATTCCTCGAAAACAAGGTTTGTGTGAAGGCCTGTCGCCTGTTTTGCGACTGCCCCTCCCGTTGCGACAACGAACTGCTACTTCATTGCTTTGTGCGTGTATCACCAGGTACATCACGTGATTCGATGACGTGTCAGTTCCGTAGTAAATCTTCAAGGACATAATGTGATGTTTACACCTCCCTCCCTGACGGCTGCCCCTGAGCGCCTCATCCCCACAAAGGTTGCGATTTCCCTATAGGACTACTCGAACTCTTGTCAGCATTCTTAATCTGTGGCCTAATCCTTGTCTTAATCCTTACTACCAATAATATTCTTCAGCCCTCCAAGTGGTCGCAATTTCAGGGGCGAATTTATTATAGTGATGCCCGTCGGCCTTCCCCCGGCCGGGCTGACAGGCGTTAAGCGGATAGCGGATTCCGTTCCCGAGGGCACGAAAAAGAAGCAGACAGGCGAGTACAATGATCGGATTATTTTGATGGCTGGAAGTGATAGCTGCTCTATCCCCAATGAAAGTGCCCTCCCGTTTGTTTGGCCTGGTCACAGGATGTAGCCCGGCGCAATTATTTCGTCTGGATTATTGTACTGTGTAGATGCTCTCTCCCTCTCTCCCTCTCTCCCTCTCTCCCTCTCTCCTCTCTCCCTCTCTCCCTCTCCCCCTCTCCCCCTCTCCCCCTCTCCCCCTCTCCCCCTCTTTCCCCCTCTCCCCCTCTTTCCCCCCTCTCCCCCTCTCCCTTCCCCCTCTCCCCCTCTCCCCCTCTCCCCTCTCCCCCTCTCCCCTCTCCCCCTCTCCCCCTCTCCCCCCTCCCCCTCCCCCCCTCCTCCCTCCTTCCCTCCTTCCCTCCCCTCTCCCCCTCTCCCCCCTCCCCTCTCCCCCTCTCCCCCTCTCCCCCTCTCCCCCTCCTCCCCCTCTCCCCCTCTCCCCCCTCCCCCCTCCCCCCCTCCTTCCCTCCTTCCCTCCTTCCCTCCTTCCCTCCTTCCCTCCTTCCCCTCCTTCCCTCCTACCCTCCTACCCTCCTATCCTCCTACTCTCCTTCCCAGTCCCCCCTCTCTTCCTCCCTCTCCCCCCCCTCTTCCTCCCCTTTCCCGCCTCTCCCTTTCTTACTGCCTGCCTGCCTGCCTGCCATCACCGGTACGTCAGTGTGTGTGGGGGGAGGTCGGGGTTCAAGGTGGGGGGTGGTGGTGGCGGTCCATGTGTGTGTGGGGGGGAGGCCTGGGTGTAAGATGCATTAAGGTGGGGTGGTGATGGTGGTGGTCGATGTGTGTGCTTGTGTGTTTGTTTGTTTGTGCTTGTGTGTGTTTTGTCTGTGTGTGCTTGCATGTGTAAGGTGTTTGTGTGCGTGTGTGTGTGCGGTTTGTGTGTAAGTGTTTTTCTATTTATTCCGTTGGTGTCTGTGTTTGTGTATTTATTTTGTGTGTGTTTGCGGTTAGTGTATTTATGTTTTTGTGTGTACTCGGTATATTTATTTGTGTTTGTGTATTTATGTTTGTGTGTGTATGTGTATGCAGTTTGTGTTTCTGTGTATTGGGTACCTGAATGCACTTGCAGAAGGAACACTTACAAACACACGCAGACACACACACATGGACTTACACACCAACACACACACACCTCCCCCTCTCCCCCCCCCTGCTAGCCTCCTGATCAGGGCAATTAATAGCGTACGTTCTAAGTATGTAGCGTGAAATCCCCTCTGAGCTTGATGACCCCAAGTGTCGAGCTAGCACGTTGACCCCCCCTGGGGAATGAAGGAAGAACGGTATGGAAACGCATATTTGGCAGCCAACAGCCCTACGAAGGGCGCCCGGCGCCCAAAACTGAAAGTCAGATTCTAGTCAGTGGCGTGAATCATTAGCCCTGCTATTTCGCAAGCCTTCATCCGCAATGATAAACAATAATCCCATAACTATCATGAATGGTAACTATGTTACAAGGCAGACCCAGATCCACCCTCAACTTCTTTAACCATTGCACCTCCCTGGCAGTCTGAGTCAGGGCCTGATACTCAGCCTCACTAGAGCTAATGGCAACAGTGGGCTGCCTCTTGCTGATCCAGTTTACTAGGCACCCCCCAGCAATCACAGCATAGCCAGTCTGAGACCTCCTGTCAGACCCATCATCAGCAAAGGATTAGTCAAGAAAGACAGTGAAAGAGAACTCAGGGCTGTGGGTGTAAGTGAGTCCCAGGTGGGAATGTGACCTCAAATACAAGAGCAAACGCTTGGCTGCCCCCCAGAGGGGTACGGTAGGGTGAGCAGTAAACCTGGACAGGTAGCTGACAGCAAAAGAAATATCAGGCCTGGTGCAAGTAGCCATGTATAGCAAAGCACCCACAAGAGATAGGTACTGGCTATTAGAGGAGGGTCAGTGACAGTGCACTTGGCCATAGGGGTAGAAAACTTGGGCTTGGCTGCAGCAGTGAGACCAAAGTGCTCCACCAGATCAACAATGTAGGAGTGCTGGGAGAGGTTCATCTGAACACACCTGCCATCAGAGTCAAGTGTAACGTTCATGTCCAATGAGAGGAACTGAACCGGTACACCCATCTCCTTGACTTCCCAGCCAGCAGCCTCCATAGGCTTGATCAGCAAAGCATACAAAGCCAGCTCACTAAAAGCACAGATAAAATCATCAACATAGGTCAGGACATAGCTCCACCCACCAAAAGAATCCCTGCTAAAATACATAGCAGGTTCTGCCTTGCACATAGTAAACCCATGTGCAACCAAAACCCGCTTGACATCCATACTCCAAGCCCTGGGTGCCTGCTTCAAACCATAAAAGGACTTGATCAGTTTGCACACAAGGGGAACACCGTTAGGACCAAGTACCTTGAAGCCCTCAGGCTGGTGGCAGTACAAGTCAAGGCCAGGTTCCAACTTAGCATTTAGAAATGCAATCTTGATATCCAGTTGCCGAACAAACATTTTTCTATGAGTGATGGCAGCAAGGAGAACTCTCAGACCTGATTTAAAGGAGACGGGGGCATATACATCATGAAAGTCCAGCCCAGGACGCTGCAGAAAACCTCGTACCACAAAACGTGCTTTAAAGCGCACATGACCATCAACCCCAACCTTCTTCACAAACAACCACCTGCCAGACAGGATCCTCTGCTTAGGAGGCTGAGGACTCAGTGCCCAAGTACCATGGGCATGTAGGGACGCCATTTCATCCTTCATAGCAAGCAGCCACTGATCCCTGTCAAGGTTAGAAGGATGCATGGCAGCTTTATAAGTTAGTTCAGATGAGCTAGAAATATATGCCCCCACGTAAAAGCAGTTGACTTGTACATGAGCAGCATGTGTATCAGCAATATCAGCAGTATCAGGTAGTAAAGCCCCCAGTGCAGCACTACTGCCTGGTTGAACAGGGCCGACATTCTTCGCCTCTAATTCAATGAATCCTGGGTCGACCGGAACACCCCAGCCATACGCAGTATCATAGCCAGATCAGTCATCAGAGACCAGAAGGTCATCACTCACGCTTTCCGTTAAGGCTACATCGTCGCAATGCCTTGTCCGGTGTAAACCACTAGGGACGACAGGAGGCGAAGGGATCAACAACGCCTGCGAGCCATCCGAACAGGTGGACGGGGGGTGGCGACTATTAGACAGCGGACCTATGACAGGCTCCACTATGATCTAAGGCTGATCACATCCTAAAGCTTCACCGTCGGAACGTGGCGCAGAGGAAGGCCTGGCGACCCCCTGAGATTCAGGTAAATCGTTGCCTGAAGGAACAGCAGAATCCCACCCGCCCAGTACCTTCACACGCAATACAGCACCATCAGTCCCTGACCAGGGACGCAAAGTCATCCCATGACCAGGACGGCGGTCGACAATTGGGGTTGGTAAAGGGTCTAAGGCATTTCCTGCAGAATCAAGCATGTGTCCGTTGATGGCAGCAGGGATGCGAGATACATATGGGGACCCGTCATAAGGGGATAGCCTAGGTATGCAGTTATAGCTGAACTGCTCATAGAAGAGGACATCACGACTCTCTACTACCTGGCGCAACTTAGGAACCCAAACAAAATAACCCTTACTCACCAGGGAATACCCAACCAGTCTACCAGATAACGCCCTTTCGTCTAGCTTGTTCATTGAATTAGAGGCAAAGAATGTCGGCCCTGTTCAACTAGGCAGTAGTGCTGCACTGGGGGCTTTACTACCTGATACTGTTGATATTGCTGATACACATGCTGCTCATGTACAAGTCAACTGCTTGTACGTGGGGGCATATATTTCTAGCTCATCTGAACTAACTTATAAAGCTGCCATGCATCCTTCTAACCCTGACAGGGATCAGTGGCTGCTTGCTATGAAGGATGAAATGGCGTCCCTACATGCCCATGGTACTTGGGCACTGAGTCCTCAGCCTCCTAAGCAGAGGATCCTGTCTGGCAGGTGGTTGTTTGTGAAGAAGGTTGGGGTTGATGGTCATGTGCGCTTTAAAGCACGTTTTGTGGTACGAGGTTTTCTGCAGCGTCCTGGGCTGGACTTTCATGATGTATATGCCCCCGTCTCCTTTAAATCAGGTCTGAGAGTTCTCCTTGCTGCCATCACTCATAGAAAAATGTTTGTTCGGCAACTGGATATCAAGACTGCATTTCTAAATGCTAAGTTGGAACCTGGCCTTGACTTGTACTGCCACCAGCCTGAGGGCTTCAAGGTACTTGGTCCTAACGGTGTTCCCCTTGTGTGCAAACTGATCAAGTCCTTTTATGGTTTGAAGCAGGCACCCAGGGCTTGGAGTATGGATGTCAAGCGGGTTTCGGTTGCACATGGGTTTACTATGAGCAAGGCAGAACCTGCTATGTATTTTAGCAGGGATTCTTTTGGTGGGTGGAGCTATGTCCTGACCTATGTTGATGATTTTATCTGTGCTTTTAGTGAGCTGGCTTTGTATGCTTTGCTGATCAAGCCTATGGAGGCTGCTGGCTGGGAAGTCAAGGAGATGGGTGTACCGGTTCAGTTCCTCTCATTGGACATGAACGTTACACTTGACTCTGATGGCAGGTGTGTTCAGATGAACCTCTCCCAGCACTCCTACATTGTTGATCTGGTGGAGCACTTTGGTCTCACTGCTGCAGCCAAGCCCAAGTTTTCTACCCCCATGGCCAAGTGCACTGTCACTGAACCTCCTGAGGAACCCCTGCCCTCTAATAGCCAGTACCTATCTCTTGTGGGTGCTTTGCTATACATGGCTACTTGCACCAGGCCTGATATTTCTTTTGCTGTCAGCTACTTGTCCAGGTTTACTGCTCACCCTACCGTCCCTCTCTGGGGGGCAGCCAAGCGTTTGCTCTTGTATTTGAGGTCACATTCCCACCTGGGACTCACTTACACCCACAGCCCTGAGTTCTCTTTTACCGTCTTTAGTGACTCATCCTTTGCTGATGATGGGTCTGACAGGAGGTCTCAGACTGGCTATGCTGTGATTGCTCGGGGGTGCCTAGTAAACTGGATGAGCAAGAGGCAGCCCACTGTTGCCATTAGCTCTAGTGAGGCTGAGTATCAGGCCCTGTCTCAGACTGCCAGGGAGGTGCAATGGTTAAAGAAGTTGAGGGTGGATCTGGGTCTGCCTTGTAACATGGTTACCATTCAGGGTGACAACTTAGGGTCTCTGAGTTGGGCCAATGACTGGCAGCTAATTCCTCGCAGCAAGAACATTGATGTTGTTCATCACTATATCAAGGAGCTGGTGGAGGATGGCCAACTGGATGTTGCCTATGTTAACACTAAGGATAACTGTGCTGACCCCTTCACCAAGCCCCTTGATCCTGCTGTGTTCTGGCGGTTTGTCCGAATGCATGGAATGACCGCTTCTCCTTTGGGTCATTTTTTTCTGGTTACATCAGTATCTTTGGTTATCATTGTTTGGCATTAGGTTCCTATTCCCGGATCGGGTTTTCTATACGGTTGTTACCCATCTTTAATATTCGGGTTTTCAACCTTTTCTAGCTTGGCAAAAAATTGTTTTTGCCTTGTTTCATTCCTTCCTTTAACCCTTTGGGTTTCATTTGAAGTTCTCTCGAAATTCGGAGTTCTTTGATTTTTTTTCCCTGTTACATATAGTTCTATGTCCCCAGTGCCATAGGTGGAGTAGCAGTTTTGTATGTCACTTGCGTCATAGGTGGAGTATCAGCATGAATTGCGGTGCTCTCACGCGTTTTATGACTTGGTGACTACTTATGTACTTCCTTAGAACTATCGGCTCTAACAGTACTGTCCCAGCTTCCCGTAGACTGTGTCATCCTTCATGACACAGTGACAGCTTCCTGTTGGCTGCGTCACCGGTTCTACTGGCACGCGCTGTCTTGCTTGTACCCTTGTTAGGTTCCAGGCTGCCGCCCCTTTCACCGCTGGTGTCCCTTGATGGGTCTCCCGTGCTTGTAACGTTATTCTCGTCTCCGTGTATAGATTGGCGCGTCTGACCGCTGCAAGCATCTCTGTCCACTCTTTGTAGTGTATTAAGGCTGATAAACTTAGTTACATAGCTTTAGGGCTGTTCTGGACGCTGCGTCGAAGATGCAACGACAAAGGGTCCGTTACTTGAACTTGAAATTGGTTACATAGCTTCAGCCAGTAATCCTTTACGTTCTCATACTTAACTTGAACTTGGAATTGAACCCATAACTTCAGTCAGTAATTTGGCTGCGCGCCGTCTTCGACAGTAAAAGGAATTACCAGGAAAAGTGTAAAGTGTAAACGACAAATATTTGTTTCTATTTTTATCATTTTTCTTCTTCTTCCACGACCTAAAAACAATGCAACAAATTCAGTATTCCTGTAGTGGTTGGCCCCAGTGCAAGCAAATAGGTTGGCCCCATTAACCTTACGCTTCATAACCGGGGATGTTGAGGAGGACCCCCAGCTTTGCGTCTTGCGACGCAACCAATTGCACAGGTATAACCTGTGGTTACACCCTGTACTCAGGAGTGTGATGTGATCGTGTTTCTAAGCCACCCATGTTAACTCCGTATTTTTTACTGCCGAATATGGTGAGCAGCCACATTGCTGGATGGAGCTATGTAACTAAGTTCAAGTTTAACTCCGCATGCAGACAGTGAACAGCCTGAAGGCTAGCAGGTATGTCATAATTTAATATTAATTGTTTATGTGATTGCCGAAGACGGCGAGCAGCCTAAAGGAAGACAGGCATGTACTAATCTAAATTGTCTAAGTAATTGCCGAGCAGCTAATTGCTGGCTAGAGCTATGCAACCAAGCTATAGTTCAGGACGTGTACCGGTGATCTAAACAGAGAGAGGGGAAACGAGAGAGAAAGCAAAACGAATAGAATCAACTAATCGAGCAACCATAGTAACATGTTACATGTCCTCCTTCTTCTTCTTCTTCTTCTTCTTCTTCCTCTTATTTGGAAGACAGTGCACAGCCCAGAGTTGGCTGGAAATCCATGTAACAATCAAATCCGATTCTTCTTCTTTTGCCTAATTAACGAATGAAATAGAGCCAATGGGCACAGTAGGTTGCACGAGGAACATGAAAAACTACCACAATCAGTTCACACAGGCCTAGCTTTTATTTTAAGCTACGAGCAGCAGCTTCTAGGCAGCTTTCGGGCTGGCTAGATGGATCAAACCTGATGCAACCTTGAGCGCCTTGAAGCTTGTCGCCATCTTGGGCTTGGCACAGTGGCTGGCTAAGGGAGCTGCTTAGAAGCTGCTGTTCATAGATGGAAATAAAAGCTATGCTCACTAGGCGAAGCAGTGGATAAAGACTGACTAAGTTTAAGGTCAACGCCAGGCTCAGGGGTTCTACTTGATGAAATATAGCCAAGGGGCACAGTAGGTTGCATGAAGGACATTAAAAAACTATCACAATCAGTTATCATGAGGTGAAGCAAAGGATGAAGAATGCCGTACCGTAGTTCCAAGGTCTACGCCATGTGCCAGGGCCCCCTTCCCAACACGTCCCCAACGTCCATGCACAGGGTTGCTCCTTGATGAAATAATGTTTTAAATGTTGATCTTACTGCCGAAGATGGCTTCAAGGCTAAGGAAGCTTCAAGGTTAGAGCCATGGAACCAGGTCCAAGTCCAACAACAATAACACCATTACCATCAGCCGACACCAGCACTCAGCCCACACACACTAGGTGAAGCAATGGATCATGAGTGCCGAAGATCCAAGGCCAATGCCATGTGCTTGGTTGCTCCTTTATGAAATGTTTTAAATGCCGATGTTACTGCCGAAGACGGCAAGCAGCCTTCAAGGCTGGAGCCATGGAACCAAGTTCAAGTTCTTGTGATTGCAATTTGTACTCAGGAGTTTGGTGTAGTAGTGTTGATACTAACCAATCAATCTGATGTTGCTGCCGCAATCAAACGGGGAGCAGCCTTAAATGCTGGAGGTGTTGCTACGTCCATCCCAGAGCTCAGCCCAGAGCAGTTAAATGCCCACCCCAGAGCTCAGCCCAAAGCAATTCAAGGGGAAGCTGGTGGGGGTCTGGTCGGGTCCAATATGTCCTGATACAAGCTTGAGCCATACACTGTGGCTGCTCCAGCACATATGCAGACGGACGTGAACGACCCTGGTAGCTAGATTCAACCCACAGCATGGCACAGTCCATGGGGAAGCTGGTGTAACGGTACAGACTCCTTCACAGGCTCTGACCGTTATTAGACCCTTAGGTACAGTCATACCTTTGGTCTAAGTAACAACGTACGCACGAAGAGACAGTACTTTCTCATGTACTGCCTCTCTCACAAGCACGCCTGCCGGCTGCCTTACAATACCGGATTGCTCTCTTCACGGCCATCATCATTATACCTATTGACGAGCCTTCGAGAACATCCTACATCCCTTACCATACTTAACAACTAACCATACTAAGTGACGTAGTATCCTATAGCTACTAGCTAGACCTCCGAACCTTATGCTAAGCTCCTGTCAATCTAGCTATTATCTCTTCTCGTGTGCACTACCCCTCCGCCGTTGCTTCTGAGCTGTCACACTGGTTACGGAGCTAGTCGCGCTTCCAGCGATTCTCGCTTTCCATTGCGCAACTCCACGATTTCAGTTTCCGAATTTTCTCTTCCGTTCATAATTCGCTCTCCTTCCTTTTCGTCCATCCTTATTACTTCGATTATAGTCTGCGGTATGGCAGCGAAAAGTAGCCGTCCAGCATTTCTGGCAGATGCCGAATTGATGGACCCACCAGCCGCGCCAGTTGTGCCTCCTGGCCTCGCCCATGTCCTTCCTCCGGACATTCCCGCTGCAATTGAGGTGGCAGCCATCCCCCCAATTGGCGTTATCGCTGGTGTAGCCCCCATCGTTGATACGCCCATGGCTGGTGTTCATCATGCACCGCCAACCATCGAGCACCCCCCTCGCATGGAGGGCGAGGTCCCTGCCAGGGCTGCGCTCGTTGGGGTCGTACCACCTTTTGGTCCGCCTGCCCACATGGCGGTTATTGCATCTGCGATGGCACTGCCTGGGTCCTCGGTGTCCGACTCTGTCGTCACCTTGTCCGAGATGGACCACAGCGAGTCACGCAGACGTCCAGCCCAGGGCGCGTCCTCATCCGTGGTCCGAAATTTGGCTGACGGCATGCACGGATTCCAAATCCGAAATGAGTTAACTGGCATGGAATTCACTGTCGTGAACGATATTCCGGACGCACCACCTGGGTTTATTCCCCTCATCGGGTCTAACCCAGCGTGCAATCCTGGTGACCCGCTGTTCATCCACAAGAACGTCGAGATTCCCGGGCCTACCGTTGGTGGTCCGAGCGGACCCACCTTTGTGGGTGTCCCTGGTCCGAAGGTATCCCTGGATGATATGCTGGGATTATTCCCCCAGGCCCAGGTCCCTGGCCGCGCTGACCTTGCCGTGGAATTCGAGGGTCCTACAAAAGACGAGTTCGAGAGATTACTTTCTAGGCTGCGCAAGGCCCCTATTGATCCGGTCACTGGTCACCGACACCTCTCTATTCCGGCTGTGCTATGCCCCGGGACTGAGGACGAGGAGGAGGATCCCTGCCCCGAGCGTCGTTTGGTTCGCATCCGCGACCTCAAGTCGAAGTTGTACACCGTCTCTCGCGAATTGATGCACGTCAATTGCGTCAAGGCATTGTTGATGGGAGAATTCCGAGATAGCTGTGAGATGGATTTGTCCCATCGTCGCGACATCTTGGCGGACATTGCTAGGCTTGAGGTCGACCTCAATGCGGCTAAGCAATTGACTGAGTCCTCCATTGAAGAGCATCAGCGGTCCATCTTGTACTTGCGCGGTATCATCTCCACCAACGAGTTGACACTTTCGCAGCATGAGACTAAGCTGGCGGCTTTCTGCACGGGTAAGCCACAGCTGAATGCTTTGATCGAACCTGTCGTTCCTAATTCTTCGATCACAGCTGCCCTTCCCATGCATCCGACTAGTCTTTCGCCCTCGTCCGTTTCCCGTAAGTTACAATTCGCTACTCCGCCCCGTCCTTACCCTCTTGTTCCCCCTTTCCCTTCAGAGGTCTCGGGGCTCAAGGACGATATTGCACGTCTCGAGCAGGACTTGGTCCGGTCCGAGCAAGCAAGCAAGGCCTCTGACAGGATCGTCCGCAAGCAGGCGGTTGACTATGCCGCCTTGCTAGCTCAGTCCAAGCTTTTCAAAGACGAAATCGCTCGCAGGGATGGTGACGTCAACCCATCCGTTGCGCCCCTCCAGTCCACGATTGACGTGGCTGAGCGTAACAGGATCGCTGAGTTTTACATGGACAAGATTCGCCAGATGAGCACTCACATGCCCGACCCTGCCGCATTTCAGTTGCCCGGATCAGCCCTGCATGCTCGACCCCCAGCGGACCAGAGCCGGACCATCCCTGCAGCTCCACCATTGTCCGTGCATCAACCTGAACTCATAGATGTCGACTCTGGTCTGGACTTTGATTCTGAGGACGACGATGTGCCTGTGCAGCAGCCTCCCCCCAGGAAGGTGTTGTTGAAGATTCCCCCTCCCGCAGCCCTCGCTGCTCCTACGTACTCCCAGGCGGCTAACACCCTCAAGCGTTCTGCATTGTCTTCGGTTCCACCTGAGCCGTTTACGAAGGCGTCGAAGTCGCAGTTGGCGGCGATGTCCCCCCTACAGGCCGCGGTCTATAAGGCGCAGCTTGCTCGCCCGCAGGCCCCCATCCCTGTCAAGAAGAAGCCTACAAAGAAGTCCGGGTGGCGTTCTATCTTCTTTCATGATGGGACGCACCCCTGGAGCCCCTATGCCAGCGAAGAGCTCACTCTTGCCATCTCGGAATCTATGGATGGGTTCTTCAAGGGTGGCGTTGGCGAGTACATGGTAACCACTATTCGTGATGCCATGTCAAAGCTATATGCTGCCCATTTGGCCGACAAGGGTGATGCTGACGCCTAGATTCACAAGATGCCTACGAGCACTGCTGACGTCATGGACCGCCTTCAGCTGTTGGATACCAAACTCGCTGCCAGGAAGGCAAGGAAACCGGACTATGCCTTCCTGTACACCGTCCTTGAGCCGCTGGACAAGACTATGGATGTCAAACTTCCTCGTCAACTCAGGCAGGTGATTGATTCAGTGGTTGTAGGCCCTAAGGTTGTAATTGAGGAGTTTGCTCTTCCTCGTGCGTATGCTAAGCAGTCTACTGCCCCATCACTGTTGGTTGTACCTTTGCTTGCTCCTGTTGCTAACCGCAAGCGGGACAGATCGGCTCGGACCACTAGATCTCGGACCACAGGTAGGTCTCGGACTACTCCCACACCCCTCGATGGGTCGGGTCAGTCCAAACACCCCCCCCCCCTAGTGGCGATGATCCGAGTTCAGATTCCGATGAAGGTGAGAGCGGTGTCACACAATCCTCCTTGCCTCCTTATGAAGCAGATTCTCTCCGCACTCCTTCCAAGACCCCTACGCCTACGCCGCCCACGCCAGGTACGCAGTCATCGCAGTCTGCGTCTCGCAAGGCTGCTGAGTTGACCGCTAGTCTCCCCCCTCCTCCAGTAACCCCGGCTGTTCCTTCTCCATTGGCCCCTCGTCAGGTGGGTGATTTTGGGTCGAGTAAGAAAATTACTGAGCTCAGGAAAGAGCTACGCTCCTTTCCTCCTGACGAGAAACTGGGTGACCTGGACGGTAGCTCGAAACTCAGACGCTGGAGAGTTGCGGTTGAGACGGTGTTGTCCGTGCAGTTCGGTCAAAGTTATGGGGATTCGTTCTCTCATGTCATTCCTCACTTATCAGCTGCCCTGCACGGCTCCCTCAAGCGCACTTACGATGACACTTTCGCCAATGGTGAGTTTCTCGGGTTCGATTGGGCAAGCATCCTCACTTGGATCCAGTCCCTCCTCACTCCCGAATTATTTACTGAGGCCGAGTTAGCGACGACCCGCTTACACGAAGGGACTGTTAGACAGTTCATTGGCGCGTCGGTTCAGGCTTATTACCATCGGATTAGGGCGGAGTTCCGCCTGGTCCCTGACTTGACCCCTCGTGAGAAGTTAATTTGTAAAGTTAAATTTCGTACGGGTTTGCTAGAGTCTGTCAAAGTCGGGTCCTACTCTCGCCGCGATTCCGGAACTACGTTCGAGACTGTGGAAGATCTGTTCCACTATCTCCAAATGGACGAAGCTCGAGCTTCTTCGTCCGCGAAAGGTCAGTCCATAGCGGCTACCTCCGCTAGGAACAAACTGGGTGGTTACGGGTTCCCCAACCGTCGGACCATAGGCAGAGACAGCAAAACCCGATTTCCGGGCAAGCCTGTGCGCCCTTCTGGTACGTCTCTTGCTTTGAATAGGGTCCATTTTGCAACCGACCTTCCCCTACCCCCATCTGATTCAAATTCTGATGATTCGCAGGAAGACGGCGGGCGCGGAGTAGCTATGGACATCGATGATAGACCTATCAAGTCCGCCAGGATGGGTCCCTCCTCGAACGGTGGACGGGGTGGTCGTGGTGGTCGCTCTGCAGAACCCTACCGCCCGCCTCCTACTGGTCCGACTTTCGGTACTCCTGGTCGTCGTGTGTGTGGTGCCTTCGGTTCCAACTCTAGCCAGAGGGGGCCAGGTCGCGGCTATGGCCAAGGGGCTGGCCGGGGCCGGGGTCACAGTACTATGAGTTCAGGTCAGTCAAGTGCACCGGATTTCAGTGGAAAAGACCCTAATAGCCCCATGCACATGAACAATTCCGTGAGTGTTGGCCAGTCCATTTGGCTCCAGCAGGGTTCTCGATGCTTTTGGTGTTTCCATAAGATGGCTCAGTGCATTTCTGAACGGACGATCCCTGCCGAGTGCTTGGTCCGATATGACCCGAGCAACCAATGGCCCGCACTCTCGGACAAGACCTGCCCTGATTGGAAAAGGGATAACAATGGCCCCATTCCTTCATGGCACTAGGAAGTGGCCGGCCGGGTCATGACAGTAGGCCCTGACCGAGTAGTTGAAGCAGATGCCGTTCAAGAGGTGTTCCCTTTAGAACTTACCTTGGCGGCCCAGTTAGAACTTTTTGAGATGTTGGGCTTAACCCCTACCATTGATGTAACGAGCACTAATTGGATATCTTCTCCCTGTCCCTACAAATATTCCACGGAGCATGGCATGTATGTTTCGTTGGCTGGATCTTGCGTTTATGCTCATCCTCTCCCTGCCGATGCAGTCTCCGTACTTGAACATTATTGGGAAAGCAAAAATGACTCTCCATATGAAACGTCCGGTATTTTCGTTCTCCCTAGTCAGGCTAGTTCGGACAAACACGTCTCTCGGTTACTGAAGGGCATGGAACTCCTTAAGGAGTACCAATCGGGCGATAACCACATTAAGCCCCCTCCGGATGGTTCCACCCCTCGGCGCATGTCTATTCAGGTGTGGTATGATCCGCCTGATTCCGAAAAAGCTTGTCTTATGATGAAAGAATGGCACGCGATCAACGATACTACGAAAGCAGTTTATTTTGGTCCGGACGAAAAACCTAAGGTCCCTAGTCCGGTTGAATCGTGGACTAAGAAACACTGGTGGAAACGGGTCGACGATCCCAAAGGCAGAGCACTGCAGGATATCGCCCGTCGCCCCACCAAGTATAACCGACGGAATCAACGTCCGGGCGATACCAACGCTTCCCCGGTCAAACTTAAGCGATTGGACAGACTTTATGAAGTCAATACCAAGACTGCCACTGAGATGATATTTACTGCACGCTCTGGTTCAAATCAGATGGTCACGTTGGCCGATTCCGGCGCTACGGGTTGCTTGATGGCTCAAGACATGGCTGAGCGGTTAGGCCTGCATATTCGCCCATGGGAGCATGGTACCGAAGGCTTCACGTGTGCGAACGAAGGTATCATTGGTATCAATGGTACAGCCACTTTGCAGTTCAGCATTCAGCGATTCAAAGGTTCTGCCCATGTCCATGTCGTCGATAAACTCCCTGGTGGTCTCGTCCTCATCCTCGGGTCCGATTGGATGCGTGACGAAAAAGCCATTCTCGATTATGACGACATGCGCCTTATTCTCAAAAAGCATGGTTGTAGCTTAATTCCAGTTAACAGAACGAGAGATAGTTCGGTTCATTCGTTCTTCACTATGGCACTTTCGGGTGATTCATCAGTTGACCCTGTCATTTCTGGTCGTAAGGCAGCGAAATTTTTGAAGGCTGGGGCAAATCACATTATGGTCAACATTCGTGATTCTCGTCCGGTGGACTACCCCGCCTCTAATGTATCGGCCACCGAGACAGCGGACCTCCTGGCTAAAGCACTCCCCAGTTCGGATCATCTTCCAAACCCACCTGAAGTTGAAGTCGACTTCGAAACGTGGGTTAAGGAAAATTGTCCGGAACATGGAGATCCTGCCCTAATGCCCGCCCATGTGGTCCGATACTTGTTGCGTAAATTCAAGAAAGTGTTCAACGCTCTTCCCATGCAAACTCCGAAGCATCGGGATATTCCTCATGTTATCAAGACTGAGGAAAACGCGTATGCACCTTATCGTCGCAATCGACGCATGAGCCCGGCGGAGACGGCTCTTTGCGAAGAATACGTGGCTGGCTTGTTAAAGCACGGATTCATTACACCAAGCTCTTCCCCATATGGGGCCCCGATTATGATCATTGCCAAACCGGGCGGTGTCGGTTATTGCGTCGTTTGCGATTGGCGAGCGCTAAATAACATTACTATCAAGAACAGATACCCCCTTCCTCGTATTGACGAAACCATCGATAGACTGAGCGGGGCTACTATATTTAGCTCCCTTGACCTAACTTCGGGTTATTACCAGATTCGAATTTCGGACGAAGACGCGCCTAAGACGGCCTTTACCACTCCGATGGGTCAGTACGAATTCAAAGTGCTGGGCATGGGTTTGGCGAACGCTCCAGCCACTTTCCAGGCAGTAATGAACAAGATTTTTGCTCCTTACTTGCACAAGTTCGTGGTGGTATATCTCGATGATATCCTGGTTTACGGTCGTAATCCCGAAGAGCACGCAGCTAACCTCGAAAAGGTCCTGCAGGTCTTACAAGACGAGGAATTCTATGCGAAGTTGTTATCAGCATGAATAGCGGTGCTCTCACTTGTTTTATGTCTTGGTGACTCCTTGTGTACTCCCTTAGAACTATCGGTCCTGACAGTACTGTGACAGCTTCCTGTTGGCTGCGTCATCGGTCTCTCACTGACACGCTCTGTATTGCCTGTGCCCGGCTTAAGATTCCTGGCTTAGGTTCTAGTCAGGTTACAGACATCCGCCTCTCCCACCGCTGGCGTCCTTTGGCGTCCGCCTGTGCTTGTAACGTTATTCTCGTCTCCGTGTATAGATTGGCGCGTCTGTTCCGCTGCTTTCATCTCTGTCCACTCCACGGAGTGTATTAAAGCTGATAGGTTATCGGGCTCCTCATGGTACCACTGCTTTGCAATGCATCTTATGCGTCGTCCTCTACTTGGCTTCAACGAGCTTCATTCTGGAAGTTCCGAAGTCCTGACATGACGACAAATTGGCTAGGCGATTGCGCGCCAGCGGCCTTTGCTGCCGGAGAGGAGGATCCTTCCGCCATCGTGGAAGTAACCCCCCCCAATCATTCCTCCATCTTCCCTTCTTTTTCCTCCCCTGCCGTCTGTCGCCTCCTCCCGTCTGTCGTAGATGACTGTGACGTGCAGACTCAAGTCGGCGACTAGCCTGGACATCGGTGGAGGTTCCCCATCTTCGTCTGCTCGCGTCCTTGACGTCGCTACCATTTCTCCGGTGTTTGCGGCTCTGCCTGCATACCGGAGGTTGCCAAGCCGACCAAGCTCCCTGCTGATGTCTACGTCGTCTGTGCCCCCTTTGCTCTGCCCTGCCGACGGTCGGCTACTGGCATGAGCTTGCGCTCTAGTGGCTCTGTGCTACCTTCTGGAGAATTTTTTCGATCAAGCTGGCGGATCGCCGGCACTGCCGTAGGGTTCGCCAGAGGAGAACGACCTACGCGTCTGGACCTGGAGATTCTGGAGGTGGTAGGAAGCAGGGGGGTATGGTCAGCACCACTACGGGTGCTGTTCCCTCTACCCCCCAACTGGGTGAGTCGAGCGATAGAGGGGGGGACTTGGGATTGACTGATCATCGACGGCGGGATATTAGGACCTTTACATGCCTCGGCTCTGCTCTTCGCATCCTAGCGATAAATTTTCGAATTCTGCCCTTGCGATTTGCGATTTTCTGCCATTGGTGCGATTTCTGCACCAGGTGCGACTTGCTGCACTTTCATCCTCGTCTCCTTTTTCCCATACCTCAAATCTCGACTTCGCCCTAACGCTTCCCCACCTTCTGTGATCCCAGGTGTCGCAGTGCCGGACTTCGCCCATGCTAAAGGCCGAAGTGGACGCCGTCCTGGCCCTCGTCCAGCGGCTGTGGAGGTTCTTTGGCATGATATCTTGGTGGATATTTTTTCTCTCTTAGGATCCTTGGGACCCCTGGGTGCGTTCCGTGGTTCGCCAGAGGTCGCGTTCTTTGTCTTCCCGTTCCCCTGGTCCTTCCCCTGGGTGCCCTCCTTAGGTGTATGCCTTAGCTACATGGGTTTTGTGCTCAAGTGTTTGAGTTCTGATAGGGCTTAGGAATTTTTAGTTAAGTGGTATCGAGTAATGGTTGAAATCGGTTGGTGCTGTGCATGAATTATTGATGGTATACACTGCTCAGCAGAACGCGACTGTGGAGAGGTACAATGGGGTCTTGCAGAACATAGCTAGGAGTATCCACTTGGAGTCTAGGCTAGCTAAGTCTTTCTGGCCCTATGCCTTCCTCAGTGCTTGTTACCTACGTAACCGGCTGCCCAATCAGGGTGACAAGACTCTATACGAGTTGTTCTTTGGGGTTCTACCTGATGTGTCGTTGTTACGAGTGTATAGTTGCCATTGCTCGTTTGAAGTAAATAGGATATTGCGTAACAAGCTAGTTAAAAAGGCATTATTTGGTAGACTGGTTGGGTATTCCCTGGTGAGTAAGGGTTATTATATTTGGTTTCCGATGTTGCGCCAGGTAGTAGAGAGTAGTGATGTACTCTCTATATCCAGTTAAGTCTAGACTGTCTTCCTGGGCTCTCCCATTAGTATGGGTCCCCGTGCCAGCTTGCATCCCTCCTGTCATCAAACGGTGATATGTTAGTGTAGCCGGTAATTCCCTACGCCCTTTAGCAACCCCAATTGTTGTTGGCTGTACTGGCTGGGATGTGTCCAGATTGCATTCCAGACCAGGGACTGATCTTGCTGTATTGTGTGTGAAGTTTTAGGGCGGATGGGAGTTGTTTTTCCGAATTTTAATTTAGCCGAATCTCAGGGGGTCGCCAGGCCCTCCTCTGTGCCATGTTTTATCGGTGAAGCTCTAGGATTAAGACAGCCTCAGGTCATAGTGGAGCCTGATATAGGTCCACTGTCCACTAGTTGCCACCCCCCGTCCACCTGTTCGAATGGCTCGCGGGCGTTGTTGATCCCTTCGCCTCCTGCTGTCCCTGGTGGTTTACACCGGACAAGGCTTTGTAACGATGTGGCCGTCACGTGGAGTGAGTGATGATCTTGAACACTAGTCTGGCTCTGATACTGCGTATGGCTGGGGTGTTACAGTCAACCCAGGATTCATTGTTTTCGGTGCTGCTGGTTCTCATACGTAGGTTAACATGGCCCTATGTGTGGGTGCCTATTCCTCAGCACCTCCTAGACTGTCTTATAGGGTAGTCTAGATTGGTGGAGCGTTACGACGCTTTGTTTAGGCAGCTTCCTTTCAGCTGTTTTTCTTGTTTTTGGTGGAAGGTGGTAATTAATTCAGACCACCGTTATAGCGTCTTGATGGTTTCTGACTCTTAGTTCCATAGGCAGATGGTTCATTCGGTGGAGCTCATCATAGATTAGCTATTTCTTTTTACTCCACACTGTTTTTAGATCACCAGCCCCTCAAGTGATTAGAACTTTTTGTGGAGTGTAGTAGTTATTTCCCTTTGAATTTTACTGTAATTTGGTGGGCTGGGTCATCTTGCAGTTGTACTTGCAGATGCACTTGCAGTTGTACTTGCAGATGTACCGCCGCTCACCTCTTTCTTGTTCTTCCGAGTGTATTTCAAGTGCCCTTTCATTCCTTCCTTTGCAGTAAATTCTTTGAAGTCCTTTTTTCTGCGTTTCCTATTTTTCAAGTGGACAATAAGTTTTATGTACTATGGTTGTACATCTTACCTTCTATTGATCATTGCACTATGTTTCCTTTGTTGGTTACAGGTTTCTTGAAATTTAACTTCGCATCCTTTGGATTTTTTCAGTTGCTGCAGGTTTGGTTTGCTTGTGGTTAGGTGCTTGGTTTGTCTTGAGTGCACGAGTTCTTTGCGGTGCGATACCCACCTCCTAGCCTGTTTTTGGTTAGTGCCGTAGCTGGGGATTTATGATAATCAACTTTCATAAATTTTCTTACTTCCATCTTTGAGTAAGAAACCAGTTCATCATGGTTTTTTCATCCCAACCTAGTCATGAATTCTATGCTTAGAATATAGTGTAGTAAGGTAGTGGATTTTTCCATCGACTTTCTTTTTCCATAGTAGACTTTAGTGTCCCCTTGTCTGCGTCCTCTTGTCTGCGTCCTTTAGGCTTTGATTCTCTCGTGTGCTGCTCTCACACGATTTTTTCAGTCTTCTCTTTAGGTTAAGTTCTCGGTTCTTTCAGTCACCGTTGCTCCCCTTCCTTTGGTATTAGGATTGATTTCTGTTTGGCCTCCCTGTGATTTTCTGGTTTGGTGCCTACTATTCTGGATGAATAGTATTTTTGAGCTTACCATGGATAGTTACATTTCCATTTTTGGTCTCAGCTCAGCTCGGTATGACCCAAGTTTTTTGCTGCTACATTTTCGGAGTACTACAGTGGTTTTTGGTTCATCCTTTCTCATCCTTTTATTTTAGACAAGGCTTTCTTCTGGTTCCCTGTTTTTCCGCCGTTCCTTAATAATTTTTGTTTGCTACCAGTTTATGGTTCTATGTCCCCAGTGCCATAGGTGGAGTACTAGTATTGTATGTCACCTGCGTCATAGGTGGAGTATCAGCATGAATAGCGGTGCTCTCACTTGTTTTATGTCTTGGTGACTCCTTGTGTACTCCCTTAGAACTATCGGTCCTGACAGTACTGTGACAGCTTCCTGTTGGCTGCGTCACCGGTCTCTCACTGACACGCTCTGTATTGCCTGTGCCCGGCTTAAGATTCCTGGCTTAGGTTCTAGTCAGGTTACAGGCATCCGCCTCTCCCACCGCTGGCGTCCTTTGGCGTCCGCCTGTGCTTGTAACGTTATTCTCGTCTCCGTGTATAGATTGGCGCGTCTGTTCCGCTGCTTTCATCTCTGTCCACTCCACGGAGTGTATTAAAGCTGATAGTTGTCTAAGTGCACTTTCAACCAATCCGAACTTAAGTTTTTAGGCCACATTATTGGTCGTGACGGCGTCAAGGTTAATCCGAAAAAAGTAGCTACCGTCCGAGATTGGCCAACCCCTCGACATGCGAAACACGTTCAACAGTTCTTGGGTTTGACCAATTACTTTTGAAAGTTTATCCAGGGATATTCGTCCATGGCAGCTCCTCTTTCGGACCTTACAAAACTTAAAGGCGATTTTGGAGCAAAATGGACAGCGGCTCATTCATCCGCTTTTGAAGGGTTGAAAACGGCTTTGACTTCTGCCCCGGTTCTCATGCTCCCCGATTTTGACAAACCCTTCGAGGTTATTTCCGACGCTTCTCTGTTGGGCACAGGCGCTGTTTTACTACAGGATAAACACCCTATAGCTTACTCTAGCAAGAAGTACATCCCGGCTGAAAAGAACTATACTGTGTCGGAACAGGAAATGCTTGGTATCGTCCATGCGTTGACCGAATGGCGTTGTTATTTGGAGGGGTCCCGGATGACATTGGTCACGGACCATAACCCTCTTACTTACTTCGATACCAAGAGTGTCCTCTCTCGTCGCATGGGGCGTTGGCAAGAGACTCTCGCGCCTTTTCATTATACATGGGAGTATAGGGCCGGACGTAATAACGTGGCTGATCCAATCAGTCGTAATCCTAACTTGTCTACACCGGGCGACCACGATCTTTCACTCCACCTCATGGTATACTCGCTGTCGGTCACAGAGTGCAAGCCTCGCGTTCGTTCGAAAAAGCCGATTCCGGGTTCACCTCTGCCAATCAAATCCATCATGGATAGGATCTTGGAAGGTTACACGTCTGACCCACTTTTCGCTGCGGGTCACAAACGTCTGCGAGACAAGTTCTCACGCGACGGGTTTTGGTTCAAAAAATCCAAGCACGGACGTGATTACTTGTGTGTCCCAGATAACCGAGTTCTCAAGCAGGATATCATCCGGGAACAGCATGATCCGATTTATATGGGTCATTGCGGTCGCACCAAAACCCTTGAACTGGTCACCCGTACATTCACTTGGATGGTGTCACTGACGACGTCAAGGAATTCATCAAACGTTGTCATTCGTGTCAGACCAACAAGCCAGGAAACTTGAAGCCTGGTGGCACGTTGGTCCCAGTCGAAATCCCTTTACAGTTTTGGGATTGTGTTAGCACGGATTTGATAACAGCTCTGCCTCCTACGACTTCGGGTCATGATGCTATTGCCGTTTTCGTGGATAAGCTATCCAAAATGGTGCATGTCGCGCCATGTTCGACTACAGTTTCGGCTGTTGGCTTTGCGGCTATTTATCTGGACACAGTGGTCCGCCACCACGGTATCCCTAAAAAGCTACTCAGTGATCGAGACGCGCGGTTCACAGGCCATTTTGGCTCCGAGCTTCAGCGTCTCATGGGAACCCGCCAGGCCTTGTCAACCGCTTTCCACCCTCAGACCGACGGTCAGACGGAGCGTATGAATCGTGTTATCGAGGATATGATTCACCATCACGTCGGCCCTTACCACGATGATTGGGACCAATCCTTGGCTCTTGTCGAGTTTGCTATTAACAACTCGTGGCAGGAATCTATTCAAAACACCCCGTTTCGCGCCTACTTGGGTTATGACCCTCGTACACCCATGGCCGCTGAGGTCGACTCAAAATGCCCAGCTGCTAAGTCATGGTGGGCTTCCCACATTGACCGCCAAAACCATTGCAGAGACTGCCTCAAGGCAGCCCAAAGTAGGCAAAAAGCGAATTACGACACGCGTCGCCGCGAAGTGACGTTCTCGATTGGAGAACAGGTCCTACTTTCCACCAGGAATATGAAATTCAAAGCGACAGGCAAACCTAAATTTGTCCCTCGCTGGGTCGGACCATATACAATCTCTGGGGAAATTGGTCCGCGAGACGAGGTCACTCGGGAAGTCCGCCAAGTTACCGCGTGTCGCCTGGGCCTACCAAAAATGATGAAGCTTCATCCGGTGTTCCATGTCGGCCTGCTCAAACCTTGGCACTCGCTCTGACGGTCAACCGCATCTCGGTCAGCCCGTTGAGTTTGACACCGATGGTTCGCCCACTTGGACTGCTGCATGTATCATGCGCCAGAAGTCCCGCGTGATTAAAAACTCGTCCAAGCGCCGTGAGGAATACCTCATCCGTTGGACGGGTTATGGCATTGAGCAAGACACATGGGAATCCGCGGGAGAAATCGATAAAAAGTCACCTCAGATCGTTACAGCTTGGCTGCAACGGTCTCAGGAAGACTGCGATTATCGAACCGGCTCACGATCGAAACAAAAGAATCCTTCTACTTGAGGATCCGGAGTTGGCACGAAAGGGATGTTAAATGGTCTCCTCCTGGACCAACTTGTTTTCTGCAAGTATATTTCGGGCCCACGAACGACTCTCCTAGGTGTTCCACCTTTTTCCTCCCCTACGATAGATGCGGGGTCCGCATCTCTTCACGGAGGGGGGGAGTGTAACGGTACAGACTCCTTCACAGGCTCTGACCGTTATTAGACCCTTAGGTACAGTCATACCTTTGGTCTAAGTAACAACGTACGCACGAAGAGACAGTACTTTCTCATGTACTGCCTCTCTCACAAGCACGCCTGCCGGCTGCCTTACAATACCGGATTGCTCTCTTCACGGCCATCATCATTATACCTATTGACGAGCCTTCGAGAACATCCTACATCCCTTACCATACTTAACAACTAACCATACTAAGTGACGTAGTATCCTATAGCTACTAGCTAGACCTCCGAACCTTATGCTAAGCTCCTGTCAATCTAGCTATTATCTCTTCTCGTGTGCACTACCCCTCCGCCGTTGCTTCTGAGCTGTCACAGCTGGAGGGGGCCTTGTGTTCGGTGGATGCTGGTGGGGGCCTTGTCGGATCCAAAAGGGCCTGATACAAGCTTGACTCATACTCTGTGGCTGCTCCAGCACATATGCAAACGGATGTGAACGGCCTTGGTAGCTAGATTCAATCCACAGCATGGCGCACTTCATGGGGAAGCTGGCAGGGGCCTTGTGTTCGGTGGATGCTGGTGGGGGCCTTGTCGGACCCAATAGGGCCTGATACAAGCTTGACTCATACTCTGTGGCTGCTCCAGCACATATGCAAACGGATGTGAACGGCCTTGGTAGCTAGATTCAATCCACAGCATGGCGCACTTCATGGGGAAGCTGGCAGGGGCCTTGTGTTCGGTGGATGCTGGTGGGGGCCTTGTCGGACCCAATAGGGCTTGATACAAGCTTGACTCATACTCTGTGGCTGCTCCAGCACATATGCAAACGGATGTGAACGGCCTTGGTAGCTAGATTCAATCCAGAGCATGGCGCACTTCATGGGGAAGCTGGCAGGGGCCTTGTGTTCGGTGGATGCTGGTGGGGGCCTGGTCAGGTCCAACAGGGCCTGATATATACAAGCTTGACCCACACTAAGTAGCTGCTCCTGCACATTTTCAAAGCTCAGTGAGGGGTGTCCTGCACATTTGTAGATGCAGGTGAACAGCCCAGGTTGCTGAGATCAGTCCCGAGAACGGCGCAATTCAAGGGAATGCTGGTGGGGGCATGGTTGGGTCCAATAGGTCCTGCTACCTATACATGCATTTGGTTACATGGCTCCAGTCTTTAAGGCTCCTTGCTGTCTACGCACTTCAAGGGGAAGCTGGAGGGGGCATGGTTGGGTCCAAGAGGTCCTGTAACTTGGCTCCAGTCTTTAAGCCTGCTGGCTGTCCTCGCACTCCAGGCTTGGCTCCAGTCTTTAAGACTGCTCGCTGTGTACGCACTTCAAGGGGAAGCTGGAGGGGGCCTTGTGGCGGACGCTGGTGGCGGAGTTCGAATGCAGAGGGCATTCTTGACTTCATTGGAGCCCGTCACGTTGTATGCTGTTTGTCCAGCCTGTAAGGTGGGAGGTGGGGGTTGAGGTGAGGGGCCGGTGGTGGGTGAGGGGTGGGGTGGGGAGGTGGGTGGTATGGTGGGAGATGGCTGGGTGAGGGTTGAGGTGGTGGGGGTTGAGGTGAGGGGCGCGTGGTGTGGTGTTGGGTGGTGCGGTGGGAGAGGAATGAGGTGCCAGGTGAGGGGCGGGTGGTGTGGTGTGGTGGGTGACAGGTGATGGAGTGTGTGGTGTGGTGGGTGAGGGGTGGTGTTGGGTGGTGGATGTGGGGTGATGATGAGAGGTAGTGTGGTGGGAGAGGGGTAGTGTGCTCGGTGAGGGGTGTTGAGGGGTGGTGTGGGGTGGTGTGGGATGGTCGGTGAGGGGTGGAGTGATGATCAGGGTTGGTGTGGTGTGGTGGGTGAGGGTTGGGGAGGGGTGTGGTGTGGTGTGGTGGGTGAGGGGTAGTGTTGGGTGATGATGAGGGGTGGGGTGGGGTGATGGGTGAGCTTTGGTGGGTGAGGGGTGGTGTGGGGTGTGGGCTTGTTAATAGACCCTCGGATAATCTAGAATTGTCTTGACTATTTGACCTTCGGGAAGTCCCTCTAGCCTAATTAGTTACCCCCTAGACTGTAACATGACATACAGACGGTCAAACACTTATACTCTACTATGGGCGCCTCATCCACATTATAAGTGGATGAGATGTCACCTCCTCTATTCAACAACACATTAACAGCATCCAATGCCTATATATATGTAAGGTATACCAGATTGGAACAAAATACCAACATTGGGAGTCAAATTATAAAAAGACACAAGGCTTCTACTCAGATCAAACAAATATACTCTACTCATTGGATGTCTCACATTATTTGAGGCTGAGATGTCGGCGCCTCTATCCAACAACGCATTAACAGCATCGACCGTAGAAGGCTGCAAAATGCAGGGGAGTCTCCCCAACCTGAGAAGAAACCAGTGGTATTAGAGCATGTGAGCCAAACCATGAAACCAGGCTATTTCAAGTCCTTCTAGGCTGGCATAACGAATAACTGAACCGCATCGGTCGGAACAGGAGTTAGAATGAGGGGTGGAAGCGCTCGTTTCTGGCAGTTTAACTTGAGTCAATGCGATTGATGGCACGATCATACGGCGATTGATCGATTCCTTATTGATAACTCGATCTGGGAGCTCTGTGGATGGGAGCTCCCGGCAGTCACTTGTGTACCCTCGTGTACCCTCGCCACGAGCCATGGCAGAAGGTGGGACAATTCAAATTCGGAAATTGCTTCGCGTTTGCTATTCGTCCTCACGGAAACATCGGAAAAATAAATAACACATTTGCGTCCTGGGGCCCGCGCCCGGGGCCCCTGCCCATCGCCCATCGCCCATCCGCCCATCTGCCCATCGCCCATCTCCCATCTCCCATCGCCCATCGCCCATCGCCCATCGCCCATCGCCCATCGCCCATCGCCCATCCGCTGACGCATCCGCCCAGGGCAACGAGCGACATTCGGGGTCCTGGAACCCGACCCCGAGTCAAAATTTTGTGCGCGCCTCGTTTTTTCATTCTAAGAAGAGACATAGCAGTGTTAGTATCCCTCAGGACCTCTCTTGGTTGAAAATTGTCTATGCAACTTTCCTCACTGGACGTTCTCAGATCCGAAATCTCTAAAACCAGCTTTCTCTAGAGAGTGCAGCCACTGGTTCGCTGAACGCAGCCAATAGTCGAATATTGTCCCAGCACCCTCCTCCCCCCCCCCCCCCCACCACCACCACCACCACCAACAACAACAACAACAACAACAACAACAACACACACCCACAACCACAACCACCCACAGCTACCCACCCACACCCCTGGACCTAGTCGGTGGAATCCTGTTGGGGAAGTTGTTTAACACCACTCTTGGCATTGGGAATTCGATACGTGTGGTAGATGCTGGGCAGCCTTGAAAGACTTCTCAGTTCATCAGTCTTCCCAAATCCATTATGTCCATGAGGTCTTTTGAAGGAGCTTCTGTGAATTGCAAAGATCTGTATGAGGCTGCATTCGAGGGAAACTTGGAGTGCCTCAAGGCCTTCCTTGACTGCGGTGCGGAGGTGAATGTAAAGGGCAGAGATGGCAACACCCCATTGCTTGTTGCTGCACTGCATGGACACGTGGAGTGCCTCAAGGCCCTCCTTGGCCATGGTGCTGAGGTTAATTTGAAGGGCAAAGATGGCAACACCCCTTTGCTAGTTGCTGCACTGCACACATGGAGTGCCTCAAGGCCCTCCTTGACCGCAGTGCTACGGTGAATGTTAAGAACAAATATGTCAATACCCCTTTGCTTCTTGCTGCACGGGATGGACACGTAGAGAGGCTCAAGACTCTCATCGACCACGGTGCTGAGGTGAATGCAAAGCACTTTCATGGCCATACCCCTTTGCATGTTAGTGACACCCCTTTGTATGTTGCTGCAATGAATGGACACGAGGAGTGCCTCAAGACTCTCCTTGACCACGGCGCTGAGGTGAATGCAAAGCACGTGTATGGTGACAGCAGCTCTTTGTATATTGCTGCAAGGTATGGACGCGCTGAGTGCCTCAAGGCCCTCCTTGACCATGGTGCTGAGGTGGATGCAAAGGATATGGAACACGGCACCCCTTTGCATATTGCTGCAAGGTATGGACACGCTGAGTGCCTCAAGGCCCTCCTGAACCATGGTCCTGAGGTGGATGCAAAGGAAACGGAACACGGCACCCCTTTGCATATTGCTGCAATGCATGGGCACTTGGAGTGCCTCAATGCCCTCCTTGACCATGGTGCTACAGTGTGTAAATACCAAACTTGGCAACACCCCTTTGCTTCTTGCTGCACTGTTTGGGCACGTGGAGTGCCTCAAGGTCCTGCTTGGCCGCGGTGCTATGGTGAATGTAGAGGATGCATACGGCGACACCCCTTTGCTTCTTGCTGCACTGCATGGACACGTGGAGTGCCTCAAGGCCCTCCTTGACCACGGTGCTGAGGTGGATGCAACGCAAGATAATGGTAACACCCCTTTGCTTCTTGCTTCACTGTATGGACACATAGAGTGCCTCAAGGCCCTCAAGAGCCGTGGCGCTTAGGCGAATGTTAAGACCACAGCTGGCAATATCCCTTTGTATATTGCTGCACGTGATGGACACATGGAATGGCTCAAGTCTCTCATTGACCACGGTGCTGAGGTAAATGTAAAGCACTATCATTGGCACACCCCTTTGTATATTGCTGCACTGCATGGACACATGGAGTGCATCAAGGCCCTCCTTGACCGTGGCGCTGAGGTGAATGCAAAGGCTATGGATGACAGCACCCCTCTGCATAAGGCTGCACATCAGGGACATGTGGAGTGCCTCAAGTCCCTCCTTGACCGCGGCGCTGAGGTGAATGTTAAGGACAAGAGTGGCTACACCCCTTTGCTTGGTGCTGCACTGCATGGGCACGTGGAGTGCCTCAAGGCCTTCCTTGACCGCGGTGCGGAGGTGAATGTAAAGGACAATGATGGCAACACCCCTTTGCTTGTTGCTGCACTGCATTCACATGTGAAGTGCCTGAAGGCCCTCCTTGAGGGCGGCTCTAAGGTGGATGCAAAGGACAAACATGGCAGCACCCCTTTGCATTTTGCTGCATGGAATGAACACGTTGGGTGCCTCAAGGCCCTCCTTGAATGGGGCGCTGAGCTATATGTCAGGGGCAAAGATTGCAGCACCCCTTTGCAAATTGCTACATGGCATGGACACAATGGGTGCATCAAGGCTCTCTTTGACCGTGGTGCTGATGTGACTGTAAAAATGGTTGATGGGAATACGACGCTTGTTGTAGCAATCCAACGTGGCCTCCAATCTGCTGCACATGCCATCCGCAGTCACACGAGGGGGAACTTGAAGTCAAATGTGAGCTTGTTTGCGTGGCTCCAGCCATTCTGCCTGCTCGCTGTCTTTAGCACGAACGTCAACCAGAGCATTGATCTCCTCAAAATATATTTGACTAGATTCGTACCATCCATGCTTCATCAACAAGGTTGGGACCAGCGATCAGCTCTAAACCCAAGTGGACAGCTGCAAGCTGAGAATGGGGAATCCAGTATGGTAGCCAGCTGTCAGCTACGAGTTTGAGGAACGATGGATGTGAGGAGGAGCCAGCAACAGCCAGATCAAAGAATGGCAAGTACGAGGAGCAGCTAGCAACAGCAACAGCAAAGAATGGCAAGTACGAGGAGCAGCTAGCAACAGCAACAGCAACAGCAAAGAATGACAAGTACGAGGAGCAGCTAGCGTCAGCAAGATCTAAGAATGGCAAGTATGAGGAGCAGCTAGCAACAGCAACAGCAAATAAAGAATGGCAAGTACGAGGAGCAGCTAGCGTCAGCAAGATCAAAGAATGGCAAGTACAAAATACGGCTAGCAACAGCAACAGCAAGGAATAAGGAGGTTGAGGTGCAGCTAGCAGCGATCAAAGAATGGCAAGTACGAGTAGGAGCTAGCAGCAGCAACAGCAAGAAATGTTAAGAATGAGGAGCAACTAGCAACAGCGCTTAGGGAGGTTGACAAGGCGTGTGATGCAGCTACTGAGTGTGCTGTATGCCTATCTGCCCCCAAGGACACTTCCTTTGATCCTTGTGGCCATATGGCGTGTCAATCTTGCTCAATTCAAATGGAATCCTGTCCAATCTGTTGCCAGCCTGTCTCAGGTAGGAGACATGTGTTCCTATAGTTGACACTGCCGCCAGCCTGTGTCAGATACGAGACAAGTGTTTCTGTATATAGCTCAGGCTTATAAGTTGGCAAACTGAGCTTGACCAGTGGTGGGATATCCTGAATTGTGATGTTTGATTCTGCTATGACCTACGCCCTTGCTAGGCCAACTACCTAAGTGCTGGACACACACTCAGTTCTCGAACGTGGTGAGGGTCCGTTGCATCACAGACCCAGCTTCAGTGGGTTGGTTGCGTTGCAGACGGTTGTTATGGGTCGGTTGCGTCTCAGGATGCAGGCTATGCTGGGTCCTTTGCGCCTCAGGGCCCAGGCTATGAAGCTGGTTGTGTCTCAGGATGCAGGCTATGCTGGGTCCTTTGCGTCTCAGGAAGCAGAGCTGGGGGTCATTCTGAACGACCCTGTGCTGGACAAACACTGAGTTCTCTAGTGTTTCTCGATGGTTAGCTAAACACTCTTGCTCTGTTTAGTTGTGGGCATTTCCCTTGTAGCAACGGTTACTCACCTTGCAAAATTGTACAATCTTGCCAAGGAAGCAAGCAGGCAGGCAGTCATTTCTTCAAGAGACACAATCTGAAATCTTTTGGAAACGGTGAGCAGCCCAGAGTTGGGTGGAAAACCATGTAGCAATCCAATCTGATTCTTCTTCTTTTGCCTAATTGACGAATGAAAGAGAGCCAAGGGGCACAGTAGGTTGCATGAGGGACAAAACAAACTAAAACACCATGAAATAGAGCCAGGGGGCGCAGTAGGTTGCATAAGGGACATTACAAATTACAACACCATGAAATAGAGCCAGGGGGCACAGTAGGTTGCACGAGGAACACGATTACATAAACAAATTCCACAATCAGTTCCCACAAGCATAGTAGTGCTGTTCAGAGGCAACATATTTTGGATTTTGTAACCACAATTATTTTGTGAAGTGAAAACTACCACAATCATTTCCCACATGCACAGCTTTTCTTTTCAGCTATGAGTAGCAGCTTCTAGGCAGCTCCCCGGGCTGGCTAGTCAGTCAAAACTGATGCAACCTAGAGCGCCTTGAAGCTTGCACAGCCAGCTTTCCTGGATTGTCGCCATCTTGGGGCTTGGCCCAGTGGCTGGATAAGGGAGCTGCCTAGAAGCTGCTGTTCGTAGCTGCAAAGAAAAGCAATGCTCACTCGGCGAAGCAATGGATAAAGACTAACGAAGTCCAAGGTCAACGCCATGCGCAGGGGTTCTACTTGATGAAATAGAGCCAAGGGGCACAGTAGGCAGGTTGCATGAAGGACATTAAGAAACTATCACAATCAGTTATCATGAGGTGAAGCAAAGGATGAAGAATGTCAAAGTCCAAGGTCTATGCCATGTGCAGGGGCTCCCTTCCCAACAAGTCCCCAACGTCCATGCACAGGGGTGCTACTTGATGAAATCATGTAGAAAATGTTACTGCCAAAGTAAGATCTTACTGCCAAAGACGGCAAGCTGCCTCCAAGGCTGGAGCCATGGAACCAGGTCCAAGTCCAACAACAACAGCACCACTACCATCAGCCAACACCAGTACTCAGCTCTCACGCACTAGGTGAAGCAATGGATCAAGAAGGCTGAATTTCTAAGGTCAACGCAATGTGCAGGGTTGCTACTTTATGCATTGTTTTAAATGTCGATGTTACTGCCAAAGAAGGTGAGCAGCCTTAAAGGCTGGAGCCATGGACCCAAGTTGGGCCAAGTTCAAGCTCTTGTGATTGCACTTTGTTCTCAGGAGTGTGGTGTAGTAGTGTTGGGTGGTATACCAACCAATCAATCTGATGTTGCTTCCGAAATCAAACAGGGAGCAGCCTTAAAGGCTGGAGGTGTTGCTACACCCAGCCCAGAGCAGTCCAATGCCCAGCCCAGAGCTCAGCCCAGAGCTCAGCCCAGAGCAGTTCAATGCTCAGCCCAGGACAGTTCAATGCCCAGCCCAGAGCTCAGCCCAGAGCAGTCCAAGGGGAAGCTGGTGGGGGTCTGGTCAGGTCCAATATGTCCTGATACAAGCTTGAATCATACACTGTGGCTGTTCCAGCTCATTACGACCCTGGTAGCTAGATTCAATAATCCAGAGCATGGCGCAGCTCATGGGGAAGCTAGCGGGGGCCTTGTGTTCG
>CM039462.1:47660100-47722600 GCA_022414725.1 Microglena sp. YARC | reverse complement strand
TACCAGGCTGCATAATGTAGGGGAGTCTCACTGGCCTGTGGAGGAAGCATTGGTATTAGAGCATGTGAGCCGGATGTGGCCAATAAATTGCTCCAAGTAGTTCTTTTGACAAGGATAAATACGACACAACCAGGCAGCACAATGCAGGGGAGTCTCACTGACCAGTAGAGTGAGTAGTGGTGTGATACAAGCTGCACCAACCAAATTCAAAGCCCAAACCTAAAATTGGGAGTCAAATACTAAAACTCCTAAAATACACTAAACAGGCTCTGGAGCTGGCTGACTGTGACAGGCTGGGGCCAAATCCTAGAATTGGGAGCCAAATACTAAATCTCCTAAAATACATTTAAAAGGCTGGATCTGACTGACTGTAACAGGCTGGGGCCAAATAGTAGAACTCCTAAAATACACTAAACAAGGTGGAGCTAGCTGAGTGGAACAGGCTGGGGCCAAATCTTATTATTTGGAGCCAAATACTAAAATTCCTAGAATACACTAAACAGGCTGGAGCTGGCTGACTGTAACAGGCTGGGGCCAAATCCTAGAATTGGGAGCCAAATATTAAAACTCCTAAAAGTCTTAGGTCAAAGAAGTCTACTCTACTCTGGATCCCTCACGTTATTTTTGGCTGAGATGTCAGCTCCTCTTTCCAACAACACATTCACAGCATCCACATGCCCGCCGTAGGATGCCAGGTCACCGCATTCACAGCATCCACATGCCCGCCGTAGGATGCCAGGTCACCGCATTCACAGCATCCACATGCCCGCCGTAGGATGCCAGGTCACCGCATTCACAGCATCCACATGCCCGCCGTAGGATGCCAGGTCACCGCATTCACAGCATCCACATGCCCGCCGTAGGATGCCAAAGGTAGGGGTGTCCAACCAGCCTGGAGAGTGGGCAGTGGACTGATGGTGAGGTGATGGTGATGGCGGTGGTGAGTTGATGGTGAGTTGATGGTGATGGCGGTGGTGATGGTGATGGTGAGTTGACGATAAACTGATGCTGCTGTTGAGCTGATGCTGATGGAGTGCTGATGTTGATGGTGAGTCGGTGGTGATGGTGAGCCGGTGGTGATGGTTAGCTAATGGTGAGCTGATGGTGATGGCGGTGGTGAGTTGATGGTGATGGCGGTGGTGATGGTGATGGTGAGTTGACGATAAACTGATGCTGCTGTTGAGCTGATGCTGATGGAGTGCTGATGTTGATGGTGAGTCGGTGGTGATGGTGAGCCGGTGGTGATGGTGAGCTAATGGTGAGCTGATGGTGATGGCGGTGGTGAGTTGATGGTGATGGCGGTGGTGATGGTGATGGTGAGTTGACGATAAACTGATGCTGCTGTTGAGCTGATGCTGATGGAGTGCTGATGTTGATGGTGAGTCGGTGGTGATGGTGAGCCGGTGGTGATGGTGAGCTAATAGTGAGCTGATGGTGATGGCGGTGGTGAGTTGATGGTGACCTGATGCTGATGGTGAGCAGTAGGTGACCTGATGGTGATGGTGACCCGATGGTGAGTTGATGGTGAGCTGATGCTGATGTTGAGCAGGTGGTGATGGTGAGCTAATGATAATCTAATGGTGAGTTGATGGTGAGCCGGTGGTGATGCTGATGGTGAGTCGGTGGTGATGGTGAGCTAATGATGAGTTGATGGTTATCTTTTGCTGCTGTTGAGGTGCTGCTCGTGTTGAGCTGATTTTGAGCTGAAGCTGAGCTGAAGCTGAGCTGATATTAAGCTGATGCCGATGGTGAGTACTGATAGCGCTGCTGCTGTTGAGCTGCTGCTGATGGAGAGCTGATGTTGATGGGGAGTACACCAGCAGCTGCTGCAGCAGCAGCAATAACAACAAATAAAAATAAGTATAGGAACGATTATGACACTACCAGGCCACAAAATGAAGGGGTGTCCAACCAGCCTGGGGAGTGGGCAGTGGACTGATGGTGAGGTGATGGTGATGGCGGTGGTGAGTTGATGGTGACCTGATGCTGATGGTGAGCAGTAGGTGACCTGATGCTGATGGTGAGCGGATGGTGAGTTGAGGGTGAACTGATGCTGATGGTGAGCAGGTGGTGATGGTGAGCTAATGATGATCTGATGGTGAGTTGATGGTGAGCAGGTGCTGATGATGATGGTGAGCTAATGGGGAGTTGATGGTAAGCTGATGGTGATGGCGGTAGTGAGTTGATGGTGAGCTGATAGTGAGCAGGTGGTGATGGTGATGGTGAGCTAATGGTGAGTGGATGGTAATCTGCCTGGGTTGTTGAGCTACTGCTGAAGCTGATGTTGAGCTGATGCTGAAGGAGAGCTGATGCTGATGGTGAGTACACTGGCAGCAGCTGCAGCAGCAGCAATAACAACAAATACAAAATAAATGTAAGAAGGATTATGAAACTACCAGGCCACATAATGCAGGGGAGTCTAACCCTCCTGGAAAGTGGGCAGTGGACTGATGGTGAGCTGATGGTGATGGCAGTAGTTAGTTGAGGGTAATCTGATGGCAATGGCGGTAGTGAGTTGATGGTAAGCTGATGCTGCTGTTGAGATGATGCTGAGTTAACCAGCAGCAGCTTCAGTAGCAGCAACAAATAGCAGCAACAAAGACAAAAGAGCAGCAAATAGAAACAAAAAGCAGCAACAAGTAGCAGCACAAATAGCAGCAATAAAATAGCAGCAAATAGCAGCAACAAAAAATACAAAATAAGTACGAGAACGATTGTGATACGACCAGGCCACATGCATAATGCAGGGGCGTCCAACCCTCATGGGGAGTGAGCAGTGACGTGCTGGTGAGCAGGTGGTGATGGAGATAGTGAGTTGACAATGGGCTGATGCTGATGTTGAGCTGTTGCTGATGGTGAGTACACTGGCAGCCGCTGCACCAGCAGCAATAACTACAAATACAAATGAGCACAAGAACAATTATGACACTACCAGGCCACTTAATGCAGGGGAGTCCTACCCTCCTGGGGAGTGAGCAATGACGTGAGAGCATGTGAGATGGCTGTTGCAATTGAAATCGCTACAAGAAAGATTGAGTGCTACCCGGGAGGTGGAATTGGAAGATAGTGAGCAGCCCAGAGTTTAGACTAATAGGTTGCCTGACACATCTTATTATCATTTGCATCATCATTATCATTACTTTCCATTTTTCTATACATGTTTTAGAGAGTATCTATCTGTTCAAACCTGTGGATGCGCTTAACTAGTTAAGCGCATAGTACTATGGTCTGGCAGCACTAGATTTAGGTGGACAAACCAGAGGAGACTGACAAGGCTGATCTGGCCACTCTCTTAACCTCATAAGCCGCCAAGAAGATAGACAATCAGGGCAACGCTTCTTATTGTATTCAGAGACAAACGTGCGAGACAACTCAAAATGAAAATCGCACGAAGGCGAGAATGCTTTATTCGGGGGCGAGCTTTTTCATAGCTAGCTAGCGAGCCGGGTTGACGAGGATCGGCAGGTGACGTGGGAACAAACGATTGTGGACGTATTGGGCGTAGGTCAGGGGCCCTGCAGCGGTCTACGGTCGACACATAGATCTGGAATTATATATCGGAGCATCCTGATCATATGGAACCAGCCTTCATGTTTCGAGGCTGGGCTAGTTCTGCAAGCCTACCTGGCCACCCCCGAAACCCTAGTTCAGGTGGAGCACACCCAAACACACGTCTGCATTGCGTTTCTCTTAATATTTTTCTTTCCCTTCTCACGCGAGTTAGTTGACCAGCCCTTCCATGTGTCCTCGTGCTTGCCCTGGATCCAAATAGATGTCTGGTAAAAAAAAGCCCCTTGCCAGCATCGCAGGCCCTTATTCTACTACTCTGAAGATAATGCAATATTGTTTGAGAAGTCGGGACACGGGGATCGGAGGCGCCCACCGTCCGACGTATATTACAGTGCAGGGGTAGACAGTGGTAAAATTGGCTAGCTCAAATAGTCAAATGGCCAGGCGAGTTTCTAGGCAGAGGTCTCGACCTTGTCAATCGTCACCAGTCTCCCAATTTTTTCACATGGGCGGAGAAGCGACAGTCTGGGCCATTCTGCCCTCCATAAACATTTCAACTTTTTAAACCCCATCTGGACCACAGGACTACAGGAGATATTTGTTTCCTGTCCTCCTGGCGGACGTCCGAAGGCTCCATGTGGTGGTGTATGATACAACCCTTTGGATATGACTGACTCAGTATGTCATTGTGGTGACTCTGGGAGCCCACATACTATAGACACCCCGTTGTCCGATTGTCTGGTTCGTGTATCCGATTGTCCGGCCTCTAGTTCCTGGCCTTACTGCCCCCCTGCCTGAGGTAAGCACGTATGGCAAACTGAACAGCCCCCAGACAATAAAAGAACGCACCGCCCCCCGTAAGCGGTATCATGGTCAACGTGAAATCCTGGCCCACTGTTTCATTTTTGAGCTATGCATACCACAGCTCCTAGGCAGCTCCTTTCTCCCATCCTTGGGACAAACCTGGAGCTAGCTTGTGTGTCTGTAGGTTGACATTACGGCCATTTCAATTCAACCGAAAGCTTTGGGCTAGACCCAGCTGGCTGTTGGAGCTGGCTAGAAACTGTCATGCGTATGCCCAAAAATGAATAGCCCAAAAATGAAACCTTGTCATACCACCGATTGGCTTAGAGGTCTGTACATTACATTACATTACATTACATTACATTACATTACATTACATTACATTACATTACATTACATTACATTACATTACATTACATGTTAAAGTCTACTTGACACCGCGAGGGTGTATGAGACTCTGTGCTTTAAACAAAAAGAAAAAGCACCCACAAAGCAAAAAACCCCATTACATCAGGGGTGTGTCGAGGACAAACAAACCAAACTCCCAACCACCGTTTTGGTGGCGTAGGTATTAAACCCCCTAGAGCAGGACCCAGATCTCAACCACTTACAGTGGCGGAGGTAAGAAGCTAACAAATGAGAAGTCACAAGAAGAAAAAAAGGGATAATAAATTACGGTGCCACTAAGCAGTCCAGGGCTTCCTGTCTTGCTCTTCTACAAGTAGAAAGATAGTCGGCTAGGTTGCTCCAAAAAGACTTAGTGCCATTTCCATTCATCGCAGAATTCCACATTCCATACGGTTAAGTCGGTATCCTCATGGGCATGCCTATAAATATCTGTAAACAGCTTCTGGTAGCGAAGGCGAATATCATTATAAAAAGGGCACTCAAACATATGCATTTCATCCTCAGGTTTTTGGAACCCACACATTTGACAGTGTCTCATTGAGCGAGGGATGTGTGCTCTATCCACCACCCTCATTCTTTCTGTGTTCAGCCAATGGGAACCCATTCTAAACTGTGCTATATAACGAATCTGATCCTGCTTATGTAAGGCGGATGTGACGTATGAATACGTCTTAACAAACACAGAAGTGTTCAACGAGATGATAGGGGAATGATCCCTTATATTGTCTGCCATAGAGCATATTAGCCGTGCTTATATGCTCGTCACATCATCTCGCGCGTCGCCTGAACTTCAGGGTTCAGGTCGCTTCGTTCGACTTCCCGTCAGTAGGAATCGTCCTACTACGACTCTTCACCTACTTCCGGGAAGTCGTCGCCCCCTCGAGGGGACGCGGTGTGAGGATCGTTATCCGTCACACGGCGATCGGGAAATGGAGAGGAACGCGTATTTCCAACTCAAGGGGACGCGAACCATGGACTGTCGTCCAAGGTTCGCGTTTTCTGGCTTGGTCAGGTTGGGGCATGAGCGATGAGCGTGCTGATGAGCTGATTAGCTCATACACGTCTGCAGACAGGCTGGCCATGGCTACCTGCAAATCCTACCATGCCCTGACCTGATAGCACCAGGAAGGCAGCGCACGTGGGGCCCCCAGTTCTCCGAATTGGCTGCCTCCAAGAAGAAGCCTTTGAACATGCAGCATCAGCGTCCGAATTCAGGAATACCTTTTTGCGCGTTGGGTCAACAGATGCTCCTGGATTCGATGGTCAAAATGTTCTGACCCCAGGAGCATCTGTTGACCCAACGCGCGAAAAGGTATTCTTGAATTCGGACGCTGATGCTGCATGTTCAAAGGCTTCTTCTTGGAGGCAGCCAATTCGGAGAACTGGGGGCCCCACGTGGGTTTGCCTGAAACCCGGTACCCGAAAGTTGCTGTGGGGGGGATCAGGAACAGAGGGATCAGGAACATCCTCCCCAAAACGGTTACAAAGCAGCTTTGCTTACCATTGACCGACGTCCCGAAGAAGAGCACAGCAAGCAGAGAGAGCTGGATCAGGACGCACAGCAGGCTAACTGCAAAGGGGGAGGCTGAGCGGGACATCGTGACCTGCGGCAGAGATAACGTAGCAGCGGGAGAGTGCCAGTGGGTCAGTCAAGTTTACCGGTACGTAGAGTATTTTTTGTGTGATTGCGTGGATTTTCCACCTATAGAGTGAGCAGTGGGTAGTGGGCACCTAGCTGGGATTCTTTCCCCGCTTGATATAGCGGTCGCTAGTTTTGACCCCGTTTTGGCGAAATTTGTATTATAGTTTTGTTGCCCTTTGAAATGGCCCTAAAAAGCTACAGAAGGCTGAAAAGCTTTACAAAGCTACCGGTATACAAATCCATACATCGCTGTCCCTGGAGGAGGCCTTAAACAATCAAGGTTGAAAAAAAACCACGTTCAGATTTGAAAAACAAATCCCTAGCATCTAGGTCTCCCTTCGCAACCAAACCAATACCAGGGGGCTAGACACGAGCTGCAGATACAGGGATGCATGTCAGAAAAAACGCGAGGACTCCGATGGCAGCTGCTATAAGATTGATCAGTGTGCCTGTTTAGTCAGGCCCTCGGTGCCTGTTCGATCCGAGGGCTCGCCGATTTTGTATGGAGACTCCAAAGGCAGAGATGGGCCAACAAAGAAATAGCCAGGACAAGCCTGAATTTGAAGGGGGGCGAGACTACTGCGCAAGCAGGTCAAGAAGCGCACACAATACCTGTGTTAGGGAGTCACAATGAGGGCAGCTCACCTGGCTGTGGATTTGAATTGCTCGTGCGGTTGCGAACCGTGGTTGGTAAGAGACGATGAGGTGAGACGATAAGTGCCGAGCGTGCAGGATGGGTAGATAAGTAGGCGATCGAGAGTCTCGGGAGATAAGTGGACGGTCGAGAGTCCCGGAAAAAACGAGCCCACGGTTGATTGCAAAACTGACCACCACACACCTGAGGCTGACAAACCCTGGGTGTCAACCAGGCAATCTCAGGAAGCCAGCTCTAGCCGTCTTGTCTCACTTAGGCTTCGGCACATGATCTGAAAACATTCAGACCGGTCTGAAAACGCCTCAGATCGGTCTGAAATATACAGGTCGATCTGAAGAAACACCGCATTCTTTCGGGCATTTCAATCTGAGTGGTCCAGGGCGAAATTTCGAGGTTTTATTTCTGGGCAGTTTAGTATAAAGGAAGAGTGGGAAAATGTTTGCGTTCTCCCAAACTGCAGACATGAATTTCGCCATGGGCGTATAAAAGTCATGGCCCAGATCCTTAAAAACACCGGGCACCGACAGAGGGGGGCGCTAAAAAAATGCTCGCGTAACGCACCGGAATCGGGGCCTAAGCGGGTCGCAAGCCCCGAAACCATCGAAACAAGTCGACGTCTTCACCAAGCTCCCTCCGAAAAAGAGAGGCTGAGAGGATTGATTCGGATTTGAATACCTCAAGCCTCGCAATAAGGCGTACTATGTATTTATTTATTTATCTCATATTTATTTATTTAGTTGAGCTATGAGGACGAACTGCCCTTGGTCCTTCTAAGCCGCTGAGGAATGCATTGTTACATTACAGATTAAAGTCTACTTCACACCGCAAGGGTGTACGAGACTCTGTGCTTTAAACAAAAAGAAAAAGCACCCACAAAGCAAAAAAAACCATTACATCAGGGATGTGTCGAGGACAAACAAACCAAACTCCCAACCACCGTTTTGGTGGCGTATGTATTAAACCCCCTAAAGCAGGACCCAGATCTCAACCACTATCAGTGGCGGAGGTAAGAAGCTAACAAATGAGAAGTCACAAGAAAAAAAGGAGAATAAATTACGGTGTGCTATGAGATGCATTAGTTGCAGGTCCTTGAACTCAGATTAGCTGAGAAAGATATTTAGTGATGGTTAAATGCGTTGATGTATACGATTGAATGTATTATCGGCACCGTATTTATGTCTCTCTCTACAACAGTTGGTCAGAAGATAGTAAAAGAATAAATGATCCGAGATTCCGAAGATAGGGTACAGAAGAACTTCTAAGCCCCCCCCTGCTTCAACAATTAGGATCTGTTATACTATGGCATATAGCCATAGCACAAGCGTGTTACACAAGGCACGCGTGACCAGGCATGAGCGACTACCATGCCAGGCCACGAGGCCCGTGCCAGCAAGTGCTGACTGACAGCTCTGCCTGGCAGGCCCAAAGTAGAACCTAACCTAGGCTCTACCATGCTACTTAATAGCCGACCCACTATGTAACACCATCGAGTCTATGACTATCAGGATGAAATAAAAAATGATCTATACTTGTGCAATAAAGCTTATGGTATCAACATCTGCCCCAAAGTACCAAATCCAATACATACAAGTGGGTATCGGGGTATCGGGGTTCAGGGTATTTCAAATGGCCAAATTGGCCAGCGCTTTAGCGCACTTGAAAACAAAAAAACTGCGCTTTGAAGTGCAAAAATTGCTTGCAGCGCCCACATGGGGTTGCGAAAAACTGCGCATAAAGCGCAGAGGGGGTCAAAAAGTCAGCGCTCAAAAGCGCGCGCTTTGAATTACCCTGGCGGGTATCGCGTGGGGGTTGATTCTTATTCTGCTGACGGTTAGACGCCTGAATCCCCTGAAAGCTGATAGAACCATGTAACAAATAAATAAATGTTAAGGTATGCCTAGTTCGCTTGCGCCAGGTCCAACCACCAGTACGGGTAACCATGTAACAACTCAACCTCAAACCGAAGATATGGGGTCCAAGTTTTTTTAAGTTGTGATATCTGATTTGTTTAAGTTTTTTTAGTTGTGTTTTCATTTCACCCCAGTAGATGGATCTCCCGACACAAACCAGCCACACCAAGGCATGCAATGCAGTTCAAATTATGTAATCATCCGGACTCATATAAATATGTCACCTTATGACGAGGCATGAGGTTGAGGGGGCAAGCCCGTTTGCTTGCGCTAGGGCCAACCACCAGTACAGTATGCACTAATGAGTGTGGTGAACGGCGTTCGCACTGCCAACGTTCAATCCTTTTTCAACAAATCAAAAATACACCCGCAAATAGCTAGCAGCATTTTTATATTACTCGCTTTTATCTATTTATTTCTGTTTCATCAGCTGGGCCAGCCGCTTCGTAGCTATGTCTGCCAGCTCATCCTTTCCGTTTGCCTCTAGGACCTGCACAATATAGGCCAGAAGGGAAGGCAGTGGGGGGTGACGTACTGACGTGAGTGGGGGTAGTTTGCCTGGGATTGGGGGTATGGGTGTTTATGTGGGTGGGGTGTGGGTGCGCTTCCCAGCTGTATCTGCCAGCTCATCCTTTCCGTTTGCATATAGGACCTGCACAACAGAGGTCAGAAGGGAAGGTTGTGGGGGTGGGCGTGAGTGGGGGCAGTTTTGCCTGGGTTTGGGGGTAGGGGTGTTTGTGTGGGTGGGGTGTGGGTGCCCTTTGTAGCTATGTGTGCCAGCTCATCCTATCCGTTTGCTTCGAAGACCTGCAGAGCAGAGGTCAGAAGAAAAAAGTCCACATTTACATTTTCCTGGTAAAATTAGATTTACTGCCAAAGGCGGCGACCAGCCAAATTGCTGGCTGAAGCTCTGTAACCAAGTTCAATCAGAGGTCAGAGGGTAAGGCATGTAGAAGGGTACTGCTCTGAAAAGGGAGTTATTTTCCGCTACTAGCAACAGCTTCTATGCAGCTAACCTGACTGGCTATTCAGCCAAGTCTAACACAGCCTAGTGCATCTTGAAGCTGGCACAATCTGCTGTCCAGAACTGCTGAGTTATTTGGCTGTGGCTAAGTGTCTGGCTCAAGGAACTGCCTAGAAGCTACTGCTTGAAGCGCAGAAGAAAAGCTCTTATACATACTGATATACACTGGTCTGGCTTGGTTACATGATCTGCCAGCCTTGACTTGGCTTGGTTCCATGATCTATGAGCCTTGGCTTGGCTTGGTTCCATGATCTATGAACCTTGGCTTGGCTTGGTTCCATGATCTATGAGCCTTGGCTTGGCTTGGCATAGTTCCATGATCTGTCAGCATTGGCTTGGCTTGGATCCATGATCTAAGAGCCTTGGCTTGGCTTGGCATGGTTACATGATCTATGAGCCTTGGCTTGGCTTGGTTCCATGATCTATGAGCCTTGGCTTGGCTTGGTTCCATGATCTATGAACCTTGGCTTGGCTTGGTCCCATGATCTATGAGCCTTGGCTTGGCTTGGCATGGTTCCATGATCTGTCAGCCTTGGCTTGGCTTGGTTCCATGATCTATGAGCCTTGGCTTGGCTTGACTTGGTTACATGATCTATCAGCCTTGGCTTGGCTTGGTTACATGATCTATCAGCCTTGGCTTGGCTTGATTACATGATCTGTCAGCCTTGGCTTGGTCACATGATCTATGAGCCTTGGCTTGGCTTGATTACATGATCTGTCAGCCTTGGCTTGGTCACATGATCTATGAGCCTTGGCTTGGCTTGATTACATGATCTGTCAGCCTTGGCTTGGTCACATGATCTATGAGCCTTGGCTTGGCTTGGTTACATGATCTGTCAGCCTTGGCTTGGGCACATGATCTATGAGACTTGGCTTGGCTTGGTTACATGATCTGTCAGCCTTGGCTTGGCTTGGGTACATGATCTGTCAGCCTTGGCTTGGGCACATGATCTATGAGCCTTGGCTTGGCTACATGATCTGTCAGCCTTGGGTTGGCTTGGTTACATGATCTGTCAGCCTTGGCTTGGCTTGGTTACATGATCTATGAGTCTTGGCTTGGCTAGGCATGGTTACATGTTCTGTCAGCCTTGGGTTGGCTTGGTTCCATGATACATGAGCCTTGGTTTTGCTTGGTTCCATGATCTATGAACCTTGGCTTGGCTTGGTTACATGATCTATCAGCCTTGGCTTTGTTACATGATCTATCAGCCTTGGCTTGGCTTGGTTCCATGATCTATGCGCCTTGGCTTGGCTTGGTTCCATGATCTATGAGCCTTGGCTTGGCTTGGGTACATGATCTATGAGCCTTGGCTTGGCTTGGTTCCATGATCTATGAGCCTTGGCTTGGCTTGGTTCTATGATCTATGAACCTTGGCTTGGCTTGGTCCCATGATCTATGAGCCTTGGCTTGGCTTGACATGGTTCCATGATCTGTCAGCCTTGGCTGGGCTCGGTTCCATGATCTATGAGCCTTGGCTTGGCTTGGCATGGTTCCATGATCTGTCAGCCTTGGCTTGGCTTGGTTACATGATCTTTGAGCCTTGGCTTGGCTTGATTACATGATCTGTTAGCCTTGGCTTGGTCACATGATCTATGAGCCTTGGCTTGGCTTGATTACATGATCTGTCAGCCTTGGCTTGGTCACATGATCTATGAGCCTTGGCTTGGCTTGATTACATGATCTGTCAGCCTTGGCTTGGTCACATGATCTATGAGCCTTGGCTTGGCTTGGTTACATGATCTGTCAGCCTTGGCTTGGGCACATGATCTATGAGACTTGGCTTGGCTTGGTTACATGATCTGTCAGCCTTGGCTTGGCTTGGGTACATGATCTGTCAGCCTTGGCTTGGGCACATGATCTATGAGCCTTGGCTTGGCTTGGTTACATGATCTGTCAGCCTTGGGTTGGCTTGGTTACATGATCTGTCAGCCTTGGCTTGTCTTGTTACATTATCTATGAGTCTTGGCTTGGCTAGGCATGGTTACATGTTCTGTCAGCCTTGGGTTGGCTTGGTTCCATGATACATGAGCCTTGGTTTTGCTTGGTTCCATGATCTATGAACCTTGGCTTGGCTTGGTTACATGATCTATCAGACTTGGCTTGGTTACATGATCTATTAGCCTTGGCTTGGCTTGATTACATGATCTGTCAGCCTTGGCTTGGTCACATAATCTATGAGCCTTGGCTTGGCTTGGTTACATGATCTGTCAGCCTTGGCTTGGCTTTATTACATGATCTATGAGCCTTGGCTTGGCTTGGTTCCATGATCTATGCGCCTTGGCTTGGCTTGGTTACATGATCTATGAGCCTTGGCTTGGCTTGGTTACATGATCTATCTCCACACTGTCATACAGCTAGCAACACAACTGTGTCACTGTTTTGCACGTACCTCAATAAACGACAGCATCTTTGGAGTATTTTTAATCTTTGATATGCGATTCAGCAAGGCATCCTCAGACATTGACAGTAACCTGCAAACATGTGAATTTGAATTTTAACTGTTACATGTTTTTCCAGCCAATGGGGATATCTTTGAAAAGCGTCGCAGCAGGGTACCCTTTAACATGGTCATTAACCTGATAAATATAAATTTGAATTTGAATTGTTACATGGTTGTTCAGCCAAAGCGGGATATCTTTGATTTGCGTCGCAGCAAGGCATCCTCTGACATGGTCATTAACCTGCAAATATGTGAATTTCAATTTAAATTGTTACATGGTTTTTAAAGCCAACTCGTGATATCTTTGAAAAGTGTTGCAGCAAGGCACCCTCTGACATGGTCATTTATTTACCAGCAAATATATAAATAGCAAAAATATGAATTTTAATTTAAATTGTTACATGGTTTTTAGCCAACTCGGGATATCTTTGATATGCAACCTGCAAATGTATCGGGGAATATACAGAACCTGCAAATCAGCTATGGAGGGAAATTCAAGAATAAAATAAGTTACAAATAATAATACAAATAAATAAAGAATATGGCGTTCAACCTGCAAAGATATAAGGGAATATTCAGAACCTGCAAATTAGCATTGCACGGGAATTAAAAAATATTATAATACGAATAAATACAGAATATGGCCTTCAACCTCCAAATGTATCCTGGAATATACAGAACCTGCGAATCAGCTATGGAGGGGAATTTCCGAATAAAATAAATAATAATACGAATAAATAAAGAATATGGCCTTCGACCTGCGAACATATACGGAAATGTACGGAACCTGTGAATCAGCAATGGGCGGGAATGAACGAATTCACAAATATAAGAAGAAGAAGAAAAAGAAGAAGAAGACAAGTCCTATGCAGCGTCGCAAGCGACGCGGAAAATAGGCAGAGTGTGTTGGCAACAGAATGAAAGGTGGCAACGATGGAGCTGACCGAAGAGAGTTAGTTACGCGACCGTCGGCGGACGTGTCAGGCTTCAATTTGTGTTTTTCGGTCGGACAAACGGACAAATGGGTAAACATGGGGGCTCCCGCCCCCTTGAAGAGGGGGCTCCGCCAAAAATAATAAGAATAAATAAAGAATATGGCTTTCAACCTGCAAAGATATACGGAATTCTACTGAACTTGTGAATCAACAATGGGCGGGAATTAATGAATAAGATAATACAAATAATAGCCTCTTTAGCGATTTACAATGGTCTAGTGGTAGACCAGATCGCTAAAGAATGAAGAGTCAGGGGTTCGACTCCCCCTTCGGTCGCTCTTGGCGTTGCAGGTCGTCGTCAACCGCGATGGTAGCTTGTCCAGTTGAGGTAGGAGACCGCTTCCCACCCGCGTACGACGGGCTCCCTTAACACCACGCCCCACCAGGCGTTATCATTACCTTTTAATACAAATAATAATAAATGCATAATATGGCCTTCAACCTGCAAAGATATACAGGAATGTTCCGAACCTGCAAATCAGTAATGGACGGGAATTCACAAAGACTATAAAAAGAATAACTAAATAATAATAAGAAAATAAAGAATATGGCCTTAAGCCTGCAAAGGTATACGGGATTATGTGCAACCTGCGTATATCAATGGACAGGAATTGACGAATACAATACTACTACTACTACTATTACTACTAATAATAATAACAATAATAGTACATATATAATATGGCCTTCAACCTGCACAGATAAACGGGAATGTACGGAACCTGCAAATCAGCATTGGACGGGAGTTAGCAAATAAAATAATAATAATAAAATAACAATAATAATAATGATAATAATAATAATGATAATAATAATACATATGTAATATGGCCTTCAACCTGCACAGATAAACGGGATATGCGGAACCTACAAATCAGCATTGTACGGGAATTAACGAAACAAATAAAAAAATAACGCGAAAAAATATATAATATGGCCTTCAACCTGCTAACCTATACGGGATTATACGGAACCTGTGAATCAACAATGGACGGGAATTGACGAATACAATAATAATAATAATAATTAATATTATTATTATTATTAAAAAATATGATGGCCTTAAACCTGCAAACATATACGGGGTTCTACGGTACCTGCGTACTAGCAATGGACAGGAATTGACGAATACAATAATAATAATAATAATAATAATAATAATAATAAATAAATAATAATAAATAATATGGCCTTCAACCTGCAAAGAAATACGGGAATAAATAAATAAATACAATAATAATAATAATTATAATACATAAATAATATGGCCTTCAACCTGCAAGCATATACGGGATTTTACGGAACCTGTGAATCAGCAATGGTCGGGAACACATGAATACAATGGCAACACTTGTATAACATGTTATAATACATAAATACATATGGCCTTCAACCTGTAAGCATATACGGGAATGTACGGAACCTGCTAATCAGCAATGGACGGGAATAAAGAAATACAATAATAATACATAAATTAATAAATAAATACGGCCTTCAACCAGTAAGCATATACGGGAATGTACGGAACCTGCAAATCAGCGATGGACGGGAATAAAGAAAAGAAAAAAAAGATAAATAAATAAATACGGCCTTCAACCTGTAAGCATATACGGGAATGTACGGAACCTGCAAATCGGCAATGGACGGGAATTAAAAAATAAATGATACTCATACATAAATAATATGGCCTTCAACCTGTAAGCATAAACGGGCATATACAGACACCTGTGAATCAACAATGGAAGGGAATGAACAAATAAAATAATAATAATAATAATAATAATAATAATGATAATAATATTAATGATAATAAATAATGATAATAATAATAATAACAATAATAATAATAATGATGATAATAATAATAATAATTATAATAATGATAATAATAATAATAATAATAATAATAATAATAATAATGATAATAATAATAATAATAATAATAATAATAGGTAATGTATCTCCTCTCCTGTCCCCCCCTATGAACCTGCATCCCTGTACCCCATACACAGCATCAAGTCTCTATTTTTACCCCGTGGGTACCCCCCAACAATGGTCGGGGCATCTTTGATTGATCGATGCATCGCTGCAAGGCATCCTCAGCCAGGCAATATTTGGGGGGGGGGGGGGGGGGGGGGGGGGGGGGGGGGGGGGGGGGGGGGGGTGTGTGTGTGTGGGGGGGGGGGGGGAGGGGGGGGGTACTCATGGCAGCTTCCCGCCAGCTCCAGCAGCCAGCCACTTGGTCTAACCTGAAGCTTGCAGCTGCCTTGGAATGCCTGTCATGCCAGCTTTCAGACGCACTAGCTAGCTTCAGATTTGGCTGAAGGACAGGGAAAGGGAGCTGCCTAGAAGCTGCTATGTGTAGCCCCAAAAAGTGGACATGGTCGTAATCCTAGAAAGGTACGGCACCGTACTGACATGGAAATTTAATAGTTCAATCATTTGACGTTTTCACGGCGAAGGGGTCGGGAGGGGTCCGTGGAATCGATCCCGTGTCGATCGGTGCAAAAGGGGGGGGGGGGAAATGCCGCCTGCCGATTCGTTGGTCCCAGATTCACTTTACCGGCGAATCGCGTCGCATCCAAGGTCAAACGTCAAATGACCAGCGAATCGCGTCGCATCCAAGGTCAAACGGTTACCGGCGAATCGCGTCGCATCCAAGGTCAAACGGTTACCGGCGAATCGTGTCGCATCCAAGGTCAAACGTCAAATGACCAAACCGTGAAATTACCGTGTCAGTAAGGTACAGCTCATATGTGATAATTATATGGGTATACAAGATGTACGTGTTACACACAGTCACACAAGCCACCAGCAATGATTGTACTGGTGGATGTTATGACCATCAAACGTTGTGTAATGAGATATTTACATGGGAATACAAGTCGAACTTGTAACACACACACACACTCACACAACTAGCAGTGATCGTAACGGTGAATCTAAATGATCATCAAGTGTTGTACAATGAAACATTCACATGGGAATATAAGTACTTGTAACACACACACACACACACACACACCACCAGCAGTGATCGTAACGGTGAATCTAATGATCATCAAGTGTTGTACAATGAAACATTCACATGGGAATATAAGTACTTGTAACACACACACACACCACCAGCAGTGATCGTAACGGTGAATCTAATGATCATCAAGTGTTGTACAATGAAACATTCACATAGGAATATAAGTACTTGTAACACACACACACACACCACCAGCAGTGATCGTAACGGTGAATCTAATGATCATCAAGTGTTGTACAATGAAACATTCACATAGGAATATAAGTACTTGTAACACACACACACACACCACCAGCAGTGATCGTAACGGTGAATCTAATGATCATCAAGTGTTGTACAATGAAACATTCACATGGGAATATAAGTACTTGTAACACACACACCACCAGCAGTGATCGTATCGGTGGATGTTCAAATTGTCAAACTTGGTTGAATGAGATATTTACACGGGAGTAAAATACTAAAATGTAAGTATGTCACACACACCACCAGCACTGATCGTAGCGGTGAGTGTAATAATCATCAAGCATTTTGCCATGAGATATTCACATGGGAAAATGAGACATGCACGTAACACACACACCCACACACATGTGCTTCTTGTGCCTCAAGTGCTGAATTATGCACCTTGGTGTTTCGAGGGTGCTACATTATGGTCTTTTGGGGTTGCTTTGGAGGGCAAAGGAAGGTCCTATTAGCACTCAGTACTAGTGCTATTAGCACTAGTACTAGGAGCACCAGGGTGTTACGGCAGAGTCTTCTGGTGTTGCTTTTGTAACACACACCCACACACACATCACCAGCAGTGATCGTACCTGTGGATGTTCAGATCGTCAAAAATGGTGTAATGCACTTCTGGCTTTTTGTCTTGTCTGGATCGCTTCACAGGCAGTAGCTGCTCCTCGTCCCGCATCTCCTTCTTCACATGCCCTAGCTGTTCCTTGCCCCACATCTCCTTCTTCACATGCCCTAGCTGCTCCTCGTCCCACATCTCCTTCTTCACAGGCCCTACCTGCTCCTTGCCCCACATCTCCTTCTTCACATGCCCTAGCTGTTCCTTGCCCCACATCCCCTTCTTCACATGCCCTAGCTGCTCCTCGTCCCACATCTCCTTCTTCACAGGCCCTAGCTGCTCCTTGCCCCACATCTCCTTCTTCACATGCCCTAGCTGTTCCTTGCCCCACAGGTTACAGTCAGTGGCATAGCGATGATTAATAGGCCTCTCATCCCTCAAGTCGTCTCTGAAAGCATGGGGTGGGGGTGGGGGTGTGGAGATGGTTGTGGTTGTGGGTGAGTGTGTTTATGTTTGTGTGGTTTGGGAGGTGGGGGGGATGCTTACGCACGGGGAATGGAGCGTTGTTGTTGTTGGTGGTGTGGGCAGGGGTGATGGTGGAGGTGGTGATGGTGGTGCGAGCAGGGTTGATGTTGATGGTGGTGGTGGTGGTGGTGTGGGCAGGGGTGATGGTGGAGCTGGTGATGGTGGTGTGAGCAGGGTTGATGTTGATGGTGGTGGTGGTGGTGTGGGCAGGGGTGATGGTGGAGCTGGTGATGGTGGTGTGAGCAGGGTTGATGTTGATGGTGGTGGTGGTGGTGTGGGCAGGGGTGATGGTGGAGGTGGTGATGGTGGTGTGAGCAGGGTTGATGTTGATGGTGGTGGTGGTGGTGTGGGCAGGGTTGATGGTGGTAGTGCAGGCAGGGGTCATTTTTGTTTTTTTGTTTTTAAGTTGTGAAAGGACTTTCACCCCAGGAGGTGGGTCTCCCGACACAAACCAGCGACACGGAGGATTCAGTTCGAATGGTGGTGCCCCTCCTACGATATGCAAAGTAGACGCACTTAGGGTTGGTGAGAGATACCAACCCACGACCAAATGGACTGATTGTTGTTACATCGGCCTCTCATCCTTCAAGCCTTTTCCTCAAGCGTGGGGTGGTGGTGGTGGTGGTGGTGTGGTGGTGGTGGTGGTGGGTGAGTGTGGGTGCGTTTGGGTGGGTGGGGAGGGGGGGGGGGGGCTTAAGCACGGGGAATGAAGCGGTGGTGGTGGTGGTGGTGGTGGTGGTGTGGGTAGGGGTGATGGACTGATTGTTGTTTTACGGGCCTCTCAACCTTCAAGTCTTCTCCTCAAGCGTGGGTGGTGGTGGTGGGGTGGGGATGGTGGTGGGTGAGTGTGGGTGTGTTTGGTGGGTGGGGAGTGGGTGGGGGGTGGGGGGGCTTAAGCACGGGGAATGAAGCGGTGGTGGTGTTGGTGGTGTGGGTAGCGGTGATGAACTGATTGTTGTTGCATCGGCCTCTCATCCATCAAGTCTTCTCCTCAAGCGTGATTACATGCTGTTGGTGTTGGTGGTGTGGGGATGGGTGTATCTGACGGTGGTGTTGGTGGTGTGGGGGTGGTTGTGGCTGAGGGTGTGGCTGGGGGTGGTGTTGGTGGTGTGGGGATGGGTGTAGCTAAGGGTGGTGTTGGTGGTGTGGGGGTGGTTGTGGCTGAGGGTGTGGATGAGGGTGGTGTTGGTGGTGTGGGGATAGTTGTGGATGAGGGTGGTGTTGGTGGTGTGGGGATGGTTGTGGATGAGGGTGTGGATGAGGGTGGTGTTGGTGGTGTGGGGATGGTTGTGGATGAGGGTGTGGATGAGGGTGGTGTTGGTGGTGTGGGATGTTGGGATTGAGGGTGGTGTTGGTGGTGGGGTGGTGTGGGATGAGGGTGTGGATGAGGGTGGTGTTGGTGGTGTGGGGATGGTTGTGGATGAGGGTGTGGATGATGGGTGGTGTTGGTGGTGTGGGGATGGTTGTGGATGAGGGTGTGGATGAGGGTGGTGTTGGTGGTGTGGGGATGGTTGTGGATGAGGGTGGTGTTGGTGGTGTGGGGATGGTTGTGGCTGAGGGTGGTGTTGGTGGTGTGGGGATGGTTGTGGCTGAGGGTGGTGTTGGTGGTGTGGGGATGGTTGTGGCTGAGGGTGGTGTTGGTGGTGTGGGGATGGTTGTGGATGAGGGTGTGGATGAGGGTGGTGTTGGTGGTGTGGGGATGGTTGTGGATGAGGGTGTGGATGAGGGTGGTGTTGGTGGTGTGGGGATAGTTGTGGATGAGGGTGGTGTTGGTGGTGTGGGGATGGTTGTGGATGAGGGTGGTTTTGGTGGTGTGGGGATGGTTGTGGATGAGGGTGTGGATGAGGGTGGTGTTGGTGGTGTGGGGATAGTTGTGGATGAGGGCGGTGTTGGTGGTGTGGGGATGGTTTTGGATGAGGGTGGTGTTGGTGGTGTGGGGATGGTTGTGGATGAGGGTGTGGATGAGGGTGGTGTTGGTGGTGTGGGGATGGTTGTGGCTGAGGGTGGTGTTGGTGGTGTGAGGATGGTTGTGGCTGAGGGTGGTGTTGGTGGTGTGGGGATGGTTGTGGATGAGGGTGTGGATGCGGGTGGTTTTGGTGGTGTGGGGATGGTTGTGGATGAGGGTGTGGATGAGGGTGGTGTTGGTGGTGTGGGGATAGTTGTGGATGAGGGTGGTGTTGGTGGTGTGGGGATGGTTGTGGATGAGGGTGGTGTTGGTGGTGTGGGGATGGTTGTGGATGAGGGTGTGGATGAGGGTGGTGTTGGTGGTGTGGGGATAGTTGTGGATGAGGGTGGTGTTGGTGGTGTGGGGATAGTTGTGGATGAGGGTGGTGTTGGTGGTGTGGGGATGGTTGTGGATGAGGGTGGTGTTGGTGGTGTGGGGATAGTTGTGGCTGAGGGTGGTGTAGGTGGTGTGGGGATAGTTGTGGATGAGGGTGGTGTTGGTGGTGTGGGGATGGTTGTGGATGAGGGTGTGGATGAGGGTGGTGTTGGTGGTATGGGGATAGTTGTGGATGAGGGTGGTGTTGGTGGTGTGGGGATGGTTGTGGATGAGGGTGGTGTTGGTGGTGTGGGGATGGTTGTGGCTGAGGGTGGTGTTGATGGTGTGGGGATGGTTGTGGATGAGGATGTGGATGAGGGTGGTGTTGGTGGTGTGGGGATGGTTGTGGATGAGGGTGTGGATGAGGGTGGTGTTGGTGGTGTGGGGATGGTTGTGGATGAGGGTGTGGCTGAGGGTGGTGTTGGTGGTGTGGGGATGGTTGTGGATGAGGGTGGTGTTGGTGGTGTGGGGATAGTTGTGGCTGAGGGTGGTGTTGGTGGTGTGGGGATGGTTGTGGATGAGGGTGGTGTTGGTGGTGTGGGGATGGTTGTGGATGAGGGTGTGGATGAGGGTGGTGTTGGTGGTGTGGGGATGGTTGTGGATGAGGGTGTGGATGAGGGTGGTGTTGGTGGTGTGGGGATGGTTGTGGCTGAGCGTCATGTTGGTGGTGTGGGGATGGTTGTGGATGAGGGTGTTGGTGTCTGTGGGGATGAATGTGCGTTTTTGTGTTGGGGTGGGGGTGGCCTACCGCACCACTTACTACACCACACTTTGCCACACCACACAACATTACACCTCCACCACACCAGCCACTCCACACCGTCCCACACCATACCAGCACTCCACACTGCAAGTCTACCCCACTCCACAGCACCCCTCTCCCCATCCCACTACTCCGCACTGCAAGTCTACATCACCCCACAACACAGCACCACTTCATACCACCCCACCCACACACCACACCACACAACACTCCCCATCCCACCACTCCGCACTACAAGTCTACACCATCCCAACCCACAACACTGACTTCATACCACCCCATCCCACCACTCCGCACTTCAAGTGTACCCCACCCCACAACACCACTCTGCACTACAAGTCTACACCACCCCACAATATCCACTCAAAACCATTGCACAACAAAACATCCCACTCCATACCACCCCACAACACAACACTCCCCACCCCATTAATCCGCACTAAAAGTCTGCACCACCCCACAACACAACATCCACTTCATACCACCCCACAACACAACACAACATCCACTTCATACCACTCCACAACACAACACAACATCCACTTCATACCATTACACAACAAAACATCCCACTCCATACCACCCACTACACCAATTCGCACTACAGGTGTACCCCACCCCACAACACCACTCCGCACTACAAGTCTACACCACCCCACAATATACACTCAATACCACTGCACAATAGAACACCCACTCCATACAATCCCACAACACAACACTCCCCACCCCATTACTCCGCACTAAAAGTCTGCACCACCCCACAGCACAACACCCACTTCATACCATCCCACCCCACAACACAACACTCCTAACCTCACCACTCCGCCCCAGAAGTCTACACCACCCCACCCCACAATACCCACTCAATACCACCCCTCAACATACCACCCCACAACACTCCCCACCCCATTACTCCGCACTGAAAGTCTACACTACCCCACAGAACAATACCCACTTCATACCACCCCACAACACAACACAACACTCCTAACCCCATCACTCCGCCCCAGAAGTCTACACCACCCCACCCCACAATACCCACTCAATACCACGCCACAACATACCACCCCACAACACTCCACACCCCATTACTCCGCACTGAAAGTCTACACTACCCCACAGCACAATACCCACTTCATACCATCCCACCCCACCCCACAACACTCCTAACCCCACCACTCCGCCCCAGAAGTCTACACCACCCCACCCCACAATACCCACTCAATACCACGCCACAACATACCACCCCACAACACTCCCCACCCCATTACTCCGCACTGAAAGTCTACACTACCCCACAGCACAATACCCACTTCATACCACCCCACAACACAACACAACACTCCTAACCCCACCATTCCGCACTACAAGTCTACACCACCCCACCCCACAATACCCACTCAATACCACGCCACAACATACCACCCCACAACACTCCCCACCCCATTATTCCACACTGAAAGTCTACACTACCCCACAGCACAATACCCACTTCATACCACCCCACAACACAACACAACACTCCTAACCCCACCACTCCGCCCCAGAAGTCTACACCACCCCACCCCACAATACCCACTCAATACCACGCCACAACATACCACCCCACAACACTCCCCACCCCATTATTCCACACTGAAAGTCTACACTACCCCACAGAACAATACCCACTTCATACCATCCCACCCCACAACACAACACTCCTTACCCCACCACTCCGCCCCAGAAGTCTACACCACCCCACCCCACAATACCCACTCAATACCACGCCACAACATACCACCCCACAACACTCCCCACCCCATTTTTCCACACTGAAAGTCTACACTACCCCACAGCACAATACCCACTTCATACCACCCCACCCCACCCCACAACACTCCTAACCCCACCACTCCCCCCCATAAGTCTACACCACCCCACCCCACAATACCCACTCAATACCACGCCACAACATACCACCCCACAACACTCCCCACCCCATTATTCCACACTGAAAGTCTACACTACCCCACAGCACAATACCCACTTCATACCATCCCACCCCACAACACAACACTCCTAACCCCACCACTCCGCCCCAGAAGTCTACACCACCCCACCCCACAATACCCACTCAATACCACGCCACAACATACCACCCCACAACACTCCCCACCCCATTATTCCACACTGAAAGTCTACACTACCCCACAGCACAATACCCACTTCATACCACCCCACCCCACAACACAACACTCCTAACCCCACCACTCCGCACTACAAGTCCTCACCACCCCACCCCACAATACCCACTCAATACCACGCCACAACATACCACCCCACAACACTCCCCACCCCATTATTCCACACTGAAAGTCTACACTACCCCACAGCACAATACCCACTTCATACCACCCCACAACACAACACAACACTCCTTACCCCACCACTCCGCCCCAGATGTCTACACCACCCCACCCCACAATACCCACTCAATACCACGCCACAACATACCACCCCACAACACTCCCCACCCCATTTTTCCACACTGAAAGTCTACACTACCCCACAGCACAATACCCACTTCATACCACCCCACCCCACCCCACAACACAACACTCCTGACCCCACCACTCCGCACTACAAGTCTACACCACCCCACCCCACAATACCCACTCAATACCACGCCACAAAACAACACCCCACTCCATACCACCCCACCCCACAACATATCACTCCTCACCCCACCACTCTGCACTGCAAGTCTACCCTATTCCACCCCACAACACAACACCCACTTCATACCACCCCACCCCATAACACCCCACTCCCCACCACTCCCCACCAAACCACACTCCCTGACCCACCACTAAGCACTACGCACCATACCACACGCCACACCTACAATCTCTCTCGAAGGAGATTCTTCTCCTCTTTCCAAGTGTCCATCTCCGGCTCCTCGCCTTTTATTCTCGACGAGCTTCGAACCGGCTCCTCGCCTTTTATTCTCGACGAGCGCCGAACGAGCAGAAGGGGAGCTCGTTCGTTATTGCTCCGTTTTGGACCCGCCTTCGCAGCTCCTGCCTTGCGAGTTTTCCTAAGCTCGTCCAGGGAATCGAGCGTGCTTGATAAGCCCATCTCTCTCATGCGAGCTTTGTTCGCTTCAATCAAGGCAGCACGCTCGAGCTCATACTCGCTGAGCTCCTCACGCACATCCATCTTGCAGTATGAACCTTTGAAATTAGAGACAAGAGATATTCGCAACTTTCCGGATTCCCGGATGGGTGGCAAACTGCCAGGAGCTGTTTCGCTCGCTTTTTGAAATCGCCGCGACTTGGGACGCTCGGTCCTCGGAAGGTCTGGGCGGGTGGGCGTCGCGTCTCCCAAGACCGTGAATTCCAGCTAGGCCCAGCATAACTCCATTCTCGACACCGGGGCATAACCACCCTTCTCGACACCGCTTCCATGCTTCCCCTTCCTCCGACCCATCTGTCTCCAACTCTTCACGCCCACCCTGCAGCTCGCCAATTTTCAACGTGTGCGTGCACCTGTCCTTTGCTTTGCCTCGTTTAGTCCTCTGAACCCTGCTCCTGCTACATGAACCCATGGGCTTCCACCTTTCCATCGGCAGCGTCCGGAATCGCACCGAGCACCTGATCGACAGAATTGCTGCAGAGCGTTTTTCTTGGTGGCACCGTAACCCTGAGCTGTCGAATCAAGGAGCGGGCCCGCCACAGGTAGCCCAAACCAACTCAACAGCCCCCCCCACCGGAGCCGGGGCAATTCCCTCCCCAGGGGACGCCCTCACCAGATCCACTCGCTATGCCGGTGCCTTACCCAGGAGGGGGACCCAAGAGAGGTCGAGCCAGGCCCCTGAAGATCAGGACCCCCTGGCAGCTGCAAGGCAGTACAGGATCCCCATGCCAGGAAGCCGTACACCAAAGCATGGCACTGGCTCAGCCTTGGATGACATGACCCACCCGAGGTAAGCTATAGTGTTAGACCATGTCCAGGGCCCTCTTTCTCCCTGTTTCTCCTTTTCTTAGTAGCTTCTAGGCAGCTCCCTGGGCCAGCGACTGTGTATCGCCCAAATATTTTAGCACTTCTTGACAGCTGATTGTGTCAGCTTTAAGATGCACTAGGTAGAAATAGATTTTGCTGAATAGCCATTCATGAGAGCTGCCTAGAAGGTGCCATGACTTGACCCACCCTGGGTAAGTTCTAGGCTACGTCGACTGCTTCTTTCCTCCCCCTGCAGCCCCCCGGCAGACTGCTACACGATCCGCTGCGATGCAATACAATATTACAATACAATATGATGCATTACATTGCATAATGATACAAACTGTAATCACAATGCAGGTATGCTGTTATAATTAAATTAAATACAATTGTATGATAATTGTATGATAATTGCATCGTAATTACATAGTAAGGCCCACCCTTGGATGGTGGAAGCTGGGTGGGAGGGAGTCTACACTGACAGGCACACATACACAGGCACGCAGGCAGGCAGATGAAATCATATTACTCAGCTGGAAACATCAATCTACACATGCATACTAACCTCCAACTGTAATCATAAATCAGGTACGCTGCTGCCAAGGCCCACCCTTGGATGGCTGAAGCTGGGTGGGAGGGAGTATACACAGACAGGCACACAGACACAGACAGACACACGAACACACGCACAGACAGGCACACAGGCACAGACAGACACACATGCACAGACAGGCACACAGACACAGACAGACACACGAACACACGCACAGACAGGCACACAGACACAAACAGACACAGACAGACACACAGACACAGACAGACACAGACAGACACACAGACACAGACAGGCACACAGACACAGACAGACACACGAACACACACACAGACACAGCAGCCAGACAGACACACACAGACAGGCAGACAGGCAGGCAGGCAGACACACACACACAGGCAGTCAGGTAGACAGGCAGATGAAACCATATTACTCAGGTGGAAGCATCAATCTACACATGCATACTAACCTCCAACTGTAATCATAAATCAGGTATGCTGCTGCCAAGGCCCACCCTTGGATGGCTGAAGCTGGGTGGGAGGGAGTATACACAGACAGGCACACAGACACAAGCAGACACAGGCAGACACACAGACACAGACAGACACACACAGGCACAGACAGACACACATAACCAGACAGGCACACAGGCACAGACAGACACACGAACACACGCACAGACAGGCACACAGACACAAACAGACACAGACAGACACAGACAGACACACAGACACAGACAGGCACACAGACACAGACAGACACACGAACACACACACAGACACAGCAGCCAGACAGACACACACAGGCAGGCAGACAGGCAGGCAGGCAGACACACACACACACACACACAGGCAGTCAGGTAGACAGGCAGATGAAACCATATTACTCAGGTGGAAGCATCAATCTACACATGCATACTAACCTCCTACTGTAATCATAAATCAGGTATGCTGTTGCCAAGGCCCACCCTTGGATGGCTGAAGCTGGGTGGGAGGCGGTTTACACAGACAGGCACACAGACACAGACAGATACGCAAATACACACAGGCAGTCAGGCAGACAGGCAGATGAAACCATATTACTCAGCTGGAAACATAAATCTACACATGCATACTATCCTGCAACTGTAATCATAATGCAGGTATGCTGCTGCCAAGGCCCACCCTTGGATGGCTGAAGCTGGGTGGGAGGGGGTCTCCCACCCATCGAGGGAGGCGGAGCCACACATATCTGGCCGTCAAGGGGGGGCTGCGGACAATAACTGGGATGGTGTTGCCCGCCCTGACTATGAGCTGCTTCAAACCCTCCCCCCCCTGGACACCCTCCCCTCCCTCCCAGTGGTGAACCAGCAGATGCATGCGCTACACTGGCAGCTGCAAGACGCCCTGCAAGACTTGGCCTGCCTCTCCTCCCTCACCTGCCTCGCCTCCCTGGCAACCCTCTCGCAGTGCCGTGTCCAGGCCCCCCTTAATCCAGCCCACAGCAGCAGCCTAAAGGGCGCGGTCGCCGCAAAAGACCACAGCAGGATATGGAAAGAGCACAACCAGACAACACCCTACCCCACAGGTCTGAATTTGAATTTGAATTGTTACATAGTTTTTCAGCCAACTTTGGGCTGCTCATCGTCTTTCAGTTCCAATTCCAAGCGATACCCATGGAAACCAGTGAGCACACCAGGGTACTTCCAAGCGCGCGCTAGCGCGCTGCCTTTTAGAGCCCCACTGCGCGTTTCGCGCAGTTTTTTGCAACCCCCTCTGGGCGCAGCAAGCAATTTTTGCGATTTGTGCACTACAAAGCGCGAAGCGCGGAGCCTGGGGGGGTTGGGGGGCAGCGCGTCCTGATATCGGGGGGTCCGGGGAGTGTAGCATTTGACGGAATGGCGACGGAATGGCGACGTGTCGTCAAAAAAAGAAGCACTGCTGCCAGCTACACCAGCTTATCACGCTTTCAGCCAATTACCGATGTTGACGATGTGATCTGCAAAGTCACTCCTGCATAAAAAGTGAGTAGGCACATGTAGGTCAGCGGGAGATGCCAACCCACGACCCGTCACACTAGCACCACTGGGTCCCGGTGCACTAGCCCTAGACTCAACGATGTTGACGATGTGATCAGCGGATTCACTCCTGCATAACAAGGGAGTAGGCACCAGGGTACTTCCAAGCGCGTGCTTTTGCGTGCTGGTGCGCTGCCTTTTTGAGCCCCACTGCGTGCTCCGCACAGTTTTTTGCAACCCCCTGTGGGCTCAGCAAGCATTTTTTGCGCTTTTTGCACTACAAGGCACAGTTTGTTTTTTTCAAGTGCACTGAAGCGCTGGCCAATTTGGTCCATGGAAGTACCCTGTTAGGCACCTGTAGGTTGGCGGGAGATGCCAACCCACGACCCGTCACACTAGCACCACTGGGCCCCGGTGCACTAGCCCTAGACTCAACACTGTGACTGTTGACGATGTGATCAGCGGTGTCACTCCTGCATAACAGGTAATGATAAAGCCTGGTGGGGCGTGGTATTAAGGGAACTCGTAGTACGCGGGTAGAGAGCGGTCTTCTACCTCAACTGGACAAGCTACTATCGCGGTTGACAACGACCTGCAACGCTTAGAGCGACCGTAGGGGGAATCGAACCCCCGACTCTACGTCCTCCAAGCGACTTGGTGTACCACTAGACCAATTGATTCGCTGAAAGGGGCTTCCTACATAACAAGTGAGTAGGCACATGTAGATCGGCGGGAGATGCCAACCCACGACCCGTCACACTAGCACCTGTGGGTCCCGGTGCACTAGCCCTAGACTGAACGATGTTGACGATGTGATCAGCGAAGTCACTCCTGCATAACAAGGGAGTAGGCACCTGTAGATCGGTGGGAGATACCAACCCACGACCAGTTACACCTGCACCAGTTTTCAGCTACAACTAGCAGCTTCTAGGCAGCTTCTAGGCAGCTTCCTGAGCTAGCCACTGGGCTAAGCCCCGAGATTTTAGCAGTGCTGGAAATTCAATTATGTCAGCTTCCAGCTGCACTACATTGCTCTAGGTTTGGATGGGTAGCCGGTCAGGGGAGCTGCTGCTGGTGGCTGAAAAGACAATCCTATGCAGCGTCGCAAGCGACGTGGAATATTGGCGGAGTTCGTTGGCAACAGAACGACGGGTGGCAACGGACTGGAGCTGACCGAGCCAGTTAGTCTCGAGACAGTTGGCTGGCGTGTCAGGCTTCGTCTCAGTCGTTTTGTCGGTCGGACGGACAATGGGGTGAATCTGGGTGCTCTCGCCCCCCAGAAGGGAGGGCTCCGCCAAAAATCTATGGATCCACACATGTCTGGACAATTGGGGCTTGCGATTGGGGCCAAGTAGAGCTAAGTTAAGCTGAGTGTGGGTCAAGCATGGGTGAAACCCACACTTTTAAATGGGGCTATTTACCGGCTTATGTTGAAATTGTAAAGAGAGCAACTGCCCACTAAGTTTTTCTTTAGGAGGAAGTTGCTTTCGTTAACATTATTTGGCTAAGTTAATTTTTAGGACATATTGATACAGATATGCCAAGTCACCAGGGGCATATCATATGATGTTGACCAAAGGCAAGTATGATATCATATAATATCATACAACCTGCATCATATTGCTCAGGAGGTAGTTGCTTGAAAGTGTAGCTTGCTGCACTTACAAGCATGCAAGCGCCCCTTTGCATTTTCTGGTTGCGTGGTATGCATATTTGCTTGGTATGTATGCATGTATGTTTGCATACTGTCTCTTATTGTTGCCTTTTCCTGTCTTCCTGTTGTTTGATCATTTAAATGTATGTAGGTATGCATGTATGTATGTATCTTACAGTCCAGAGGTATCCAATTAGGCTAATGGGACCCAACCTCGATATCAGGACGGGCTAAAACAAAACAAGCACTGATGAACAGGACCCCAACAAATAGTTGGTCGGCCCCTTAGGGGGCTCAGACCTATGCGATACTTATGCGAAATCTTCACATCGTGCTGTTTCTCAATTTCCCCCAAGAAAACCGGTCAAATTTGCCGGTTAAAGTGACTTCCCTGACATGTACGCAACCCGTGTTCGATTCCTGCTGGGGTCGGCTTATCTCGGAGGGCACTATTTTGCGTACGGATCTCACGGTTGCGGAATGTGGACGCAACGTTTTTATGTGTCGTTTCCAACCTGTCCTGTGGACTCAATCTAGGGACCTGGAGCATGTCTACGATTTCCCCTTGGGAATTTTGCATCTCTTTGCCTCTCGAAGCTCATTGCATCAGCGCATTGTGCTTGACAAGGAAATCTACTGTTTCGCACTAGTTCCTTCAGGTTGCGCAGTAGCAACTGTAGCCTCGGGAATTGCTGCACCTGCCTCCATGGAACTTCGGGGAGTCAGTGAACTATTAACTTCATTAGCCTTATAGGCCACCAAGTTGCATAATAATGCCATGCCATGCTATAATGATTCTTGTCCCCCCAAGTATTAACTTGTTTAGATAAGTAAGCAACTACTTGTGCATCTTTCACCAAGGAGGCTTCTACTGCTGCTTGACAAACAGTACACCACCCCTTGGGCCGACCTCCAGGGGACCTGCCAGGGCACCCTGCTATTTTACCAACGGAGGCCCCGAGTTCGTGCAACAGAGATAATTTGATTTACAATTATTTGGTGGTTGGCCCCAGTGCAAGCAAACGGGCTAAACCCCCCTCAAACTTACGCCTCGTAATAAGGCGTACTATTTATTTATGTATGTATTTAATTTTGCAATTCTCCATGACCCGCAGGTCCAAAGCATGGTACTCAAGGTTTTGAGCAGGAGCATCCATCTGGCCGATCAAGCAGCCAGCCACATTTAAATCGACCCCAAGCTTCCCCCTCCAGAGCCACTTGGACAGCAGATAGTCATCAGCCAAGCCCGAAGAGTTCTCAAGCTAAGCCGACTGTCAGATACCTAGGGGGTACGTCGATCAAGTCTGCACAGCAAAGCTCTATCAGGCATGTAAGTTAGCTCAACCCAGGGGGCATATCGAGCAACACTGCACAGCAAAGCTCTGTCAGGCACGTTAGTCTGTTCAACTACGGATGAAAGAGGGTCAAGTCCAAATAGTTTGCACGCTAAGGCATCGGTGAGATACCTGGGGGGTACGCCAATCAAGTCGGCACAGCAAAGCTCTATCATGCACATGAGTCTGTTCAACTATGGATGAGAGAAGGGCAAGTCCACAGAATTTGCACGCTAAGGCATCGGTGAGATGCCTTGGGGGTACGTCAATCAAGTCGGCACAGCAAAGCTCAATCTTGCACGTTAATCAGCTCGACCCGGAGGGTATATCGAACAATGCTGCACAGCAAAGCTCTATCAGGCACGTGAGTCTGTTCAACTATGGATGAGAGAAGGCCAAGCCCACAGAGTTTGCAAGCTAAGGCATCGGTGAGATACCCGGGGGATACGTCAATCAAGTCTGCACGGCAAAGCTCTATCAGGCACATTAGTCAGCTCAACCTTTAGGGTATGTTGATCAACGCTGCACAGCAAAGCTCTGTCAGGCACGTGAGTCTGTTCAAGTGTGGATGAGAGAAGGGCAAGGCCAAAGAGTTCGCAAGCTAAGGCGATTCTCAGATACCTGGGTGGTACGTCAATCAAGTCTGCACAGCAAAACTATATCAGGCATGTGAGTCAGCTCAACCTGGGGGGTACGCCAATCAAGTCGGCACAGCAAAGCTCTGTCAGGCACGTGAGTCTGTTCAACTATGGATGAGAGAAGGGCAAGTCCACAGAGTTTGCACGCAAAGGCATCGGTGAGATGCCCTGGGGGTTATGTCAATCAACTCCGCACATCAAAGCTGTATAAGGCACATTAGTCAGCTCAACCTGGGGGGTATGCCGATCAAGTCTGCACAGCAAAGCTCTGTCAGGCACGTAATTCAGCTAAACCTTCAGGGTATGTTGATCAACGCTGCATAGCAAAGCTCTGTCACATTGGTATGTTCAACTATGGATGAGAGAAGGGCAAGCCCAAAGAGTTCGCACGCTAAGGCAATGGTGATATGCCTTACTGTCCGACAGCCTGGCTGGCTGAAGTTTGGATGGCAGGAGCTCAACTCTGCATGGCAAAGCTCTGCCAGGCACGTGAGTTTGCTCAACTATCCATGAGGCTTGGTCAAGCCTGCAAGGCAAAGCTCAGTCAGGCACGTGAGTTTGCTCAACTATCCATGAGACTTGGCCAAGCCTGCAAGGCAAAGCTCAGTCAGGCACGTGAGTTTGCTCAAGTATCCATGAGACTTGGTCCTTCACTTCAAAATAGACGTGCGCTAGCTCTATATACAGCCTTTTTTATCAGCTGGCTAGAATGGGGCAGATTCTGGAGGGCGATAGCGTATAATGAACTCGATTGATGATTGATTTCCGGATCGATTTGACCCAACAGAGAAGTTGGTCCTTTGCAGGCCAGGCCGAGGGGTAGGGTTACGCCGGGGGGTTACGCCCCCGGGTTACGCCCGCGCCCGGGGGGTTACGCGGGGTTACGGACCATAACCGGGGGCGAAGCGACCAGCTCGTCAACCCGGAGTTCACGGAGTTCACGCGAGTTCACGGGGGCGGCCGGCGGCAAATTACGTAATGCCCACGCCCGCCGTCGGCCGGCTCAGGCCAAAAAGACGTGCAGCGGCGTGCGGTTGACCTATCCTATACGTGTCCTGGGCCGGGCCCCCGCCCAGCGCGCAGGGCAACGAGCGACATTCGGGGTTCTGGTCGGGTTCTGGACTTCTGGTACCCGACGCCGAGTCAAACATTCGCGTGCGCCTTGATTATTTCAATATAAGTAGAGACATAGCAGTGTTAGTATCCCTCAGCGCCTTTGTTGGTTGAATTCTGTCTATTCGATGCAACTTTCCTCACTGGACGTTCTCAGATTCGTGGTAGATGCTGGGCAACCTTCATAGACTTATTAGTTCTTGTGCCTTCCCAAAACGATGATGTTCATGAGGCGGTTTCACAATCGGAAAGGAGCCTATGTGAATTGCAAAGATCTGCATGAGGCTGCATTCAAGGGAAACTTGGAGTGCCTCAAGGCCCTCCTTGACCATGGTGCTGAGGTGAATGTAAAGGACAAAGATGGCAACACCCCTTTGCTTGTTGCTGCACTGCATGGGCACATGGAGTGCCTCAAGGCCCTCCTTGACCGTGGTGCTGAGGTGAATGTAAATGACAATGATGGCAACACCCCTTTGCTAGTTGCTGCAGTGCATGGACACTTGGAGTGCCTCAAGGCCCTCCTTGACTGCGGCGCAAAGGTGGATGCTAAGGCTACAGATAGCCTCACCCCTTTGCATCTTGCTGCACAATATGGACACTTGGAGTGCCTCAAGGCCCTTCTTGACTTTGGTGCTGAGGTGAATGCAAAGGACAAAACTGGTTGCACCCCTTTGCATTTGGCTGCATTGAAAGGAGACATGGGGTGCCTCAAGGCCCTCCTTGACCGCGGCGCTAAGCTGAATGCAAAAGACAAAGCTGGCAGCACACCTCTGCATCATACTATATGGAATGGAGACATGGGGTGCATGAAGGCTCTCCTTGACCGTGGTGCTGAAGTGACAGCAAAAAATATTTATGGGGAAACGGCGCTCAGTGAAGCAATCCGATGTAGCTGCCAATCTGCTGCTGATGCCATCCGCAGTCACATGAGCATTGATCTCCTCAAAATACATTCGACCAGATCCGTAAGATCCATGCGTCACCAACCTGGGGGGGACCAGCAAACAGCTCTAAACCCAAGTCGAAAGCTGCAAGCTGTGAGTGGGGAATCCAGTTGCCAGCTGTCAACAACAAGATCAAGGAACGAGGAGAATGAGGAGAAGCCAGCAACAGCCAGATCAAAAAATTGCAAGTACGAGGAGCAGCTAGCAGTGGCAAGATCAAGGAATGAGGAGGTTGAGGTGCAGCTAGCAGCAGCAAGATCGAAGAATGGCAAGTACAAGGAGCAGCTAGCAACAGCAACAGCAAGGAATGAGGAGGTTGAGGTGCAGCTAGCAGCAGCAAGATCAAAGAATGGCAAGTACCAGGAGCAGCTAGCAACAGCGCGATCAAGGAATGGCAAGTACGAGGAGGAGCTAGCAATAGCACGATCAAGGATTGATGAGAATGTTGTGAACATGGCTTGCCTGACAGGCCATGAAGATGTCATCGCGTCCCAAGACGTTGAAACATTGGAGCGCTTGTTGGCCAACGTGGACCTGGAATGCCTTAGGAAGGCTTTGCTTGACAAGCGTGTGCAGAGGGAGGTTGACAAGGCGCGTGATGCAGCTACTGAGTGTAGTGTAGGCCTATCTGCCCCTAAGGACACTTCCTTTCATCCTTGTGGCCATATGGTGTGTCAATCTTGCTCAGTTCAAATGGAATCCTGTCCGATCTGCCGCCAGCCTGTTTCAGATAGGAGACGGGTGTTTCTATAGTTCACACTGCCGCCAGCCTGTCTCATTTAGGAGACAGGTATTTCTATAGTTGACGCTTGTTAGTTGGAAAACTGAGCTTGACCAGTGGTGGGATATCATACATTGTGATGTTTGACTATGACCCTCGCTCTTGCTTGGCCAACTACCTAAGTGCTGGACATACACTCAGTTATCTAATACGTTGAGGGTCTGTTGCGTCGCAGACGCAGCTTCAGTGGGTTGGTTACATCGCAGACGGCGGTTATATGTCGTTTGCTAGTCGTTTGCGTCTCAGGACGCAGGTTATGCTGGGTCGTTTGCGTCTAATGACGCAGGCTATGAAGTTGGTTGTGTCTCAGAACGCAGGCTATAAATACAATTGGTCACGTCTCAGGACGCAGAGCTGAAAAACCCTGTGCTGGACAAACACTCAGTTCACTAGCGTTTTTGTATGGTTACCTAAAAACTGTTGTTTGGTCTAGTTGTGGGCATTTCCCCTTTAGCAAAGGTTACTCACCTCGCAAGATTGTATGATTTTGCCAAGCAAGCAAGCAGGCAGGCAGTCTTTTCTTCAAGAAATTCAATCCGAATTCCATGGTAGTGGATTTCATCAAAAAATAGTTTCGCCTGAAAATTGGTGGGCAGATGGAGGGGGCGAAAACTAACTGTCCATGTTCCTTACTTTTTCCATTCGGCCGTCTGGCGACGAAGAGAAGGGCATTCAGCTACCAACTGTTTACCCCACATGGTATTCAGCTACCACTTGGTAGCCCTTCTCTTGGACTAGCTATGAGTTGCATAATATGGAATTGATTTGGAAAGTTTCTATGTCAAAATGGAGAAAGTTGGCTTGATTGCCATCCCATACGATTATATGTGGCTGCTGTACCCCACATGGTATTCAGCTGCGACATTGTAGCCTATCTCTTGGACTAGTTACGAGTAGGCCTGATTGCCATTTCATACAATCATATGTGCAAAAGGTTGTAACTTTCTTTAGATGTTGGGGGAAATAAATAGGGACCGGCATATCGTATGATGTTGGCCAAAGGCAAGTATGATATCATACAAATTGTAGCATATGATATCATATATGAGTGGTAAATTTGGCCTAGCTAGACTGCCGGCATCATATGATATCATATTGCCGTTCCCTATAAATATAGCACTTCTTGCTTGATTCCTTATTATTTAAAAATGCGAAAAGAATCGCCCAAATTAAATTAAATTACCGTATCACCCCATTTGGGATAATGATACAATTATAATCGTAGAATTAAACTTTAACTGTAGCACAAACTCAGGGCCCCCGACCGTAAAACGCTCGTTTGGGGTTCAGTTCATCAGTGCTTGTTCGTGGTAGCCCCTCCTGCCATGGTTGGGCAAGTCCCTTTACCTATTTTGCCTACCCCTGGACTGTTACAACATATATACATACGTACATTCATTGTGTGTGACATGTGTGGCCCCCGAGCTTTTCTTTTCAGCTATGAGCTGCAGCTTCTATGCAGCTCCCCTGCTTGCCTATCCATTCAAACTACCGCAGTCTACTGCGCCTAGACGCTGACGTCATTAGACGCTGGAGTTGTGGGCCATTTGGCCAGGGCTGCTCTAGCCTCGGCCTCAGCCTTGGCCCTGACCTTGATCTTTCTTTTCATCCGTTGCTGTAAACAAACGCCGATTACTGCTGCTTGAGCTTCCAACTGCTACTGTCGGCTCTGTTGCAACATCAGCAGTTGACCTGGGTGGCGTCCAGGTGGATGTAACTTCCAGTACATCCACCAATTACACCCTTGGTATAATCGACCAACGACTGCAGATTCGTAACGCTTTTGTTGAGGCATTTCCGATGGTGTGAGGCTCGTTCGATTCAGGCCACAGACGAATAAGTTGTGAAGAAATTTTGGGATCAGCCTCGACCCCCCCCCCCCCCCCCCCCCCCCCCCCCCCCCCTTTAGGACCCCCCCAAATCTCAGCCCCCAGGCACTTTTTCCACTTTTCCTACGGTTTTCGGGCCTACGACCAATTCTGAGACGATTAACAGCGTGCACCTCCCCACATACTTTTTGAACACCCTCTGGTATTTCCTGCGTATTTTATTAATACACTTTTTGAATAAGTTGTTCTTAATTGCCGTATAAGACTTGGCGAGCAGCCAAATTTATGGCTGGAACCATTTAACCGAGTTCAAGTTCAAGAAGATATAGAATGATAGATGGACACGGGGGGGGAGGGGGGGCGTGATTAAATTGTCTGCAGACCTGTGATTACACCGTGTACTCTGTAGTGTGATGTGGTCGTGTTTATAAGCCAGCCATATTAACTCCGCCTGCAGACAGTGAGCAGCCTGAAGGCTGACAGATATGCACTAGTTTGAATTTTTAATGTGATTGCCGAAGACGGCGAGCAGCCAAATTGCTGGCTGGAGCAAATTGCTGACATGTAATCAAAACAAGGAGAGGTAAAACGAGAGAGAAAGCAAAACGAGTAGAAGCAAGCAGCCATAGAAACATGCACTATTGTTATTTTTCTTCCTCTTTGGAAAACAGTGAGCAGCCCAGAGTTGGCTGGAAAACCATGTAACAATCCAATCCGATTATTCTTCTTGAGCCTAATTAACGAATTCAAGAGAGTCAAGGGGCACCGTAGGTTGTGTGAGAAACATGAACAAATTCCATAATCAGTTCCCACAATAATATTAGTGCTGCCCAGTGGCAAATTACTTTGGATTTTGGATCCACATTTTGAGTGTGCAGTGACAACTACCACAATCAGTTCCCACAAGCCTAGCTTTTCTTTTCAGCTACGAGCAGCAGCTTCTAGGCAGCTCCTCGAGCTGGCTAGTCAGTCAAACCTGATGCAACCTTGAGCGCCTTGAAACTGGATCAGCAGGCTTTCCTGAATTGTTGCCATCTTGGGGCTTGGCCCAGTGTTTGGCTAGGGGAGCTGCCTAGAAGCTGCTGTTCGTAGCTAAACATATAAGTAGGGCTGTCAGTACCGTACGGTATTTTCAATTACCGTACGATATATCGTGATATACCGTACGGTATCGATACCGTACGTTATTTTTATACCCTTTTTTGGGAAAATCAGCATTAGACCAAGGGGATATAACAGGAAATACCGTTTACACGTCCATACACTTAAAATCAAGTCAAATGTACCAATACTGAGGGAGATAGAAAAACACGGTAATCTCGTGGTCTATTACCGTACGATATATCGTGATATATCGTACGGTATAAATTCCCTAACTCAGACTCAGGTGCTTCTGAGGAGAATCGAACCGCCGACCTGCCGAGTCGCAAGCCCAAGCCAAAGCCGATTTGGACCAAACACGATGTATCGTACGGTAAACACGATATATTGTGTTTACCGTACGATGGATCCCAAAAATACCGTACGGTTTGCTTATTTTACCGTACGATATATCGTACGGTACACGGTAAAATAAATACCGGGCGGTATAAAGCTTGACAGCCCTACATATAAGCTATGCTCACTAGGAGAATAAATGGATAAAGACTAACTAAGTCCAAGGTCAACGCCATGCGCAGGGGTTCTACTTGATGAATAGAGCCAAGGGGCACATAAGGTTGCATGAAGGACATTAAGAAACTATCATAATCAGTTATCACTAGGTGAAGCAAAGGATGAAGAATGCCGAAGTTACAAGGTCATCGCCATGTGCAGGTTTGCTACTTTATGAAATAAGAGTTTAAATTAATGTCGATCTTACTGGCAAAGACGGCGAGCAGCCTTCAAGGCTAGAGCCATGGAACCATCAGTCAACACCAACACTCAGCTCTCACTGGGTGAATCAAAGATTGAAGAATGCCGAAGTTTCAAGGTCAACACCATGAGCAGGGTTGCTACTTTATGAAATAATGTTATTCATGTTTATCTTACTGCCAAAGTTGGTGAGCAGCCTTCAAGGCTGGAGCCATGGAACCAGGTGTAAGTCCAACACCAAAAGCACCACTGACATCAGGGGACACCAACACCAGCACTCAGCTCTCACTAGATAGGTGAAGCAATGGATCAAGACAGCCGAAATTCCAAGGTCAACGCCATGCACAGGGGGTGCTACTTGATGGGAAATAAGGGTTTAAATGTTGATCTTACTGCCGAAGACAGCGAGCAGCCATCAAGGATGGAGCCATGGAACCATCAGTCAACACCAACACCAGCACTCAGCTCTCACTAGGTGTAGCAAAGGATGAAGAATGTCGAAGTTCCAAGGTCAAATCCATGTGCAGCAGGGTTGCTAGTTTATGAAACAAGGGTTTAACTGTCGATGTTACTGACAAAGACGGCGAGCAGCCTTCAAGGCCGGAGCCATGGAACCAGGTTCAAGTTCTTGTGATTGCAATTTGTACTCAGGAGTGTGGTGTAGTAGTGTTGACACTAACCAATCAATCTGATGTTGCTGCCGAAATCAAACAGGGAGGAGCCTTAAAGCTGGAGGTGTTGCTACGCACAGCCCAGGGGTCAGCCCAGAGCAGTTCAATGCCCAGCCCAGAGCTCAATCCAGGGCAGTTCAATGCCCAGCCCAGAGCTCAGCCCAGAGCAGTTCAATGCCCAGCCCAGAGCAGTTCAATGCCCAGCCCAGAGCTCAGCCCAGAGCAGTTCAATGCCCAGCCCAGAGCAGTTCAATGCCCAGCCCAGAGCTCAATCCAGGGCAGTTCAATGCCCAGCCCAGAGCTCAATCCAGGGCAGTTCAATGCCCAGCCCAGAGCTCAGCCCAGAGCAATTCAAGGGGAAGCTGGTGGGGGTCTGGTCGGTCCAACACGTCCCGATACAAACTTGAACCATACACTGTGGCCGCTCCAACACCATATGCAGACGGTCGTGACCGACTCTGGTAGCTAGATTCAATCCAGAGCATGGCGCATTTCATGGGGAAGCTAGCGGGGGCCCTGTGGTCAGTGGATGCTGGTGGGGGCCTGGCCGGGTCCAATAGGGACTGGTACAAGCTTGACCCATACTCTGTAGCAGCTCCCGCACATTTTCAAAGGTCAGTAGTGCTGGTGTCCTGCACATTTGTAGATGGAGGTGAACAACCCTGGTTGCTGAGATCAGTCCCGAGCATGGCACAGTTCAAGGGGATGCTGGTGGGGGCCTTGTGGTGGACGCTGATGGGGGTCATATGGGTCAAGTAGGTCCTGTTACTTAGACATGAATCTGGTTACATGGCTCCTGTGTTTAAGGCTGCTCGCTGTCTACGCACTTCAAGGGGAAGCTGGAGGGGGCATGGTTGGGTCCAATAGGTCCTGTTACTTAGACATGAATTAGGATACATGGCTCCAGTTTTTAAGGCTGCTCGCTGTCTACACACTTCAAGGGGAAGCTGGAGGGGGCATGGTTGGGTCCAGTAGGTCCTGTTACTTGAATGTGGTTTCATGCATGCGCATATGGCTCAGGGTCACATGCATTACATACCTGAGCCATATGGCTCCAGTCTTTAAGGCTGCTTGCTGCCTCCGCACTTCAGGGGAAAGCTGGAGGGGGCATGGTTGGGTCCAATATATCCTGTTACTTAGACATGAATTAGGATACATGGCTCCTGTGTTTAAGGCTGCTCGCTGTCTAAATACTTCAAGGGGACGATGGAGGGGGCATGGTTGGGTCCAGTAGGTCCTGTTACTTGAATTTGGTTTCATGCATGCGCATATGGCTCAGGGTCACATGCATTACACACCTGAGCCATATGGCTGCAGTCTAACTTTAAGGCTGCTCACTGTCTACGCACTTTAAGGGGAAGCTGGAGGGGGCCTAGTGACTAACGCTGGTGGCGGAGTTTGAATGCGGAGGGCATTCTTGACTTCATTGGAGCCTGTCACGTCATATGCTGTTTGTCCAGCCTGTAAGGTGGGAGGTGGGGGTTGAGGTGAGGGGCGGGAAGTGGGTGAGGGGTGGGGTGGGGTGGAGAGGTGGGTGGTGTGGTGGGAGATGAATGAGTGAGGGTTGAGGTGGTGGGGGGTGAGGTTAGGGGGTGCCAAAATTAAGTTACCCTGTTGCACAATTAAACTAACCGCGAAGAATTCGAATTCCGAATCCCACACTGCCTAGTTTCGATAGTTAGTGCGCCCTAGTTGACGGCTATCTATAGGGAAATCTTCATGGTGCTCGCGGGAGTGGTTGGCGGTGGCGGAAACGTTGACATGTGGAAAGCTAGGAGGTGCGTATTTCGGGGCAGCGGCGAGTTGTTGCATGCCAAAGGCCTTGATACTAGAGCAATGTTAGGTGTTGCATGTTACATGAGTGTAAGGCCTGTGGCCTACCACCCCATGACATGCCACAATAGATCCAAGCGGGTCTCTGTGCGTATGGGATGTTCATGGGTGTGAGGTTTTGGGGGTGTGGGTAGTAATTCATGCATAGGACATGGCCACAACATCATGGCTTGGCAAATATATTGGTATGTTTTCATACTCAGGTATAACTCACCATGACACCTGTAGATAATGCCAATGAAGACAAGCCTCCATGGATTCCATGGGGTGGGTTCCTATTTTGGTCTTGTTTTGATGTGTTGGGACATGTTTTTTGTAATTTTGTCACCAGAAAGGGAGAGGAGACTTCTAGATTTGGATTGGGTGGGGGTCAGGCATGTGCACATGGCACAGGGACATGCAATGCACCCATGCACAGTGTTATGTTCCATACAATAAAAAAATGTGAAAAATCATTGTAAGGGCCAAGTTAATTTTGGGACCCCCAAGGTGAGGGGCGGGTGGTGTGGTGTGGTGGGTGAGGGCTGGAGTGGTGTTGGGTGGTGCGGTGAGAGAGGGGTGGTTGAGGGAGGGGGTGGTGGGTGAGAGGTGATGAGGGGTGTGGTGTGGTGGGTGAGGGTTGATGGGTGAGGGCTTGTTAATAGACCCACGGATAATCTATAATTATCTATATTATTTGAGAATGGGGAAGTCTCTGTAGCCCAATTAGCTACCCCCTGGACTATAACATAACATACACCAGGTCAAACACTTCTACACTACTCTGGGCGCCTCACATTATTAGATGTCAGCTAGAGCTGTCAGCTCCTCTATCCAACAACACATTAACAGCATCCCATGCCTTTAACTTTTAAGATACAACATATTGGGAGCAAAATACTAACATTGGGAGTCAAATTATAAAAGACACAGGGCTTCTACTTAGATCAAACAAGTAAACTCTACTCATTGGACGTCTCACATTATTTGAGGTTGAGATGTCGGCGCCTCTATCCAACAACACATGAACAGCATCCACCTGGTAGTAGAAGGTTGCAAAATGCAGGGGAGTCTCCCCGACCTTTGGAGAAAGCAGTGGTATTAGAGCATATGAGCCAAACCAGGCTATTTCAAGTCCTTCTAGGCTGGCATAACGAATAACCAAACCGCAGCGGTCGGAACAGGAGTCGGAATGAGGGGCGGAATCGCTCGTTTCTGACAGTTTAACTTGATTCAATGCGATTGATGGCACAATCATATGGCTATTGATCGATTCCTTATTGATAACTCGATCTGGGAGCTCTGTGGAGCTCCCGGCAGTCACTTGTGTAGTTGGGTACCCTCGTGTAACCCTCGCCACAAGCCATGGCAGCAGGTGGGGAAATGTTAAGTCCGGAAATTGCTTCGCGTTTGCTGTTGGTCTTCACGGAAACATCGGAAAAGGGATAACACAATTTTGTCCTGGAGTTACCCCGGGAAGCTACCCGGAGCTACCCGCCCTACGTCCCTGCTACGCCCACGCCAGGGGCAACGAGCGACATTCGGGGTCCTGACAGTCTGAAACCCGACCCCGTATCCAAAGTTCGTGCGCGCCTCGAATTTGCAATCAAAGCAAAGACATAGCAGTGTTAGTATCCCTCAGTGCATTTGTTGGTTGGAATCTGTCTAATCGATGCAACTTTCCTCACTGGACGTTCTCAGATCCGAAACCTCTAAAAACAGCATTCTCTAAAGTGTGCAGCCACTGGTTCGCATAGCGCCGCCAATAGTCGAATATTGTCCAAGCATCCCCCCCCCCCCCCCACCCCCACCCACCCACCCACCCACACACCCACCCACACACCCACCCACACACACACCCACCCACACACACACCCCACCCCAGCCCACCCCACCCCCACCCATCTACCCCCATCCCCGGACCTAGTCGGTGGAATCCTGTTCAGGAAGTTGTCCAACACCACTCTTGGCATCCGGAATTCGACACGTGTGGTAGATGCTGGTCAGCCTTGATTGAATTCTTAGTTCTTCAGTCTTCCCCAAAACAATGATGTCCATGAGGTCGTTTGAAGGAGTTTCTGTGAATTGCAAAGATCTTCATTAGGCTGCATTCAAGGGAAACTTGGAGTGCCTCAAGGCTCTCCTTGACCACAGCGCTGAGGTGGATGCAAAGGCTACGGATGACAGAACCCCTCTGCATAAGGCTGCACAACAGGGGCATGTGGAGTGCCTCGTGGCCCTCCTTGACCACAGCGCTAAGGTGAATGCAAAGGCTACGGATGACAGCACCCCTCTGCATAAGGCTGCACATCGGGGACATGTGGAGTGCCTCAAGGCCCTCCTTGACCGCGGCGCTGAGGTGAATGTGAAGGACAAAGATGGCTACACCCCTTTGCTTGCTGCTGCACTGCATGGACATGTGGAGTGCCTCACGGCCTTCCTTCACCACGGTGCCGAGGTGAATGTAAAGGACAAGGAGGGCAGCACCCCTTTGCATGTTGCTGCACTGCATTCACATGTGGAGTGCCTCACGGCCTTCCTTCACCACGGTGCCGAGGTGAATGTAAAGGACAAGGAGGGCAGCACCCCTTTGCATGTTGCTCACTGCACTGCATTTACATGTGGAGTGCCTCACGGCCTTCCTTCACCACGGTGCCGAGGTGAATGTAAATTCACTGGACAAGGAGGGCAGCACCCCTTTGCATGTTGCTGCACTGCATTCACATGTGGAGTGCCTCACGGCCTTCCTTCACCACGGTGCCAGTGTGAATGTAAAGACAGCACCCCTGAGGTGACTAAAGGACAAGGAGGGCAGCACCCCTTTGCATGTTGCTGCACTGCACTGCATTCACATGTGGAGTGCCTCACGGCCTTCCTTCACCACGGTGCCGAGGTGAATGTAAAGGACAAGGAGGGCAGCACCCCTTTGCATGTTGCTGCACTGCATTCACATGTGGAGTGCCTCACGGCCTTCCTTCACCACGGTGCCGAGGTGAATGTAAAGGACAAGGAGGGCAGCACCCCTTTGCATGTTGCTGCACTGCATTCACATGTGGAGTGCCTCACGGCCTTCCTTCACCACGGTGCCGAGGTGAATGTAAAGGACAAGGAGGGCAGCACCCCTTTGCATGTTGCTGCACTGCATTCACATGTGGAGTGCCTCACGGCCTTTCCTTCACCACGGTGCCGAGGTGAATGTAAAGGACAAGGAGGGCAGCACCCCTTTGCATGTTGCTGCACTGCATTCACATGTGGAGTGCCTCACGGCCTTCCTTCACCACGGTGCCGAGGTGAATGTAAAGGACAAGGAGGGCAGCACCCCTTTGCATGTTGCTGCACTGCATTCACATGTGGAGTGCCTCACGGCCTTCCTTCACCACGGTGCCGAGGTGAATGTAAAGGACAAGGAGGGCAGCACCCCTTTGCATGTTTGCTGCACTGCATTCACATGTGGAGTGCCTCACGGCCTTCCTTCACCACGGTGCCGAGGTGAATGTAAAGGACAAGGAGGGCAGCACCCCTTTGCATGTTGCTGCACTGCATTCACATGTGGAGTGCCTCACGGCCTTCCTTCACCACGGTGCCGAGGTGAATGTAAAGGACAAGGAGGGCAGCACCCCTTTGCATGTTGCTGCACTGCATTCACATGTGGAGTGCCTCACGGCCTTCCTTCACCACGGTGCCGAGGTGAATGTAAAGGACAAGGAGGGCAGCACCCCTTTGCATGTTGCTGCACTGCATTCACATTGTGGAGTGCCTCACGGCCCTTCCTTCACCACGGTGCCGAGGTGAATGTAAAGGACAAGGAGGGCAGCACCCCTTTGCATGTTGCTGCACTGCATTCACATGTGGAGTGCCTCACGGCCTTCCTTCACCACGGTGCCGAGGTGAATGTAAAGGACAAGGAGGGCAGCACCCCTTTGCATGTTGCTGCACTGCATTCACATGTGGAGTGCCTCAACGGCCTTCCTTCACCACGGTGCCGAGGTGAATTAAAGGACAAGGAGGGCAGCACCCCTTTGCATGTTGCTGCACTGCATTCACATGTGGAGTGCCTCACGGCCTTCCTTCACCACGGTGCCGAGGTGAATGTAAAGGACAAGGAGGGCAGCACCCCTTTGCATGTTGCTGCACTGCATTCACATGTGGAGTGCCTCACGGCCTTCCTTCACCACGGTGCCGAGGTGAATGTAAAGGACAAGGAGGGCAGCACCCCTTTGCATGTTGCTGCACTGCATTCACATGTGGAGTGCCTCACGGCCTTCCTTCACCACGGTGCCGAGGTGAATGTAAAGGACAAGGAGGGCAGCACCCCTTTGCATGTTGCTGCACTGCATTCACATGTGGAGTGCCTCACGGCCTTCCTTCACCACGGTGCCGAGGTGAAATGTAAAGGACAAGGAGGGCAGCACCCCTTTGCATGTTGCTGCACTGCATTCACATGTGGAGTGCCTCACGGCCTTCCTTCACCACGGTGCCGAGGTGAATGTAAAGGACAAGGAGGGCAGCACCCCTTTGCATGTTTGCTGCACTGCATTCACATGTGGAGTGCCTCACGGCCTTCCTTCACCACGGTGCCGAGGTGAATGTAAAGGACAAGAGGGCAGCACCCCTTTGCATGTTGCTGCACTGCATTCACATGTGGAGTGCCTCACGGCCTCCTTCACCACGGTGCCGAGGTGAATGTAAAGGACAAGGAGGGCAAGCACCCCTTTGCATGTTGCTGCACTGCATTCACATGTGGAGTGCCTCACGGCCTTCCTTCACCACTGGTGCCGAGGTGAATGTAAAGGACAAGGAGGGCAGCACCCCTTTGCATGTTGCTGCACTGCATTCACATGTGGAGTGCCTCACGGCCTTCCTTCACCACGGTGCCCGAGGTGAATGTAAAGGACAAGGAGGGCAGCACCCCTTTGCATGTTGCTGCACTGCATTCACATGTGGAGTGCCTCACGGCCTTCCTTCACCACGGTGGCCGAGGTGATGTAACGGACAAGGAGGCAGCACCCCTTTGCATGTTGCTGCACTGCATTCACATGTGAGTGCCTCACGGCCTTCCTTCACCACCTGCCGAGGTGAATGTAAAGGACAAGGAGGGCAGCACCCTTTGCATGTTGCTGCCACTGCATTCACATGTGGAGTGCCTCCACGGCCTTCCTTCACCACGGTTGCGGTGCATGTTGCTGCACTGCATTCACATGTGAGTGCCTCCACGGCCTTCCTTCACCACGGTGCCGAGTGAATGTAAAGGACAAGGAGGGGCAGCACCCCTTTGCCATGTTGCTGCACTGCATTCACATGTGGAGTGCCACTGCCGCTGCATGTTGCTGCACTGTTCACATGTGGAGTGCCTCACGGCCTTCCTTCACCACGGTGCCGAGGTGAATGTAAAGGACAAGGAGGGCAGCACCCCTTTGCATGTTGCTGCACTGCCACAAGTGCCCACGGCCTTCCTTCACCACGGTTGAATGTAAAGGACACAACGCCCACAGCCTGCCTGCACTGCGTGGAACGTTCCTTCACCACCGCCGAGGTGTGTAAAGGACAAGGAGGGCAGCACCCCTTTGCCTGCACTGCATTCACATGTGGAGTGCCTCACGGCCTTCTTCACCACGGTGCCGAGGTGAATGTAACGGATTTGCATGTTGCTGCACTGCATTCACATGTGGAGTGCCTCACGGCCTTCCTTCACCACGGTGCCGAGGTGAATGTAAAGGACAAGGAGGGCAGCACCCCTTTGCATGTTGCTGCACTGCATTCACATGTGGAGTGCCTCACGGCCTTCCTTCACCACGGTGCCGAGGTGAATGTAAAGGACAAGGAGGGCAGCACCCCTTTGCATGTTGCTGCACTGCATTCACATGTGGAGTGCCTCACGGCCTTCCTTCACCACGGTGCCGAGGTGAATGTAAAGGACAAGGAGGGCAGCACCCCTTTGCATGTTGCTGCACTGCATTCACATGTGGAGTGCCTCACGGCCTTCCTTCACCACGGTGCCGAGGTGAATGTAAAGGACAAGGAGGGCAGCACCCCTTTGCATGTTGCTGCACTGCATTCACATGTGAAGTGCCTGAAGGCCCTCCTTGACAGCGGCGCTAAGGTGGATGCAAAGGACAAAGATGGCAGCACCCCTTTGCATTTTGCCGCATGGAATGGACACGTTGGCTGCCTCAAGGCCCTCCTTGACTGCGGCGCTGAGCTGAATGCAAAGGGCGAAGATTGCAGCACCCCTTTGCATATTGCTGCATGGCATGGACACACTGGGTGCATCAAGGCTCTCCTTGACCGTGGTGCTGATGTGACAGTAAAAACGATTAATGAGAATACGGCGCTTGGTGTAGCCATCCAATGTGGCCACCAATCTGCTGCTCATGCCATCCGCAGTCACAAGAGGGGGAATGTGAAGTCAAACGTGAGCTGGTTTGCATGGCTCCTGGTATGCAGCCTGCTCGTGGTCTTAGTCACCAACGTCAGCCAGAGCAGTGATCTCCTCAATATATATTTGACCAGATCCGTAAGATCCATGCTTCACCAACAAGGTGGGGACCAGTGAACAGCTCTTGGCTCAAGAGGAAAGCTGCAGGCTGAGAATGGGGAATCCAGTAGCCAGCTGTCAACGACAAGTCCGACAACTGATGAGAGTGAGGTGAAGCCAGGAACAGCCATATCAAAGGATGGCAAGTATGAGGAGCAGCTAGCAGTGGCAAGGTCAAGGAATGAGGAAGTTGATATGCAGCTAGCAGCAGCAAGATCAAAGAATGGCAAAAACGAGAAGCAGCTAGCAACAGCAACAGGAAGGAATAAGGAGGTTGAGGTGCAGCTAGCAGCAGGATCAAAGATAGGCAAGTACAAGGAGCAGCTTGCAACAGCAAGATCCAAGATTGCTGAGTATGAAAAGCTCTTAGTAGAACGACCAAGGAATGATGAGAATGAGGTGAACATGGCTTGCCTGACAGGCCATGATGATGTCATCTCGTCCCAATATGTTGAAACGTTGGAGCGCTTGTTGGCCAACGTGGACCTGGAATGCCTTGGAAGGGCTTCGCTTGACAAGCGTGTGCAGAGGGAGGTTGACAAGGCGCGTGATGCAGCTACTGAGTGTGCTGTATGCCTATCTGCCCCTAAGGACACTTCATTAGACCCTTGACAAAGATTCCTTGTGGCTACATGGTGTGTCGATCTTGCCCAGTTTAAATGGAATCCTGTCCGATCTGCCGCCAGCCTGTGTAAGATAGGAGACGGGTGTTCTATAGTTCAGACTGCCGCCAGCCTGTTTCATTTAGGAGATGGGTGGTTCTATAGTTCACACTGCCGCCAGCCTGTGTCAGAGAGGAGATGGGTGTTTCTATAGTTCACGCTTATTAGTTGGCAAATTGAGCTTGACCAGTGGTGGGATATCACACAATAATTGGCACCAGGGTTGTTCAGGAGGCCCCCCAGCTCTGCGTCCCGAGACGCAACCAATTTTTTAGCCTGCGTCCTGAGACGCAACCAAACCAGCATAGCCTGCGTCCTGAAACGCAACCATCCCACTGAAGCTTCATGTGTGTCGCAACGAACCCTCCCCACGCTGTGTCTCAGGACGCAACAGACCCTTCGATGTTGCGTCTGCGACGCAGGATGCAGCGTCCTGAACAACCCTGATTGGCACATGGATCTGGCATGGATCTGTATCAGGGTTGTTCAGGACGCTGCGCCCTTCGTCGCAGACGCAACATCGAAGGGTTTGTTGCGTCGCAGGACGCAACGTTGGGTGGGTCCGTTGACCAGAAGAAAGGGTTCGTTGCGTCGCAGGAGGCAGGCTATATAATTGGTTGCGTCTCAGGCAGCAGAGCTGGGGGTCCTCCTGAAGTACCCTGATCGATATAAGCCCGCAAGGGTTTGCTTTAAGGTTTCATATTACTAGGGAACGCCAGTATGATATCATATCTTCATATCATATGATGCTAGCAGTCTGACTAGGCTAAAGTTACCATTTACATACAATATCATATGATGCAATTTGCATGATATCATATGATATCATATGATATCATACTCGCTTTTGGTCCAAATCATATGATATGCCGGTCCTCAGCTATATGACTATAAATAGCTATTATAAATAGCTAAGTTATATCTCATGCACCCTTGTGTCTTGGGGATGCTACGTTGAAGTCTTTTGGGGTCTCCTGTGGAGCCCTACAAATATATTAATGGTTTTGTTGGTTGTGGTGGTATTTTGGGGCCACCTTTAGAGCCAAACAAGTAGGGGTTGGCTATGTTCTATACTATTAGCGAATAAATATTATTATAAAAGATTATCTAATATTAGTCGGACGAGCCGTCTCACCAGAATTTCGAATTTATTTGAAAAACCTATATGATTGTGACTCTATAATCATATTAGTTTATATTATTTTTTCAAACACTTATATTAGTTGCCGTTTCCTACAAACAAGTGGTTAGTAATTGTGTTGGTTGGGGTGGTATTTTGGGGTCCCCTTTAGAGCCTAACAAGTAAAAAAACTAACAAGCAGCTAGTTGCACTCCAAAAGCTCCTAGGGACCACCATGGCGCTATGTAGAGACACTGGTTCCTTGTCTAACAAAAACTGGCAAGGACGAAGGAAAGTGAGTGCATTTGTGACATTGTGACATTTCTTTTTCGAGGAGGATTTTCGCCTCAAAGGATGGGTCTCCATCGTAGTCCTTCAGGAGGACCCCGGCTCTGCTGCCTGAGACGCAACCAATTGTATAGCCTGCGTCCTGCGACGCAACTTTCGTTCCGTTGCCAACGCACTCCGCCAATTTTCCGCGTTGCTTGCCACGCTGCATAGGACTTGTTTCAAATCTGAAAGTTTTTTTTTTCTAGCTTCATGGTTTTAGGCCTCCTCCAGGGACAGCGTTTTAGTTATTTTTATTGCTTGTACAGCTTCTATAGCCTTGTATGGTTGTTTAGGGCTATTTAGGGCATTTTGTTTTTACTTGTTATAGCGATATTTTCGCCAAAACGGGTTCAAAACTAGCGATCGCTATAAATAGCGGTAAAATAGCCCTGGTAAAATCCAGCTCCAGTAGTAATGTCAGCGACCCTCTATGATTCCCGATAAGTCAGATACTGGTAGCATGCTTCTGATTGCATATGACGGTAAATGTTGAACAGAAAATGAAGTCGATCCCATTGAAATCGAGCAGTTTTTCCCCAATGGATTCCCTTTCACAAATCTTTCATGTCCATTCCCGGGTCTCTTCAGGAGGACCCCCAGCTCTGCTGCATGAGACGCAACCAAGTGTATAGCCTGCGTCCTGCGACGCAACAGACCCTTCCTTCTGGTCAACGGACCCTCCCCACAGGACTCAACGGACCCTTTGACATTGCGTCTGCGACGGAGAACGCAGCATCCTGAACAACCCTGGTCCATTACCGGGAATACCTAATTCTTAAATTTTAAATGCAAAAGAAACTCATTTTTCTAGGTTGCAAGTGAGCAAAAAGATCAACTCAATCCACTTGTGCGATACAGTCCAGGGTAGTCCAAATGGGCTAAAAGGATTCGCCCAAAGATGACAGGGCGGGATAAAACGACAAGCACTGATGAACTGGACCCCAAACAAATAATAATTGAAATTGAAATTGAAATTGTTACATCCGTGTAAAACCCCCAAACAAACAAATAAACACATGTATGTCCTTCAAAGGAATAAGGATTCATTACCAGCCTCATGCTGGGCAATACTGCCGCCTGACGACGCCGATTTTTCAGCGAAACTAGTTGCTGCTCTTTGGACGTCTTTTTCTACCCAAGACGAGTGTATCACACGGGGGGGGGAATTGGAAGACGATGAGCAGACCAGAGTTGGCTGAATAACTATGTCACAATCAGGGTACTTCAAATGGCCAAATACACTGCGCTTTGTAGTGCAAAAAGCGCAAAAATTGCTTGCAGCGCCCACAAGAGGTCGCAAAAAACTGCGCTAAAAGCGCAGAGGGGGTCAAAAAGTCAGCGCTCAATAGCGCGCGCTTTGAATTACCCTGGTCACAATCCAACACAATCACAGGTGAAGTGACATTCTTTGACTTTGAAGTACTGTATTCTGCAGACGGTTATACGCCGAATTGCCGGCATATAGAACCTTGTTACACTTGTTCTTCTAGCCGGCTAAGGCCTAGCCAAATACCGGTAGGCCATATAGGGCAGCCCATAGGTGGCTGAAAAACCATGTTACAATTCAAATTAGCCTACTTGGCATGCCCTGGACTGTGACGTATGTATATTCGAAAAGAGAGGAAAACACACGGTGAGCAGTGCTACGCAAGCCTTACAAATATAGTCATACATACATTTGAGTGGCAGGATAACACACGGTAAGCCGTGCAACGCGAGCCTAAAAAAAAAAAACTGAATCCTAGAGTGCTCCTGTTAATAAGACCTTTCTTAGTCGTCTGCTGTCCATGGTGTACCGGCTCACGCAGCAGACGACAGCCTCATCAACACTGCACTGTGGGTATACAGTCATACATTGAAGTTGCAAACAAGACCAGACAGTGCAACAGAATGCACAACGCAGGTATGCGCCCAAGGTGCTCGTATCAATAAGGCCTGGTTGTGTTGCCTGCAGGCGTAGGGTACCGCTTCACAAACAGAAAACGCCCCCAAAGATATTGGCCCACTATTAAGATCTAGTCATACATACACACATTCAGATACCCAATCACTCCTCATCCCAAGACGTAGTTGCTACTTTGCTAATTAATAAATACATACGCATCGCACAAAACAAAAACAATGGTTGCGCGTTGCAATCACTACTATGCGGATACGCACGTTTTAGCCCCTCCTGTCAAGGTTGGGCAATTCTCTTTAGCCAATTTGGTCTACCCCTGGACTTTGACATACATACGACCATTGCAAATTTGGGGGGATCTAAGGCACACTTTCATTGTGCTTGCATAAGACACTACTGTAGCCTGCACCTGTTCAGGTTGTTGAACAGGTGTTCAGGTGTTTATGAACACCTGTTCATGAACACCAATAGTTAAACATGTAGTTGTTGAACAGGTGCAGGCCCTGCACGCCTGTTTAACGACCTGAACAGGTGCAGGCTGCTGCAGGGAGAGGTGCAGGAATGGATGCCAAAGACCTTATAAATTTGCAGTGATAAAAAGCAAAGCTAGCACTTCACTTGATGCACGTGAGGACAGGAAACTCACGTTGGCCCATCAGCTACCCCTGAGCTTTTCTTTGCAGCTACCAGCAGCAGCTTCTAGGCAGCTCCTTGAGCCAGCCACTGAGCTAGACCTAAATAGTTCAGCAATTCTAGACAGCTAATAGTGCCTCCTTCAAGGTGCACTAGGTCGGCTTTGGTTTGGCTGCATAGCCAGCCAGGGGAACTGCCCCGAAGCTGTTGCTTGTAGCTGAAAAGAAAAGCTATGTTCTACCCCCTGGATAGCAGCATACATTCGCCTGCTATTACATGGAATAGACTAACACAGCCAAATAACAGCCCTACGACACCTTAGCATAGCCTGGAATAGCATAAACATAGCCTCAAACATATAGCTTTTCTTTTCAGCTAGGATCAGCAGCTTCTAGGCAGCTCTTCCGCCTGTCTATTCAGCCAAACCTATCGCAGTCTACTGCACCTGGACGCAGACATCATCAGTATCCTACACTTGATAAAATCTCTGCGCATAGCCCAGTAGATGAGTCAGGGAGCTGCCTAGGAGCTGCTGCTCGTAGCTGAAAATAAAAGCACTGCTCAAACATAGCCTGAAACAGCATGTAACAACATAAAAACAAATAGCCCGAAATAGCCTGCCATGTTCAATCATCGTACCAAGGACCACTGTTTCTTTTTTGAGCTACGCATAGCAGCTTCCAGCCAGTTTCATTGGCAAGCCCATGGGTCAAGCCCCAAGCTTTCATCTGCATTGGAATGCCTGTCATGACAGCTGTCATCTGCATTGGAATGCCTGTCATGACAGCTGTCATCTGCATTAGGGTGCCCATCATGTCCCTTAGTGCTCAAACACACTAGCTACAGGGTTTTCTTTTTGGCTTTTCATATCAGCTTCTTGGCAGCTCCCTGAGCTGGCCACTGGGCTACACCGAACTATTTCAGCAGTTCTGGACAGCTGAGTATGCCAGCGTCAAGGTGCTTGAGGTTGCGCCAGGTTTGTCTGAATAGCCAGTTAGGGGAGCTGTCTAGAAGCTGCTGCTAGCTCGTAGCTGAAAAGAAAAACACTGACTAGCTAGCTTCAGGTTTGGCCCCAGGAGGCAAAAAATGGCTACAAATCACACATTGTTATGTGACTTGCAGCAATGTGATATTAGGGAGATATTTGCTAAGTCACTGTATCAGTCCGTCTGTCGGTCTCAGGGTTGTGCCGCATGGTCCGTATACACCTAAAACCCGTTCGGGTTATGGGCCTGGCAGGATGCGTACGGAGGGGGGAAGCTAGACCAGACTTTTACAGCCCGGGGATAACCGGTTACCTCTAAACCCTTAACCATTAACTCTAATCCCTGACCCCCCTAACCCCCCACCCCCGGGGTGAAAAAGTCCGGTTTAGCTTTCCCCGACCTATGCGTCACTATGGAAACAGGTTTGGACGTTAAACGACATTAAACGACGTTATATGACATTACATTATTGTACACATGTATGTGTGTGTGTGTGTGTGTGTGTGTGTGTGTGTGTGTGTGGGGGGGGGGGCAGTGGTTGGCGTGGACAATGGTGGTGATGGTAGACTGCTTATAGTGTGGGTGGGTGTGTGGGCGGGGTGGGGTTGATAGTGGTTGACCTGGACAGTGGGGGTGGGGGTGCTTTCCCCGACCTATGCCTACGGTGTGTACGGTTGGCTCTACCTACCTAACTACTTGCAGTACATGTACTGCCCCCCATGTGTAGGATACTTCTGGCGTGGGTCGGTTGGCATTCGGTTGGCTGTGTGACGTGTGTGTTGGCGGTTTGAAGGCGTAGGATTGGAGCCAGCCGGGCGCTGGGCATATGTGGCTACCAATTGCGCACCGCCGCTCCCTAGGTCGAAGCACGAAGCTCACAGCTGCGCTGGGTGAAGGTGCGCAGGTGCGCAGGGTGGTGTAACCCACTTGGGTAGGGAGTTAGTTACCCACTTGGGTAGGGAGTTAGTTACCCACTTGGGTTGGGAGTTAGTTACTTTTGCAGCTTCGCAGATCCGCACAACAAACAATTGGTACTTCAGTGGCTATTTATTGGAAGTACGTTGGGCAGACTTGGAGGTCGGAATTACACAGGTTACCAATTGCGCAGTTCGAAGGTTACTATACACGCAAGTTGAATGTTTGCAGGTCCCAGGGTACTACATGACGCTCGCAATTGGCGCAAAGTTTTGGATCCCAACTGCGCGATTGAAGCAATTTTATAAACGTCCTCTGGACGCAGCGCGCAGATTTCCTTTTTCAGTTGAGTCAAAAACGTAACCCAAAAGGAGGCAGTTGCGTCAAAAGCCCAACCCAAAATGACGAAGTGTAGTACTCGGGCAGGTTTGCAGATTGCCCATGTGGGTCGGAAACGCTCATGTGGCATCGTCAGGTGGCGTGAGACGGAGGCCTCGGTTGACACCGAACCCTCAGGTTTTTGCGGCACCGCATCCAGTGTAACCAGTGTAACAGTGGAGCCTCTCTGATACAATGAGGGCCTTGTACTAGGGGGTGACCGCCAGGGTACTACGAAGCCCGTGCGGCAGCGCGATTTTGCGCACACTTTCGCGCAGTTTTTTTACCTCCCTGTGGGTGCAGCGCAAAGTTTTTGCGCTTTTTGCACCACAAAGCGCTGGGCAATTTGACGTTTGTGCGCTTTAAGGGCTGACCAATTCGACAAAATGTCGTACCCTGGTGACAGCCCTATGCAGGTAGTGGTGTGGTGATGTGCGGTATGCTGTGGATGTGCGTGCTGTGGTGCGATGTGGCGAGGCGTGGTGATGTGTGGTGTGGTTTGTTGTGGTGCTATGTGGCAAGGCGAGGTGTAGGTAAACGACAAGCGGCGTGGGGATGTGTGGTTAAGCGTGGTGTGATGTGGTGTGGTGCAGGTGAGCGACAAGTGGCGTGGCGTGGTGTGGTGTGGTTTGGCGTGGTGTAGGTGAGCGACAAGTGGCGTGGTGTGGCGTGGTGTGGTGTGGTTTGCCGTGGTGTGGTGTGGTGCGATGTGGCCTGGCGTGGTGCAGGTGAACAACAAGTGGTGTGGTGAGGTTTAATGATGTGTGGTGTGGGGTGATGTGGCGAGGCGTGGTGTAGGTGAATGACTAGTGGCGTGGTGTGGTGCGATGTGGCGACAGACACCATCAGTCTGATGGTGGAGACCTGCAGGCTCACTGCTTCAGGCCAAGCCGCCTGAGCTCGTCCGCCTCCATCTGCCTGGCGGTGGTGATCTGGAGACTCACTGCTTCAGGCCAAGCCGCCTGAGCTCGTCAGACACCATCTGCCTGATAGTGGTGACCTGCAGGCTCACTGCTTCAGGCCAAGCCGCCTGAGCTCGTCAGTCACCATCAGTCTGCTTCGGCTCGTCACCAATCCTGCCTTGCGCATGGAGGCGTCGTCCATGGCCTGCAAATCATCGATCGTGATGCCCTGGTCCTTGAACTGCTTCGCATAGTAGCCTAACTGAATCCCGTTCAGCAGTTCAGACAGATCCTTGGGCTTACCCGAAGGGGGCAGCAGGGAGGTCGGGGCAGACAAAGTCGACGCCCCTCTAGGTACACCTCCCCGTGGTCCAGCGAGGGGGGACAGATGCACGTCGGTGCCAGCCGCCCTAGCTAGGGCTTTCGCGTTCAGTGTAGCTGCCAGGAGCTTGCTTTGCAAGTCCACCAGGCTCTGGCTGCGGAGCCCCATGCTTTTGCTATGGATGTCCAGACTGTTGCTACGTGGCTCTCCACCTGCCGTGCGTTCTAAACTGCCCACGCTGTTAGCCAGCTTGGGCCCGGTGCGGCCAAACCTGTTGGCCATCAGGCTCGCCGCGGTTGGCGGGACAGCAGGCCCAGTCATGGGTTGTCCCACCGAGGAGGACACGGAGGGTTCAGACTCCAACCCACCCCCTTCGCCCCCTCCCCCGCCACTCAGCGTGGTTGTGCTGGTCTCGCCTTTCGTCCTCCGGCTGGCCGGCAGCGGCCTGGCTCGAGCGAGGGACGGGAGAGTCTTAGGGAGGAGAAGGAGGACTCCCCCACAAGATCTGCCCGTGGGCTGTCAGGCCCCCACCCCTCGCTGTGAGACTGCTCCCCCGGGGGAAGGACAGTGAACTTAAAGGATTTTTTAGAGTGGAGGTCGCTTACACGGGTCTTGGTACCACCTGCTCCTGCCGTTTGCTCTGTGGAACTGCGGGAGAGTTTTTTAAACGGTGAGGGGGAGAGGCCTTCTGCAGGCGGTGCTGTATCAAGCGGTTGTTCCTGGCTAACCGAAGGGAAGTCTGGCACTGTGGTGTCACTGACTGGCCCTTCCCACACCTCCCCGGCCTGTCCCCTGTCCCCTGCCGCCTGCTGATGCTGCTGATGCTGCTGATGCTGCACTTGTTGCTGCTGCTTCAGCCTGGCTGCAACTGACTGTTGGCGCTTGCTGGCAGCCGTGGCCATGCCTAGTTCAGTTAGAAGCTCGTTGTCGACCTCGTCCCAGGGCATCTCCTCGGACAAGTCGACTGAGCTGGTGGAGGGCAGGGGGGTCCCTAGCCCCCCCATAGCTACCTCTCTCTTGCCTCCTGCTGTTCCTCCTGGTGCTGCTACTGCGGAAGCGGCTGCGGGTGGGGGTGTCGTGGCAGTCCAGTAGCTAGATCCTGGGGCTTGGAGGCTTGCTTGGCGAGGTTGCGTTGGTGAGGGGCAGACGGGTGTTGGAGGGTGACGAGAGAGTTGGAGCTCTCGGGCACAGTCTCTTGTGACCGCTCAGCCTTCAAGTTGTCGGCCTGGAGCAAGTTCATTGGGAGTGTGGGTTAGTCCTCTGGTTTTGATTTTGTTTTTAGTTGTGAAAGATATTTTACAGTTTTTCAGTCTCTTGTGTCCGCTCAACCTCCAAGTTGTCGGCCTGGAGTAGGTTCATTCGGAGTGTGGGTTAATCCACTTTGTTTTGAAGGTGTGAAAGGTATTTCACAGTTTTGGGGAGTTTGGATTTATCCTCTTTTGTTTTTGCTTTCTTTTAGCTGTGAAAGGTATTTCTCAGTTTTTCACAGTTTCTTAGGATCGCTAAGCCCTCAAGTTGTCGGCCTGGAGCAGGTTCATTAGTGTGGCTTAATCCACTTTTTTTTAATGTGTGCAAGGTATTATACAATTTTGGGGAGTTTGGATTAATACTCTTTTGTTTTTGCTTTCTTTTAGCTGTGACAGGTATTTCACCAGTTTTTCCACAGTTTTCTTGGGATCGCTCAGCCTTCAAGTTGTCGGCCTGGGAGCAGGTTCATTGGTGTGGCTGAATTCCACTTTTTTTTTTAATGTGTGCAAGGTATTTCACAATTTTGGGGAGTTTGGATTAATCCTCTTTTGTTTTCTTTTTCTTTTAGCTGTGAAAGATATTTCACAGTTTTTCACAGTTTCTTGGGATCGCTCAGCCCTTAAGTTGTCGGCCTGGAGCAGGTTCATTGGAATTGTGGGTTAGTCCTCTGGTTTTTGATTTTGTTTTTGTTGTGAAAAGGAATTTCACCCCCTAGGAGGTGAGTTTCCCTACCACAAACTAGCGGCACCCGAGGATTCAGTTCAAATGGCGTTGCCACTCCTACAAAAGAGTAGGCGCACTTAGGGACGGTGGGAGACGGCTTGGTGCAGTTTGGCGTTGTGTGGTTAGGGTAGGTTTGGTCTGGTTAGCTTGGTTTGGTGCGGGGTCAGTGTGTGTGGAGTGGTGCCAGTACCGTGGCGTAGTGTTATGTGTAGGGAACGGAAATATTATAATCATATTTGATCTCCTGCCATCATAATTGATATCATTATGGTCTCTGACTAGGTTAAAGTTACGATTTATATACAATATCATCTAATGAAATTTGTATGATATCATACTCGCCTTTGGTCTACTACATCATATGATATGCTGGTCCCTAGTTTATGTAGCTGTTAGTGAGTGACGGATATGCTGGTCCCTAGTTATGTAGTGTAGTGAGTGACGGATCAGACAAGTGTTGGAAGGTGAGCTGAGGGTTGAGGCTGAGGTTGAGGCTGAGGAGGGTTGAGGCTGAGGAGGGTTGAGGTTGAGGCTGAGGAGAGTTGAGGTTGAGGCTGAGGAGGGTTGAGGTTGAGGCTGAGGAGGGTTGAGGCTGAGGAGGGTTGAGGCTGAGGAGGGTTGAGGTTGAGGCTGAGGAGGGTTGATGCTGAGGAGGGTTGAGGTTGAGGCTGAGGAGGGTTGAGGTTGAGGCTGAGGAGGGTTGAGGTTGAGGCTGAGGAGGGTTGAGGCTGAGGAAGGTTGATGCTGAGGAGGTTGAGGGTTGATGAGGACTGAGGAGGGTGAGGTTGAGGCTGAGGAGGGTTGAGGCTGAGGAGGGTTGAGGTTGAGGCTGAGGAGGGTTGAGGCTGAGGAGGGTTGAGGTTGAGGCTGAGGAGGGTTGAGGTTGAGGCTGAGGAGGGTTGAGGCTGAGGAGGGTTGAGGCTGAGGTTGAGGTCGGTAGTTTGTTTTTGTTTGTCTTTGTTTGTGTTGTTGTTTGGTTGTTGTTTTTGGAACTAGACGCCAGATATCAAAGGGTTGAACACAGCACAGCACGAGCAAAGAATGAAAGCTGTGCAGTCCTTAGCCAACTCTCCCCCCCCCCACCCCACCCCCCTACCCTCCAACTCCCCCTTCCTCTCCTACTTCTTCTCCTACTCCCTCCTCCCTTCTCCCCTTCCTACTTCTTCTCCTACTCCCCTTCCTACTTCCTTCTCCTCCTCCCCTTCCTTCTCCCCCTCCCTACTTCTTCGCCTACTCCCCCTCCCCTTCCTACTTCTTCTCCTATCCACCTCCCCCTTCCTACTTCCTCTCCTCCTCCCTTCCTTCTCCCCCTTCCTACTTCTTCGCCTACTCCCCCTCCCCCTCCCCCTTCGCCTACTTCTTCTCTCTATTTCCCTCCCCCTTCCTACTCTCTCCTCCTCCCCTTCCTTCTCCCTTCCTACTTCTTCGCCTACTCCCCCCCCCACTCCCCCTCCTACTTCTTCTCCTATTTCCCCCTCCCTCCTACCCCCCTACCTACATCCTACTCCATCCTCCTCCTTCCTTTCTCCTCCTCCCCTACCTACATCCTACTCACCCTCATACTTCTGCTCCTACTCCCCTTCCTACATCCTACCCCCCCCCCCCCCCAACACACACACCAACAACACACCACTCCTCCTTCCTGTTTTTCTCCCCCTCCTCCTTCCTACTCCCCTTCTCCCTCCTACACTTCTTCCCCTCCGACTTTCCTACTCCCCTTGCCCCCCCCCCCCCCCCCCCCCCCCCCCCCCCCCCCCGCCCCCCGCCCTCATCCACAGTGTGAAGCAAAGCTTACCATGAAATCCACCGCCCCCTTGTTGACCTTAAGTACCTCTCCTACTCTCCCCCCTCCTACATTCCCAACCGCATCCCCACTCTACCACTCCTTAACCCCCCCCATACACATACACAGTGTGAGGCAAGCTTACCATGAAATCCATCGCTCCCTTTTTTGGACCCAGAGTACCTCTCCTATTTTCCCAACCCCACTCAAACCCCCCCCCACCCCCACCCCCCCCCCCACACACTGTATGAAGCAAGCTTTACCATTGAAATCCATTGCCCCCTTGTTGGCCAAGCTACCCCCATGGCCCCAAGTGGCTTAGGTGCGGGTGGAGGTTCGTCCTTGTCCACAACATCCGGCATTTCCTGTTTACGATGCCTAAAGTCCCCTGCACACGAGTCGGGAGGTTTGGTGTGAGGGTTATGGTGTGCCGTTGCTATGAGGGTTGGTGATGGGCTTTAATGGGGTGTAGAGTCGTGGTGAGGAAGCTTGGTGCGGTGTTGGTGAGTAGAGTGCTTGGTGCTGTTTGGGATGAGGCTTGGTCTGAGTCTGGTGTTGGTGATGAAGGGCTTGGGCTAGGTGGTGTTGGTGATGAGGTTTGGTGCTGGTGTTGGTGATGAGGCTTGGTGCTGGTGTTGGTGATTGAGGCTTGGTGCTGGTGTTGGTGCTGGTCTTGGTGATGAGGCTTGGTGCTGGTGTTGGTTGATGAGGCTTGGTGCTGGTGTGGTGTTTGGGATGAGTTGGTGCTGGTGTTGAGGATGAGGGCTTGTGCTGGTGTTGGCTGTCTTCGTTGATGAGGCTTGTGCTGGGCTGGGATGATGAGGTTTGGTGCTGGTGTTGTGGTGATGAGGCTTGGGAGCTGGTGCTGGTGAATGAGGCTTTTGGTGCTCGGTGTTTGGTGATGAGGCTTGGTGCTGGTGTTGGTGATGAGGCTTGGTGCTGATGTTGGTGTTGGGTATGCAGGCTGTTGTGCTTGGCCTGTGGTAATGAGGCTTGGTGCTGGTGTTGGTGCTGGTGTTGGTGACGAGGCTTGTTGGTGCTGTGTATGCGTGATGAGGCTTGGTGCTGGTGTTGGTGCTGGTGTTGGTGATGAGGCTTGGTGCTGGTGTTGGTGAGCTGCGTTTGGTCGATAGAATGGGGTTGGGCTGGTCTTGTTGGGTGTGAGGCTTGGGCTGATGTTGGTGATGAGGGCTTAGGCTTGGTGCTGGTGTTGGTAATGAGGCTTGGTGCTGGTGTTGGTGCTGGTGTTGGTGTTAAGAGGCTTGGTGCTGGTGTTGGTGCTGGTGTTGTGCTTGTTGTTGGTGATTAAGAAGCTTTGATGCTGGTCGTTGGTTGAAGAGGCTTGGAGATGAAAAGCTGGTGCTGTATCCGTGGTAATGAGGCTTTGGTGCTGGTAGTATGGTTCTGGTGTTGGTTAGATGAGGCTTGGTGCTGGTGTGGCTGGTGCTGGTGTTTGGTGCTTGGTGTTGGTGCTGGTGTTGGTGCTGGTGTTGGTGATGAGGCTTGTGTTGCTGGTGTTGGGAAGAGGCCTTGGTGCTGTGTTTTACTAAGAGCAGCTTTCGTGCTGGTGTTGTGCTGGTGGCGTATGGTGTATGGGTTGGTTGATGAGGTTTGGTGCTGGTGTTGGTGCTGGTGTTGGTGCTGGTGTTTGGTGCTGGAGGTGCTGGTCGCTGGTGTTGGTGCTGGTGTTAGTTGATGAGGCTTGTGCTGGTGTTGGTGCTGGTGTTGGTGATGGAGGCTTTGGGCTATGCTGGGTGGCTGGTGAATGAGGCTTTGGTTGCTAGTCTTGGTGATGAGGCTTGGTGCATGGTGTTGGTGTTTTGAGGCTTGGTGCTTGATGTTTTGGTGATGAGGCTTGGTGCTGAGTGTTGGTAATGAGGCCTTAGGTGCTGGTGTTGTGCTAATGGTGTTGGTGTTGGTGATGAGGCTTGGTGCTGGTGTTGGTGCTGGGTGTTGGGCTGTGTGGTGTTGTGCTGGTGTTGTGCTGGTGTTGGTGATGAGGCTGCGTGCTGTGGTGCTGCGTATGAGGCTTGTCCTTTGTGCTGGTGGATTGGTGCTGGTCGGTGTGCTTTGGTGCTTGGTGTATTTGAGTGTCGTTCGGTGCTGGGATTGTTAGTGAAATGATTCGCTCTGGTGTTGGTAGTTGTAATGACTCGGGCTTAGCTTGTGCTGGTGCGGTGATGAGGCTTGCTTGGTGGTGCTGGTTGGTGATGTTGGTGCGAGCTTTGTGCTGGTGTTTTTTGAGCTTCGGTTGCTGGTGTTGGTGATTGGAGCGGGGTGCGATGTTTTAGGTGACTGAGGCCTTGGTTCTTTTGGTGTTCGGTAATGGTGTAAATGTAGCTTGGTTGTTGCTGGTGTTTTGATGCTTATTGGTGTTGCATGAAGCTGGTCGGTGTGGTTTTGAATGAGGCTTGGCTGCTGGTGTGCGTCATGCAGAGGCTTGGTGCTTACGTGTTGTTTGTGGTTGGCCGCTGCGGTTGTTGGTGGCTGGTGTTGGCTGGTATGATGAAGAACTTACGTTCTGTAGGTGTGTTGTTGAAGTGTTGGTGCTCGGTGATGAGGGCTCGGTGCTGATGTGTTGGTGATAGGCTTTGCTTTGGTGCTTGATAATGCTCTTACTCGTGCTGGAATTGTGCTGGTGTTGGTGTGGTGTTGCGTGTAGTTGCATGGTGCTCCGTGTGGTGGTTATATGATGGTTTGCATGGTGTTGGTGATGATGGTTGATTGGGACTGGCTTGGTGCTGTGCTGGTGATTTGTGCTGGTGCGGTGTGTGGTGCTTGGTGTGATTTTGATCACGCCTCTCAGTCCGCTACGACGGTGCTGGTTTTGCTGGTGTTGGTGCGTGTGATGAGGCCTTCGGTGCTAGTGTTTGGTTGATGAGGCTTGGTGTGTTGGTGCTGGTTGTTCCGGTGATGAGGCTTGCCGGTGCTCTTGATGTCTGGTTGATGGAGGGCTTGCGTGCTTGGTGTTGGTTAATGAGGACTATGGTGCTCTGGCCCCCCACATGTTGGCTGCTGGTGGCTTGGAGCTGTGATGAGGCTGGTGCCTGTTTTGGTTGCTGTGTGCTGGCGGTGCTTGGTGCTTACGGTGTGTGGCTTGGTGATTGCGTGCCTGGTTGATGAGGCTTGGTGCTTGGTGATTGGTAATTGCTTGGGTGCTGGAGGCTAGAGTGGTGCTGGTGTTTGGTGCTGGTGCTGGTCTGCTGGGTGGGTGTTAGTGATGACGCGCTTAGTTGCTGGACCAACTAGTTGGATGGCTGAATATATACCTGTGGGTGATGAGGCTTGGTCCTGTTCCTAGTCTTTGGGTTGTGCTTGGTGTTGCTGGTGGTTGGTTGAGGCTTTGGTGTTTGGTGATTGAGGCTTGGTGCTGGTGTTTTGGACTGCTGGTTGTTTTGTGCTAGGTTTAGGTGATAAGACGTTGATGATGGCTTGGTGCTGGTGCGTGCTGGTGTTTGTGCTGCGTGTTCGGGTGCTAGGTTGTTTGGTGCCTGTTGTGCATCGGTGCCTCTGCACTGGGTGTTAGGTGGATGAGGCTTAGGTGCTGCGTGTTGGTTGCTTCGGTGTTCGTGGTGATGGAGGCTTAGGTGTCTGGTGCTCTGGTGATGAGGCTTTGTGCAGTCTTGGTGATGAGGCTTTGGTGCTGTGACGATCTGCCTCAATAGTACTCTCCGCTTTGATAAGCGAGGGCTGCACTTGCGTTTAAACGAGTTGTATAGATCCTGGACTCAGTTGTGCATGGACGTGCATGCTCTCTGTGTTTCTGGTTCTGGTTTGCTTGGTGATTGAGGCTTTTGTGCTGGTGTTGGTGCTGTGCTATGGTAGCTCGGTGTTGCGTGCTTGGTGTTGTTGCTGGTGTTAGGTCCGAATGAGGTACTTCGGCGTGCTGGTGTTGGTGACTGAGCTTGAGTGGCTGATGTTGGATGAGAGCTTGAGTTGCTCGGGTGGTGCTGGTGTTGGTGACTCAGGTGTTTGGTGCTGTGTTTTGGTGACGAGGCTTGGTGCTGGTGTTAGGTGATGAGGGCTTGGTGCTTTGGTGTTGGTATTGGTGCTGGTGGTATAAGGTGATGAGG
>CM039462.1:47514602-47659100 GCA_022414725.1 Microglena sp. YARC | reverse complement strand
ACCCCACCCCACCCCACCCCACCCCACCCCACCACCCACCCCACCCCCACGCACCTGCACCAGGCTGCGCGCATTTCTTGCAGCCATGAGCTGCAGCCCCCACACTGGACCTCCCCCAACTCCCCCCCACCCCACCACCCAACCCCCACCCCCACGCACCTGCACCAGGGTGGGCGCATTCTTGCTAGCCAGAGCATTGAGCCCCACACTGACCCTCCCAACTCCCCCCACCCCACCACCCACCCCACCCCACGCACCATTGCACCAGGCTGGGCGCATTCTTGCTAGCCAATGAGGCATAGCCCCACACTGGCCCCCTTCCCAACTCTCCCCCCACCCCCACCAACCCCACCCCACCCCCACGCACCTGCAACCAGGCTGGCGCATTCTTGCTAGCCATGAGCATTGAGCCCCACACTGGCCCCTACCCCAACTCCCCCCCACCCCCAACAACCCACCCCGCCCCCACGCACCGCACCAGCTGGCGCGCATCCCTTGCTAGCCATGAGCATGACCCCACACTGGCCCCTCCCAACTGCCCCCCCACCCCACCCCCACGCACCTTGCCACCAGGCTGGGCGCATCCTTGCAGCCATGAGGCATGAGCCCCACACTGGCCCCTCCCAACTCCCCCCCACCCCACCCCCACCACCTGCACCAGCTGGGCGCAACTCCTTGCTCACATGAAGCATGAGCCCCACACTGCGCCCCTCCCAACCCCCCCCACCCACCACCCACCCCGCCCCCCACGCACCTGGCACCAAGGACTGGCCGCCCATCCTTGTAGCCATGAGCATGAGCCCCACACTGCGCCCCTCCCAAATTCCGACAACCACGGCCCACCACCCCACCCCACCCCCACTCCCACCTCACCAGGACTGGGCGCATCCTGCTAGCCTATGAGCATGAGCCCACACTGGCCCCTTCCAACTCCCCCCCACCCCACCCCACCACCTGCACCCAGGCTGGGCGCATCCCTTGCTAGCGCGAGCATGAGCCCCACACTGGCCCCTCCCAATCCCCCACCCCACCCCCACTACACCTGCAACCAGGCTGGGCGCTATTTTGCTAACCATGAGCAGAGCCCACACTGGACCCTCCCAAACTCCCACCCACACCACGCACTGCACCAGCTGGGCGATCCTTGCTACCAATGAGCCAATGAGCCCCACACCTGGCCGGCTTCTCCCAAGTCTTCCCCCGGTCCCTCCCACCACCACCGACGGATACCTCACCCCCTTCGCCCCCCACGCACCTGCACCAGGCTGGGCGCATCACTGCTAGCCATGAGCATGACCCCACACTGGCCCCTCCAAACTCCCCCACCACTACCCCCACGCACCTGCAACCAGGCTGGGCGCATTCTTGCTAGCCATGAGCATGAGCCCCACACTGAGCCCCTCCCAACTCCCCCGCCACCACCACCCCCACGCACCTGCACCAGGCTGGGCGGCATCCTTGCGTAGCCATGAGCCATGACCCCCCACACTGGGCCCCTCCCCTCCCCCCCACCCACCACCCCCACGCACCTGCCACCAGGCTGGGCGCTATCCTTGCTAGCCATGAGCAATGAGCCCCACACTGGCCCTCCCAAACTCCCCCCACGCCCACCCCCACGCACCTGCCACCAGGCTGGGCGCATACCTTGCTAGCCATGAGCATGAGCCCCACACTGGCCCCTCCCAATCTCCCCCCACCCCCACCACCCACCCCCCCCCCACGGCACCTGCCACCAGAACTGGGCGCCATCCTTGCTAGCCATGAGCATGAGCCCCACACTGGCCCCTCCCAACTCCCCCCACCCCACCAACCACCCACCCCACCCAACCTCACCAGGCTGGGCGCATCCTTGCTAGCCATGAGGCATGCAGCCCCACTTACTGGCCCCCTCCCAAAAACCTCCCCCCCACCCCACCCTCTACCCCCACGCACCTGCACCAGGCTGGGCGCATCTCTGCTAGCCATAAAGATCAGCTCCACACTGGCCCCTCCCGATTCCCGGTTTGCTCACGCTATAAGGAGCCCCTCCCCGAGTCTCCCCCCCCACCCCACCCCCACGCACCTCACACAAGCTAGAGTCAGAGCGATCTCTCGTCTAACTCATGTGAAAAGAAGCTCCAGGCACTTGGACCCACCATGCCCGTTCTCGGTTGCCTCACGCAAAGGGAAAGCCCTCCCGACTCCCCCCACCCCCACCCCACCCCCACGCACCTGCACCAGGCTGGGCGCATCTCTTGCTAGCCATAAAGAATTCAGCTCCAACACTGTTGGCCCCTCGCCGATTCGGCCCGGTTGCCTCAACGCGAAGGAGCCCACAAAAAGGGGCCGCCATCAGACGCTTCACCATCATCAAGCCCAGACCCAGCTGCTCCGCGCACGAGGCTTATGGGCGGTTAACACTTCTCAGTTGCTCTGGGGAGAGGCTTCTTGGTGCTCGAGTGTGTCTTCGCATCGGAAGGTGCCGTAGTAAGTGCCGTCGGCGGAGTTGAAGGTGTCGATGGTTGACACTGCCCTTGCGTGCTGTACTTGAAGGCGTTGGCGATGACGCCAGTGAAGGACCTGTGTCTGGTGGCGTGGGTTGGTTGCGGTGGAGGGTGTTGTGATTGGGTGTTTGGGGGTTGGGGGGGGGGGGGTCAGATATGGTAGCTGGTTGGTGGAAGTTGGTCGTGGATGGTGGTGGGTGGGATGGGTGGTGGGTGGTGGTGGGGAATGTGGGAGGGATTGGGGTTGGGGACGATGATTTAGGAATGGAGGTTGTCTTCGCATCGGAGTGCCATATAGCGTTGGCGGAAGTTGAAGGTGCTCGATGGTGACGCTGCCCTTCGAGTGTGCTTGGAAGGCGTTAGGCAATGACGCAGTGTAGGACCTTGTTGGGTGGGATGGGGTGTGGGTGTGACGGTGGGTGGGGAGGGTGGGTGGGGGGAAGGGCGGAGGTGGGGAGATAGGGTTGTTGCGGTGTGGGGGTGCTGCGGGGAGGGGGCGGGGGGGGGGGAAGTGTCTTTGTAGTGGTGATGGAAGTGGTGGTGTGGTTTGGTGGGGGAGGGGAGTGAGTATGGGCATTAGGAGGACTGGGTTGGGACAGGGGGAGGTTTAGGATTGGGTGTGTCTTTTGCATCGGACAGGTGTGGTATAGGCTTGCCAGCGAGTGAAGTTGTTGATTTGGTGACGCTGCCCTTGCAAGATGTACTAAGCGTTGGAATGACGCATGTAGGATCTGGGCGGTGGGTGGGGTGGGGGTGTGGTGCGGAGATCTGTGGGAGGTGGTGGAGGTGCGTTGGAGTGGGGAGGTGTCTTTCGTAGTGGTGATGAAGTGGTGGTCGGTGGTGGTGTTGGGTGGGATGGGGGTGATCGGTGGTGGAATTAGGAGAGGGACTGGGGTTCGGGGACAGGGGGAGGTTAGGAAATGCGGTGGTCTCTGTCTTTGCATCAGAAGGGTGCGTATAGGCCGTCTGGCCAGAGTTGAATGGTTTATGGTACGCTGCCCTTGCAAGTGTACTTGAAGGCGTTGGCAATACCGCCAGTGAAGGACTGTTGGGTGGGGTTGTTTGGAGTGGTGGGTGGTGTGGGAGGTGGTGGCAAGTGTGTGTGGAAGGGGTGGGTGGGGGCAGTGTCGATTGATAGTGGTAAGGTAGTGTGGGTGGGATCGGGGTGATTAGTGGGGGAGTAGGAAAGGGACTGGACGTTGGGACAGGGTTAGGATATGGGTGGTGTCTTCTTGCATCGGGATTGTGTTTTGATAGCTGGGGAATTGAACGGTTGGTGATGGTGATGCTGCCCTCGCGAGCGTTACTTGGAGCCGATGCAATGACGCTGCGGGGGGTGGGAGGGGGGGGGGGGTACTGTTGCATGTATCGTGTGTGTGCGTTGGTGTCGGGATGAGTGTCTTTTGTTTTTGTGGCTGTGTTTGGGGGGGGGGGGGGGGGGCGACCTCGTTAGTCTCTAGATCATCTGCCAAAATGGTAATTGCCGGATTGGGTTTGTTAGTTTCACCGCGAAGCCGTGCCCACCATTGTGCGGTCTGTGTCTGTCTGTGTGTGTTTGTTGTTTCGTTAAGTGGTGGAGGTGGGGTCGGGTGGGTGGACGTGGGGGGGGGTGGGGGGGCGACCTGGTATAGTCTCAGATTCATCTGCCAAGATGGTATGTGCCGCGGTTGCGGTTTGTAGTTCACCACAGAGTTGATGCCCCACCATGGGCGGGTCTGTGTGGTGTGTGTTTGTGTTTGTGGTGGTGGTAGGTGGTGGGACCAACCTGGTTATACAGTCTCAGATCATCTGCCAAGATTTGGTAATGTGCGGGTTGGTTCGTAGTTCACCACGAGTTGATCTGCCCCCCACCATTGGGCGGTCTGTGTGCTGTGTGTGTGTTTGTGTTTGTTGGTGGCCTTTGTGTGTGCTGTGGTGGTGGCCATGGACGTGGGGGGTTGGGGTGGGTGGGTGGGGCGGGACCAACCTGGTACAAGTCCTCGATCATCCGCCAAAATGTATGCGCCGGGTTGGTGTTCGTTAGTTCCTACACGAGTCGAGTGCCAACCATGGGCTGGTCTGCGTGTGTGTTCTGTGGTGTTTGTCCGGTGATGGTCGGTGGGTGGGGGGGGGGTTTGTGTGTGTGTGTTGGTGGTGTGTCTGTGTGGTGGGGGGACCAACCTGGTAAAGTCTCTGATCATCCGCCAAAATGGTATGTGCCGGGTTGGGCTCGTAGTTCACAGCGAGTCGAGTGCCAACCATGGGGAGCATCCTTTTCAAGACCTCATCCACTTGGTTGGAAATCTGGGACAGCGAGGAATTCAACTCTCCATCCCCCCCGTTCATCATTTTTGAGCATGTCGCGCTCCATGTTGATCATGTTTGAGGAGGGTGGTAGGCGCAAGCTCGACGACGTTGAGGTTGGTCGCAAGCTACCTTGGGGATCTCGCCAAAGGTGCCCCTGGGTGGCCAACGGGGTTCAGATAGGGTCGGGGGGTGGGGTTGGGGCGGAGTGAGTGGGTGGGCGGGAAGGGGGAAGGGAGGGAGGGCAAGGGGAGGGGGTAAGACAGGGTGGGTATGAATGGGTGGGTGGGAAGTGGTAGGCGCATGCTCGGCACGAGTTGAGGCTGGTCGCCAAGCTACCTTGGGGAATCTTGCCAAAGGTGCCCTGGGGGGAGGGGGAAGGCGGAGGGGGATGGTAAGACAGGGTGGGATGAGATGTGGGCATGGTGTGGGAAGAGTTAGCGCCATGGCTCGCACGGACGTTGAGCTGAGTCGCAAGCTACCTTGGCATCTTGCGTAGGTGCCCTGGGGGGAGGGGAGGGCGGAGGGGGAGGATAAGACAGAGGTGGGATGAGATGTGGGTGGTGGGAAGTCTAGGCGCCATGCTTGCACAACATTGAGCTGGTCGCAAGACTACCTTGGCCGATCTCGCGGAAGGTTGCCCTGGAGGGCGAGGGGCGGAGGGCGGAGGGGTGAGGTAAGACAGGGATGGGATGAGTATGGGGAGTTGGGTGGGGAACGGAAGTGGTAGGCACATGCTCGCACAACGCTTGAGCTGGTCGCAAGCTACCTCGGGGATCTGCCTAAGGTGCCCTGGGGGAGGGGGAGGTGGCGGAGGGGGTAAGACAGGGGTGCGATGGGCGGTGTGGGTGGGTGGGAAGTGGTAGGCTAAGGCTCGCAAAGACGTTAAGCTGGTCGCAAAGCTATACACGCACATAACATATTATCTTACCATACACCAATACGTATGTGTTTACATACTTCATACATGCTCCAATACACCACTAACCCACCACTCACCGCCACCACATTCTGGGACAGGCCAACACTCCATTCAGTGGGTTTCTTCATTATCATGCGCGTATATCAGAGCTGTGTCCTGCAGTGGATTCCAACCCCCTCCTCCAAGCCAAGCCACCATACATAGTTGCAAGCGCTCACGAAAACAAGCTCTCATTACGCTTACACACACACTTACCGCCTTACACGGTTCTGGAGACAGGGCCAACACTCCATTCAGTGGGTTCTTAATGTCAGTGCACTATATCAGAGTTGTGTTCTTGCAGTTGATATCCCCACCCACCTCCTCCAAGCCAAGCACCATACCACTAGTGCAAGCGCATCACGGGAAAACAAAGCTTTCTTCAATAACCCTACACACACACTCACCGCCCACCACATTCTGGGATCAGGGCCAACACTCCATTCAGTGGGTCTTCATAATTCATTGCGCTAACATATCAAGAGCTGTTGCTCTTGCAGTGATTCCACTACTTCTTTCCAAGCCAAGCCATCCGGACCGACCAGCATTGCTGCCAGGGTGGCCTCCGAGATGCCAGCCTGGCCACCCTCAGCCTGACCACCATTGCCAGCCTGGCTGCCACGCCGGCGCAGGCTGGCTGACACCTGCTTGGTGGTAGCTGGTCACTAGTGGTCACTCCAATTTGCAGCCAGTACAGAGGGACGTCTCCCCTGTTGGCATCCTGGTCAAGGTGGACAGTTTGCTACTAGCATGGCCATCCCCAGCTTGAGCAGTCAACTTTCTCAGCCTCCTCCGCCCGGTCCGACATCATCTCCGTCGCCAACTGCAAAATAACAGAAGTGATATTGTTATCACTTAGTTGATTATTTGATTAGAAGCTCTCAGGTGTTAGGAAAAACCGAAAGCAGTGGCCACCCCCAGCTTGAGCAGCAACTTCTCAGCTTCCTCATCAACATCAATCTCGTCGCCAACTGCAAAATAAAAGAATGTTATGTTATTTACTTCTTTGATGAGTCGCTAAGTTGATTTTAAGCTGATCTTAGTTGTAAAAAACAGAAGCAGTGGCCACTCCCAGCTTGAGCCAGGAAACAACTTTTCAGCTTCCTCTTCAACATTCAATCTCGTCACCAACTTGCCAAAATAAAATAATGTTATGTTATTCACTTAGTTGATGAGTCGCTAGTTGATTTTAAGCTGGTCTTTAGTTGTAAAAAACGAAAAGCAGTGGCCACTCCCAGCTTGAGCAGCAACTTTCTTCAGCTTCCTCTTTTTCAACATCAATCTCGTCACCAACTGCCCACAAAAAAGAATTTATGTTATTCACTTCATTTATTAGTCGCCTTAGTAAATTTTTAAGCTGGGTCTTAGTTGTAAAAAAACAAAAGCTGTGGCCACTCCCAGCTTGAGCAGCAACTACTCAGCTTCCTCCTCAACATCAATCTTGTCAACAACTGCACACAAAAAATGTTATGTTATTCACTTCATTTATTAGTCGCTTAGTTGATTTTAAGTTATCGGTCGTTACTACAGTCAAGCAAAAGCAGTGGCCACTCCCAGCTTGAGCAGCAACTTCTCAGCATCCTCCTCAACATCAATCTCGTCGCCAACTGCAAAAAATATATTATGTTATTCACTGCATTTATTAGTCGCTTGGTTGATTTTAAGTTATCGGTCGTTACTACAGTCAAGCAAAAGCAGTGGCCACCCCCAGCTTAAGTAGCAACTTCTCAGCTTCCTCCTCAACATCAATCTCGTCACCAACTGCAAAATAACAGAGGAGTTATTGCTATTCACTTCGTTGATTATTTGATTTGGAGCTGGTCTCAGTTGTTGAAAATCGAAAGCAGTGGCCACCCCCAGCTTGAGCAGCAAACTTCTCAGCTTCCTCCCCCCCCGTCCCCCCCCCCCCCCCCCCCCCCCCCCACACACACACACTACACACACACACACACACACGTTACTGTTCTAGTGATCCTGTACAGGTTGCCATCTCCAGCAGGCGCTCGGAACATGCTCTGTCCACCCCCCATTTTCATCAGGTCCACCCTAGCAACCCACACACACACAACTTGCCCCCCCCACCCCCCACCCCACCCCACCCCCCCAACCCACCCACACACCCACCCACACACACACACACACACACACGTTACTGTTTCTCAGTGATCCTGTACAGGTTGCCCATCTCCAGCAGGCGCCCGGACATGCTCTGTCCACTCTCCATATTCATCAGGTCACCTAGAGAGTTCTCTATGCTGCTCAGCACCTCATCCAGGGAGTGCTTCTTCCCCCTCCCAGAGAGCGACTTCAAGTCAGCCTCGTCGGCATTGAGAGCGGTTTTGCTGGAGACACGATGGGAGTATCCTGAAGATAATGAGGGGGTGGGGAGGGTTAGGGAGAAAAATATGTGTGTGTTGTGTGTGGGGGGGGGGGGGGGGGGGGAAGAAAGGGCGTTCTGTGTGTCTGTGTATGCATGAGGGGGGGAGGGAGGAAGAAAGGGCGTGTGTGTGTGTGTGTGTGTGTGTGTGCAGGGGTGAGGTGGGGGGGGGGGGGGGGTCAATGCTGCTCAGCACTTCACCCAGGGAGTGAGCCTTCCCCCTCCCAGAGAGCTACTTCAAGTCAGCCTCGTCGCAATGAGAGCGGTTAGTGGGAGACACATTGGGAGTGTCCTGAAGATAATGTGTGGGGGGGGGAGAGTTAGGGGAGGAAGGGATGGGGGGGTGGGGGGGGAGGAAGAAGGACGTAGTCTTTGTGTTGCGTGTATGCATGAGGGGGGAGGGGGGGACGAAGAAAGGGCCGTGTGTGTGTGTGTGTGTGTGTGCAGGGGGGTGGGGGGGGTCAATGCTGCTCAGCACTTCATCCAGGGAGTGCAGTGTCTTCCCCCATCCAGAGAGCGACTTCAAGTCAGCCTCTTTGGCATGAGAGCGGTTTGTGGGAGAACACACGATGGGAGTGTCCTGAAGGGGATGCCAAGGGATAATGAGGGGTGGCCAGAATTAGGGTTAGGGGAGAAAACAAAAAAGATGGTGGGGGGGGGGGGGGGGGAAGGGGCATGTGTGTGTAAGCAAAGGGGGGAGGGGGGGGGTAAGAAAGGGTGTGTGTGTGTGTGTGTGTGTGTTGCAAGGGAGGGGGGGGGGAGGGAGAGGGGGTCCTGAAGGGATGCCCAAGACGAGGGATGCGGTAGGGGTGCAGGGTTTAAGGGAGGGCAGGACGTTAGGGGGGGTCAGGTAAAAACCTCAAACGCCAACCCCTCCCCTAAAGACCTACCCCAAACACTAACCCTGAAACCACCAGCGCTTGCTCCCTGTCAGCAGCGCCTGCATCATATGAGTGTGGCCATGGCCAAGGCACTACGAGCAATACAAGGGGGCCAAACCCCTGAAAACCCCATACCCACCAGCTTGCTCCCTGTCAGAGCCTGCATCATGAGTGTGGCCATGGCCAGAGGCACTACGAGCAATACAAGGGGTCCATCAACCAAGATCCCACACCCTGAAACCCCATACCCACCAGCTTGCTCCCTGTCAGCAGCTGCATCATGAGTGTGGCCATGGCCAGAGGCACTACAAGCAATACAAGGGGGCCCAAAACCCTGAAACCCATACCACCAGCTTTGCTCCCTTCAGCAGCTGCATCATGAGTGTGGCCATGGCCAGAGGCACTACGAGCAATACAATGGGGCCCAAACCTTGAAACCCCATACCCACCAGCTTGCTCCCTGTCAGCAGCTGCATCATGAGTGTGGCCATGGCCAGAGGCACTACGAGCAATACAAGGGGGCCCAAACCCTGAAACCCCATACCCACCAGCTTGCTCCCTGTCAGCAGCTGCATCATGAGTGTGGCCATGGCCAGAGGCACTACGAGCAGTACAAGGGCTGCCAGGTTGGCCATCCCTTGAGCAGACATACTGCCGTGGCGCAACACAGCCGCCAGTACAGAGGCCCCCCCTAAGACAAGCTTGCAGGACCACACCAGGGTGCCTAGGAGACCCTCGACAGTGGTGACGCTGGCAGAGGAGAAGATGTCAGGCGCCAGTGTGTGTGTCTCGAACAACAAGACGAATAAGATGGCCACTCCTGAAGCGATCTTGACTGAAGGAAACAAGGGGGTTGGGATAGGGTGGGGGGGATGAGGGGGGTAGAATAGGGGGGTTGAGTTGAATGAGGCGGGGGGGGGGGGATAGTGGGGTGAGTTGAATGAGGGGGGGGGGGGGGGGGGGGGGCGGGGGGGGGAATAGGGGATGAGTTGAACGAGGTGCGGGTGGGTGGGGGGATTATCAGGGAGGGGGGGGGGGGGGAGGTTGGCGGAGGAATAGGGGGTTGAGTTGAATGAGGTTGTGTCTGTGGGGTGGGGGTGGGGTGGGTGGGTGTGGGGGGGAGGGGGGGGGGGGGGGGGGGATGAAGGTGGGTTGAAATAGGGGGGGTGAGTTGAATGAGATGGGTGTGGGGTGGTGGGTGGGGTGGGGTGGGGTGGGGTGGGGTGGGGTGGGGTGGGTGGGAGGAATAGGGGGGTTGAGTTTGATTTGAAATCGCTTAATCTGTTTGCACCCCTATATCCATAAGTGCTTTAAGACCTAGAACGCCCTAAAGTTGAATCGCCTATTCGTGATTCAAAGCCAAACATGACCCCGACTGCTCGGGGTTAAAGCTTCTTAGTAAATCATATTGTCCACGAATGCGTCAATTAGGTGCGCAGCTAATTTCCGTTCGCATTCGCATCTGGCCGCGAGCAGCCCAGCTTGGTAGGCCGTGGCAGTACCCGAGATGTACCAAAAAGCTTGAATCGACTTCAATGAGCGTGGTACGGGATCGCGAGAGCTACCGCGAATGAAGATTCAGCGGGATGCAAGGCTTTGGCACCCTAACCACAAGTTTCTTGAAAAGCAGTATACCTCGAAAAGTGGCCTCCCATAGCCCCTATCCCACCTCCCGACTTGAGAATTTATCCCCCAATCCCAAATGAATATCTAACTTCAGATGTGGATGTTTAAAGAAAGATTGAAATAAGGTTCATTTTTTTTTTTAAGAAAGATGAAATATAAGCTCGTTTTTTTTATTATTTTTTTGAAGTGTGACATGAAATTTGAAATTATAACAACGTTTCTTTCAATTGCTCGACATGCTATCAAGCAAAAACTGGAACTCAGAATGATGCAACTGAGTCTACGCAGCTACATACATGACTTAGGACACCCGACAACTGTAAATTTATCAGTGATTTTTGGCTCTGTGTACTGCCGTACTGCATGTACGCTACCTCACATATGCTACCTCCCATCACCGTGTCTTGCAAAGAGAGATGTGAGCTATAGGTCTACCAACTTTTCATTTTAATAAAATTTGTAATGAGCACGATAGACTATGATTCATTTTTTACAAAAAGGTGATTCAACTTAAGGAAGCCCATAGCAAACCAATGAGCATGTTCCACTTGACCTGGTTCCCACCAATTGAGCAACCCCAAATTTAAGTATTATATATTGAACTGATGTGGTTGGGCAACTTAATGCCAAACAAGATCTATGCAGCGTCGCATGCGACGCTTAAAATTGGCGGAGAGTGATCGCGACGGAGCGACAGCGACAGGTGGCAACGGGAGCGAGTTAGTTACGAGACCATTGGTTGACGTGTCGGGCTTCATCACGGTCAGACGGATGGATGGATGGATGGATGGATGGATGGATGGATGGATGGATGGAGGGATGGATGGATGGATGGATAGATGGATGGATGGATGGATGGATGGATGGACGAACGGACAAATGGTTAACACTTGGGGGCTCCCGCCCCCCAGAAGGGGGGGGCTCGCCAAAAATGTGTATCTTTGGACTGGAGGCCATAGGTTGTACCATGCGATTCAAGCTGACCAAGACTTAAGCACCTATGGAGATATCTCAAAGGCAAAAATAAACAAAGAAATCAAATAATAATACATAAAAAAAACGGGTCCCCCACTGTGATGTAATTCCTCGCCAAAAATGTTGAGGGGCGCGAAAGACAGGCCCAGGGTCAGACCTGCCAGCAGTGCATTCACCACTAGCCACTTGGTAGCACACAAGGGAATAGGCTTTAATTATTGTCGTCATCATCACCATCATGTTTCCAATAATACTCACCAAAAAGGTTGAGGGGCGCGAAAGACAAGCCCAGGGTCAGAACTGCCAGCAGTGCATTCACCACTAGCCACTTGGTAGCCCACAAGCGACCAGGCTTCTATTATTCGTATTCTCATCACCATCATCAGCCTCATCATCACCATCATGTTTTCAATAATACTCACCAAAAAGGTTGAGGGGCGCTAAATACAGACCCAGGGTACGACCTGCCAGCAGTGCATTCACCACTAACCACTTGGTAGCACACAAGGGAATAGGCTTTAATTATTATCATCATCATCATCATCATCATCATCATCAATGTTTTCCAATAATACTCACCAAAAAGGTTGAGAGGCGCGAGAACAGACCCAGGGCAGGGTAAGACCTGCCAGCAGTGCATTCGCCACTAGCCACTTGGTAGCACACAAGGGAATAGGCTTTAATTATTGTCGTCATCATCACCATCATGTTTCCAATAATACTCACCAAAAAGGTTGAGGGGCGCGAATGATAGACCCAGGGTAAGACCTGCCAGCAGTGCATTCACCACTAGCCACTTGGTAGCACACAAGGGAATAGGCTTTAAATTTTATCATCATCATCGTCATCACCATCAATGTTTTCCAATAATACTCACCAAAAAGGTTGAGAGGCGCGAACGACAGACCCAGGGTAAGACCTGCCAGCAGTGCATTCACAACCAGCCACTTGGTATCCCACAAGGGACCCCCCTCCTGAATTGATTTTGTGTCGCCGTCTGACTCATCCTGCTGAACTGCCCCATGATTGGCCGCCCTCAGGATGTGGGTATGCAGCCAAAGCAAGGCAGGGTCCAGAAGAAGCCAAGCCAAAGCCACAAGGGAGACTCTGCAAACGTGAGGGGGGTAAGGAGGGGCCCTATTGAGGTTGGGTTTGGTTTAGGTATGATGTACATCAGGAGGGTTGACATGGTCCAGAAGAAGCCAAGCCAAAGCCACGAGGGAGACTGTGTAAACGTGAGGGGGGGTAAGGAGGGGCCCTATTGAGGTTGGGTTTGGTTTAGGTATGTTGTACATCAGGAGGGTTGACATGGTCCAGAAGAAGCCAAGCCAAAGCCACGAGGGAGACTCTGCAAACGTGAGGGGGGTAAGGAGGGGCCCTATTGAGGTTGGGTTTGGTTTAGGTATGATGTACATCAGGAGGGTTGACATGGTCCAGAAGAAGCCAAGCCAAAGCCACGAGGGAGACTGTGTAAACGTGAGGGGGGGTAAGGAGGGGCCCTATTGAGGTTGGGTTTGGTTTAGGTATGTTGTACATCAGGAGGGTTGACATGGTCCAGAAGAAGCCAAGCCAAAGCCACGAGGGAGACTCTGCAAACGTGAGGGGGGTAAGGAGGGGCCCTGTTGAGGTTGGGTTTGGTTTAGGTATGTTGTACATCAGGAGGGTTGACATGGTCCAGAAGAAGCCAAGCCAAAGCCACGAGGGAGACTGTGTAAACGTGAGGGGGGGTAAGGAGGGGCCTTATTGAGGTTGGGTTTGGTTTAGGTATGTTGTACATCAGGAGGGTTTACATGGTCCAGAAGAAGCCAAGCCAAAGCCACGAGGGAGACTATGTAAACGTGAGGGGGGTGATGAGCAGGGATATTTTTTTCCAAAACACATTCCGATCGGAATACGAGACCCCGTTTTGGCCGAAATTGCCGGAATAAGAAACCAAAAAATAAAAAAATAAAAACTTGTACTGAAATTGACTAAAAATGACCCAAATCGACCAAAATCGGAATAAGGATCCTGTTTTGGGAGGAAAATAGGGAGGAGTAAAATAAAAAGGAATAAGATTGCCTCTTTTTTGTTTGAAAAAAATATCCCTGTTGATGAGGCATCCTATTTAGGCTCCATTCGGTCTAGATACATGGAACACATGAGACATGCTGATACCAAAGCGGATTCCAATGCCGATGCCGGTGCTGATGCTGGAGCTAATGCTAGTGCTGGGCAGGCGCTGTTGCTGTTGCTGATGCTGATGCTGATTCCAATGCCGATGCCGGTGCTGGTGCCGACGCTGGAGCTGGTGCTCATGCTAGTGCTGGGCACACGCTGTTGCTGTTGCTGATGCAAATTCGAATGCCGGTGCCAGTGCTGGTGCCGACGCTGAAGCTGGTGCTCATGCTAGTGCTGGGCACGCGCTGTTGCTGTTGCTGATGCTGATTCCAATGCTGATGCCGGTGCTGATGCTGGTGCCGACGCTGGAGCTGGTGCTAATGCTAGTGCTGGGCAGGCGCTGTTGCTGTTGCTGGTGCCAATTCCAATGCCGGTGCCAGTGCTGGTGCCGACGTTGGAGCTGGTGCTCATGCTAGTGCTGGGCAGGCGCTGTTGCTGTTGCTGGTGCTGATTCCAATGCTGATGCCAATGCTGATGCTGGTGCCGACGCTGGAGCTGGTGCTAATGCTGTTGCTGGGCAGGCACTGTTGCTGTTGCTGATGCTGATTCCAATGCTGATGCCGGTGCTGATATGGTGCTGACGCTGGGGCTGGTGCTAATGCTAGTGCTGGGCACGCGCTGTTGCTGTTGCTGATGCCAATTCCAATGCCAGTGCCAGTGCTGGTGCCAACGCTGAAGCTGGTGCTAATGCTAGTGCTGGGCAGGCGCTGTTGCTGTTGCTGACGCCGATTCCAATGCTGGTGCCGGTGCTGATGCTGGTGCCGACGCTGGAGCTGTTGCTAATGCTAGTGCTGGGCACGCGCTGTTGCTGTTGCTGATGCTGATTCCAATGCTGGTGCCAGTGCTGGTGCCAGTGCTGGTGCCAACGCTGGAGCTGGTGCTAATGCTAGTGCTGGGCAGGCGCTGTTGCTGTTGCTGATGCTGATTCCAATGCTGATGCCGGTGCTGATGCTGGTGCCGACGCTGGAGCTGGTGCTAATGCTAGTGCTGGGCAGGCGCTGTTGCTGTTGCTGATGCTGATTCCAATGCTGATGCCAGTGCTGATGCTGGTACCGACGCTGGAGCTGGTGCTAATGCTAGTGCTGGGCAGGCGCTGTTGCTGTTGCTGATGCTGATGCCAATGCCGGTGCTGATGCTGTTGCTGGAGCTGGTGCTAATGCTAGTGCTGGGCAGGCGCTGTTGCTGTTGCTGATGCTGATTCCAATGCCGGTGCCGGTGCTGATGCTGGTGCCGACACTGGAGCTGGTGCTAATGCTGTTGCTGGGCAGGCGCTGTTGCTGTTGCTGATGCCAATTCCAATGCTGATGCCGGTGCTGATATGGTGCTGACGCTGGAGCTGGTGCTAATGCTAGTGCTGGGCAGGCGCTGTTGCTGTTGCTGATGCCAATTCCAATGCCGGTGCCAGTGCTGGTGCCGACGCTGAAGCTGGTGCTAATGCTAGTGCTGGCAGGCGCTGTTGCTGTTGCTGACGCTGATTCCAATGCTGGTGCCAGTGCTGATTGGCTGGTGCGACGCTGGAGCTGGTGCTAATGTTAGTGCTGGGCACGCGCTGTTTGCTGTTGCTGATGCCAATTCCCAATGCTGGTGCCAGTGCTGGTGCCAGTGCTGGTGCCAACGCTGGAGCTGGTGCTAATGCTAGTGCTGGGCAGGCGCTGTTGCTGTTGCTGATGCTGATTTCCAATGCTGATGCCGGTGCTGATGCTGGTGCCGACGCTGGAGCTGGTGCTAAATGCTAGTGCTGGGCAGGCGCTGTTGCTGTTGCTGATGCTGATTCCAATTGCTGATGCCGGTGCTGATGCTGGTGCCGACGCTGGAGCTGGTGCTAATGCTAGTGCTGGGCAGGCGCTGTTGCTGTTGCTGATGCTGATGCCAATGCGGTGCTGATGCTGCTGCTGGAGCTGGTGCTAATGCTAGTGCTGGGCAGGCGCTGTTGCTGTTGCTGATGCTGATTCCAATGCCGGTGCCGGTGCTGATGCTGGTGCCGACACTGGAGCTGGTGCTAATGCTGTTGCTGGGCAGGCGCTGTTGCTGTTGCTGATGCAATTCCAATGCTGATGCCGGTGCTGATATGGTGCTGACGCTGGAGCTGGTGCTAATGCTAGTGCTGGGCACGCGCTGTTGCTGTTGCTGATGCCAATTCCAATGCCGGTGCCAGTGCTGGTGCCGACGCTGAAGCTGGTGCTAATGCTAGTGCTGGGCAGGCGCTGTTGCTGTTGCTGACGCTGATTCCAATGCTGGTGCCGGTGCTGATGCTGGTGCCGACGCTGGAGCTGGTGCTAATGTTAGTGCTGGGCACGCGCTGTTGCTGTTGCTGATGCCAATTCCAATGCTTGGTGCCAAGTGCTGGTGCAGTGCTGGTGCCAACACTGGAGCTGGTGCTAATGCTAGTGCTGGGCAGGCGCTGTTGCTGTTGCTGATGCTGATTCCAATGCTGATGCCGGTGCTGATGCTGGTGCCGACGCTGGAGCTGGTGTTAATGCTAGTGCTGGGCAGGCGCTGTTGCTGTTGCTGATGCTGATTCCAATGCTGATGCCGGTGCTGATGCTGGTGCCGACGCTGGAGCTGGTGCTAATGCTAGTGCTGGGCAGGCGCTGTTGCTGTTGCTGATGCTGATGCCAATGCCGGTGCTGATGCTGTTGCTGGAGCTGGTGCTAATGCTAGTGCTGGGCAGGCGCTGTTGCTGTTGCTGATGCTGATTCCAATGCCGGTGCCGGTGCTGATGCTGGTGCCGACACTGGAGCTGGTGCTAATGCTGTTGCTGGGCAGGCGCTGTTGCTGTTGCTGATGCCAATTCCAATGCTGATGCCGGTGCTGATATGGTGCTGACGCTGGAGCTGGTGCTAATGCTAGTGCTGGGCACACGCTGTTGCTGTTGCTGATGCCAATTCCAATGCCGGTGCCAGTGCTGGTGCCGACGCTGAAGCTGGTGCTAATGCTAGTGCTGGGCAGGCGCTGTTGCTGTTGCTGACGCTGATTCCAATGCTGGTGCCGGTGCTGATGCTGGTGCCGACGCTGGAGCTGGTGCTAATGTTAGTGCTGGGCACGCGCTGTTGCTGTTGCTGATGCCAATTCCAATGCTGGTGCCAGTGCTGGTGCCAGTGCTGGTGCCAACGCTGGAGCTGGTGCTAATGCTAGTGCTGGGCAGGCGCTGTTGCTGTTGCTGATGCTGATTCCAATGCTGATGCCGGTGCTGATGCTGGTGCCGACGCTGGAGCTGGTGCTAATGCTAGTGCTGGGCAGGCGCTGTTGCTGTTGCTGATGCTGATTCCAATGCTGATGCCGGTGCTGATGCTGGTGCCGACGCTGGAGCTGGTGCTAATGCTAGTGCTGGGCAGGCGCTGTTGCTGTTGCTGATGCTGATGCCAATGCCGGTGCTGATGCTGCTGCTGGAGCTGGTGCTAATGCTAGTGCTGGGCAGGCGCTGTTGCTGTTGCTGATGCTGATTCCAATGCCGGTGCCGGTGCTGATGCTGGTGCCGACACTGGAGCTGGTGCTAATGCTGTTGCTGGGCAGGCGCTGTTGCTGTTGCTGATGCCAATTCCAATGCTGATGCCGGTGCTGATATGGTGCTGACGCTGGAGCTGGTGCTAATGCTAGTGCTGGGCACACGCTGTTGCTGTTTGCTGATGCCAATTCCAATGCGGTGCCAGTCTGGTGCCGACGCTGAAGCTGGTGCTAATGCTATGCTGGGCAGGCGCTGTTGCTGTTGCTGACGCTGATTCCAATGCTGGTGCCGGTGCTGATGCTGGTGCCGACGCTGGAGCTGGTGCTAATGTTAGTGCTGGGCACGCGCTGTTTGCTGTTGCTGATGCAATTCCAATGCTGGTGCAGTGCTGGTGCCAGTGCTGGTGCCAACACTGGAGCTGGTGCTAATGCTAGTGCTGGGCAGGCGCTGTTGCTGTTGCTGATGCTGATTCCAATGCTGATGCCGGTGCTGATGCTGGTGCCGACGCTGGAGCTGGTGCTAATGCTAGTGCTGGGCAGGCGCTGTTGCTGTTGCTGATGCTGATTCCAATGCTGATGCCGGTGCTGATGCTGGTGCCGAGCTGGAGCTGGTGCTAATGCTAGTGCTGGGCAGGCGCTGTTGCTGTTGCTGATGCTGATGCCAATGCCGGTGCTGATGCTGCTGCTGGAGCTGGTGCTAATGCTAGTGCTGGGCAGGCGCTGTTGCTGTTGCTGATGCTGATTCCAATGCCGGTGCCGGTGCTGATGCTGGTGCCGACACTGGAGCTGGTGCTAATGCTGTTGCTGGGCAGGCGCTGTTGCTGTTGCTGATGCCAATTCCAATGCTGATGCCGGTGCTGATATGGTGCTGACGCTGGAGCTGGTGCTAATGCTAGTGCTGGGCACACGCTGTTGCTGTTGCTGATGCCAATTCCAATGCCGGTGCCAGTGCTGGTGCCGACGCTGAAGCTGGTGCTAATGCTAGTGCTGGGCAGGCGCTGTTGCTGTTGCTGACGCTGATTCCAATGCTGGTGCCGGTGCTGATGCTGGTGCCGACGCTGGAGCTGGTGCTAATGTTAGTGCTGGGCACGCGCTGTTGCTGTTGCTGATGCCAATTCCAATGCTGGTGCCAGTGCTGGTGCCAGTGCTGGTGCCAACACTAGAGCTGGTGCTAATGCTAGTGCTGGGCAGGCGCTGTTGCTGTTGCTGATGCTGATTCCAATGCTGATGCCGGTGCTGATGCTGGTGCCGACGCTGGAGCTGGTGTTAATGCTAGTGCTGGGCAGGCGCTGTTGCTGTTGCTGATGCTGATTCCAATGCTGATGCCGGTGCTGATGCTGGTGCCGACGCTGCGAGCTGGTGCTAAATGCTAGTGCTGGGCAGGCGCTGTTGCTGTTTGCTGATGCTGATGCCAATGCCGGTGCTGATGCTGTTGCTGGAGCTGGTGCTAATGCTAGTGCTGGGCAGGCGCTGTTTGCTTGTTGCTGATGCTGATTCCAATGCCGGTGCCGGATGCTGATGCTGGTGCCGACACTGGAGCTGGTGCTAATGCTGTTGCTGGGCAGGCGCTGTTGCTGTTGCTGATGCCAATTCCAATGCTGATGCCGGTGCTGATATGGTGCTGACGCTGGAGCTGTGCTAATGCTAGTGCTGGGCACACGCTGTTGCTGTTGCTGATGCCAATTCCAATGCCGGTGCCAGTGCTGGTGCCGACGCTGAAGCTGGTGCTAATGCTAGTGCTGGGCAGGCGCTTGTTGCTGTTGCTGACGCTGATTTCCAATGCTGGTGCGGTGCTGATGCTGGTGCCGACGCTGGAGCTGGTGCTAATGTTAGTGCTGGGCACGCGCTGTTGCTGTTGCTGATGCCAATTCCAATGCTGGTGCCAGTGCTGGTGCCAGTGCTGGTGCCAACGCTGGAGCTGGTGCTAATGCTAGTGCTGGGCAGGCGCTGTTGCTGTTGCTGATGCTGATTCCAATGCTGATGCCGGTGCTGATGCTGGTGCCGACGCTGGAGCTGGTGCTAATGCTAGTGCTGGGCAGGCGCTGTTGCTGTTGCTGATGCTGATTCCAATGCTGATGCCGGTGCTGATGCTGGTGCCGACGCTGGAGCTGGTGCTAATGCTAGTGCTGGGCAGGCGCTGTTGCTGTTGCTGATGCTGATGCCAATGCCGGTGCTGATGCTGTTGCTGGAGCTGGTGCTAATGCTAGTGCTGGGCAGGCGCTGTTGCTGTTGCTGATGCTGATTCCAATGCCGGTGCCGGTGCTGGTGCTGGTGCTGACACTGGAGCCGGTGCTGACGCTGGTGCTAGTGATGATGCTGGTGCAGGTGCTGGTGCCTGCGCCTGAGCCGGTGCTGAAGATGTTGCAGTTGCTGTTGCTGATGCTGGTACTAGTGCTGACGCTGGTGTCGGTGCTGGTACTGGTTAAGGTGCTGGTGCCCACGCTGGAGCCGGTGCTGATGCTGGTGCTGAGCAGGTGCTGTTGCTGATGCTGAGCAGGTGCTGTTGCTGATGCTGTTGCTGATGCTGATGCTGATGCTGGTGCAAGTGCTGGTGCCGACGCCGGAGCCAGTGCTGATGCTGATGCTAGTCCCGGAGCAGGTGCTGTTGCTGATACCGATGCCAATTCCAATGCCAATGCCGGTGATGGTGCAAGTGCTGATGCCGACGCCAAAGCCGTTGCTGTTTCTGTTTCTGATACTGGTGCTGATGCCGGTGCTGGTGCAGGTGCTGCTGCCCAAGCCGGAGCCGTTTCTGTTGCTGATGCTGGTGCTGATGCCGGTGCTGGTGCAGGTGCCGCTGCCCAAGCCGGAGCCGTTGCGGTTGCTGTTTCTGATGCTGGTGCTGGTGCTGATGCCGGTGCTGGTGCAGGTGCTGGTGCCCAAGCCGGAGCCGGTGCTGATGCTGTTTCTGATGCTGGTGCTGATGCCAGTGTTGGTGCAGGTGCTGGTGCCCAAGCCGGGCCGGTGCTGATGCTGTTTCTGATGCCGGTGCTGATGCCGGTGATGGTGCAGGTGCTGCTGCCGACGCCAAAACCGGTGCTGATGCTGTTTCTGATGCTGGTACTGATGCCAGCGCTGGTGCAGGTGCTGGTGCCCAAGTCGGAGCCGGTGCTGTTGCTGTTGCTGGTGTAGGTGCCATTGCTGATGCTCATGCTGATGCCGGTGCTGGTGCTGGTTCAGGTTCAAATGCTGGTGCTGGTACCCCACACCACGACACACACACAAATACACATGCAAATACAACGTACACACACCACACACACATGCCCACAAAATCATACTTAGCCCTTCCCATGACCCAATTTTCAACCAGCAACAGTCTGCATGCAAATACATGGATGAGCACACACACACATGCACACACACAAACCCACACACACATGCACATGGATGAGCACCCACACATGTACACACACACACAAACACAAATACACACACACAAACCCACACACACGTGCACATGGATGAGCACACACACACGCATGCACACACACACAAACAAACACACATGCACACACACAAACCCGCACACACATGCACACACACACACATGTACATGGATGAGCAAACCCAAACACACACATGCACAAACACACATGTGCACATGGATGAGCACACACACATGCACACACACACAAACACACACACACATGCACATGGATGAGTACACACACTCATGCACAAACACACACACGTTCACATGGATGAGTACACACACATGCACATACACTCACACACACACATGCACATGGATGAGCAAGCCCAAACACACGTGCATATGGATGAGCACACATACACACAAAGACACGTACAAACGCACACACAAATACACATGCAAACACACACATGCCCACAAAATCATACACAGACCATCCCATGACCCAATTGTCAACCAGCAACAGGCTGCAAGCGACCACATGGATGAGCACACACACACTAACACACACATGCACACAAAAACATACATAGCCCATACCATGACCCACTTTTCAACCAGCAACAGGCTGCAAGAGACCACATGGATGGCACACACACACACATGCACACAAAAACATACATAGCCCATACCATGACCCACTTTTCAACCAGCAACAGGCTGCAAGCGATCAAATGGATTAACACACACGCATGCACACAAAATAATGCATACACCATCCCATGACCCAATTTTTAAACAGCAACAGGCTGCAAGTAACCACATGGATGAGCACACACACACACAAGCGCACACACAAACACACAAGCACACAAGCACATGCAATACAACAAAATGCACACACACTAACAAACACACAAATGCACACGCACAAATACATGCAAACTACACAAATACGCAGGGAAACACACCACACACGCAAACACACAAATGCCCACAAAATCATACTCAGACCATCCCATGACCCACTTTTCAACCAGCAACAGGCTGCAAGCGACCACATGGATGAGCACACACACACATGCACACACATGCACACAAAAACATACAACGCCCATCCCATGACCCACTTTTCAACCAGCAACAGGCTGCAAGCGATCAAGTGGATGAGCACACGCACACATGCACACAGATCATACATAGCCTATCCCATTACCCACTTTTCAACCAGTAACAGGCTGCAAGCGACCACATGGATGGCCAGGGTGCAGCCACCGATTCCTAGGACCAAGTTGGAGCTGTTGGTATTCAAGCTGCAGATGTCCATAAGGAAGGGGTAGGGTTGACTTGGGTTGGAGGTAGTGGTGTGGTAGTGGGTTGGTGGTGAGGGGGGGGAGGGGGGGGGCGGTGGCAGTGGTGGTGATTCCAAGGCCCAAGTTGGAGCTGTTGGTATTAAGCTGCAGATGTCCATAAGGAGGGGGTAGGGTTGAGTTGGTTGGTGGTAGTAATGGTGGAAGTGGGTTGTTGTGGTGGTGGTGGTGGTGGTGGTGGTGGTGGTGGTGTGGTGTGGTGTGGTGTGGTGTGGTGTGGTGTGTGTGTGCGTGTGGTGTGGTGTGGTGTGGTGTGGTGTGTGTAAGGGGGAGGGGGGGGGGGGGGGGGGGGGGCTAGTCTTGGTGTTTGATTTGATTTTGGTTGAAGTGTTAGTTTTTAGTTTTGGGTTTAGCTTTAGGGTGGGGTTGGGGCTGGGGTTGGGGGGAGGGCGGAGGGGGGGGCGATCAGAGTTCTTTGGAGGAGAGGAGGGAAAGGAGGGGTGAGGTGGGTGGGTGTGCAAGTGGGGGTGATGGTGTGTGGTGTGTGGTGCTGATAATGGTGGGGGCCGGGGGGCCGGGGGGGGGGGGGGGGGGGAGATATCATGATGACTGATCAGCAGGCTGGTTTCTTTTGCCGTCTGCGCTTCAGCGATGGGATTGAAACGGTTTGATAAAGCCACGCTCAATGACGCGGATGATTGAATAACACCTAGCTGCGATCACGTGCAGCTGGCAAACATGCTGCAGGTGTGGTGCATAGATTGAATGACATGCAGGGGGGATACTGCGCATCCCACCAGGAGTAGAAAAAAATCTCCCCCCCCCCTCACACACACGCGTTAAAAACCTGAGGAGGGCTGACCCCCCACACACACCCCTGAAATAGGAATAAGAGGCACAACTTGAAATTAGACATGGGTTCTGGGTTCATACACTATGGCGCACACAAAGACATCCTCAGAATTCCCTAATAGGGATTGAGAGATAGTCAAAATATTCACCCATTTACCCACCCACCCACCCACTTTACCCACCTATTTACCCACCCATCCATTCCCATCTATACCAATCATACTCACCCATTGACCATCCCATACACCCATACATACCACCCATCCACCCACCCATACATGCCCATCTTTACCAACCATGCTTGCCCACCACTACCCACCCACATTATCCACCCATCCGCCCACCCATACACCCACCCTGGTTCTTAAGTGGTGCCAACGAACTGCTCTTGTCAACACAACCTCAATGGTGGTCTCAGAATGTCATTTGGAGGTCTGAGTAAAAGATTGCAAAAATAACTGAGGAGGGCTGATACCCTCTACCAACACCACCACTACCACTCAATAAATGGTGTGCTTAGAATGACCTGAAAGATGGGTCAAAACATAGCCATTAAGCATGCCAGTATAGCCCCATTCTCAGAAAAAATCGATCGGCCTGACTTAAGACTTGGAGGCCTGGGCTACTCCTGATACTACCATAGAAATTTGTTAGGAAGAAGGACAGAGCACTTACAAGAGAAGATGGGAATGGAAGGCGTTGAGCAACGTGGCAAACGCGAGAATCAGTATCGCGCACATGATCGCAGAGCTGAAGCGTTAGCAGCAGCGGCGATAACTTGTTTTAGAGAAGCTGCTGCTTTGGCGATGGCTTGTTTGGGGACGAAGAGGCCTGCCTTACTATGACCTTACAGTAAGATAGCGTTGCAAGTGATCAAGCTAATTGACCCTTCTTGAGCATTGACTGATGAAATCCCAGGCTCAAGCATCGACAAGATATTCAGCAGCTCTGTGAAGGGTCGCAACAGTAAAAATATTCGATATCATGTTCGGCGCAGCAGTACTAAGGATAGGATGGTGAAGTTTCGGACCACAATAAACTCGCAGCCAAGGGAACCAACGAAAATAGATGGGAAGTGGTGCACAGAATTTTCTGCGGCGTGAGTCTAGGATTGGTGCGCAAAGTTACCGCACCAGCAGAGGAAAAGGGATTACAGTGCGGAACAGACTGGGAGCATGCTCGATAGGCACTTTTCGCATATGATTCGAGGAACAAAATATATTGAAAGGAAATGCAACTTGTACTTCTTGGACGGGCCCCCTCCCCTTCATCCCACCCCCACCCCCTCCCCTCCCCTCCCATCCCCTCCCCTCCCATCCCCTCCCCTCCCCTCCCCTCCCCTCCCCTCCCCCCCCCTCCCCCCCATCTGGCTGCCTCAGCCAAGCGATCACCGGATCGGATATGTGGTTGCTTAATTGCTGCATAATTGCGTTACATCCACTTTGTTCAGTTTTTGTAGTAAGGAAAGGAAAGAATGTATGTGTGGCACCAAGGTGCTCCTAGTATCCTTCAGGTGCTACTGGCCTATATAACAAAGCGACCCCATAAGGTATCCTATATATAGGCTAGATTATATTTTGAATTTAGTGACCCAAGTCATGTATACCTTAATTGAAATTGAAATTGAAATTGTTACATCCGTGTAATACAGTTACTCACAGGACGTAAAGTTAAGGACACCATAGCATAAGATGTATACCTTCAACCATTTAGAGTTTTGGTCATTTGGTCATTTGGTCATTTGGTAATGGACCGCGAGAAGGTACCATTTATTAGCCAGTAGAGACGGAGAGAGAGGAGGAGAGGGAGAGGGAGAAGCAATGCGGCAGTGCCCCATGACGAACTGTTGGCGACCGGCCCGATTTTCGACAGCGCAATGTTGTGGCCTAAAAACTGAATACTAGCCGTTTGGTGGAACTCCTTGAATTTCTGTACTTAGCATTCCAGGTGTAGCCAAATAGGCTCGAGAGACTTGCCCAACCTTGACTTGCCCAAATTCGCCTGTTACCGCAGGGGCACGAAAGAATGGGAAGTTAATATTTTAGGAAAATCTGGGGAAATACAAAAAATCTGCTTTGAATTTAATTTGGCAAAATGATTGGGGAAAGCAGCTGTCCCAAACAGGGTTGTTCTAGGCCAGTCCAAAATCTGCATCATTCTTAGGGTGAAATTCATTATTGAAAAGTACCGATGTAGACTGAATACAGACAGCTATAGATTACTAGGAAGGCTAACTGTCAGAAACACTTGATGAACTGACCCCCGAACTCCCATTTCAACATATATATTTCATTTTATATTTGAGGATGGGTGTACTGTAATCAGGGTACTTCAGGAGGAACCCCAGCTCTGCTGCCTGCGACGCAACCAATTAGTACAATGAACGCCAGGAATCTTGGTGATTACCAAGGAATCGGTATTAAAACTGTCACGTATGCAAATTGGATGATGTCAGAGGATAGAAACCATAATTCAACAAATACTACATTTTAAAATAAAAGGGATGGTATTAAATGCATACCGGTAGCAAGACTACGACTTTGAGCTCGCAACTTAAATGTTGAAGCAGAAAGGAGTACCTCTCGTTCTGGCAGAATTTGCACGCAGGACGCAGCGTCCTGAACAACCCTGCCCCCGACCACCCATCCCAACGAATTTATTTGATTTTATACTTGAAGACAATTGTACTTTTCACTATGACTCATGGTCTGGCTGATGTATTGATTTTGATTTATTGTATCGTGGCATAATGGCATAATGCCGGAACAAAACATTTGTTGTTGTTGTTGTTGTTGTTGTTGTTGTTGTTGTTGTTGTTGTTGTTGTTGTTGTTGTTTTGTTGCTGATGCTGATGCTGATGCTGATGCTGATGCTGATGCTGATGCTGATGCTGATACGACACGAGCCGTTTAGCTTGGTCGTTGTATCTTTTAATAGTCTTTTCGGTTGCTTACTTGGCTACCGGTATTTCGTTTGACTGTGACTGCCAGCTTGGCATAATTTTTTGCACCTCTTATTTTGTGTTACCGAGCTGGCGTAAAAACACTACTAATGACTGTCAACGTGGCACACTTGCTCAGTGTGTTCCAGAGGCCAGAGCAGACCGACGCCACTGGTGGTCAATTTTTTGTCCAGATGGCATTGACAAGCGGCAAGAGTCCAGAACGTATTTTGGATTGTGCTCCGGAAATTTCACTGCATTCTGAACAAGTCCTATGCAGCGTGGCAAGCGTCGCGGTAAATTGGCGGAGTGTGCTGGTAATGGAACGAAAGGTGGCAACGATGGAGCTGACCGAAGCGAGTTAGTTACACAACCGTTGGATAACGTGCCAGGCTTCAAATTTTCGGTCGGACAGACAAACGGACAAATGGGTAAACATGGGGGCTCCCGCCCCTTTGAAGTGGGGGCTCCGCCCCAAATCTGGAAAGACAGCCGTAACCATCCGATAATCGCTAGACTCCGGAAATTATACGGCGTCTGCTTTTATCTGCTGGTAGACAGCAGGTGAGGACATCGGAAACAAATGGAGTTGTTTTTTGCTTGTGTCCCCAGATCCACCCCCGGGGCTACCCGGGGAGCGGGGGAGCTACCCCCCCCCCCCCCCACCACCACCACCACCACCACCCACCACCACCACCACCACCCACACACACACACCTCACTTTCCCCTCATTTCGCCTGTTTCGCCCCATAATAATTCAAAAATACTGATCGGCAAATCCCTGGGCAAATCATAAGGTTTCAGTCTTACAGGTCATCAACCTACAGCTAACAGGCCACCAGCCTCACAGCCCAACCCTAAGACTTTGCTGAGAAAATAAATATCGACCCAAGTTGGTAGTTGCATCGCCAGCGACTGATATATTGCCCAGCCCTTCACGCCAGGGCCTGAGGGGGCCCTGCTTCATGCTGACTGGCGCTTTCGCTCTGTCGAGCTGGCAATTCACCCACCAGGGTATAGGCCCATGGGTGCACCCATGGGTGCCGGGGTACCCCGCGGGGTACGGGGTAAGGGCGTGTTTCCAGTGGACCAAATAGTTCAACTGTGGGCGCCAGCGTGGCACGAGTGTTTCCAGTGGGCACAGTTCAACTTCAACAGTTCAACTTTTCGCCGATGTGGCACGCCAGGTGGGCAGCCACGTCAGGGTTTGTCCGTCGCCCTCCCCCCTCAACAGTTCAACTGTTGAGCAATCCCGAACACCCCCCCCCCCCCCCCCTGTTCGGGATTGCTCAACAGTTCAACTATTTTGGGGGGAGGACGGTGGACAATTTTCGAGGAGGGCGTTGGACAAAATCACAAAAGTGATACAGCAGCGAGCATCTTCGCAGATTCTCCCCGAGATCTGTCAACACGCCCCGAGTTGCGAGTAATTGGGAGCCAATTTCAAGTTGGATGGGCGTATACATGAAAGAAAGGCGGGAATTAACCAGTTCGAATGATGATAGCGAGAGCCACAGATTCGACCGAAATCTCAATCTGACCACCCGATCCATTCGACCGGACGGAGCAGATGCAGAAGCGGCAGCGGCAGGAGGAGCAAGAGAACAGATGGAAGTGAAGAGCGCAGCGAAATAATACACTGGCGGTGGTAAGCGGTGGATGCGGTGATTTGAGGAAACTTCGAGCAAGCTGCATGCACTTGCAGCGAGGGGGGCAGGGGACCAGAACGCGCTCGAGGGGCAGCCGTGATGACAAGGCACTTCTTGAGGTTTTAGGGCCCAGCTCAGCACTCGAACTTGAACTGTAGGGTTGAGTGGTCTACTATACACAGTTGAACTGTTGGTCCACTGGAAACACGCCCTAAGGGCATTGGGGGCGCGGGGCGGTGACTCCGCCCAAACCCCTGAAGAAACCCTGAAGAAAACCGAACTTTCCAGGGCCCCCTGGAACTTTCCGATAAGAGGCCGGCGAAATGAGTACCCCCCCCTGGTAGCCTGCCTAGAAGTTGCCTACCAACAGCTGACTTCAAATTTCCTGGCGCATTCACCCATCGCCACCACTCCTCCGCATTTCTTCTCCCTACCAGCCCACGTCACCTACCCCTAAGGAGACGCTACCCTCCATTCCTTATTTCAAACTCGCAGTCGTCAGAAATGGAAGACAACTCTGACAAGAGCACCTCTCAAAGTTCCGGGAACTTGGTCCCTTTTTCACCCACCCCACTGCTACATCCCTTCCTGTAGATCGCAATTTACTACATATCGTACCGCCACGCTCTTTCCCCCTCCTACCCCCACGGCTCCACTGTTCCTCTCCCTCCCCACCCTCCGCTACCATTCCCTAACATCCGCCAGCCTCCCGCTACCCCCTCCCCTACCTTACCAACGCGCACCTCCACACACACACACACCCGAGCTCCGACTAGAGCTCGACGCCGTCCCTCCTAACGCGGAACCATGAGATTAGCTGGATTAGCTACGTTTTGGGTCGGGGCGCTGGTCGCCGGCCTCGCGGGGGTTCAGTGCTCAGTCCTTATGCCGGCCTCAACGCCAAGCTGGGTAACCTCCCATTTGAATGACCCCTCAAGTAAGCTCAAGCCACACAGTCAGACCTCCTCATTTTTTTGTGACAGTATGAAGGAGAATCAATCATGTCTTCATGAGGCAAGTCCATTACGTTGTCATTGGGGGGCTAGGGTGGGGGTGGGGTGGGTTCCTGGGGTGGGGTGGGGTGGGGTGGGGGGGAGGGGGTCTGTGAATCAGGGGTGGGGGTGGGGGTGGGGGAGGTGTATGGGTGGGTAATATTGGTGGTAAGGATGAGTGGGTGGGTGAATGGGTGGGTAATATTGGTGGGTAAGGATGAGTGGGTGGGTGAATGGGTGGGTAATATTGGTGGGTAAGGATGAGTGGGTGGGTGAATGGGTGGGTGAATAGTTGACTCAAGTCAAGCCCGCTCCAGAGAATCCGGTAGGGGTCTTCCAACAAATCAAAACAGCTTGGGGAGCTCCCTAGAAGCTGCTGAAAAAAGCCCAAAAGAAGAACACTGGCTGCCCTCATGAGGGTTAGTGGGTAACCGCCAATAATTGGGTGTAGCACAGTGGCTGGTTGGGGAGCTGCCTAGAAGCTGCTGAAAAAAAGCCGAAAAGAATGGCTGCCAGAGTGCCCTCACGGGGGTTAGTGGGTAACCTCCAATTATAATATCCCCTCCAGTAAGAGCAAGCCACACTATCAGACCCGCTCATGCTTTTGATTTGTCCCCCCCCCACCCCCCCACCCCCACCGCACCACCATCTTCCCCCACCCCCCCACCCCCCCCCACACCTTCTTTCCCACCCCACCCCACCCCCGCAGTGTACTTCTTGACCCTATCTGCCCCGTCCCCCAGTGGCAACCCAGAGTACTGCAGAACCGTGGGCATGGGTGCCAAGCTGCTAGAGACCCAAATAAAGCCAAGCCAAATAAAACCAAGCCAAATAAATGAAACTAAACCAGCCCCAACCACAACCCCACCCCACCTTTCACCCCAACCCACCTCGCAGTGTACTTCTTGACCCTATCTGTCCCGTCCCCCAGTGGCAACCCAAAGCACTGCAGAACTGTCGGCGTGTGTGCCAAACTGCTAGTGACCCAAATAAAACCAAACCAAAGAAAATGAAACTAAACCAACCTCAATCTCAACCCCACCCCAACCCACCTTCTACCCCACCCCACCCCCGCAGTGTATTTCTTGACCCTATCTGTCCCATCCCCCAGTGGCAACCCAAAGTACTGCAGAACCGTAGGTGTGGGCGCAAAGCTGCTAGTAGCATGCGACACTGACACACCTGACCCCGGCCCCATGTTCGCGCTCACTGCACGCACCAACCCAGGTTACCCAGCCCAACCCAGCCCAACCCAACCCAACCCAACCAAACCAAACCAAACCAAACCCAACCCAACCCAACCCAACCCTACCTTCCACCCACCCCCAACCCCAACCCCAACCCACCCCCGCAGTGTATTTCTTGACCCTATCTGTCTCGTCCCCCAGTGGCAACCCAAAGTACTGCAGAACCGTAGGTGTGGGCGCAAAGCTGCTAGTAGCATGCGACACTGACACACCTGACCCCAACCCCATGTTTGCGCTCACCGCGCGTACCAGCCCCACAGACCTTTTTTCCAATGGCAGTCTCTCGCCCTTCTACCTCACCTTCCGTCCCATCATCAGCACCCCCTTGGCAAAGTTTGCCGTCAGTCCAAGCAGTACCTACGGGTTGGTGCTGTCCACCAACTACGACAACCCCTTCAGCACAGGTAGGTTCAGGTTCAGGTACTGGTGCTGATGCTGGTTACGGTGCAGGTGCTGGTGCTGATTCTGGTGCTGTCCACCATCTACGACAACCCCACCAGCACAGGTAGGTGCTGGCGCAGGTGCTGGTGCTGATGCTGGTGACGGTGCAGGTGCTGGTGCTGGTGCTGATGCTGGTGCAGTCCACCAACTACAACAACCCCATCAGCACAGGTAAGTGCTGGTGCAGGTGCAGGTACTGATTCTAATTCTGGTGCTGGTGCTGATGTTGGTGCTGTCCACCATCTACGACAACCCCTTCAGCACAGGTAGGTTCAGGTGCAGGCGCAGGTACTGGTGCTGATGCTGGTTACGGTGCTGGTGCTGGTACTGGTGCTGGTGCTGATGCTGATGCTGATGCTGATGCTGGTGCTGTTTACCATCTACGACAACCCCTTCAGCTCAGGTAGGTTCAGGTTCAGGTACTGGTGCTGGTGCTGGTTCCGGTGCTGGTGCTGATGCTGATGCTGGTGCTGGTGCTGTTTACCATCTACGACAACCCCTTCAGCACAGGTAGGTTCAGGTGCTGGTGCTGGTGCTGGTTACGGTGCTGGTGCCGCTGCTGATGCTAGTGCTGTCCACCAACTACGACAACCCCTTCAGCACAGGTAGGTGCAGGTGCTGATGCTGGTGCTGTCCACCAACTACGACGACCCCGTCAGCACAGGTAGCTTCAAGTGCTGGTGCAGGTACTGGTGCTGATTCTGGTTATGGTGCTGGTGCTGTCCACCAACTACGACAACCCCGTCAGCACAGGTAGCTTCAAGTGCTGGTGCAGGTACTGGTGCTGATTCTGGTTATGGTGCTGGTGCTGTCCACCAACTACGACAACCCCGTCAGCACAGGTAGCTTCAAGTGCTGGTGCAGGTACTGGTGCTGATTCTGGTTATGGTGCTGGTGCTGTCCACCAACTACAACAACCCCGTCAGCACAGGTAGGTTCAGGTGCTGGTACTGGTGCTGATGCTGGTTGCGGTGCAGATGCTGGTGCTGATGCTGGTGACGGTGCAGGTGCTGGTGCTGATGCTGGTGCTGTCCACCAACTACGACAACCCCTTCAGCTCAGGTAGGTTCAGGTGCTGGTACTGGTGCTGATGCTGGTTACGGTGCTGGTGCTGATGCTGATGCTAGTGCTGTCCACCAACTACGACAACCCCTTCAGCAATGGTAGGTTCAGGTGCAGGTGCTGATGCTGGTGACTGAGCTGTATGGGTATAGGCTTCCTCCAGGGACAGCGTTGAAGTGCTTTTTTGGCGGAGCCCCCCCTTCTGGGGGGAGGGAGCCCCCAGTGTTACCCATTTGTCCGTCCATCCATCCGTCTGACCATGATGAAGCCCGACACGTCAGCCAACTGAACGGTCTCGTAACTAACTTGCTTCCGTTGCCACCTGTCGCTCCCTCGCAATCACTCTCCGCCATTTTTTAGCGTCGCAGGCGACGCTGCATAGAACTTGTATAGCTTTTTGTAGCTTTCTGGGGCCATTTGGGGCACACAAAATAAACTGTTTTCTTCTTTTTTATAGCGAGAATTTCTCTAAAACGGGGTAAGAACTAGCGATCGCTATATATAGCGGAGGAAAAAATCCCTGACACATCACAGGGATTTTTTTTTGAAATCTGAAAGTGGGTTTCTTCTAGCTTTATGGTTTTGAGGGCTCGACCAGGGACAGCTTTTTAGTGATTTCTGTAGCTTTTTGTAGCTTTTTGAGGCCATTTAGGGCAAAAACAAAAGAAACATTTTTTTTTTTACTTATTTATAGCGATAATTTCTCCAAAACGGGGTCAAAACTAGCGATCGCTATATATAGCGGAAATAAAAATCCCTGCTTTATCACAGGTCCCTTCGATCCGCGTATGAGGCTTGGTGCAGCCTTCCCCTATCAATTCCAGGCAGAATTCGACCCCCAAAAGGGCGATGAGTGTGGAGGAGAGATATGGAGCAGCCAAGGCATGTGTAATGTGGTCCTCAAGATCTTGGGTGTGAGGTGGTCTGACGGCAGTGTTGCTGACGCTTACTGCAAGATTGGGAATGTGGAGGTGGGTACTGAGGCAGTGTGGAGTAGAGCCAAGGCAGCGGTGATGAGGTTGGTGGTTTGAAATTCAAGTGCAGATATTGTGCATGGAGCAGTCAAGGCATCTGCAGCATGGTGATCAAGATCATGGGTGTGTGTGAGATGGTTTGACGGTAGTGTTGCTGATGCCTATAGCAAGATTGGAAATGTGGAGGTGGGTGCTGGGGCAGTGTGGAGTGGAGTCGAAGTAGCAGTGGTGAGGTTGGTGGTCTGAGAATTTGGTTCAGATATTGAGTATGTAGCAGTCAAGGCATCTGCAGCATGGTTCTTAAAGTGAAGGGTGTCTGTAAGATGGTTTGACGGCAATGCTTCTGGTGCCTACAGCAAAAAACTCACCACCTACTACCCCTCACCCTCAGGAGATGTACAACAAAGCACCACCTACCACCCCTCACCCTCAGGAGATGTACAACAAAGCACCACCTACCACCCCACCCTCCACCCTCAGGAGATGTACAACAAAGCACCACCTACCACCCCTCACCCTCAGGAGATGTACAACAAAGCACCACCTACCACCCCTCACCCTCAGGAGATGTACAACAAAGCACCACCTACCACCCCTCACCCTCAGGAGATGTACAACAAAGCACCACCTACCACCCCCACCCTCCACCCTCAGGAGATGTACAACAAAGCACCACCTACCACCCCTCCACCCTCAGGAGATGTACAACAAAGCACCACCTACCACCCCTCACCCTCAGGAGATGTACAACAAAGCACCACCTACCACCCCTCACCCTCAGGAGATATACAACAAAGCACCACCTACCACCCCCACCCTCCACCCTCAGGAGATGTACTACAAAGCACCCCCTACCACCCCTCACCCTCAGGAGATGTACAACAAAGGCATGTGCAACACAACCGACCTGGTCATCTGTGATCCCCAACTAGACACCACTAAAAACTCGCCACCTACCACCCTTCACCCTCAGGAGATGTACAACAAAGGCATGTGCAATACCACCGCCCTGCTCATCTACAATCCCCACTCTCTTATCTCACCACCACACACTTACAACTACTCCCCCACTGACAGCTCACCACCCACTCACAAGTAGATACCACTCACATGCAACTAGACACCACTAAAAAATCGCCACCTACCACCCCTCACCCTCAGGAAATGTACAACAAAGCACCACCTACCACCCCTCACCCTCAGGAGATGTACACCAAAGGCATGTGCAATACCACCGATCTGTTCATATGTGATCCCCACTCTCTTGTATCACCGCCACACACACACACACACACACACACACACACACAAATGCAAGTAAAACCCCCACCCACAACTTGCCAGCACACATACAACTAGACACCACTAAAAAGTTGCCCCCTACCACCCCCCACCCCCCAGGAGATGTACACCGAAGGCATTGACAATACCACCGTCCTGCTCATCTGTGATCCCCACCCTCTAATCTCGCCGCCACAGACACACATGCAAGTAGAAACCCCACCCACAACTTGCCAACACACACATATAACTAGACACCTCTAATATCTCACCACCCCCACTCAGGAAATGTACAACAAATGCGTTAGCAATACCACCGACCTGCTCCTATCATCCCCACCCTCTTATCTTGCCGCCACGCACACACACACATGCAAGTTAACCCCCCACCCACAACTTGACAACACACTCATACAACTAGGCACCTCTAATATCTCACCACCCCCACTCAGGAAATGTACAACAAATGCATTGGTAATACCACCGACCTGCTCCTATAATCCCCACCCTCTTATCTTGCCGCCAACCACACACACATGCAAGTAAAAACCCCACCCACAACTTGACCACACACTCATACAACTAGACACCACTTACATCTTACCAACCCTGCTCAGGAAATACAACAAGGGCATTGGCAATACCACCGACCTGCTCATCTGTGATCCTCACCCTCTTATGTCGCCGCCACACACACACATGCAAGTAAAAACCCCACCCACAACTTGCCAACACACACATACAACTAGACACCACTAATATTTCACCACCCCACTCTCAGGAAATGTACAACAAAGGCATTGGCAATACCACTGACCTGCTCCCGTGTGACCACACCCTGGCTGCTGCTGCTGCTGCTACTGCTGCAGCAGCATTTGGATACAATCTTAAGTAGCCACCACACATCTATATTAACTCCCCCACCCACAACTTACCAACACACACATACAACTCGACATCCCTACTCTCAGGAAATGTACAGCGGAGGCATTGGCAATACCACTGACCTGCTCCTGTGCGACCACACCCTGGTAGCTGCTGCTGCTGCTGCATGATTTGGATACAATCTGAAGTAGCCACCACACTCCTATAACTACTCCCAACCCACAACTTACCAACACACACATACAACTCGACACCCCCACTCTCAGGAAATGTACAACTGAGGCATTGGCAATACCACCGACCTGCTCCTGTGCGACCACACCCTGGCAGCTGCTGATGCTGCTGCATGATTTGGATACAATCTGAAGTAGCCACCACACACCTATAACTACTCCCCCACCCACAACTTACCAACACACACATACAACTCGACACCCCCACCTTCAGCAAATGTACAACGGAGGCATTGGCAATACCACTGACCTGCTCCTCTGTAACCACACCCTGGCTGGTGCTGATGCTGCTGCATGATTTGGATACAATCTGAAGTAGCCACCACACACCTATAACTACACCCCACCCGCAACTTACCAACACACACATACAACTCGACACCCCTACTCTCAGGAAATGTACAACAAAGGTGTTGGCAATACCACTGACCTGCTCCTGTGCGACCACACCCTAGCTTTTGCTGATGCTGCACGATTCCGCATCACTATCGGAGCCAGTGGAGCGTCCACATCTATCTCGCTGCGCTCATCCAATACGGGAAAGCTGTGCGGCTTTACAGAGAGCGGCAGCATCACTTGTAACTGTGAGTGCACTAGATTTGTATTTGTCGTGTGAGTGTGTGTGTTCGAGTTTTTGTTTTTGTCTATCCAAGACAGGTAGACTGTGTAGTTTTACTGAGAGCGGCAGCATCTCTTGTAACTGTGAGTGCACCTGAGACATAACACTGGAACCACAAGATGCTGCTACCTGTAGACAACAACATTGTGTGTGTGTGTGTGCACGTTTGTGTGTGCGTCTTTGTGTGTGTGTGTGTGTGTGCGTTTGTGTGTGACGGTAAAGCTGTGTGGCTTTACAGAGATAACAACAGTTTGTAATTGTTTTTAGGGGGGTCCTTCTTTTCCGCTTTTTTCTTTTCTTTTCTTTTCTTTTCTTTTCTTTCTTATTCGTTTTTTTCTTTTCTTTTCTTTTTCGTTTTGTGTTTGTTTGCCAGGGTACTTCCAAGTGCGCGCTTTTGCGTGCTGGCGCGCTGCCTTTTTGAGCCCCACTGCGCGTTTCACGCAGTTTTTTGCAACCCCCCGTGGGCGCAGCAAGCAATTTTTGCGCTTTTTGCACTACAAAGCACAGTTTTTATTTTTTCTAGTGCGCTAAAGCGCTGGCCAATTTGGTTAATGGAAGTACCCTGTTGTTTGCTGTACACGTGTGTGTGTGTGCGTGTGCATGTGTGTGTACGTTTGTGTGTGTGTGTACATTTGGTTAATTTGGTTAATGGAAGTACCCTGTTGTTTGCTGCACAATTCAGTGTGTGTACGTTTGTGTGTGCGTGTGCATGTGTGTGTGTACGTTTGTGTGTGTGTACATTTGTGTGTGCATGTGTGTGTGTGTGTGTACGTTTGTGTGTGTGTGAGGTTGTGTGTGTTTGTTTGCTGCACAATTCCGCATCACTATTAGAGCAAGTGGAGCATCCACATCTGTCTCACTGCGCTTATCCATGATGGGAAAGCTGTGCGGCTTTACTGAGAGCGGCAGCATCACTAGTAACTGTGGGTACACTGGTTTTGTATTTGTTTTGTGTGTGTGTGTGTGTTTTGGTTTTGTCTATCCAAGCTGTGTGGCTTAACGGAGAGCGGCAGCATCACTAGTAACTGTGGGTACACTGGTTTTGCATTTGTTTTGTGTGTGTGTGTGTGTGTTTTGGTTTTCTCTATCCAAGCTGTGTGGCTTAACTGAGAGCGGCAGCATCACTAGTAACTGTGGGTACACTGGTTTTGTATTTGTTTTGTGTGTGTGTGTGTTTTGGTTTTGTCTATCCAAGCTGTGTGGCTTAACTGAGAGCAGCAGCATCACTTGTTACTGTGGGTGCACTGGTTTTGTATTTGTTTTGTGTGTGTGTGTGTTTTGGTTTTGTCTATCCAAGCTGTGTAGCTTAACAGATAGCGGCGGCATCACTGGAAACTGTTAGTGTCAACCAGTTCTCTGATTTTTCTTTTTTGTCTATCGAAGACAATTTCTGTTTTTGTCTATCGAAGACAATTTCTGTTTTTGTCTATCCAAGCTGTGTGGCTTTACAGAGAGTGGCAGCATCATTTGTGATTGTGATTTCAACAATTTGTATGTTTGTGCGTGTGTTTTGGGTTTGGGTTTGCGTGTGTGTTTTGTGTTTGTGTGTGTGTTTTGTGTTTGTGTGTGTGTTTTGGTTTTGTGTGTGTGTTTTGGTTTTGGGTTTGTGTGTGTGTTTGTATGTGTGTTTTGGGTTTGTGTGTGTTTTTGTGTTTTTGTTTGTGTGTGTGTTTTGGGTTTGTGTGTGTGTTTTGGGTTTGTGTGTGTGTTTGTGTGTGTGTTTTGGGTTTGTGTGTGTGTTTGTGTGTGTGCTTTGGGTTTGTGTGTGTGTTTGTGTGTATTTTGGGTTTGTGTGTGTGTTTTGGGTTTGTGTGTGGGTTTGTGTGTGTGTTTAGGGTTTGTGTGTGGGTTTGTGTGTGTGTTTTGGTTTTGGGTTTGTGTGTGTTTGTGTGTGTGTTTTGGTTTTGGGTTTGTGTGTGTGTTTTGGGTTTGTGTGTGTGTTTTGGGTTTGTGTGTGTGTTTTGGGCTTGTGTGTGTGTTTTGGGTTTGTGTGTGTGTTTGGGCTTTTTGTGTGTGTTTTGGGTTTGTGTGTGTGTTTGCGTGTGAGTTTTGGTTTTGGGTTTGTGTGTGTGTTTGTGTGTGTGTTTTGGGTTTGTGTGTGTGTTTTGGGTTTGTGTGTGTGTTTTGGGTTTGTGTGTGTGTTTTGGTTTTGTGTGTGTGTGTGTGTTTTGGTTTTGTGTGTGTGTTTTTGGGTTTGTGTGTGTGTTTTGGGTTTGTGTGTGTGTTTTGGTTTGTGTGTGTGTTTTTTGTTTGTGTGTGTTTTTGTGTGTGTGTGTTTTGGGTTTGTGTGTGTGTTTTGGATTTGTGTTTGTGTGTGTGTGTGTTTTGTGTGTGTGTGTGTGTTTTGGGCTTGTGTGTGTGTTTTTGTGTTTTGTGTGTGTTTGGGTTTGTGTGTGTGTGTGTGTGTGTTTTGGGTTTGTGTGTGTGTTTTGGGTTTGTGTTTGTGTGTGTGTGTGTTTTGGGTTTGTGTGTGTGTTTTGGTGTTTGTGGTGTGTGTGTGTTTGTGTGTGTGTTTTGTGGCTTTGTGTGTGTGTTTTGTGTGTGTTTGTGTGTGTGTGTGTGTGTTCGGGTTTGTGTGTGTTTTGTGTTTGTGTTTGTTGTGTGTGTGTTTTGGGTTTGTGTGTGTGTTTGTGTGTGTTTTGGGTTTGTGTGTGTGTTTTGGGTTTGTGTGTGTGTTTGTGTTTTGTGTGTGTTTTGGTTTTGGGTTTGTGTGTGTGTGTTTGTGTGTGTGTTTTGGGTTGTGTGTGTGTGTGTTTTGGGTTTGTGTGTGTGTTTTGTGTGTGTGTTTTGGGTTTGTGTGTGTGTTTGTGTGTGTGTTTTGGGTTTGTGTGTGTGTTTGTTGTGTGTTTTGGGTTTGTGTGTGTGTTTTTTTGTGTGTGGTTTGTGTGTGTGTTTGGGTTTGTGTGTGTTTTGTGTGTGTGTTTTGGTTTTGGGTTTGTGTGTGTGTGTTTGTGTGTGGTTTTGGTTTGTGTGTGTGTTTTGGTTTGTGTGTGTGTTGTTTGTGTGTGTGTTTTGGGTTTGTGTGTGTGTTTTGGGTTTGTGTGTGTGTTTTTGTGTGTGTGTGTTTGTGTGTGTGTTTTGGGTTTGTGTGTGTGTGTGTTTTTGGGTTTGTGTGTGTGTTTTGGGTTTGTGTGTGTGTGTGTTTGTGTGTGTTTTGTTTGTGTGTGTGTGTTTGTGTGTGTGTGTTTTGTGTTTTGGGTTTGTGTGTGTGTTTTGTGTGTGTGTGTTTTGGGTTTGTGTGTGTGTTTTGTGTGTGTGTGTTTGTTTGTGTGTGTGTTTTGGGTTTGTGTGTGTGTGTTTTGGGTTTGTGTGTGTGTTTTGGGTTTGTGTGTGTGTGTGTGTGTGTGTGTTTTGGGTTTGTGTGTGTGTGTTTGGGTTTGTGTGTGTGTTTTTGGGTTTGTGTGTGTGTTTTGGGTTTGTGTGTGTGTTGTTTGTGTGTGTGTTTTTGGTTTGTGTGTGTGTTTGTGTGTGTGTGTTTTGTGTGTGTGTGTTTGTGTGTGTTGTTTGTGTGTGTGTGTGTGTGTTTTTGGTGTTGTGTGTGTGTGTTTTGGGTTTGTGTGTGTGTGTTTTGTGTTTTTGGGTTTGTGTGTGTGTTTTTGGGTTTGTGTGTGTGTTTTGGTGTTTTGTGTGTGTTTGTGTGTGTGTGTGTGTTTGTGTGTGTGTTTTGTTTGTGTGTGTTTGTGTGTGTGTTTTGGTTTGTGTGTGTGTTTTGTGTGTGTGTTTTGGGTTTGTGTGTGTGTTTGTGTGTGTGCTTTGGGTTTGTGTGTGTGTTTGTGTGTATTTTGGGTTTGTGTGTGTGTTTTGGGTTTGTGTGTGGGTTTGTGTGTGTGTTTAGGGTTTGTGTGTGGGTTTGTGTGTGTGTTTTGGTTTTGGGTTTGTGTGTGTTTGTGTGTGTGTTTTGGTTTTGGGTTTGTGTGTGTGTTTTGGGCTTGTGTGTGTGTTTTGGGTTTGTGTGTGTGTTTGTTGTGTGTGTGTTTTGGGTTTTGTGTGTGTGTGTTTGGGTTTTTTTGTGTGTGTGTGGGTTTGTGTGTGTGTTTGTGTGTGTGTTGGTTTTGGGTTTGTGTGTGTGTTTTGGGTTTGTGTGTGTGTTTGTGTGTGTGTTTTGGGTTTGTGTGTGTGTTTTGGGTTTGTGTGTGTGTTTTGGGTTTGTGTGTGTGTGTTTTTTTTGGGTTTGTGTGTGTGTTTTGTGTGTGTTTTGGGTTTGTGTGTGTGTGTGTTTTGGTTTTGGGTTTGTTGTGTGTGTGTTTGGGTTTGTGTGTGTGTGTTTTGGGTTTGTGTGTGTGTTTTGTTTGTGTGTGTTTGTGTTTGTGTGTGTGTTTTGGGTTTGTGTGTGTGTGTGTGGGTTTTGTGTGTGTGTTTTGGGTTTGTGTTTGTGTGTGTGTGTGTTTTGGGTTTGTGTGTGTGTTTTGGGCTTGTGTGTGTGTTTTGTGTTTTTGTGTGTTTTGGGTTTGTGTGTGTGTGTGTGTTTTGGGTTTGTGTGTGTGTTTTGGGTTTGTGTTTGTGTGTGTGTTGTTTGGGTTTGTGTGTGTGTTTTGGGTTTGTGTGTGTGTGTGTGTTTTGTGTTGTGTGTGTGTGTTTGTGTGTGTGTTTTGTTTGTGTGTTGTGTTTTTGTGTGTGTGTGTGTTTGTGTTTGTGTGTGTGTGTTTGGGTTTTGTGTGTGTGTTTGTGTTGTGTGTTTTGGGTTTGTGTGTGTGTGTGTGTGTGTTTGTGTGTGTGTTGTGTGTGTGTGTTTTGGGTTGTGTGTGTGTTTGGGTTTTTTGTGTGTTTGTGTGTTGTGTTGTTTGTGTGTGTGTGTGTTTGGTTTGTTTTGTGTGTGTTTTTGTGTTTGTGTGTGTGTTTGTTTGTGTGTGTGTGTGTTTTTGGTTTGTGTGTGTGTTGTGTGTTGGGTTGTGTGTGTGTTTTGTTTGTGGGTTTGTGTGTGTGTTTTTGGGTTTGTGTGTGTGTGTGTTTGTGGGTTTTGTTTTATTTTTTTTATTTGTGTTTGTGTGTGTGTGTGTTTTGGGTTTGTGTGTGTGTTTGTGTGTGTGTTTTGTGTTTGTGTGTGTGTTTTGTGTGTGTTTTGGGTTTGTGTGTGTGTTTGTGTCTGTGTTTTGGGCTTGTGTGTGTGTTTTGTGTTTGTGTGTGTTTTGGGTTTTTGTGTGTGTGTGTTTTGGGTTTGTGTGTGTGTTTTGGGTTTGTGTTTGTGTGTGTGTGTGTTTTGGGTTTGTGTGTGTGTTTGTGTGTGTGTTTTGGGCTTGTGTGTGTGTTTTGTGTTTGTGTGTGTTTTGGGTTTGTGTGTGTGTGTGTTTTGGGTTTGTGTGTGTGTTTTGGGTTTGTGTTTGTGTGTGTGTGTTTTGGGTTTGTGTGTGTGTTTGTGTGTGTGTTTTGGTTTTGTGTTTGTCTATCCTTGACATGTTTTGGTTTTGTCTATCCAAGCTGTGTGGCTTTACTGACAGCGGCGGCATCACTAATAACTGTCAGTTCAAAAATAATGCTCTGTGAATGTGTGACTGGTTTTGGTTTTGTCTATCCAAGCTGCGTAGCTTTCCAGAGAGCGGCGGTAACTGTAACTATTGAGTGCACTAGTCTTGTATTCATAGCTCATTTTTTATGCTTTTTATTATTTTTTATTGGCAGAGCTCCCTCTTCAAGGGGGTGGGACCCCCCAGGGTTACCCATTTGTCCGTCCAACTGACTGGTCCGCCTGACCAAGACGAAGCCTGACACATCAGCCGATGGTCTCGTAACTAACTCGCTTCTGCTGCCACCTGCACCTGTCGCTCCGTTGCGAACCCTCTCTGCCAATATTTAGCGTCGCTCACGATGCTGCATAGAACTCGTTCACTTACCTTTGTCTTTGTTTTTTAGGTTTGTTTTCTCAATAGATCATTTTGTTATGCTTTTTATTCACTTATTTTTTTTACTGTATTGTACAAGGACTGGTTCAGGTGCTGATGCTGGTTCATGTGCTGGTGCTGTTTCAAGTGCTGGTGCTGTTTCAAGTGCTGGTGCTGTTTCAAGTGCTGGTGCTAGTGCTGGTTCAAGTGCTGGTGCTGGTGCTGGTTCAGTTGAAACAGTGTAATGTGACATTGTTTTGTGCCGCTGTACAACCCGCCCTCCTGACGCGCACACACAAACATACCCCCGTGGGTACATACCCACGTATACCCACGTCAGCCAACAGTCTCGAAACTAACTCGCTTCCGTTGCCCCTTGTCGCTCCCTCGCGATCACTATCCGCCATATTTTAGTGTCGCAGGCGACGCTGCATAGAACTTGTTTATCTTTGTTATATCTATACCCCTGTTTTGAATGACCTCATATGACCCTTTCCCCTCCCCCTCCCTGTGTAGCCGACATCAAGTCATGCTGTGCTGATGAGGGGGGTAGGTGTGCTCTCCCTGTCTCAACACTATATTATGTTTGTACTAGATATATCTCTGCCCCTGTTCTGAATGACCTCATATGACCCCCCCCCCTCCCCCCCCCCACCCCTCCTCACCCCTGCGTAGCCGACATCAAGTCATGCTGTGCTGTTGAGTTGGGTCGGCGTGCTCTCCCTGTCTCAACACTATATTATGTTTGTACTAGATATATATCTACACTATCTCATGCACTATGTTTTTTATTTCTTATATCTCTGCCCCTGTCGAATGACCTCATATGACCCCCCCCCACACACACACACACACCCCACACCCCTCCTCACCCCTGCGTAGCCGACATCAAGTCATGCTGTGCCGTTGAGGGGGGTAGGTCTACTCTCCCTGTCTCAGCCTGGTGGAGCTACAAGCTGCAGGAGGAGGGCACAGTTCCACTCTCGGCTAATGCCAGCTTTATTATGGAGAGCTGGTGAGTTATCCTTTGCCCAATCCCAGTACCAGTCATCATGATGGTCCTCCTCATCATCATATTCACAATCGTAATCACAAGTAACAGCAGCAGCAAGAGGGCACAGTTCCACTCTCGGCTAATGCCGGCTTTATTATGGAGAGCTCGTGAGTTATCCCTTGCCCAATCCCAGTACCATTTACATGATGGTCCTCATCATCATCATCATATTCATCATATTCACAATCGTAATCACAAGGAACAGCAGCAGCAAGAGGGCACAGTTCCACTCTCGGCTGGTGCTGGCTTCATTACGGAAAGCTCGTGAGTTATCCCTATCCCCATCCTACTGCCGATTATCATGATGGTCATTACGGGCATTCCCCTCAGCCCATGACATACATTCTGACCTCGCCTCCCCCCCCTGCATTCTCTCTCTCTCTCTCTCTCTCTCTCTCTCTCTCTCTCTCTCTCTCTCTCTCTCTGCCACACACAAACACACACTCTTTCTCTCTCACACTCACACTCAAATACGCAGACTCCCTCTCTGCCACACTTACACACACAGCACATATACATGCATGCACTCACCCCCTGTCCCATCCATCACCACAGGGCCTCCCTCCTTCGCATCCCCCTCTGCCACTGGTCCGAGGATTCTCCCTCCAAGGAGGTGCTAGCTGAGCTCATCACTCATCGTACCCCCACCCAGACTCACCACTCCCATCTCACCCCCACCCCCACCCCCATCCCCCTACATAGGGACTCCCTCCTCCGCATCCCCCCCGGCACTGGTCCATGGATCCACCTCCCAGGAGGATCTAGCTAGGCTCATCACTCATCGTACCCCCACCCTGACTCACCACTCCCATCTCACCCCCTCAACCCCGCCCCCCTCCTTCTACATAGGGACTCCCTCCTTCACATCCCCCTCCGGCACTGCTCCGTGGATCCTACCTCCAAGGAGGTGCTAGCTGGGCTCATCACTCATCGTACCCCCACCCAGACTCACCACTCCCATCTCACCCCCCTCACCCCCACCCCCATCCCTCTACATAGGGACTCCATCCTCCGCATCCCCCAACAGCACTGGTCCATGGATCACACTTCCCAGGAGGTGCTAGCTGGGCTCATCAATCATCTAACCCCCTACCAGACTTGCCACTCTCATTATACCCCCATCACCCCCACGCCATCCCTAAACATAGGGACTCCCTCCTTCGCATCCCCCCCCGACACTGGTCCGTGGATTCCACCTCCAAGGAGGTGCTAGCTGGGCTCATCACTCATCTTACCTCCACCCAGATTCACCACACCCTTTTCACCCCCATCCCTCTACGTAGGGACTCCATCCCTTGCATCCCCCTTGGCACTGGTCCATGGATTCCACCTCCAAGGAGGTGCTAGCTAGGCTCATCACTCATCTTACCCCCACCCAGACTCACCACTCCCCTCTCACCCCCACCCCCATCACTCTCACCCCTCTACATAGGTACTCCCTCCTTCACATCCCCCTCCGCCACTGGTCCGTGGATGCCACCTCCAAGGAGGTTACAGCTAGGCTCATCGCCCATCTTACCCCCACCCAGACTCACCACTCCCATCTCACCCCCATCCCCATCCCTCCACATAGGGACTCCATCCTCCGCATCCCACTCCGCCACTGGTCCATGGATCCCACCTCCAAGGAGGTGCTAGCTGGACTGAAGTCTACGTCTGGGATGAATGAAACCATGCCATCGTACTTCAAACTCGTCCCCACTGACAGGCCCAAGCGCTGGCAGACAGCTTCAGTCATACCTGGAACCTCTGTCTTCATCTACTCCTCAAAAGTCGATCGATACTGCAAGCCAGATAAGAAGGGGGTGAAGCTAGTGTGTAAAGGGCGACCCAAGGAAGTCAGGCATAAGGCTAAAAGGAGGGATAGTTATATGTTCACCTATGATGAGACCCTGTGCCCAGCTGAGGGGGAGGTTTGTAGCTGAGGCATGTAGCTGAGGTGTGTAGCTGAGGTGCGTAGCTGAGGCATGTAGCTGAGGCATGTGGCTGAGGTGCGTAGCTGGGGCATGTAGCCGAGGTGCATTGCTGAGGTGCTTTGCTGGGGCATGTGGCTGAGGCATGTAGCTGGGGAGCGTTTTGTACATAGTAGGAGCACCCAGCCTCTATGCCCGAAGATTACAGCAGAACTGGAAGGCTGATTATGCTACGGGCTTTCAGGTGCACTAGCAGAGATTTTTTCCCCTGCAATATACAGCTTTTGCTACGTATTACCTCGTTTTGGCCCCAATTGCCGCTATAAAGAACCCATTTCTATGGCCCAAAATGGCCCTAAAAGGCTACAAGAGCTACAAGGAAGGTGTCCCTGAAGGAGGCCTAAACCAATAAAGCCATAAAATATTTTTTCTGAACTGAAAAACACCCTTTGCACTAGGTTGCTTAAAGTTTGGTTGAATAGCCAGTCAGGGATTCGGGGGACCTGCCTGGAAGCTGCTACTCGCAGCCAAAAGCTAGCTTGCTTAAAGTCTGGATGAATAGCCAGTCAGAAACTCAGGGGAGCTGCTTGGAAGCTTCTATTTGCAGCCAAAAGCTAACTTGCTTTAATTCCGGCTGAATAGCCAGTCAGGGACTCAGGGGCAGCTGCCTGGAAGCTGCTACTTGCAGCCAAAAGCTAGTTTTTTTTTAGTCTGGCTGAACAGCCAGTCAGGGGCTCAGGGGAACCTGCTTGGAAGCTGCTACTTGAAGCCAAAATAAAATCAGTGCTTTACTTCCTAGCTGTATATCTGAGCACGATTAGCTCAGGGATTTTCTTTCCAGATTTTCTTGGCAACTTCGAGGCAGCTCCTTGAGCCAGCCACTGGGCCCAGCCCCAAGATTCCAGCATAACTGGAAGGCTAATTATGGGGGCTTCCAGGTGCAGTAGGTTGCTTAGGGTTTCGTCGATAGCACAGACGGGGGAAAATATAATGTTTCTGACATGTGTAGCTGAGGAGTGTAGCTTAAGTATGTAGCTTTGGGCTGGACAAATTGGCTAGATAATGGAGCTGGCTGGAAGCTGCCATGTGTAGACCCCCCCCCCCCCCCGCCACCCCCCCCTCAAAAAGTGACTTAGCTGCTCCTCTGCGCTGGATTAGCTCGTCGACAGGACAGAGAGGAAAGAAAAAGAAGAAAGGGGTATGTAAGAATTTTTACTCTACCCATAGAGATCGCATTTCAAACAAGTCCTAGGCACGTCGCAAGAGACGCGGAAAATTGGCTGAGAGTTTTGGCTATCGGAGCAATAGGAGGCAACGGAATTGAGTGCAGCGGACCGAAGCCAGGGTTTACGAGACAGTTAGGGCCAGGTTTTATTGTTTCTTGTGGTCGGACGAACGGACAAAGCTGTGATCCTGGGGGCTCACACCCCCCAGAAGGGGAGGCTTCGCCAAAAAATCAAAACGTAGTATTGCAATCTAAATGGCCAAATCCAACACTACCACCTCATAGCTTTTCTTTCCGGCTACGAGCAGCAGCTTCTAGGCAGCACCATGAGCCAGCCACTGAGTTAAGCCCCAAGATTTCAAAATAACTGGAAAGCTGATCCTGTCAGCTTCCAGACGTATTGCATTGCTTTAGGTTTGGCTGTGTAGGAAGCCAGGGGAGGTGCCTAGAAGCTGCTGCTCGTAGCAGGAAAGAAAAGCTATGTACAACTAATTTCATTATTTGTTTGCTCTCTTGTTTTACCGTTGATAATGTTGACGGTATGATGATGCTCACTGTCAAAATATTTGAATTATTATTTTAATAACTTTATAATCTTTTTACTGCCCCTCCATGGGTAGCGACTTCGGTACATCAGCCGATTTCAGACAAGTTGTATCTTTGGTCACGTCACCTCATCTTCCAGGTAGATTTAAGTCAACCTGCGCCCCGAACCACTCGACGTTGGGATTCGACAGTCAAGTAATTCCGAAGGAGACTGCCTAGTCACAGGCGGAGGGTGCACAGCCCCAGTTTATGAGGTAACGCGCAACTGTGTACCAAAGCGCGGTATACGAGACACACGTTCCGCAAGAACAGACACGAGGGCAGCAACAAGGTTGCACACACCGCACATTGCACACCGCTCACAAAACAACCCTAGTGACAGCGGGGCTCAGCGAGGCTTCCTCATACCTCCAGCGGATCCCATTGCCAACACAAGGGCGGTCACGCCCTTGTTCTTGGCAGTGCAGTACCATATGCGCCTTTGGTAATAGCAAACGGTTTGGCAAATGACCCTTTGTGAACATGTAACAAGGAAATGTAACAAGAATATGTAAGCAAAAATGCGATTTGCCAACTGGATTTCAGATCTTAACTTGAGTCAGTTCCAGCCATGGCCCTCTTTGCCAAGCACTTTTTGCCACGCTTTTTCTGATACCCATTTTAAGGGAAATGGACCCATTTGCCAACACTTATTCTTGTCATTTCTTAAGGCGCGTACGGAGTGTACCTGCCATTATATATTTCGTTGCAGTACAGTACCTGCCATTATTTGTATGTTCAATTGTATGCTGATGAGGCTCACAGTTGACACAATGCAGACATGTAGTACAATACAATACCATTCGGTAGTTGCCAGATAGTTTTAAGGAATGTTGCCGGGTTTGCATAGGTTTGCATCTTTGCATACCGTATGCCTATGCATATGCATGTGCTCCCCTTTGTGTTATTGTTCCCTTCTGCTGCCTTCCTGTTCTTTCCCCTTTCCACAATAATGTAGCTAGCAGTGCTTCTTGCTTGTGTCTGGGATAGTAGCCTCCCGACCCGGAACCAGGGCTCCGCTGTACGCGGCAAGGAACGGAATCTGTCCGAAAACGTACATCGTCATCACGTGGTACATGATACACCAACCGATTACCACCACTCGAAGAGTCCGTGACGGACTCCTAGAGGAGGGAAGAGTGTAACGGTATGGCTCGGTATATGTACCAGAGAATGAATACTCGGACATCATATGAACTCCTTTGCCGAATGTCGCTATGGTGTAACGATTCTAATCCGTTACAAAACCTGGAGGCAGCTATTGCCTGAGACAGCAGCTGAAACAAAACTGAAGCTAGATAGGGTGTGAAAAACACGACGGGCATTCCAATGCAGCTGAAAGCTGTTGGCTTAACCCAGTGGCTGGGAAGCTGGCAGGAAGCTATGAGTAGCCCCCAAAATAAATATTTTTGGCTGGTTTTGTGCTTTTAATTGTCTTAATGTTCTCCCTTTGCTCTTGCTAACATGCACAAAGTGGCTCAAAACGAAAGATGATTTAGTGCAGGATTTAGTGATTGTTTTTTTGCTTTTTATTTGTGCGATCATTGTGATTGTTTTCCACACTATCAAGGACGTTTATTTTTCACTTGTATACCCTTGGATCAGGTATGGCCTCTCTGTGACAACTCCATCTAAATGTATAATGTAATCGCCGTATACTTGAGCTTGGTTACATACTTACAAGGCACCAGCCAGTATTTTTTCTGCTCGCCTTCTTCAGCAGTAACATCAACAATTCAAATCGGTACTGCCGTATTGGGCAGTACTTAGGCTGAAGAGACTTGCCTATCCTCGAATACAGAAGTAGTAACCGGTATGTACCGGGATATTGGTTTGGATTTTTACGTGGGTTTTCAGCAAGCTCTTGGCTGCTCGCCGCCTTCCAATTCTACCCCCCCACCCCCCCCCCCTCCCCTCATGCGAATCAGTATATTAATAGTGCGTTGTCCGTGATATGGTGATTGGCCTTTGGGCCAAGGCAGTTGGGCTTTTGGTTTCAGTGGTTCGGATCTCGATTTTCATTGACCTGTCGCTGACGTGGCCACGGGGGCCCTCTCTATATAAAAAAAAATATATATATATATATATATATATATATATATATATATATAAATATATAAATCATGGTCGTGGTCGTGGTCGTGGTGGTCGTGGTGGTGTCATCACCGCGTACCCACGAGCCATGGGCGTGCGAAGTGTAACCGACTTGCAACCGAATTTCTGTCAAACCCAACTCGCAACACCCCGCCCAGCGAAATTTTCAAATACCGAAACTGCAGATGCGTAAAGCTAAGCGCGCGCTCATTTCATCCCCACATTTGCCTCCCATACAATGACTGCAAGCAATTTTGATCCAGAAGATTCTCTCTTCGGAGGTCATCTGCTGACCCTCGCTTTGCATGGCGCTCAGAATAATCGTTTCAGTTCATTGCTTCTTCATGGAGCATGCGACCATGATGCATGCCAAAGACAGGAGGGCCCGCGACACCGCCAGCCAGCGCTCAAAGCGAGCTTGCATGAGCAAGGAAGAACTGGACAGAGCCAGGCAGAGCCAACATGAGTCGACGTGATGCCCACGCTGCCCGACCCGAGGAGTTACGCCAGGCTCATAATCAAGCCGGACGTGAACAACGCGATCCCATGCCTCAGGATGAACGCGAAGCTGCTAAGCTGCTATTAACCAAGCCAGGCGTGAAGACTTTGCTTTCCAACCTCAGGAGTTACGCCAGACTCATAATCAAGCCAGACCTTCAGATCGTCATGCTTTTTTTCTCCGTCTGCGAGCGTTGCCACCGTTCATCTCACGCATGCGCACTTTCGCCATGCCATGCCATCGCATCGCCTTCGTCATGGTTGGCTGGTTGTTGCGATTAATTCGACTTTGTTCAGATCGCCAAGGCCATTCCGTCCCTCTGCCCACTCTCGCGCTTGCACCTCTCATCCCACATCTGAAAGCTCTTTTCGTTGTATCGAATATCGCGAAATACGATTTGTGCTGGTCCAAGAGTTGATGTGGTGTATGAGGAAAACGTGTTGTCCGACTGGGGAATCTTATAGTTATATCCGTTTGATACGAACCCGCGTGGTGGTGAAGGTCCCAACTTCCGTCCAGTCGACCCACTCGACCAAGCTCGAAACCAAATGTGGTGTATGAGGAAAACGTGTTGTCCGAATGGGGAATCTTATAGTTATATCCGTTTGATACACCACAGTTGACCGAGTATCAACTGGGGCACTGCGCGAGAAGATGAAACTGCAAGTTTGTAGCTTTGGAATTGCACTGGTCCGGTGTTCACGGGGTGATCGGGAGCTGAGCGTTCCCAAGTTGTTGGTCTGCACTTTCCCCTCTTTTTGCAAGATTAAATCCCGCAGCCGAAGTGAAGGTAGGGAGGAGGAGATGTGTGTGCGTGTTGGTGGTTGGGGAAAGGGAGGCTTTTGGGGGCGAAGGTGAGAGAGAGAGTGTGTGTGGATTGGGTAGGAAGAGGCCGGGGGAAGTAGAGGATGCTGTGGGTCTGTATGTGTGTGTGTGTGTGTGTGGGGGGGGGGGGGGGGGGGGGGATGGAATACGTGTATGACAGGGGGGGAGGCCACATCTGAAGCAGAAGGGGAAAAGGTAGAGAGAAGAGGTGTGCGTCAGAGTGTGGGGGGAGAGGGGGTGTTGGTGTGGCCACCGCCCACCGGCCACACGGGCTACCGTACTAGTATATATAACTTCCAAGACATGACACTTCTAAGGACGTAGGGTTAATGGAACCGGCTAGTAAGTGGGCGTTGGATGGGCTTACTTCACACCTAGAGTCCAGTTACCATGCCTGTCGACAACCCTCCGGGTGGGCCCAGGTGACCTCGATGGGGTACGAATCAGCAACCTGCCAAGACCCCGCACCTGCTTCCGTTTAATCCGGGATCGCTGTGCGATAGAGCCATCCCGTTCCGAACGGGATCAGTGCATTTCAAACTGTCTTTCCTTTTTTAAATTCTAACTAACCCTCTTCAGCCTTCCCTGAAGCCTATTTCACTATTTGGCTACCCCTGGACCAGGAGGTGCCCAGGCCTCCAATTTTTTACTAATGCCGATCGATTTCTTCTGAGAATGGGGCTGTAATGGTATGATTCATGCTGATGTTTTGAGCGATTTTCCAGGTCATTATGAGCATCTCATTTGGGGGTGGGGGTGGGGTGGGGTGTGGGTAGCCCTCCTCAGGCTTTTTGCTATCTTTTCACTCAGACCTCCAAATGACATTCTGAAACCACCATTGCGTTTGTGTTGACAAGGGCAGTTCATTGGCACCCCTGAAGACCCATGTGTGTGTGTGTGTGTGTGTGTGTGTGTGTGTGTGAGGGGGGGGTATGGGTATTTTGTTGGTTACACAGTGAAGACTGAAGTAGAAGAAGGATACACGCAACGAGTGCGTTTACATAGAAGACGGGAGTCTGCAGGAAGATCCTGCAGACCCGTGTAGGCCACAGCTAGTGTCAGCCTGTGGCCTAGCGGTAGGCAACTCGGGACCTGGAGGAACCAGGTACCGGTATGCATTATGCCGACTCAGTGTCCGACGTATATCGGACAATAACATCCCCCCCAACTTGATGTATTCTTGAGCTCAAGAATTCCTTAAGTTAACTGAGGGGCTTAAGAAATTAATATAGATATAAAAGAAATACAATGTCTAAGAGCTGGTCTGCTTCGGTCAAGAACTTGGACAATAAGATTATTCAGGTCAAGACTTAAGGGAAGGCAGCACTTGGAAAGTCTCGAAGTCAGTAAGTCACTATATGTGGCTGTACATTGGTCAGGCTTGTCAAGAGATCAGATGTAAGGTAATCTGGACTGTGGCAAGGTGGGCTGGCACAGTCAAGGTGGTAATCTTATCTAAGAACTCTAAATCACTGGCCTAGGTTGGTAGCTTTTTTAAGGAGCTGCCAGGTCGGTACAGACTTAAACTAAAGTAAGTCTAGAAGGGGAAAGAGAATTTATACGGTCATACCTGAGGTCATCTAACTTATTCCCCCACTAATTGGGAAGTCGAAATCCTGCAAAGACTTGTCAAATCAAGAGTGACATCAGGATAACTAAATCAGAGACTGGCAGGACTAAGTGTGATACATTCCACCTAGAGGTCAGTTGGGATGCATAAGGTCAGCATACTATTCCCCCCATAATTTGGGGGCTCTAAATGAATCCACAAATTACGGATGACATTATGAGAAATAACTTAAGGTAGACATTCTCCGCTAGCTCATAACTATCCGTCCAGATGGAAGGATAGGGTGAGGTACTTTCAGTATCATTTATAAGATATAAGAAGGTGGGCTTGACAGTAAATACAACTGTCTTCCAGAGGGGAGGTACATCCAGAGGGGAGGTACATCCAGAGGGGAGGTACATCCAGAGGGGAGGTACATGGAAGAGCTGGGTAGAACCCCGTTGTGTTTTGCTTGGCTTAAACAAGCTTTGCGCTTCTGGAACAAGACCATACATAAAGAACCTGAGGATCTCATTAGAATGGCTCTTGAGGAATCTTTTGACTCCAACACTGGCTGGGTTCATGACTTGCGTTGTGCTCTCCACAAGCTAGGATCCAGTAAAAACATCAACATTTTGGAGGCTGTCGATGTCGAAGGTATTATGTCTGAAGTTTTTGAGTCATGGAGGTTTAAGTACCCAAGTGACACCAATGCAGTTAGAGACATCCCTGATGAGAGAAGGGTTGGCTTTAAACGCCTCCGATACCAAAAATGGTTCGCAGCCAACAGCAATGATGAGAATGGCTTGATTCCCTTTACATCCGCCTTACATAAGCAGGATCAGATTCGTTCTATAGCACAGTTTAGAATGGGTTCCCATTGGCTGAACACAGAAAGAATGAGGGTGGTGGATAGAGCACACATCCCTCGCTCAATGAGACACTGTCAAATGTGTGGGTTCCAAAAAACTGAGGATGAAATGCATATGTTTGAGTGCCCTTTTTATAATGATATTCGCCTCCGCTACCAGAATCTGTTTACAGATATTTATAGGCATGTCCATGAGGATACCGACTTAACCGTATGGAATGTGGAATTCTGCGATTCCACATTCAGAACCTTTATGAATGGAAATGGCACTAAGTCTTTTTGGAGCAACCTAGCCGACTATCTTTCTACTTGTAGAAGAGCAAGACAGGAAGCCCTGGACTGCTTAGTGGCACCGTAATTTATTATCCCTTTTTTTTCTTCTTGAGACTTCTCATTTGTTAGCTTCTTACCTCCGCCACTGTAAGTGGTTGAGATCTGGGTCCTGCTCTAAGGGGTTTAATACCTACGCCACCAAAACGGTGGTTGGGAGTTTGGTTTGTTTGTCCTCGACACACCCCTGATGTAATGGGGTTTTTTGCTTTGTGGGTGCTTTTTCTTTTTGTTTAAAGCACAGAGTCTCATACACCCTCGCGGTGTCAAGTAGACTTTAACATGTAATGTAATGCTGAGAAGTCATTTGAAAACAGCATGTAACTAGAGGGCCAGGTCGGCAAGAAAACTAGTCAAACTGCTGTGTTAGTACATGGCAGGGCAGGATTTAAATTCCTAGAGTGTTCATTGCTATTAAAAAAAATGACAAGCAGGTAAGGGGTTAAATGCCAGGTGCTGGGAAGTCATCCAGGGTCAGTAGCTTGACTGCCATGTTGCTAGAGTTGACGCCATGTCGCTAGGAGCCGTTGAGAAGGTAGAGGGCTTGTAGGGCCTGCTGGGGAGCTGCAGGTCATTTGCGTACTTCTAGGGAGCTGCTGGGGAAATCAATCGGTCTCTACTAGGGAGGTGCCAGGTGGGTAGGAGTTGATGTGACATTCATATGAAGGGAGTGTAACCATGACTGCCGCAGAAAAGGTGCAGACCAGGATGGCTGCAGATCAGGGAAGCTGCAGATCATGGCGGCTGCAGATCAGGGAAGCTGTCTATCAGAGTGGCTGCAGATCAGTTCAAAGACAATTATGTGACATGCAGATAGATTTATTCAGCAAGCGAGGGTATCGCTCACAAGTGCTGGGGATCTGCATGCGCATGAGGGTCAATGTGACCATTGCATGGTGGTCTGCATAAAATAGCGGTACTGCGATTTATGCAGATCAGTGTGCAGATCAGATCATAATGCTGATATCAGTGGAGCAAGAGGTTATCAGATCAGTTCATACCCCCCGTTCAGAGTTCAGCTGTTGACATCCCCTCACAAGGTTATCATTTATCTTATGTCCACAAGCGAGGGTATCGCTCACAAGCTTAGCATTTATCCTATGCCCACCAGGATGTGTGGCGCCTTGGTTGTCCTATTATGGGAGTGGGGCCAGGGCAGGGAGAAAGTACCATGGAAGGCAGAGGTGATGAAGGGGTGGTTGATGATGACGAGTTCAACCAGAGCATCAGTGGGAGTGGGAGGCGTTGTGACATGCTCAGTGGATGTGGATGTGGATGTGTGTGTGTTGTCGCTGTCACGTGTACTAGATGTACTTGCATAGGTAGTGGCGTGGACAGTGAGTATGGGTGTGTCTCCATCACGTGTGCTGGATGTACTTGCATATGCACTAAGGTTCCCCCCATGCAAGTGAGGATCAGCAGGAGCTGCAGATGAGTGTGCAGGTGTGTGTGCAGGTGCATGTGTAATGCCAGGTGTCCAGGGTTGGAGTGGTGGTGAGTTGTGGAAACCAGCTGCAATGCAGAACTCCGTCCATGTGGATGGTAGATCTTGGACTGGTGACCAGTCTAGGGGTATTGCTGGGAAACCTGGTGGTGGTTGTCAGCAGATAAGTTGGAGAGGTTGGTTTGATTCACTACCATACCTGGGTCTGCATCTGCATCTGCTGGGACTATCCAATCTGGTATATCAATCAGGTTCCCCCCATGCAAGTGAGGATCATGGAGGGAATTGCACCCATCAGGAGCTGCTGTGTGTGGGGGGGCAGAGTGGACAGATGTGTCCTCAACAGGGACACAGAGTGCTGCAGCATGTGATGTGTGTAGTGCTGGAACATGGTTGACGACAGATGAGGATGGCATTGCATCAGCAGGTGAGGGTGCATGGTACATGGTTGCCTCATGCACGCGAATAGCAAGATCAGTAGGTATGCCCCAGTGGGTCCAGAGTGTGGATGTGGGGAAGAATTCTCTTACCCATTTATCATGGAGTTGCTGCATTCTAGTCTCATATTCCATGTCATAGATCTGACGTTCCAAGTTTTGGATTGTATGGTTTTGTTCTTGGATCTCATGGTTTTGGGCTTGGATTGTGTAGTTCAACTCAGAGATAATGGGGTTTGGGGCAGGGTTTACTTTACGGGCAGGGACAGTCTTAGGGGCAGGAACAGTCCTAGGTGTCTTGATAAGGGTAGGGACAGTCCTAGAGGCAGGGACAGTCCTAGGGGCAGGAACAGTCCTAGGGGCTTTCCTAATGGTAGGGACAGTCCTAGAGGCAGGGACAGTCCTAGGGGCAGGGACAGTCCTAGGGGCAGGGGCAGTCTTAGACGTGGCACGTATGCTGGCAGGCTGGGGTGTAGGGGCTGTAGCATCACTATCATCATGGCTATTTGTAACACAATCTGTGGCTGGGGACTTCGTGCCATAAAAGGCTTTCAGGTACATCATAGTCCAGTTGGGACCAGAGATATTCTTGCTTTTCAGCATATGTCTAATGCCAGGGGACAGATACTCATTAATGATTTTCATGGAGCTGGCGATCTCATGACATAGTAGCCCTAGGCGATTACCTAGCCAGGGACTGTCAGGAGGCAGAAGCTTGTCGTCAATGAAGATGTCCCAAAAGCCGAAGCCCTCTCCATCAAAGATCATGATGCGCAAGGATTAGACGACGGCCGAAGCGAAGTCCAGCTATAGCGTCCGCAATGATCAGAATATTCCCCCCATTCTGGCTGTAGTGGCTATCACAGCCGGAATGTGATGATTGTAGCGGGTTACGAAGGATAGGGGGGGGGGGGGGGGGGGGCTGGAGATGGAGCAGAGGGAGTCGAGAGCTCCAGGGTACTTCAAATGGCCAATCTGGCCAGCGCTTTAGCGCACTTGAAAACAAAAAAACTGCGCTTTGTAGTGCAAAAAGCGCAAAAATTGCTTGCAGCGCCCACAAGGGGTTGCAAAAAACTGCGCTTAAAGCGTAGAGGGGGTCAAAAAGTCAGCGCCCAAAAGCGCAAAAGCGCGCGCTTCGAATTACCCTAGAGAGCTCGCTTCGAGCAGGGTAGCGAAGGTGGCGAAGGGGAGCTCAGAGCAGGGATGAGGAAGGGAGAAATGGAGATTTATACACGAAGTAGAGAATGGGAATGACGGTCTTGGACAGGAGGAAGTGGAGAGCTCCGAGCAGTGTAGACAAAGATGTCAGAGTAGAGCTCAGAGCAGGAATTTATGTTAGGGTTCAGGGTTTTAGGGTTTAGGGTTTAGGGTTTTAGGGTTTTAGGGTTGGGGGGGGGGGCTTGCGAAGGTTGTCAGTTCTTCAGTCTTGGTCGTGTGTTCGGAGGCAAGGGGAGGTGGCGTTGACAGTAGCAGGGGGGGTAAGGGGTGACGGATTCAGTGAACGGAAGGGAGGGTGGGTGGGGTGGGTGGCTTGCGATGGCGTGCAGGGCTGAATATCTCCTCGGCACAAACAATCTCAATCTCAAAGGATTGGTAACGCTGTGTATGATCTACCGTAGGCGCCTGTATTGTTGGCGCTTTTAATTGTTGGCGGCCACAATTTTTTTTTGCACCAAATGACTCTATGCCAGAACTTTGGCGGTAATTTACAATTTGGGAGAAACATAAATTGGCCCAAGTGCCATGCACTGGCGGTTCCATTTTAAAACACATTCTTGGCCATGGCTGCTCCATTTTAAAACACATTCAATGCCCCATAAGCAATTGTTGTTATTATTACAGTCCAAGGGTAGGCCAAACAGGCTAAAGGGACCTCCCCAACCAAAAAGGAGGGGCTAAAAAAGGAATCTCTAGGCTGGCAGTACCGGTTGGCTATGCCCCCACATCATGTACGCATGGGACGCACTGTGACACAATAAAATAAAACACATTCTTGGCCATGCCTGCTCCATTTTAAAACACATTCTATGCCCCATAAGCAGTTGTTGTTATTATTACAGTCTAAGGGTGGGCCGAATAGGCTAAAGGGACTACCCAACCAAGATAGCAGGGGCCAAAAAAAGAATCCATCCATTATGACTATATGCAGAAGCGAACTAGCAAGACCACATACCGGTGTTTGACCCTCTCTGAGGCTGTATGTTTGAGTGTGTACTGCACTGTAGTCCAGCTGCTCGCGCCTGAACGTTGGCGGTTGATCCGGTTTGTGCTCGAACCGGTTTTGGCCTACACGCCTACCTTGCAGGAACATGGCGGTACCCCAACCGCCAAATTTACCGCCAACATTACAGGCACCTACGGTAATGAGTTAGCAACTCACGTCAAAGATCTACTCTGACTCCTGGCCTGCGTCTACTTGTCGTCTTGGACGGATGGTAGAGACAACGGGAGAGTTGTGTGGGCAGTAGGCGAGGCAGCGCAGGTTAGATTCCTGACGTGAACACGTAGGCAATCCAGGGCCAAAAGTAGTACTCAAGCCGTCGAGCTAGTCTGAGGGAAAACTATCACCTTGTGCAGGGCAGAAGATCGTCCTTGGCACAGGCGCAGTGGCGTTGCTTCGGTAAGCGTTCAGGGACCATGACCTTTTGTTGGTTACACAGTGAAGACTGAAGTTGAAGAAGGATACACGCAACGAGTGCGTTTATATAGAAGACGGGAGTCTGCAGGAGGATCCTGCAGACCCGTGTAGGACCTACCTATGGAGCATGCCGGTCTTCGGGTCTTTTTCGATAACTTCATTTTACCCCCAAAAGCCAGTAGGGGTCTTTCCGATAGTCCCTCCGCACGAATTATATCTCGGGGGATGTCCGATAGATTTCCCCGTGCAATACCGTGGTAGTACCGTGGGCGGCTTGTTGATTAGCCGTAGGCTCATGGATGCGAAGCATCCATCTGTGCGGGGTGTTTCTGTCCATGATTCGCCTTTTAGTCTCATACGCAAAGCGTGTGTCAGCGGGAAAGAAAAAGAATGACGAAAGAATGACGAATGAATGACGAATGAATGACTCCGCGCGACTCAAAAATGAAGATTCGGGGGCATGCCTAGTACGACCCCCAAAGGACAGCGAGTCCGACTCATCAGTTGTGGCATACTTCGTTACACTTCGTTACACATTTCTACTCTCCCCGACAGGAACCAACTGCAACCGTCTGCCGATTCAGCCGTGAGAAGAAGCCGAGGAAGTCAAGAGGAAGTCAGGAGCCGCGGCAGGACCCGACTGTCTCCAGGTTCCCGTTCAGCCCGCGACTCATCACTGCGTGACGGGAGCTGCTGCTACTCACTACTTGATGACTTTTGCTAGCCCTTGAGCTATACGACCTACCCCACTAGCTTTGGATAGTATTTTTTCAACTTCTGGACTGAACTGCTGTAACGCGCTTCCTACGCCCCTTATTCCGTCCGCTACCCCTCCCTGTCCCAACAAGTCAGCAATGGAGGCTGCCGCATTGGACACTGGTCCCGCAAATTGTCCCACCTTCCGAGCTACACCTCCACCGAAATCAGCTACCTTCCTAACCACATTCCCGAAAGTGCCTACAGCCTTACCAACGCCAGATTTGAGAGTATTAAAGAATCCCATTAATATACTCTTTGACATTATTTGATGGAAAGTAAAGCAATTTCTGGTCTATGGATTTCAAAATTGATAAAATAGAATTAATAGGATCAGTATCAGATTCATAATCTATTCTGAGAGTGATGCTCCAGTCGTAGGGAAAAGGCCCTATGGAGTCTTTATGTTCATCTTTAATGCTCAAACTCAATTCTGACACATGTGAGGCGCTTGTATAGAAAGAAAAGTCGTCTGCTGTATTCTGATAAATGATGTTGGCAAAACTTTCAACATTAACAGGTAGACGGATTAATACATCAGATTCCTGCATATTGTTTTGTCTGAAATTGTTGACAGCACTGTTAGTTACCTTGGGTAAATTGTGATGGATTGTCAGGAAACTTTCAAGATTTAAACGCAATGGAAAGGAGCTAACAATGGAGCACCACCAGGTGTTTCGTGAGGCAGAAACCCAAACAAATAACTACTTTTATCTTTGAATTCGAATGAATACCCTGGCCCAGGAGGGTTGAATATACAAAGCCCGTTTGTTTCATTATGGGTTATTGTCCATCCCGTAAGCAACACACCCAATTCTGTCAGCCAAGAATCAAGGGTATAGTTCCCAATTGGAATTCTGATTGATGTCTTGGTACCGTTGTTGTTAACAATAAAGTCATTCTTACTTGCTCTAATCGAATAAAAACACCTGTTGATGATGACATCTGCAACTGTGACTTTCGTCCTCCCTCCATAGGGATTTTGCAGGACTCCTGCAGGCAATGATGTTGTGAAATTGTCAGGCGTTCCACTTGTTCGAAACGTGCTTGATATGTACAACAATTGTGTTTTCAAGACAGGTGGAGACATTTTATAAGATGGGATATATTATACTGTAACATTTTGTATTGTAACCAAGCCATCTAAAACCTCAGTACCAGAAACAGGTTTAATTTTATTCAGCAAGTCTTTCCTGATAGCTTTCTTGTCCCTATACAACAATGGTTTATTGATATGTACAGAAATAGCTACATCTACCAAGTATTCAGGTAGACCAGGAGACATGTCTAAAATTGCAGCTCTGAAGTTTTGTATTCATTCGTTTGCTTGTATTCTTGTGTCAAAGAGGCCATTCTTTAACAATCAGTTAGAAAAATAAAATGTCTTATTGCAGGTTCAGAACAATATCAAAGTTTTTCTTGAACCTATTTAGTTTGTCTCCTGTGAAATCTATAACAAGAGAGTCATGCTCATCCTGTGTTGCATGTATATACAGCCTCTCAAACTTCTTCAAGGTGAGAGTAGAGCTGACTTCATCATGAAGATCTACCAATATTTTGGTTGATGCAAACTTGAATAAAAACGAACAATGAAGTATTAGTTCTGATGCTCTTGGTATAGCTTTCAAATTCTGTGAGCAAATCATGATGTTTATACCCAAATGCCTGTTCTTCAAACCAAGTTTGTCAATGCTGATTTACCCACACTTTTGAATGCGCTACTACCCACCAGATCATCCAATACAAAATAATTTATTGCACCGTTTGGGTATCTACAAGTAGGCTTTTGGTATGCAGTTCTCTCAAGAAAATCTATCTCATCAAATGTCAATGCATCTATTTTCCATTGAAAAACTTTGACCAAACTTGCAAATCTTTCTTGTATTCTGCAGTGTTTTGTTTTTCTTGTTTGATGTCTTCTATAACTTCTAAAAGCTTGGAGTCACTGTAATCATTTACAATATCAGAAGGATCAATCTTCAGACAATTGAATACTGGATTTGCATCATGCGTGGGGCTAAAAACAATAACTCTCATAGCTTGGTTTTTATCAAAACCCGCAAGCTCATATTGTTTCAATAATTGGCAAACAGAATATGTTTTACCAGTCCCTCGGCTCCCAATGAAAAGGGCTACAAAATAGTTGCGTGGCAGGGACGTGTTTAAACATTGTGGGTAAGTGTTTGGCTTATAAACGAGTTTTTTTATGAATAAAATTACTGACTGCGTTTTCTGTGATATCCATCTATTTTTACAGGACATAATATTTTACTAAAAAGGGCATTGTGACCCAGGGAAGAGTGATTGATAAGCCAGTCGTTTCCCATCATTCATTATTTTCTGTCTAAACAGTTCAACAGTTTCCTCCTGGCTTATTTTTGGAACTTTTGTAACGTTCAAGCGTTTTTTAATTTGTCTTGACATCTGTTTCACTTCAACTTCTTCTGATTCTGGCTGGGAATCATCTGTTATCACCTGTTCGTCTTCGTCAGAGTCATCATCACTAACAACAATAGTTGTCTTCAGTTTCTTATTGACTGCCTTCTTACGAAGTTTCATCTCAGTAGCCTTTTCTTGTTGCTTTACTTGTTTCTCCTGTTTCTGGAGCTGTTTCTCTTGTCTACTGATTTCTCCTAATTCTTTTCTCTTGGCCCAAGCTTTTTCCCGTGCTCTTGCTAGTACCTCTTTCTGCTTCTGAGACATGACCCTCTTTGCTTTGGGTTGAATCACTTCCACATCCTCCAAATTGTTACTGAGTTGTTCAATATCCTCCATATATAATTTCAAGTTAGAAAAATAATAGAAAAATTACTGGAATTTACAAATGGTCACTGGAATTTTGGAACCACAGGAGATGTCCTCAGGATGTGTATGGCTTTGGGCTTGTTGGGTAAAGGACGACCCCACAGCAACTCAGTCTCATGTAACGGTTGTCGGATCATTCTCCTACCTACATAGTTTGTAGCTGGTTGGGCATATTTAATGGCTCTATTAGGCCATGTTTCTAGACAGAGAGGTAGCAAATATTTATCCATTTTATATATTACCTTGTGAAAAAAGTATTTCGAGCCGTTTTCACCAGGATCTATCTCCAAAAGAGAGTTGTACTTGACGAATAAAAGTGAATAGTTCTTCGTGTTGATATTACCAGTGCTGTGAAATGTGATGTTATAGGGTATGTCTTCATCCATTACATCTATTGGTAGACCCAGGGCCCACTGACGAGTTGCTAGAGTACTTGCACTTCGTATTAATAGGGTACCATCCTTTGTCAATGTAGTCATGTGTTCCATTGATCTGTTGTCATTGTCAAAAATCATGTCCAAGTATTTATTTGCCCTGAAATAGTTTATTGGTGGTCTGCAACAGGTATATTGTTGACACTAATACCAACATAAACTGGAGCATCATTTGTTAGAATACTTGGAATGCCATGTGAAAAATAGTAGCTTGTCCCGTTATAGTCTTGGGTTGAAGTCTTGGAGTGAAAATCTTCTGTCATGAACGTTGCAATAGCATACTCAATATCCCTGGAAGCAATGTATATATATTAGTTTGTTGGTTTTCGTTTTCATTGAGTTGAAACATGGATGAGAAGTTGTCAAATTCAACACGTTCTGTGACATTGTCTTGAATTTCACTTCGAACAATAAGGTGTGTAGATCGGAAATCTCATAGCTTGTTGAATCATTGTCTCTCAACAATACTGCAGCATCTGCCCAAACAATACAGATTCGAACCCTGCCTTTGATTACACAGTCCTTGGTACCTAAGATACCATGGAAACGGTCTATAACATATGGCTCATCATCTGACATGGAAATTAAATCCACAGCCTGAGCATTATCTAACATATTGGAGGAATTTGCAGGGGAGTTATGAACAGCCATTAGTCTTGTGAGGTGATGATAATTGTTGATGGACTGGACCTCAACGTCATCAAACGAAACTGATAATGAACTGATTAAGCAATCTATTCCCCTGGGTGCAACACCATCCGAATTAAAAGTGAACAAAAGCTTGACACTGGATAAATCCCAAATGCCATCAGTTATTTCAAACACGGTCTGTGTTTGGGGAAACCTGTTTTTGTTCCTATTGGCTCAATTCTATGGATTTTAGTAATGTTTTGAGGAAGTGGATTCATTTATATTATTGTTACATTTATAATTATTTGTATTTATAGAACTAATTCGAGCTGCAGGCCCGCTCCCACTCGGATCATGCTACTACACTCAATAAACACCATTGCGGTCAAGTTGGCTGAGCCTGCTGCTCCACTAACGGCTTGAGACTCGAATGCTCCAATCGAACTGTTCCCTCTTGTGTCAATGCCCGACATGAACTCATCATCATTGTGGCAGAACTTGCAAGAGAGTACAAAGAATTTATCACGCCAGCTTGCAAATGAATCACAAAGGGGACTTGACCCTCCTAGGGTGTCATGTAATTGGTTGTAAGAACTTTGTGTTAACGAAAAACACTGTCCAACATTGGCTCTAAAATCTGGATAATAAGTCCCATTGATAGTGAACTGAGCACTTTGCATTCCAGTCGCTTTCCTGACAAACGTGTTACAGTTTTTGGTCACTGCATCCAATGCTCCAGTAGGTGATTGGTCTACAAACATTCCCCAAGCTCTATTAACCGACTGGGACGACACACTAAATTTGGTGGACTGGCTATAACTTGATGCAGCTGATGAAAATGAAAAATAGTTCTTGAACATGATTTCATACACACCTCCATTTTGCAGAAAGGCATTGTGTGCGGCATCAAAGAGCCCATCATCTATTGAGATAGTATCAACACTGAATGAAATGTCTGATATAATAAATTGTCCTCCCCCAATTAGACAATTGGATCCATCTAGCTGTATCCTAAGGCGAACCTGCCCTAGGAGTTTTGTATCCAATATGCTGGCTGAAAGCTATTGAGAGTCAGCCAATTACAAATGCAATAATCTTTTGGAATACCAATGGGAATAGCTGAACCATCACCTCCTGATTGGACAATATTACGTCTGTTGTGGCAATCTGCACCAAAGGATGTATCAGCAATAATATTAAAAAGCTGATTATAATTGGAGAACCCTCCTATCACTTGCCCATTCACTTCCAAGTCGCACCTTTGTATGATTGATTCAATGTTCCTTGGCATGCCCCCAGTATCTGTGATTGCTTTGAAACTCATTATCAGGCTATCAGTATCTATCAAAGTGTTGGAAGGCATGTCGACTGTGATCACACCATTGTTGGTTGCAGAAGTACTATTAAGGGTGGACAGCCGTTTAGTTGCTCGACTATAGTTAGAGATCCGTTTTGTAATGTACTGGAGGTTTTTTGGGTATGCAGACATGTAGCTTATACCGGTATACTCGATATTTTGATAATAATCAAAGTTTATTTTTCAGATAATTATAGATATCTATATAATGATTTTTTGGTTCTCCGTTTGTCAAGTAGTCTTTGTAATCCAGGCTCATTAGAACGTTCTTGGTATTCGGTTGCAATTGCAAGCACCTCCCTCTTAGATTGGCCACTTGAATCTGGCGATGCGTGCCTGAAGTCAAATCTATCTAGTGACCGCCTCAAATCATACCTTTTTTTAGGTGCTGCATAATTGGCATTAGACGGAGATGGTCGAGAGGAAGGTGTTCTAGGTAAGTGGTCTATATACGTCCTAGTTCCTTGAAACACATTTTGTGGTGCAGTGTTTTGTTGAGTCATGGCAGCCCTCGCAGATCTAGCAAGCTGTTCTACAACAGATACCCCATTTACAGCCTGAGCTATCATATTTTGATGGGTTTGTTTTGGGATCTCTATTACATATGCATAAGGGTTGAATCCCATCATTCGAGGGAGTGTCCTATCAGCAGGTAATTTAACATTAATTGTTGTTGCTCTTTGGTTTGTAGTATTCCCTCTTTGTTTGATTGTATTTGTTTTTGTTTTTGTTTTCCCCACATTTTTTCTGGACCTCATGGTTTAAATTATGTTATAAATTAATGTACAACACCTCTCAGTATATATTTGCTCAGCCCAGAGACACCAAAAAGATCACCAACAGTTTTTCAGGAGACTATAATGCACTTATAAACAAGCCCCCCTTATTTTCAGGGTCTTACAATGATCTTACAGACCAATTGAATGTACAAAACGCTTTTGTTGCTATTGGTCTCGGAGTGAAGGTGAGTCGTCTTGAACTACCAACGCAGACTGGAGCCAATGGGCCTGGTTTGATTCACTTTGCAGACACAGGGTCGGAGATTAATGGGAGCATATCTTTCTTGAGCGATGGGGGTAGTGAATCATTCAATTTCCTCTTCGAATTCATGACCAAAGCTAGGATTGACCAGACGGGATCATACATTAACCTTTCTGACAAGTCATATAAAAATCATATTGAATACCTCAACCCTGAGGAGTCATTGAAGGCGATCAAATCTTTGCAGCCGGCAAAATACACGTTCAAGGGAGATGCTAAAAATGCAGTGGAAATTGGGCTGTATGCCCAAGAAGTGATAGGCGTTTGTCCAGAAGCTGTGAGATTCCTAGACTCAGAGAAAGAGAGATTGGGTCTCAATTACAACTCCCTTGTACCACATCTAATTGGTGCAATAAGGCTTTATCAGTCGAGGTTGATGACCTAAAGAAATTGAATACTTAAGGATTATAATATATTATACAGTATAAGATGACTGACGTTCAACAACAGCCGATTAAGGTTTTTCAATACAACTCATTGATGCACAAAACGAAAATGGCGGAGGATCCGGAGTATAGAAGTCATGTAAACAATATGGCTCGCATTGCAATGGTTAGAAGATATCAGACAGATGATGTGTACAGGGAGCGCCAAAAACAATTGAAGAATGAACGGTATAAGAATGACCCAGAATACCGTGCACAACGAAATGAACGTTCGCGGATTTATAATGCAAAATTGAAGGAACGGAAGGCTATGTTTGAAGGCAGAGTCTGTGTAAGTGAATTAAAAAAATGAAATACAAATTATTATTTTTTAAGTTCTTTAAGATTGTTGCTTAAAGATAAATTCCATAGATAATATTATAACAAAACATATAATGGCATCACGACAAACTTTGGTAAAATTTTACAAGAAGCACATGGTAACAGGGGAAGCTCCGCGTAGGATTACAGAGAAATATGTGATAGCAAAGGGATACGAATCACTAGCGGATTTCTATGATGATGTTGGAGTCGAGAAGGACCATCACGAAGCAAAGGAAAATAAGGTTAAGAGGCAAAAGAAGGTACAATATGATAGGGAACGCTATTTGCAGAAAAAGAAAAAAGGGAGAGGGAGTTAGAGGAGAGTAAGTACGAGAAACGTGTTGTAAGAATTATATGTTATAGCTTTGACACAGCTTCCAAAAAACAACAAGAAGCCGGCATAACACACCATATGTATGCCCATGAAATAACGTCATTTTCAAAAGCTTGGAATCCCGTCAGAGACTTTCCATCAGGCAAATTCTTGCATATTGGCAGCCTTGAAGGCTTCATAATTCCTGAAACATCAAGATACTATGAACTGCTCACAAATCTACAAGGAACAGACTACAAAATGTTTCCTGATTATGTTGACTTCATTCACCACATCTTCCAGGATGACCCAGATGCAGCAGGATACATGCTAGAAATCTTTTACAATACAAATTTTATTCAAATTATTTCAAACGAATCAAGCGCCCAAGACATCATAATTCCCTTCAAACACAGAATTGTACAGAACACTGCTACAATGTGTTGTGACAACAAATACTTGAAACGGGATATTGACGTTGAAGGGAAAGACACACTACGAGGTTCTATCAAGCAATCCATACTATTAGATCTCCCTCCCAATACATGTGCCTTTCAGGTTGTTCTACAATCTTTGAAGAAATCGTATGACAAGCATTACACAAATCTGGTTTGTGATCCCAGGCCACCAATGAGCTACGAGTCATTGTACAGAGATTTTTTCAACAAAGACTCTACCGAACACACTGATGAAGACGTTGTCACGATTACATTACATTACATTACATTACATTACATGTTAAAGTCTACTTGACACCGCGAGGGTGTATGAGACTCTGTGCTTTAAACAAAAAGAAAAAGCACCCACAAAGCAAAAAACCCCATTACATCAGGGGTGTGTCGAGGACAAACAAACCAAACTCCCAACCACCGTTTTGGTGGCGTAGGTATTAAACCCCTTAGAGCCGGACCCAGATCTCAACCACTTACAGTGGCGGAGGTAAGAAGCTAACAAATGAGAAGTCACAAGAAGAAGAAAAAAAGGGATGATAAATTACGGTGCCACTAAGCAGTCCAGGGCTTCCTGTCTTGCTCTTCTACAAGTAGAAAGATAGTCGGCTAGGTTGCTCCAAAAAGACTTAGTGCCATTTCCATTCATAAAGGTTCTGAATGTGGAATCGCAGAATTCCACATTCCATACGGTTAATTTGGTATCCTCATGGACATGCCTATAAATATCTGTAAACAGCTTCTGGTAGCGGAGGCGAATATCATTATAAAAAGGGCACTCAAACATATGCATTTCATCCTCAGGTTTTTGGAACCCACACATTTGACAGTGTCTCATTGAGCGAGGGATGTGTGCTCTATCCACCACCCTCATTCTTTCTGTGTTCAGCCAATGGGAACCCATTCTAAACTGTGCTATAGAACGAATCTGATCCTGCTTATGTAAGGCGGATGTAAAGGGAATCAAGCCATTCTCATCATTGCTGTTGGCTGCGAACCATTTTTGGTATCGGAGGCGTTTAAAGCCAACCCTTCTCTCATCAGGGATGTCTCTAACTGCATTGGTGTCACTTGGGTACTTTAACCTCCATGACTCAAAAACTTCAGACATAATACCTTTGACATCGACAGCCTCCAAAATGTTGATGTTTTTTACTGGATCCTAGCTTGTGGAGAGCACAACGCAAGTCATGAACCCAGCCAGTGTTGGAGTCAAAAGATTCCTCAAGAGCCATTCTAATGAGATCCTCAGGTTCTTTATGTATGGTCTTGTTCCAGAAGCGCAAAGCTTGTTTAAGCCAAGCAAAACACAACGGGGTTCTACCCAGCTCTTCCATGATAATATTAGATGTAGTAGATTGGCAAACACCCAACATTTGTTTAAGTATACCTCTATGCCATTTCTCACAAGCATGGTCATTTGAGATAAGTGTGTTGTTCAGAATAGAAGGAGCCCACACCTCACAGCCAAAATTCAGGATAGGTTGTACAAGAGAATCAAACAGGTGGGTGAGAATATCAATATTGTATATCTCCATAGTATGGCATCGCCTACGGAGCATGTGGTGTGCCTTTTGGGCCTTAGTGAGCATCCTAGAAAAAGCAGCTTTTGCACGATTGCTTGAGTCACCATCCACAAAGAGGGATCCCAAGTAGATAAAAGATAACTTTGTAGAAAGTTGTGCTCCATCATAGACAAATTTGTAATCAGGATCCATGCGGGCCTCATCACAGAATTGCTTGTTGAAAACGACAATCTCAGTTTTCTTTATATTCACAGCCATCTTAGTAGCCTCACAGAAATCTCTCAGACATTCAAGCAATAGAAGGATAGGACTATTTCTCAAATGGTTTGAAAAAAACAATTTTGGATGCATGATATACGACAATGAGAACCAATATCTGGCAGGATGTACACCAGAAAAATTACATCCTGCTATTGAAACCATAACTAAAGCGATCTACTGGAACGGACATCTCTCTCTCATTGACAAAAAAAGGAATTCAATGCGTCATCGAATGACACTGTATTGGAACATCCATCGTCTGAATTCAAGTTACCAAATGAGAAGGGAAAAAAGACACACCCTATTGCAGTAGCAAGCTCTGTGGAGGAGATATTTCCATTAATCAAGGAACAAATCCTTGCTAAAAATAAAAACATTGAAATCATTTATAATGGCAACTTGGCACTTATTCTTGAACAATTTGTGTGTATCGAAGGAGTAACCCCAGCATTTACCACGCAAGGAGGCTCAACAATCACTGGCATATATTTGAATCACTTGGAATCTGTTAAGATTTCGATTCAATCCGCCGTTAAGATAGATGGATGCATCGATTGTGTGATTGATGACATAGATATTTATAAAAAGTTTATCATACTAGAATCAACTGTCGTGAAATCTATCCTCAATAAAAAGAACCTTTCCACGTACCACCCTCTAGTTGCAAATGTTTTTAACTGGTATCCGGTTTCTATCCCTAATGGTAAACTTGTTGACGAAGATCTCTCTCTTCGCATACGTGATGAATACGTAGGAATAGATTTTAACAAATACTATGCTTCATGCTTGATATATATTTTGAAAACATTGGGTTTTCCAATTGTCCATCCATGGGATACATTCCAAGCCAATGAAAACAGACCTATCAACAGTAAGTTCTTGTATGTTGTGAAAATAACTAAAAGACACAAAATTTACAGCAAAGAACGTATGCTCATATACGGATACGAATTGTTACAACTGGAATCAATGAACGTCGAATATAGCGTATTGTCATATTTAGAAGTTCTATGGGTAAAATGCGAAGAATTGGGAGACGTAGTGGCATCGTGTTTTGATGAAAAATACGAAGATATCCCACTAAAACTTCGAAAGGGTATACCCAACAAGTTGTCTGGATTGTTGGGAAAGAAATACAATACCAAAAGACACTCGGCTGTATTCACAAAAAAAGATGACGCTTGCAATCACTTGCTAAAAAAAAGAAAAAGCGGCAAGTCATCTTGTGTGATCTCACTATCCGAAGATTTACACACTGTGAATTTAACGAAAAAAACAGAACTAACAAGCGGATTTTTACCAATGAGAATAGTTATTGTCAATAGGGCAAGATTTCAAGTCAACGAACTGATAGAAACATTGGCTAAATCAAACATCGAGGTTAAAGCCGTCAAAACCGATGCTGTATATGTTTTGAAAGAAGGAAACGATTTCAGTTGCATTGAGCACCTTATTGGAGACGGACTGGGTCAATTGAAATGGGAGAACAAATCAATGCCACCAAATCATCCTATTGGTTATGATTTTCGCCCACATAATAACTCAATAAAGGAGGAGGAGAAGGAGGAGGACATTCCTAAACCCACACGAAAAAAAGCTGAAAAAGAGATTATCCACTATATGGACGGATGCTCTGAATCCATTAGCCTACAGGCGAATCCCTTAGGGACGAATCAAAGGCTAGACACAGAGAATCAAAATACACCACAAATAGACGTTAGTAAACTCAGTACAAAGGAGATCAAACAATACCTTCAAACCAATCTAGACGAATATATATTACAATCCCGTGTAAATCCAGCAAGCACAAAAGAGGTAAAAAATAGAACATTTGTTAACGGTCTGGCAGGATGTGGAAAGTCTTACACTACAATTTTAGATGCATTAAAGAATTTTGAACCAAACCAGATCAATTGGCTCCCTGGAATTCACAAGTTAAAGAAGCTCTCAAGAAAACCACTGGTATCAACGCATGCACATTTCACAGCCTCATGGGATTTGATCATAATGGGAATAAAACACTAGGTTGTCATTCGATGGAAGGAATTAAATGCGTCATATTTAAGGAAATAATGTTGCTCACAAGACGCAACCTGGTTGACGTGTACAAGTTTATGCAGAATAAAAAACTATACATACTGGCTAACGGAGACTCTCATCAACTGGAATCCATTGGAGATGACGTAAGCACTGATGAAAAGACAGGATATATCACCAAAATGTTCAAATGGACAATGACGCTAACAAAGAATCATCGATTGGAAACAGATGAAGATAAATTGAAAATGATTGAATTTTTCAATGACCTATTTCATTCTGATTTGGGTGTTTATAAAACTATCTTGAAGCATTTCCCAAAAAAGATATTGAAATCATTGGAAGACCTCAAAGAACTGGGTATTAATAAAGCGATCACACATCGAGATACTAGTTCGAATAGTGTCAACAAATATCTAGACAGTCTGATTGACAAGAAAAAGATAGAGAAAGCTGATAAACTCAAGACACTGGACAATGGAATCAAATATCACTACAATCAGGAACTGATCTGCAAGACAACAATAAACAGATTGGCAAAGGCTATGGTGCAAAGCTCTTCCAAGAGTTCTCCTAAGATCAAGAGCAAGAAGATAAAAATGCGACCCAACTACAGATACACTATTGTTGGACAAACCAATAAACATTTCACGCTGCAAGATGTTCAAGACAAAAAACTTAGAGTCGATATCCCCCATGACATGATTGTCAAACATTTCAAACTATCACACGCCAACACTTGCCATTCGGAACAAGGTGCTTGTATTGATGAGAAATTTGTCATTTGCGATATGAGAATTATAACAGACATCCGCTGGGCCTACTGCGCCGTCTCAAGGTGTGTCAGGCTATCTGACGTGTATTTCCTGGACTTTGACTTGAAGGAATTGAACTTGATAGAGTTCTTCAACGGGAAGATTTGCGGCTACAAGAAACAAGACAGGAAACGAGACAAGAACTTCGTGCCTTGCAAAAATTACATCACTGTTGATTGGTGCATAGAGCTTTACAAAAAGGAAAATAATAGAATTTGCAGGAAATGCCAACAGTACATGGGAGTAGAAAAACATTCAAAAAACCAATGTACTGTAGACAGAGAGGACAACGCCCTGCATCATATCAAATCGAATTGCCATCTGTGTTGCCTGCAATGCAACAGAGCGAACCAAAAAAATACTGATTGATCCTCCCCCTCCATAAACATTCATAATATATATAATGAATCTTGAATCCATTTTGAAAGCTAATCCAAATCTAAAATTGCTGTCCAAGGCAAAGCTATTTACTAGATTAAAAGACGACGGGATTACCAAACGAGATATCGAAGATTACTTCAATCCACGAGAGCTAACACAAATTTACCAAAGACCACAAAACACTAAATTCAAATTCAAGATCACTGCAAAACCCAGATCATTCCAGATTGATGTGGCAATTATGCCATTGTCGAGCAAGAGGATAAATAACAACATCAATCAAATTCTTATGTGTATTGATATCATTTCTCGCAAAGCTTATTGCTACCCGCTGAAAAGCGGCAAGATGAATGACGTCTTAGATGCCTATCAGGAATTTATAGGCGATGTAGACGAAGCCATCAACAGTGTATCAGGAGATAATTTTTTTGCATCTTCAATATTTGAGTCTTTCAATAAAGAACTAAATATAAAGGTATATACGGACGTTGCAAAAGAAGACCACATTACTCCTATGGGGAACAAGCTGGGAATCGTTGACAGATTTACAAGGACACTGAAGGGTCTGATAAAGAAATACTCACTGGAAAACAAGACTAAAAAATGGGTAGACGCACTTGGTGAAATTGTTGAGCTGTATAACGACTCCCCTCATTCTGGGTTGAAAGATGCTTCGCCCAACGAGGTGTATGACGATCTTGATTATTCTCAAAAGCTATATGAAGCTCAATTCAAAAAAAATCAAAAGATGAATGACAAAGTGACCCTGAAAGTAGGAGACAGAGTGCGTGTAATGTTACAGAAGAAAACCTTTGAAAAGGAGAAGGCCAGATTTTCTACAGAGATTTACACCATTGAAGAACACATAGCATACAGATTCAAGCTTAGAGGAGTCAAACGTCTGTATAGACCAAGCGAATTGAACGTTGTTACAAACGTGAAAGATAGACTGGAGCCAGAAAAAGAAGACAATCAAATCAGAAGGATGCAAAGGTCAAAGGCATTTAATTCCTATGACGAGATTGTTACTGCTATTGATAAGAAGGACGAACCAAAAGCAAAAAGAACCGTGCGAAAGCCCAAACGGTTTGCTGAGTAATAGCGGCGTTCCGCTAACCAACAGTCATTCGCTTCGCTCATGACTTCCTCTTGACTTCATCCATTCCTCCTCCTGCGAGTAGCGGGGGCGGAACGGTAACCGGTATATCAGTCGCATCCTGCGCGGAGAGTAGAAAGGTGTAACAAAGTGTAGCGATTCGTATTTTGTCGTATTTTGTCGTATTTTTTCTTATCTATTCGCGGGACACACGTCAGCTCTCCGAATCTATAAGGCGATTCGTCTTTGGTCTCATACGCAAAGCGTGTGTCGCGTCAGCTCCCAGATTTTCCCTGTCCCACATTGTCCCACTGTCTCCCGAATCTTAGGCGAATCATCCATGGCAAAGTCACGGTACTGCCACGGTAGTACCACGGTATTGCACGGGAAAATCTATCGGACATCCCCCGAGATATAATTCGTGCGGAGGGACTATCGAAAAGACCCCTACTGGTTTTTTGGGGTAAAATGAAGTTATCAGAAAAGACCCGAAGACCGGCATGCTCCATAGGTAGGTTGTAGGCCACAGCTAGCCTGTGGCCTTGCGGCAGGCAACTCGGGACCTGGAGGAACCAGGTACCGGTATGCATTATGCCGACTCAGTGTCCGACGTATATCGGACAATAACAGGGTATGGGTGGGTGAATGGGTGGGTGAATGGGAGATTTGGATGGGTGTATGGGTGAGTATGGGTCCCCCCCCCCCCCCCCCCCCCCCCCTGAACCCCCATAACTGATTTTTTTACTGCCGGTTACACTCATGCCCTGTTTGGTAATTCTGAGGATGCCATTGTGTGCTTGTGGGTCTTCCTACCTTCCTCACAATGACACGGTAAGCAATGCGGCAATGCTTGCAAGCCCACATACCCCGCCCTGACCCGCCCTGACCCGCCTTGACCCCCCTGGGGGGGGTCGCCCTGCCGTGTGTGTGTGTGGGGGGGGTCCCCCGCAGGCTGGGTACCCGCAGTACACCCATCCGGTACACGTCTTCGAACACAAATTCAGCCCATGCATGATGCAGATCATTCGAATCTCCCTCTCATCTTCAACTAAATCACAACGATGAATACCGCAATTTTTGCCCTTGTTCTGGTCCTGGGCAGCGTCGCCGTTGCCCGGGCAGATCCCACTGATTCCATTCCCGGCATTGTCGACATGACCCCTAGCAACTTCGACGAGATCATGAGCGGGAAGAAGCTTGTTATTGCCGAGTTCTATGCCCCCTGTAAGTGTCGCTAAGGACCTGGTGTGGGATGAGTTGGTGCGTTGGTGTGTGTGCCAGGGGGTGGGATGGCGCGAAGTAGGGGGGGTGTGAATCCCACGACTACGAGTGTTAGTATCGTCGTGTTGAAGATTCGTCTGGAGCAAGTTCGTCAAGTGTTTATTTCATTTAGTCCCTGCAGGTAATCTAGAGCAGATCTTGATTGTTTGAGGTTGGGCAAGCTCCTTTAGCCTATTTAGCTACCCCTGAGCTAACATACGAACATGAAGGTCTATGGTAGCCCTACATGCGTGTTCTAGCGACAATTTGGGCTTCGAGCCTCGTCAGGTGTTTTAGATCGGCCAGATCTGAAGACTCGCGTGTAATCTAAATTCTCTTGCTGCTGTGTCCGAATTCCCAACGCGGGTGTGCCGCCCAGTGATGCGCTCTTCTGCCTAGAGCTTTGAGTTACCTCTTTCAGCAATCCAGACACGTATTAATCGTGGTCTAGAAGTTCCGTCGAATGAGCATCCAAGGCCAGGTCTTGCCGACACGAGCACCTCAGTCTCGTGCTGCTTTCTTAGGTTACATTCGTATTCTGCCTTGCTTGCAGCTCTGGAATCATCCCAACCCTTCCAATCTAAGCCATGCTACTTTCCCCTTTCCCTTGCGCTGCGTAGGGTGCGGACACTGCAAGAGCTTGGTGAGTTAATGCGCTTTTATTTCAGCCATTCCATCTTGCTGAATGCGCATGTTTTCTTTCATTCCCTCTTTCCCCCGAAGATCTGCGCCCAACTGCTGTTGAAATCAAATGCAGGCGAAAATGTTTCAGCCAGATCTGAGTGCATGCCCTCATGGATGCACCGCGTTTGCCATCGCGCTTATTGTTTGGCTTCGCTCACATTTCTAGCAATGGCTCTGCTCATCGCTCCACCCCTTATTCCTCACTTGCCCTATCGCTTCCTTCCCGCACGCAGGTTCCCGAGCTGGTGAAGTTGGGTGAGATGCTGCAGGCCGATGCTAAGCTCGCCAGCCGTGTTATTTTCGCTAAGGTGAGTTGCATTTTATTCTGAGGCCACACACCTCAGGCAAGCCCAACCACCGCACTCTACCTACATCACATCACACCCGCCATACCTAAGTAAACACCACATCAAAGTACTACATATCACATTACATCACTACGCAACTAAGGCATTCCACAACATAATGCAACACAGCATAACACAACACAACGTAGATTCACCACATCAACTAAAGCAACCATCCATCCTTACGCTCACCCACCCACCAGCAAGAACTAACCCTGATAACCCTGAATCCGCCTTCCAGTGCAATGCCGATGAGTACCGCAAGCTTGGAGATAAGTTTGAAAACCTCAACCCAATCTTCCACCCGCCCACCCATTCTCCAGCAAGAACTAACCCCGCTTACCCAAAATTCACCCTCCAGTGCGATGCCGATGAGTACTGCGAGCTGTGAGAGAAGTTTGACAACCCCAACCCAATCTTCCACCCACCCATCCACCCACCACATGACCCACCTACATACCCATTCACCAGCAATAACTAACCCTGGCCACCCCGAATTTACCCTTCAGTGCAATGCTGATGAGTACCGCGAGCTGGGAGAGAAGTTTGATGTCAAGGTGAGTGCTTCAAATTATAATAAGTCATCAACCGGGTTTCCCCGACAGGTAGCACTAGCTGGCACGCGGCTCTTGACCTGGCATGGTAGTCACCCAGGCCGGTCACGCGGCTCAGGTCTCATCGTCTCATCGTCCCTTACCAACCTCCAACTCATAAATTCATTGTCCCTTACCAACCATGGTTCGCATCTGCACAAACAAGTATTGAGTCCTGGTACAGAATTACCATTGTTATGACACTTGTGGGGCAGGACAGCCATGTTGTGCCACTCATGGGGCAGGACAGCCATCATTACGCCACTCATGCCCGACTTCAATTCTTGACTCAAGTCTACATCATATAACAGTCGTGAAACGCTTCTTGGCGTGCGTCTTTCTATCGCACTAGGGTAGTAAAATGTATCCCTGGTTAATGCTGTATCACGGTACAGTCATTTTAGCAATTCAGCGGATGATTTTGATTTGTATATTGTTGTTTGTAGTTGTGAAATGCATCCTAAGTTAATGCTGTATCTCATTACAGTCATCAAGTGCTTATCCTCACACTGTAGCGTGCAACAGCAGTCTTACAAAAGGGGACATGAATATGATATTGTATGATACCGGCAGTCTGACTCGGGCAAAGCTTCCATTTACATACTAAATCATATGATGCAATTTGTATCATATCATATGATGTCATACTTGCCTTTCGTCAACATCATATGATATGCTGTTCCCTAGTCATACATCATAGTTTTTCCTTATCAGAAAGGGGATTTCAGTTAGCGATCAGGGATTTTGCTTCTTTCAAGGTTGGGCTCCTTTTTGGGGGTCCAACCCCACCCTCATCCCCAACCCCACCCTCACCACACCCTAACCCCCCACCCCCACTCACCGTTTGCAGGGCTTCCCCACCCTCAAGTTCTTCCCCCGTGGCAGGCCCGCATCCAAGGACAACGCTGAGGAGTGAGTCACTGAGCTGTCCATGTTTTTTGGCCCCTACATTTTGTTTAATATTATTATTATTATTATTATTAATTTATTATTATTTATTTATGATTGTGTCGTATAAATGTATGTGTGTTGCCCGCATCCAAGGACAACGCTGAGGAGTAAGTCACTGAGCTGTTCATGTTTGTTGGCCCCTACATTGCGTTTATTATTTTTGTTATTATCATTATTATTATTAATTTATTATTTTGTCGGAAATATGTTTATGTGTTGCCCGCATTCAAGGACAACGCTGAGGAGTAATTCACTGAGCTGTTCATGTTTGTTGGCCCCTACATTGCGTTTATTATTTTTGTTATTATCATTATTATTATTAATTTATTATTTTGTCGGAAATATGTTTGTGTGTTGCCCGCATTCAAGGACAACGCTGAGGAGTAATTCACTGAGCTGTCCATGTTTGTGGGCCCCTACATTTTTTGTTATTATAAATATATTTATGTGTGTTGCGGCGTCCAAGGACAAAGCTGAGGCGTTAGTCACTGAGCTGTTCATGTTTGTCGGCCCCCCTACATTGCGTTTATTATTATTGTTATTATTTACATTTAATTGTTGTGTTATTTGTATGTGTTGCCTTTATCAGAGGACAACGCCGAGGAGTAAGTCACCGAGAGTTTCATGTTTGTTGGCCCCCTATATTTAGTTTATACTTCTATTTTTGTTTCATTATTGTTTTTGTACATGTTTTGTTGCCCGCATCGAAGGGCAATGAGGAGTAAGTCACTGAGAGGTTCATGTTTGTTGGCCCCTATGTGCTAGCTGGCATACACATATATATATAAGTATAAAAAGCTGGAAAGGTCATGACACCGAACCGTTATCCCCTACCCCACATCCATGACCTCTTCGATCAGGTCTGTGAGGCTAGCGTGTTCTCATACCTGGACCTCTGTAACGTGTACCACAATGTGCGCTTGCACAATTTGGACGTCCCAAATACAGCTTTCATAACTCCCACAGGGTTATTTAAGTTATAATTTGCCAATTAAGACGCAGAACACTGTGTCAGAGACTTTATTGGGTTGTTCAAGTTATAATTAGCCAACCAAGACGCAGAACACCGTGTCAGTGACTTTATTGGGTTGTTCAAGTTATAATTAGCCAACCAAGACGCAGAACACGGTGTCAGTGACTTTATTGGGTTGTTCAAGTTATAATTAGCCAATCAAGACGCTGAACACGGTGTCAGTGACTATATTGGGTTGTTCAAGTTATAATTAGCCAATCAAGACGCAGAACACGGTGTCAGTTACTATATTGGGTTGTTCAAGTTATAATTAGCCAATTAAGACGCAGAATTTGGTGTCAGTGACTTTATTGGGTTATTTAAGTTCTAATTAGCCAATTAAGACGCAGAATTCGGTGTCAGTGACTTCGTGAAGGCCGACGGAGAGTTGGCGAGTCCAAACATCAGGATTTCAAAGCCAACTGCTTTTTGCACTCGCCAACGCTCCCTCGGCTTTAACGAAAGTCACGAACACCGTGTCCAGCGACTTGATTGGCAAGGTCATTGTGATAAACTTGGATGACATCTTAAGTCCTATGCAGCGTCGCAAGGGACGCGGAAAATTGGCAGATTGTGTTGGTAATGGAACGAAAGGTGGCAACAGACTGGATCTGACTGAAGCCAGTTAGTTATGAGACACTTAGCTGACGTGTCAGGCTTCAATTTTTGGTCGGACGCACAATTGGACAACAGGGTAACCCTGGGGGCTCCCGCCCCCATGAAGAGGGACTCTGCCAAAAATGATGGGAAAATGGTGAAAATGGTGGGGAACAAACGACGAAAATGATGGGGAAAAATTATAGCACGGATATTATATATATATATATATATGAAAATGAGGGGGGGAAATTATAGCACGGATAGCTCCCCAGTATCAGAGAACCTGTACCAAGCCTGCTGCCATAGCCATCCTTGCCTAAACCTGCTTCTCCACCCACTCCCACAGCCACAACAGTGCCCACTCTCCCACCGCCCTCTTGGAGTACTTTAAGCAGCAGGGAAGAAGTCAAGTTGCCCAACCAAGCAAGCCAAACCAATCAAGAAAGCAAGTTGCCCAACCAAGCAAGCCAAACCAATCAAGAAAGCAAGTTGCCCAACCAAGCAAGCCAAACCAATCAAGAAAGCAAGTTGCCCAACCAAGCAAGCCAAACCAATCAAGAAAGCAAGTTGCCCAACCAAGCAGAATCAAACCGAAGCCATCGCATCGTATCCTTACCATGCCTCCCCACCCCACCCACTCCCACAGCTACAACGGTGCCCGCTCTGCCACCGCTTTCATGGAGTACTTTAAGCAGAAGGTTCAGGAGGATGCTTCTTTCGTTGAGGTGGAGGTCCTGAAGCCCATTGTTGAGAAGTTCCTGGAGTCCAGCGACAAGAAGGCTCTTATCGCTGAGGCCACCACCGCTTCCGCTGATCTGGAGGGCGATGACAAGATCAACGCCGCTCTCTACATTGCCGTTATGGAGAAGACTGTTGCCAAGGTGTGTGGGAGGGGGGGCCACATGGGATCTGGTACATTGTACATGGCAATGATATAGTGGCTTGTTGCCAAGGTGGGTGGGTAGGTGAGTGGGGAAAGGGCACTAGGTGGTCACCCAACAGCTCTGTCAGGTATGCAACAATATCATGAGCACTTTCATACTCGTACTCCCTCCAGTACGAGAACACTAACACCGAACTCACAAAAACATTCACAATAAGACCAACACTCACACCAACACCCACACTTCCAAAACCGTTGGTTTCATATCCATGGCACTAGCTTGTCAGGGAATGTCAGCGCAAGAACCCACACCAGCACTTTCACCTGGGCAGGGTGACGAGAACTTGACCTAGGAACACCCATACCAACACTCTTACCAACACAGACGCCCACACTCACACCAACACCCACACTCCCAAAACTGGCGCTTTCATATCCATGGCACTAGCTTGTCTGCACAAGTACGCACACCAACACTCACACCAACACTTTACACCAACACGCTCACCAACACCTACATCTGCACTCACATCAACACTCACACCAGCACTCACACCAACACCTACATCTACACTCACATCAACACTCACACCAACACACCAACTACATCTACACTCACATCAACACTCACACCAGCACTCACACCAACACCTACATCTACACTCACATCAACACTCACACCAACACTCACACCAACACTCACACCAACACTCACACCAACACTCACACCAACACTCTCACCAACACCCACACTTCCTTAACCGGCGCTTTCATATCCATGGCACTAGCTTGTGAACACAAGCACCCACACCAGCACTTCCACCTGGGCAGGGGGAGTACTTGACCAAGGAACACCCACAGCAACACTCACACCAGCACCCATACTTCCAAAACCGGCTCTTTCGTACCCATGGCACTAGCTCGTCAGCACAAGCACACACACACATACACTTTCACCTGGGCAGGGTGACGAGTACTTGGCCAAGGAGAAGACCCGTTTGGACAAGATGCTGTCCTCTGGCAACGTTGCTGCCGCCAAGGCTGATGAGATGACCCGCAAGGTTGCCATCATGGCAGCACTCCTTAAGGTGGGTTGAGTATGTGAAACTAGTGATATTATACTTACTCTTTCAGTAATAAGGATCTTATAGTGAGTGCAATCTGAGATTGTATAGTGAATATGTGCATTTGCATGTTACTGGACATGGCTAGCCAACAAGGCTGATGAGATTGACAGCATGGTCGCCATCATGGCAGCGCTCCTGAAGCTGGGTTTAAGTATATGATACTAGTTCTTTCTAGTTGAGCTGGACCCATGCGTAGCCATGCAGCGACGGAATGGCGCTGTGCTGTTGAAAACAAAAGCAATGGTTGAAAGCTGATGGGTTACACCCTATTTGGTGCCATGTAATCCAATAAATATGGATACGGCATGCGTCACAAAAAAATACATGAACCAGTCATTTAATGTCTGGTTGCTCATTGGTATTTACTCTCAAGATTTCATTCGTTGAGGTGATTGATTGATGATACTGTTCATATGTTTCTATTTCATGTGACAACCTTTACTAGTACGTATGTATGTTACAGTCACGGGATGGCCTACTGGGCTTAAGGGGCGCGCCCAACTTGGCATTATCTAGAACATTAGTAGATGTACAGGAGGGGCTAATTGACACTACCACTAGTTATGAATTAGTCCCAGACGAATCATGCAAACATTATCATTGTCTAACCCATTGCCCTTTCGGTGTGTGCAGGAGGAATAAGCATCCACTTAATGTTTGGCGGTGCGCTTTTAGAAGACTGGTTGATTAACAGGGGGCTCTCTTGTAACCTTGTGTAGACTCTCTCTCTCTCTCTCTCTCTTTCTCTCTCTCTCCCCCTCTCTCTCATGTCTAATCCGGATATTATGCCCCCATTTTCCGTGGTCTCGCACTTGGGGAATTGGAAGACGGTAGGCAGCCCCAGGTAGGCTAAAAAACTACGTGACAATCCAATATATTAGCATGTCCCGAGGATACATGAAGCGTTTGACGTCTGTGATCTGGGGAAGGATAGAGCAGCCTGGAGACTGAGACTTGTGTACTTTGATTGAGAGTGAAAATTGAAAAATAGTACGCCATGCCATAGGCGTGAGATTGTGGTAACCCTCCCGTTTGCATGTATGTGTACACACTGGAGAATAGCTACTATGTTGGGTTCATTTCGTTTCGCAGACCCTCTGCACCTAAGCTTGGACTACCTCGCTGCCTCGCACAGGGAAGTTCTGTACCTCTCCCAAGGCGGCACATCTGAGAGTTGAGAGTGAAAGACCGCGTTCCATAGTCTTCCACTCTCAATCAGTGTACATGAGTCTCAGCCTTAATGCTTCTCACTGAACGGGTGGGATTGTTTTGGTTTAAAGGTACATGGTCTTTCACTCTCAATGCGGTGAAACATGGAATTTGTTTTTGAATGTGCGATATACGGATGCGTAAATGAAGTTATTTTGAACGCCAGACGAAACGCACAAACCTGATACCCCAAACGTAATAGACGGATACCTCTTCATTGACGTACTTGCAGGGAACTTCAAATGGCCAAATTGGCCAGCGCTTTAGCGCACTTGAAAACAAAAAAACTGCGCTTTGTAGTGCAAAAAGCGCACAAATTGCTTGCTGCGCCCACAGGGGGGTGCAAAAAATTGCGCTTAAAGCGCAGAGGGGGTCAAAAAGTCAGCGCCCAAAAGCGCACAAGCGCGCGCTTTGAATTACCCTGCGTACTTGAGAGGAGAAGACTGGTAAACTGGTTACACAATGCAGCGACTACTTTCTCCTGAGGTTGGCATCATCAGGCGGCAGTAATACAGTTCGACCCTGCCTCCCAAGGTTGACATAGTTACTGAGTCACCTGGGTTTACCTACGGTGCTAGGCCAGGCTGCCACATTCTTGAACTTGAACTTGGTTACATAGCCTCAGCCAGCAATTGGGCTGCTTGCCGTCTTCGGCAGGGAAAATGTAAACGCGAACAAATCAATTTTTTTTTCTCTTCTTTTTATAATTTAATTGTTATTTCTTCATTTGTTTCTTCTTCTTCTTCTCAACGGTCAACATATAAACAAAAACCCGAAAAAAACTGATAATTCTTACAGATTTCTATCAAAAATACTTGATCCAATCTCTTCATACATTCATGGGTAGACAGAGGGAGCTTCCCACTTCTGGATTGCACATCAGGTAATGTATCGAGGAATTGTTTTACTATCAGATTGATTATGATACTTCCTTCTCGAATTCATTATAGCATCGTCAGTACATTCAAAGACCACCTGGTGCTAATCTTGAACGGTTCCAGAATCACACAAGTGGCACACTCGATCTTTCCAAGGAACAATGGGGAGTTTCAATCTATAAAAATAAAATAAACAAATCAGCTTTCACCATCAGATAGTGGGGGGAAGTTATAAATCTATACACGTTAATCACCACCATGTGAGGTAGTTGATGGAATAATAAGGCGTATCAGGTTTTCCCCTGTCATCCCATGAAGAGGACATCCAATTATGGTACACAGCATTCTTCCTTCCTTGTGATCCCGAGCTTTCATCTCTAGGGCGTGTATCTGATGACTTGATGCTATTGTTAAAGAAAACATGGTTGGAGAATAGGACCTTCTCCACAAGTCCACATTGTCCCAGTTAACTGGTTTAAGTTTCAAAGGTGCCACACCTCCATGTAAATTGGTGGCCAGATATTCTCCTGGGAATCTTCCAAATAGTGCAACATTGATAGGGCATCGGAGTACAGGTGTACTCAAAAGACTCCCCATCGTAGCATCCCCTTGGACTTCCGCGCGGGCACGCGGATGATGATTATATTACTTATATATTGGTAGGATAAGGGCGATGCTCTCTTCTTCGTTACCTCGATTTTAGTGTTTTCTTGTGAATTTTTAATGGTTACATCTTGTGATATTTCCTCTGAAATTGAAGACTGTGGCTAAGAGGAAGCCCATGAGCAAACCAATTATATATTGGCAGGATATGGCATTCAATGACCAAAAGAGTTTGCAATGGCAAAAACTCAAAGATTTAGATGGTACGGTATAAATGACTTGATTCACTTAACAATTGTAACCTAGCCGATTTAAAGAGCACCTCTGGTGAAATCTGCATTTCAGAGGCCCAAATCTACGCCTTCCAAGCTAAAACCTACGTTTTCAACGTAGCAGACCCTCCCAAATCTGCGTTTGAGACATGAAACGTATCATTGTGAGTAATCCCTCATCCGACCCCTGGATTTTCGCCATGCCGCGTTATCATCATTCAGCATTCGCCGCTAGTCGCGGCTGGCCAGCTTACCCTCACCGAGACACTGATTAGAAAACAGGCGCGAGAGGACCGGACAGGCAGGCCCACCCTCTCACAGCCCCAGACTGCCAGCTGTCACCTGAGCTGTCACTATCAAAACGCAGAACTTCGCACGAGCCACCCAAATTCAAACGTCACTCGAATCTTAACAACCTGAAAGACAGCCAGCACGAGGATGTCCGATACAGGCACAGCAGTCGCTAGTGTACATCTATAGAGTGTTCAGAAAACTTGCAAAGGTCGCTCCTGTCTGTATCTAATGATCTATATAACCTCCCTCTTCGCCACTACGCATACGCGGTCTACCAACATTCGCGCGCCCCTGGTGAAGCCACGCCATTCCGCAACCGTTTCTTTCCCTTGCCAACCTTTACTTCCCTCCCTTCGATCCACGACGCTGCTTGCGGCTCAGTGCCCATTTCCGTGCATCAATCCAGCCGCTGGGGCTAATCCTACAGCAGGATGCAAGGAGTAGCCTGCCTCGCTTTCGCCTTACTCCTAGCATCAGGTACGATCGTGTCCAAACCAATCGATCGTGTCCAAGCCAACATCTGCCGCATGGCCATCTGTCGTGTAAAAGAGAAGAGCTCGACTGACTTGAAAGGCGATGTAGATGGCGATGCGTTGACCTTATTTCCCGGTGGTTCTACCCTTGGGTAGCCCAATAGTATGAATATGAAAACTGAATAGTATGGATCCTAAACACCCAGGATAGTATGAATCTGAACCCTTCTTAACACCCTGGATACCAGTAGTATGAATCTGTTTCTGAAAACTGCTGCTGACTTTTATTATATTCCGGTGTACCTGCCATATTTGTTTTTCCAGCTACCAGCAACAGCCTCTAGGCAGCTCCCCTGGCTGGTTACCCAGCCAAACCTATAGCAATGTAGAGCAGCTGAAAGCTGTCAGAATTGTCTTTCCAGCTCTGCAGAAAACCTGGAGCTTAGCCCAGCAGCTGGCTCAGGGAGCTGCCCAGAAGCTGCTGCTTGTAGCTGAAAAGAAAAGCCAGGGTACCTGCTTACATTATACACCAGCATCTTGAACTTGAACTAGAACTTGAACTTAAACTTCAACTTCAGCATGGTTGCATAGCTTCAGCCTGTTTGAGTCATTCAGCAGATGATTTGGGTTTTGATACTTCAAAACAGGTGGTAGTTCGTAGTCCATACCTCAGATTTGGCCTGAAATTCTGAGAGAGAAAACTGAGAACTCTGGGAGATTTGTCGTAAAATTGACCTGACAAAGTTGAGGAACGAAGTACGACCTACGAATGTTGATTCTAAATCATCTGCTGAATTGCTATAAGGCTACTCACCGTCTTTGGCAGCAACAATGTGACATCAACATTCAAAACCTTACTTGAACTTGAACTTGAACTTGAACTTGAACTTGATTATATGTCTCCAGCCAGTTCAGGCTACTCACCGTCTTAGGCAGTGACAATGTGACACCAACATCAAAACATACGTTGAACTTGAACTTCAGGCTGTCTTCCGTCTTCGCAGTGACAATGTGACATCAACATTCAAAACCTTACTTGAACTTGAACTTCAACTTTAAATTATAATTGAACTTGATTACATGGCTCCAGCCAGTTCAGGCGATGTGCTGTCTTCGCAGGGCCACCTGCATTACTAAACCGCGGGACTGAAAAGGCTGTCAGCACTGGGGCCAACCACCAAATTAAAAACATTTCTCTGATCAAAATATGTGTCATTCAATCTCTCTTTCAGTGCTGTCAGCACTGGGGCCAACCACCAAATTCAAAACATCACACCGATCAAAGTAGACTCGATTCAATCCCTTTCAGTGTTGTCTGCACTGGGGCCAACCACCAAATTCAAAACATTACACCAATCAGAGTAGACTCGATTCAATCCCTTTCAGTGTTGTCAGCACTGGGGCCAACCACCAAATTCAAAACATTACACCGATCAAAATATGCGTCACTCAATCTCGTGCAGTGTTGTTTGCTGGGCCAGGATTCAGTCTGGCTGACTCTAACCCGGCGGCATCCCTCAAGGGATCATCTTCAAGGGAGGATGCAAAAGTGCTGATTCTAAACATTACACTGATCAACATATATTTTATTCAATCTCGTGCAGTGTTGTTTGCTGGGCCAGAGTCCACTCTGGCTGAGTCTGACCTCGATGCATCCCTCATGGGATCATCTTCGAAGGTGGATGTGAAGTTACTGATTGTAAATATTAAAACAATAATAAGTACGCCTTATTACGAGGCCTGATGTTGAGGGTGCCAGCCTGTTTGCTTGCACTGGGGTCAACCGCAAAATTCAAAATATTTCACTGATCAAAATATTACACTGATTCTAGACATTACACTGATTCAAAACATTACACTGATCAAAATATGCATCTTTCATTCTTGTGCAGTGTTGTTAGCTGGGCCAGCATTCACTCTAGCTGAATCTGACCTGGCTGCATCCCTCATGGGAATCAGCATCTTCGAGGGAGGATGTGAAGGTGCTGATTATAAATATGACACTGATTCAAAACTTTACACTGATTCAAAACATTACACTGATTCAAAACATTACACTGATTCAAAACATTACACTGATTCTAGACATTACACATATCAACATATACTTAATTCAATCTCGTGCAGTGTTGTTAGCTGGGCCAGCATTCACTCTAGCTGAATCTGACCTGGCTGCATCCCTCATGGGATCAGCATCTTCGAGGGAGGATGTAAAGTTGCTGATTCTAAACATGATACTGATCCAAAACATTACACTGATCAAAATATTACACTGATTCTAGACATTACACAGATCAACATATACTTAATTCAATCTTGCGCAGTGTTGTTAGCTGGGCCTGTGGGCCAGGATTTGCTCTGGCTGAATCTGACCTGGCTGAATCTGACCTGGCTGAATCTGACCTGCCTGCATCCCTCATGGGATCATCCTCGGAGGAGGATGTGGAGGTGCTGATTCTAAACATTACATTGATCAACATATATTTAATTCAATCTCGTGCAGTGTTGTTAGCTGGGCCAGGATTTGCTCTGCCTGAATCTGACCTGGCTGCATCCCTTATGGGATCATCTTCCAGGGAGGATGTGGAAGTGCTGGTTCAGTTATTGGAAGAGGAGCCATGGGAAGGCTTCAATGCATGGGGCCAGCACTACAACAAATTGTACAATAGCAAACAGGTGAGTCTGGAATCAAGGACAGCCTGTACCCCTGAGCCTGTCCATGCCACTTATGCTGTGATGGTGGGGTGTGTGGGTGTGGGTGGGGTGGGGGGGTGGGTGAGTGGGTGGGGGTGGGCGGTGGGGGTGGTGGGGGGGCAGCACTACAAGCAAAGAGTATGACAGCAAACAGGTGAGTCTGGAATCAAGGACAGCCTGTGCATGCCACCTGTGCCGTGGTGGTGGTGGTGGTGGTGGTGTATGTGTGTGTGTGTGTGTGTGTGTGTGTGTGGATGGGGGGTTGGGGTAGGGGCCAGCACCACAACAAAGAGTACGATAGCAAACAGGTGAGTCTGGAATCAAGGACAGCCAGTCCATGCCACTTGTGGTGTGGTGTGTGTGGTGTGTGTGTGTGTGTATGTGTGTGTGCGTGTGTGTGTGTGTGTGTGTGGGGGGGGGGGGGCGGGACCACAACATTTGTACGATAGCAAACAGGTAAGTCTGGAATCAAGGACAGCCTGTGGTGGTGGGGTGATGTGGTGGTCTGTGGTGATGTGTTGGGGTGTGTTGGGGGGGTTGTGTGTGGTGGTGGTGGGGTGTGTGTGTGCATGTGTGTGTGTGTGTGTGTGTGTGTGTGTGTGTGTGTGGAGGGGGCGGGGGGGGGGGGGGGGGGGGGGGGGGGGGGGGGGGGGGGGGGGGGGGGGGGGGGGGGGGGGGGGGGGGGGGGGGGGGAGGGGGGGGGGGGAGAGAACACAAACAAAGTGCATGAGTACAAATATGTGAGCCTAACCTTAAGAATGCTATGGATTGGAGTTTCCTTTAATTTAATTGAACTGTGTTGCAGTGTGTTGAATTAAATTAAATTGTTACATGGTTCCATATGCCTCCATGAGCCTAACCGCACGCAGAATACAAACTTAACATTGCATAATTCGATAAAAGGTGATACAAGTGAGTTGGTGATTCACAATAGCTGGTAATGCAGGATAAATGGTGCAGCAAAATATATAATGTTTTACCCTATTACCCTCACCCCCATCGAGAGAGCAGGAGTGTGTGTGTGTGTGTGTTTCTGTGTGTGTATGGGAGTGTATGGGTGTGCGTGTTTCTGTGTGTGTATGTGTTTGTACTGCAACCCCATTGAGATAGCAAGAGAGTACTGCAACCCCATTGAGATAGCAAGAGAGTACTGCAACCCCATTGAGATAGCAAGAGAAGAATGGAGCCTTCATGCATTTAATCGTCGACAGTATACAAACTTAAACTTGCAAATAACAAACTGTGCTGGCATGTAGCATTAGCCCTTGTAATATATCAATAACAAACTGTGCATCATAACAAACTGTGCATCATGACAAACTGTGCATCATAACAAACTGTGCATCATAACAAACTGTGCATCATAACAAACTGTGCATCATAACAAACTGTGCATGTAGCATTAGCCCTTGTAATATATCCCCCACCCCCATCGTGAGAGCAGGAGAAATATACAAACGTGAACTTGTTAACTTAAATTGAACACTTAAATTTGAATATATAAACTTGAACTTGCAAATAACAAATGTTGCTGCATTGTAGCATTAGCCCTTGTAATATATCCCCCACCCCCATCGTGAGAGCAGGAGAAATATACAAACGTGAACTTGTTAACTTAAATTGAATACTTCAATTTGAATAAATAAACTTGAACTTGCAAATAACAAATGGTGCTGCATTATAGCACGAGCCCTTGTAATATATCCCCCACCCCCATCGTGAGAGCAGGAGAAATATACAAACTTGAACTTGTTAACTTAAATTGAATACTTAAATTTGAATATATAAACTTGAACTTGCAAATAACAAATGGTGCTGGCATGTAGCATTAGCCCTTGTTATATATCCCCCACCCCCACCGTGAGAGCAGGAGAAATATACAAACTTGAACTTGTTAACTTAAATTGAATACTTAAATTTGAATATATAAACTTGAACTTGCAAATAACAAATGGTGCTGGCATGTAGCATTAGCCCTTGTTATATATCCCCCACCCCCACCGTGAGAGCAGTAGAATAATGAAGCATTCAATGCATGGATGGAGCGTCCAGTCATTGTGGCAAAATATAGGGTGCCTCCCCTGTAACCCTCACCCTATCTTGACAGTAGTAGAAGAATGAAGCATTCGATGTATGTATGGGGCGTCCAGCCATTGTGGCAAAATATAGGGTGCTGCAAAATATAGGGTGCTGCAAAATATAGGGTGCTGCAAAATATAAGGTGCTTCCCCTGTAACCCAAAAAAACAACAAATGTTTCTGCAATATAGCATGAGCCCCTGTAATATCACCTTCACCCCCATCTTGAGAGCAGGTGAAGAATTCAAACTTGAACTTTAAAACATACATGTTTCTGCAATATTGCATGAGACCCTGTAACCCACACCCCCATCATGATCCATTGTGGCAAAACATAGGGTGGTGAAAAATATAGGGTGTTTCCCCTGCAACCCTCACCCCCATCATGATCCATTGTGGCAAAACATAGGGTGGTGAAAAATATAGGGTGTTTCCCCTGTAACCCTCACCCCCATCATGATCCATTGTGGCAAAACATAGGGTGGTGAAAAATATAGGGTGCTTCCCCTCACCTGTAATCGTCACCCCCATCTTGAGAGCAGAAGAATAAGACACACTTGAACTTGAAAATTATAAATGTTTCTGCAACATAGCACGAGCCCCTAAACCCTTCTCCCCCATCCTCTAGCCCCTGTGGCAAAATACAGGGCTGTGCAAAATATAGGGTGTTTCCCCTCACCTGTAATCCTCACCCCCATCTTGAGAGCAGAACAAGAATTCAAACTTGAACGTGAACTTGAACTTGAACTTGAAAAACTATGCATTTTTCTGGAGTATAGCATGAGCCCCTGTAATATCACCCCCACCCCCATCTTGAGAGCAGAAGAATAAGACACACTTGGAATTGAAAATTATAAATGTTTCTGCAACATAGCTTGAGCCCCTAAACCCTTCTCCCCCATTTTCTAGCCATTTTCGCAAAATATAGGGCGGTGCAAAATATAGGGTGTTTACCCTCACCTGTAGGGAACGGCAACTAATATTAGTGTCTGAAAAACTAACATTATCTAATATTATTATATAGTGTCACAATAATATTAGTTTTTCAAATATATTCAAAATTCTGGTGAGACGGCTCGTCCGACTAATATGATATAATATTATATAATATTATTTATTCACTAATATTATATAAACACAGCCGACCCCCACTCATCTTGTAATCCCCACCCCCACCTTGAGAGCAGGAGAAGAATGAAGCATTAAATATATGGAAGGAGCGTCTAGCCATTGTTGCAAAGCACAATGCAAATGATGGTGCTTCTTATTGGGTAGGTAGTGAGTAATGGCCCTCTCATCCAGCACTGCATCAGTTTGGGCTGCGCACCATGTAGTGTTTAGCACCCAGGCCATCGGTGCAGAGCACAATGCAAATGATGGTGCTTCTAATTGGGTAGGTAGTGAGTATTGGCCCTCTCATCCAGCACTGCATCAGTTTGGGCTGCGCACCATGTAGTGTTTAGCACCCAGGCCATCGGTGCAGAGCACAATGCAAATGATGGTGCTTCTTATTGGGTAGGTAGTGAGTATCGGCCCTCTCATCCAGCACTGCATCAGTTTGGGCTGCGCACCATGTAGAGTTTAGCACCCAGGCCATCGGTGCAGAGCACAATGCAAAGGGTGGATCTTCTTATCCGGCATATGCCCGGCAGTGATTTTTTAGGCACGATTAATCGTTGTTTTGCACGCTGAGCGATTATTAATGTTTCCATCTCCTCAAACTCCAGACCTGGGAATCGTGCAGCACGATTATTTAAGTTAGTGACCAAATCCTTAAATAAATCACTGATGCCCGCTCACCCATCCATTTGTGCATCCCATTGCCGAACCCAATACATGGCAATACTAGTTCCTAGTGCACCCCAACAACCAATCAACCAGCTTCCAATGACATCACTACCTACCACGTCCATGTTCTTGGTCAGCGCTTGGTGCTGATACTCCCCCCCCCCCCCCCCAGACACCACGACCCACACCCACACACCCACACCCACATAAACCCACACCCACCCACCCACCCACACCCACCCACACCCACACCCACACCACAATACACCCACACACACTGACACCCATCGACACATCACACCCACACACCACACCCCATACATGGCAATACCAGTTCCTAGTGCAACCTAACAGCCAACCAACCAGCTCCCAATGGCAACGCTACCTACCTTCCAATGCTCTTGGTTGGTGCTTGGTGTTGATACTTGCCCCCCCCACACACACCAAACACAACGCTAAACTCCAACCCAACCCCAACCCCAACCCCAACCCCAACCCCACCTCAACCTCAACCCCAACCGCCAACCCAAAACCCCAACCTCAACTCCAACCCCAATCGACCCTCCCCCCCCAACCTCAACCTCAAACCCCAACCCCAACCTCAACCCCAACCCCAATCGACCTCCCCCCCACCTCAACCCCAACCCAACCCCACCTCAACCCCAACCCAATCGACCCTCCCCCCAACACCAACCTCAACCCAAACCCCAATCCCAACCAACCCCAACCTCAACCCCAACCCCAATCAACCCTCCCCCCAACCTCAACCCCGAACCCAACCTCAACCCCAACCCCAATCCAACCCTCCCCACCAAACACCAACCTCAACCAAGCCCAACCCCAACCTCAACCCCAACCCCAATTGACCCTCCACCCCAACCCCAACCTCAACCCCAACCCCAATCTACCCTCCCCCCCCCAACCCCAACCTCAACCCCAAACCCAATCGACCTTCCCCTAGCCCAACACCAACCCCAACCTCAACCTCAACCTCAACCCAACCCAACCCCAACGGCCCAACCCCAACCCCAACCCAACCCAACCCCAATCGACCCTCCCCCAACCTCAACCCCATCCCCAATCGACCCTCCCCCCCGAACCTCAACCGCAACCCCAACCCCAACCTCAACCCCAACCCCAATCGACCCTCCCCCCCAACCCCAACCTCAACCCCAACCCCCAACCTCAACCCCAGCCCCAATCGACCTCCCCCCTCCAACCCAGCCCAATCGACACTCCCCCCAACCCAACCCAATCGACCCTCCTCCCCAACCACCCTAACCTCCTATCTCCCCCTACCCAAACCCCAATCGACCTCCCCCCCCACCCCAACCCCAATCGACCTCCCCCAAACCCCAACCCAATCGACTGCCCCCCACCCCAACCTACCCTCCACCCAAATCTCAAATCGACCCTCCCCCCAACCCCAACCCCAAGCTTCCAAATCGACCCTCCCCCCCAACCCCAACCCCAATCGACCCTCCCCCCCAACCCCAATCGACCGCTGTCCCCAACCCCAACACCGCCAACCCAACCCAATCGGCCGGGTCCCTCCCCTCCAAACGCCCCAACCCCAATCGACCCTTCCCCCCAACCTAATTCCCACACCCAACTCCTCCCCCCCTCCTACCGCCCTTGTATGATTGCTGCCACCCTCTTCTTAGTGCTCTCCCCCCTCCCCACTGCCCCCCACCCCAACCTAACCTCATTCTCCCTATCCCACCCCAGGCCAGATCGACCCACCACCACCCCTACCACCCCATCCCAATCCCATCCGAATCCCCATCCCAACTCCAACCCTCCCCCCCCCACCCCCCTTCCCCCCCCTTCTCCAACCCCAACCCCCTCTCCCCCTCCCCCCCCCCCCCCTTCCCCCCATCCCCAACCCCAACTCCCTCGCCATCCTAACTCCTCCCCATCCCCCATCCCCATCCCCATCCCATCCCCATCCCCATCCCCATCCCCATCCCCCACCATCTCCATCCCCAACCCCAACTCCCCCCATCCCCATCCCCATCCCCAACCCCAACTCCCCCCCCCCCTCAAACCCTCCCCCCTCCCCCCCCCCATCGCCTACCCCCCCCCCCTTCCCCCCTGGTGTGCCTAGATGACTATGACTGGAAATAGCGATACGGCAGGTCCATCAGCCCAACAAGAGGGTTCGACGTTTGATGCAAAAAGGAAAAGGAAACACTCGGTTTGCTGGTGAGTTTGAATTTTGTATAACTAAATACTCGGTTTTGCTTGGCGAGTTTGAATTTGCATAATTAAATACTCGGGTTTGCTGGCGAGTTTGGAAAATTTTGCATAATTAAATACTCGGTTTGCTGGCGAGTTTGAATTTGCATAATTAAATACTCGGTTTGCTGGTGAGTTTGAATTTATATAATTAAATACTCAGTTTGCTGGCGAGTTTTTGAAATGTATATAATTAAATAACTCGGTTTTGCTGGCGGAGTTTTGAATTTGCATTACCGGTAATATCGGATATCCCCATACTTATGCAAAATTTATGCCCCAATTTTTTCTGATCAAATCTCGGCACTTTTGATTTTCACCAGTTTTATGGTCATTTGGCTGTCCTTCAGATCAATTCGGGTCCAAAAAGTTTTTTTTCCCCCTCGAAAATATTTTATGATCAGATCAGGACGAGGGGGGGCAGGAATAAAGTTGGCTGACCACACGTTCGAAAGTTGTTATTTTGACCCCGGGGGACCCCCCCCCCCCACACACACACCCCTCCCCCCTCTTTGAGACCTCATATCTAGACACCCAGACAGTATTACATAGTGAAAGGGGGGTCCATGAGCATCATCTCGGCAAGGCCTTTCCAACCATACAACCAAAATTTATAAATATCAAGTTTGGACAAAGTTATTTAGATTTTAGTATTTTTACAACTTTCTTGGGCGCTCAGCAGTCGTCCGTGCCCTAGGAGAAGTTCACGAAAATCGATTGAAGGCGTTTTTTATCTGTCTTTTTATCTTAATCATCATCATTATCATGGCTTGATCTACTCAACTTGTATTCTGGAGCCTGATGGTCGGCTCGGGTGGTGTGTGTGTTTTGGGGTGGGGGGTGGGGGGGAGGGGGGTGGGGTGGGGTGGGGTGGGGGGCTCGAGTGCTCGACCCCAGGCTCGACTGCTTTAGGAACTTCGTACGGTTAGGGGGCCGGAATTCAGAACGCGTTGCGCGCGCCCTTTTTTCCGCCCAACTGCCGCTCGTTCCAAGCTGGACGCGAAGGTCTGGGTGACGTCCAGCCTGGCGTCCAGCCTGGATGTACCTTCCAGGGAGATTCACCAATTACACCCTTGGTGTCACTAACTAACGACTTCAGATTTGTACTCCTCTCGTCGAGACCTTCTCAATGGTGTACGTCACGCTCAAAAATTCGCACTGGCAAGAAAGTTACACGAGGTACAAATAAAATTGGGAAAACGGTCGGACCCCCCCCCCCCACCCCACCCCCCCCCCCTCGTATCTCGGCCGCCCCGTGGGTGTATCGACATGATTTTTTTTGTATCGACTATTGCTCGCGGTTCTCTATCCATATCGAACGTGCGGTACGAAATCTTTTTCCTTGCCCCCCCCTCGGATCAGGATTAGATGAATTATATTCCCGGAGCTGGTCCCGATTTGAGGTCACTTTTGTCTACGAAACGCCCTACATAGAAGATGATATATATTGTATACATCATATATTTTATATATATGAACCTAGATTGTCTTCTTACATACAATGTATATACAATTATATATTTACACACCTGGATTGTCTTTTTAAAAACATAGGTATCCAATACATGTATTATACATGAACAACAGGATTTTCTTTTAAAAACAAATGTATACAAATATATGTATAGTGACCTCCGAATATATGTATGATATACAAACCTGTATTTTTATATTTTATTTTTATTACACAAATATATTATGCAAAGGAAATAAAATATAACCTGTTCACATTAGCAAGTAATAGCAAATGGTACCATCGTTGTTGTTGTTGTTGTTGCTGTTGTTGCTGTTGTTGCTGTTGTTAATTGTTGGTGTTGGTTGAGTTGGTGTTGGTGTTGGTGTTGGTGCAGTCCAGGGGTTGGCCAAATAGGCAATATGATGGCGCTAGGTGGAAGCTGATATGCGCACCCCAACACAGAAACAGCAGACAGTACCATGCATGCATGTATTGGAACCCTTGTGCAGGTCAAACAACCACACCAACACAGGCACACCGACCCAAACCACCCACACCCACACCAATACACACCCACACCGACCCAAACCACCCACACCCACACCAATACACACACACCGAACCAAACCACCCACACCCACACCAATACACACACACCGAACCAAACCACCCACACCCACACCAATACACACACACCACCCACCCAAACCACTCACACCCACACAAACAAAACAGAAACAGTAGACAGTACCATGCATGCATGTATTGGGGCCCTTGTGCAGGTCAAACAACCTCACAAGCACAAACACACACCCAAACCACCCACACCCACACAAACACACACCCACACCACACCACCCACCCAAACCACCCACACCCCCCCCAAAAACATTAGAGAGTACCATGCATACTTGTTTTGGGGCTCTTGTGCATGTCAAACAACCACACAAACACACACACCACCCACTCAAACCATCCACACCCACACCCACACCCACACTCACACCCACACAAACACACACACACCACCCACCCAAACCACCCACACACACCCCAAAAACATTAGAGAGTACCATGCATACTTGTTTTGGGGACCTTGTGCATGTCAAACAACCACACAAACACACACACCACCCACTCAAACCATCCACACCCACACCCACACCCACACTCACACCCACACAAACACACACACACCACCCACCCAAACCACCCACACACACCCCAAAAACATTAGAGAGTACCATGCATACTTGTTTTGGGGACCTTGTGCATGTCAAACAACCACACAAACACACACACCACCCACTCAAACCATCCACACCCACACTCATACCCACACAAACACACACACAAACACACACACACCACACACCCAAACCACCCACACACACCCCAAAAACATTAGAGAGTACCATGCATACTTGTTTTGGGGACCTTGTGCATGTCAAACAACCACACAAACACACACACCACCCACTCAAACCATCCACACCCACACCCACACTCACACCCACACAAACACACACACAAACACACACACACCACACACCCAAACCACCCACACACACCCCAAACACATTAGAGAGTACCATGCATACTTGTTTTGGGGACCTTGTGCATGTCAAACAACCACACAACCACACACACCACCCACTCAAACCATCCACACCCACACCCACACTCACACCCACACAAACACACACACACACACACCACCCACCCAAACCACCCACACACACCCCAAAAACATTAGAGAGTACCATGCATACTTGTTTTGGGGCCCTTGTGCTTGTCAAACAACCACACAAACACACACACCACCCACTCAAACCATCCACACCCACACCCACACTCACACCCACACAAACACTCACACACCACCCACCCAAACCACCCACACACACCCCAAAAACATTAGAGAGTACCATGCATACTTGTTTTGGGGACCTTGTGCATGTCAAACAACCACACAAACACACACACCACCCACTCAAACCATCCACACCCACACCCACACTCACACCCACACAAACACACACACACACACACACACCACACCCAAACCACCCACACACACCCCAAAAACATTAGAGAGTACCATGCATACTTGTTTTGGGGACCTTGTGCATGTCAAACAACCACACAACCACGCACACCACCCACTCAAACCATCCACACCCACACCCACACTCACACCCACACAAACACACACACACACCACACACCACCCAAACCACCCACACACACCCCCAAAAACATTAGAGGGTACCATGCATACTTGTTTTGGGGCCCTTGTGCTTGTCAAACAACCACACAAACACACACACACCACCCACTCAAACCATCTACACCCACACCCACACCCACACCCACAAAACAGAAACATTAGACAGTGCCATGCATACATGTGCTTTGGCCCTTGTGCAGGTCAAACAACCTCACAACCACAAACACACACCCAAACCACAAAAACACACACCCAAACCACCCACACCCACACAAACACCCACATCCACACCCAAACACACACACACCGACCACCCAAACCTCCCACCCACACACTCACACAAACGCAAAAGAAACAGCAAACAGAACCATGTATTGCACCCCTTGTGCTTGTCTTGTGTGTTGACATTGGTCTTGTGTGTTGACATTGGTCTTGTGTGCTGACATTGGTCAAGTGTGTTGACATTGGTCTTGTGAGCTGTCACTGATTTGGTTGTCAGCCAGTACAGTATTTCCGCAATTGTGCAGGTCTAAAGTTGAAAGCAAACAGTAGACGGATCAGAGAAGGCTCTTCCTACTTTGGGGTCATGTCCAGCTGCCCCTCGTCTCTCAACTGGACAGCCCTGGGTGTTGTCAGACCTCCTAGGGATCAGGTGAGATATTATTGAGGATGGTGATGATGGTGGGGATGGTGATGGTCAGGTCTCATCTTACTTTATGGTGTTGATGTCCAGCTGCCCCTCGTCTCTCAACTGGACAGCCCTGGGCGTTGTCAGACCTCCTAGGGATCAGGTGAGGTGTGGGGATGAGGGTGGGGTTGGGGATGGGGATAGGGATGGATATTTGGGGATGAGGATGGAGATGTGAGGATGAGGATGAGGATAGGACGGAGATGGTCAAGTCTCTTCGTACTTAAGGGTGTACATGTCCAGCCGCCCCTCGTCTCTGAACTGGACCGGACTGGGTGTTGTCAGATCTCCTAGGGATCAGGTGATATATTAATGAGGATGGGCATGAGGGTGGGAAGGGGGATGGGGACGAAGATGGTCAAGTCTCTTCTTACTTTTGGGTGTACATGTCCAGCTCTCCCTCGTATCTCAACTAGACTGCCCTGGGCGTTGTGAGACCTCCTAGGGATCAGATGAGATATTGATGAGTGTATGGGTGGGGATGGGGATGGTCAGGGCTCTTCTTACTTCAGGGTGTACATGAACAGCTGTCCCTCCTCTCTCAACTGGACAGCCCTGGGTCTGGTCATACCTCCTAGGGATCAGGTGATATATTGATGAGGATGGGCATGAGGGTGGGGAGGGGGATGGTCAGGGCTCTTCTTACTTATTTCTGGTCATGTATACTCTACTTTCTTACGTAATGGGTTGTAAATAATGGGTTTATGGTCAGGGCTCTTCTTACTTATTTCTGGTCATGTATACTCTACTTTCTTACTTAATGGGTTGTAAATAATGGGTTTATGGTCAGGGCTCTTCTTACTTCAGGGTGTACATGTCCAGCTGCCCCTCGTCTCCCAACTGGACAGCCCTGGGTGTTGTCAGACCTCCTAGGGATCAGGTGAGATATTGATGAGGGTGGGCATGAGGGTGGGGATGGGGATGGTCAGGTCTCTTTGTACATCCGGGTGTACATGTCCAGCCGTCCCTTGTCTCTGAACTGAAACTCCCTGGGAGTTGTCAGACTTCCTAGGGATCAGGTGATATATTGTTGAGGATGGGCATGAGGGTGGGGATGGGGATGGAGATGGTCAAGTCGTTCCGTACTTTGGGGTGTACATGTCCAGCTGCCCCTCGTCTCTGAACTGGACTGGACTGGGTGTTGTCAGACCTCCTAGGGATCAGGTGAGATATTGCTCCTTCTGCTGCTGCTGTTGCTGCTGCTGTCACTTCTGCTGTTTCTGTTGCTGCTGCTTTCACTTCTGCTGTTTCTGTTGCTGCTGTTGCTGCTGCTTTCACTTCTGCTGTTTCTGTGGCTGCTGCTGCTGCTGCTGCTTTCACTTCTGCTGTTTCTGATGCTGCTGTTGCTGCTGCTTCCTCTTCTGCTGTTGCTTCTGATGTTTATGTTGCTGCTCTTTATGTTGCTGCTCTTGTTGCTGCTGCTGCCACTGATGCTGATGCTGAGAGTTGCATTCTCCTGGTGCCCTATTGGACTCTTAATGTGCCACTGCCTGAACTGTAACGCCCTGTGTGTTGTCAGACCACCTAGAGATCAGGTGGTATATTGATGGGGATGGTCATGGGGGTGGGCAGGGATGGGGATGGTCAGGGCTCTTCTTGATTTGGGGTGTTCAATACCAGCTGTCCCTCGTCTCTCAACTGGACTGCCCTGAGCGTAGTTAGACCTCCTAGAGATCGGGTGATATATTATTGAGCATGGGGGTGGGGATGGGGATAGGGATGGTCTAGTCTCTTCTTACTTATTTCTGGTCATGTATACGCTATTTTCTTACGTAATGGGTTATTAATGATGGGTTTATGGTCAGGGCTCTTCATCCTTCAGGGTGTACATGTTCAGCTGACCCTCGTCTGTCAACTTGACCGCCCTGGGTTTTGTCAGACCTCCTAGGGATCAGGTGATATATTGATCAGGATGGGCATGAGGGTGAGGAGGGGGATGGTCAAGTCTCTTCGTACTTTAGGGTGTTCATGTCCAGCTGCCCCTCGTCTCTGAACTGGACTGGACTGGACTTTGTCAGACCTCCTAGGGATCAGGTGATATATTGATGAGGGTGGGTATGGGGGTGGGGGTGGGTATGGGGACGAGGGTGGGTATATGTGGATGAGGATGTGGATGAGGATGGGGATAGGATGGGGATGGTCTGGTCTCGTACTTCAGGGTTTACATGTCCAGCTGCCCCTCGTCTCTGAACTGAACAGCCCTGGGGGTTGTCAGACCTCCTAGGGATCAGGTGAGATATTGCTCCTTCAGCTGCTGCTGCGTTTGCTGCTGGGGGTGAGAGTTGCATTCAGCAACCACAGCAACCGCACCAGCAGCAACCACAGCAGCAGCAACTGGATCAGCAAACGCACCAGCAGCAACCGCTGCCGCAGCAGCAGCAACCACAGCAACAGCAGCTGCAGCAACCACAGCAGCAGCAGCTGCAGCAACCACAGCCACTGCTGCTGCCACTTCTGCTGTTTCTGTTGCTGTCGTTGTTGCTGCTGCCTCTGCTGCTGGGGGTGAGAGTTGCATTCTCCTGCTGCCCTATTGGTCTCCAAATGTGCCGCAGCCTTGACCTGGACTGCCCTGTATGTTGTTAGACCTCCTAGGGATCAGGTGAGATATTGATGAGGATGGGCATGAGGATGGGGAGGGGGATGGGGTGGGATGGTCAAGTCTCTTCGTACTTTAGGGTGTTCATGTCCAGCTGTCCCTGGTTTCTCAACTGGACTGCCCTGGTGTTGTTAGACCTCCTAGGGATCAGGTGAGATATTGATGAGGATGGTGTTGAAGATGGGGATGGGATTGGGATGATCAGGGCTCTTCTTGCCTTAGGTTGTTCATGTCCAGCTGTCCCTCGTCTCTCAACTGGACTGCTCTTGGCGTCGTCCGACCTCCTAGGGATTAGGTGACATGCATCTGCTGCTGCTGCTGCTGCAGCTGCTGTTGCTGCTGCTGCTGCTATTCTGCCTTTTCTATTGCTGCTGCTGCTGTTGCTGCTGTTGCTTCTGCTTCTGCTGAGGTTGAGGGTTGCATTATCCTGGTGCTCTATTGGACTCCAAATGTGCCGCAGCTTGAACTAGACTTCCCTGGGCGTTGTCAGACCTCCTAGGGATCAGGTGAGGTTTTAATGAGGATGGAGATGAGTACCTTCTTGTACCTTCATGTACGCTCTTGTACCTCCATGTACTTACAGGGCTCTTGTGTTAGCTGTTGGGCGTTTGTTGCAACTGCTGCTGTTGGTACTGCCATGTATACCTTGATATACCTTCATGTACCTTTATGTACCTTTATGTACCTTAATGTACTTCCAGGGCTCTTGTGGAAGCTGTTGGGCGTTTGGTACTCCTGCTGTTCTTGATCTTGCCATATATACCTTTGTGTTCCTTCATGTACCTCTATGCACCTTCGTGTACCTTTATGTACTGTCATTTACTTCCAGGGCTCTTGTGGAAGCTGTTGGGCGTTTGGTACTCCTGCTGTTCTTGATCTTGCCATATATACCTTTGTGTTCCTTTATGTACCTCTATGCACCTTCATGTACCTTTATGTACTGTCATTTAATTCCAGGGCTCTTGTGGAAGCTGTTGGGCGTTTGGTACTCCTGCTGTTCTTGATCTTGCCATATATACCTTCTTGTTCCTTCAAGTACCTTCATGTACTTCAATGGATCCTGTGGTCGCTATTGGGCGTTTGTTGCAACTGCTGATGTTGATATCGCCATATGTAAATCATGAACCTTCATGTACCTTCATGTACCTTCATGTACCTTCATGTACTTAGAGGGACCCTGTGGTAGCTGTTGGGCGTTTGTTGCAACTGCTGCTGTTGATATCGCCATATGTACCTTCATGTACCTTCATATACCTCTATGTACCTTCATGTACCTCTATGTATCTTCATGTACCTTCATGTACTTCCAGGGACCCTGTGGTAGCTGTTGGGCGTTTGTTGCAACTGCTGCTGATGGTATCGCCATATTTACCTTCATGTACATCTATATGCCTTCATGTACTTCCAGGGCTCTTGTGGCAGCTGTTGGGCGTTTGTTGCGACCGCAGCTGTTGAGAGCGCCCACGCCATGTACTCAGGCAGGCTGCAGGATCTTAGTGAGCAACAATTGGTCAGCTGTGATGATCCGAGAACTAAGGGATGCTTCAATGGAGGGTGAGCTTTGCTAAATGCCAAATTAATAAGTATAAAAAAGTCAATCAATCAATCAATCAATCAATCAATCAATCAATCAATCAATCAATCAATCAATAACTACTGGTTAGTTGAAGATTTGTTGGAAATTGGTTGGAGGTTGGTTGGAGATGCTGTGGTGCTGGCCAGCTGTGATGATCCGAGAGATACAGGATGCTTCGATGGAGGGTGAGCTTTGTTTAATGCTAAATTAATAAGTAAACAAAAATAAATAAATCACTAAAAAAACTACTGGTTAGTTGAGGATTGGTTGGAGGTTGGTTGGAGATGCTGTGGTGCTGGTCAGCTGTGATTATCTGAGAGCTACAGGATGCTTCAATGGAGGGTGAGCTTTGTTTAATGCTAAATTAATAAGTAAATAAACATATAAATAATCAAACAAGAAATGAATCAATCACTCAACAAAAAACTACTGGTTAGTTGGAGGTTGATTGGAGATGCTGTGGTACTGGTCAGCCACTCAGCTGTAAAAAGAGAAACCAAACCAAATCAAATAAAACTAAGCTAAACTAAACTAACCCAAGCCAAGCCAAGCCAAGCCAAGCCAAGCCAACCCAACCCAATCCAAACTTAAAAACCCTACCTGAGATGTTCGAGACTCTTTCTTTTACATGAGGGACAACCCGCTCACACTAGAGGTGTACTTCCCACACACAGCTAGTGAGGCCAGGTGCACACACACGCACACGGGCTAACAACACAACTTAAACCACACCATAAGAAACCCAACCCAAAGCAAACCAAGCCACGAGAAACCCATACCAAACCAAAACAAGAGAAACCCTACCAAACCAAACCCAACCCTAGCATAACAAAACCAACCCAAGCCAAACCAAACCAAAGAGAAAGCAAAGCAAAGCAAACTAAGCCAAGCCAAACCAAACCCAACCCTAGCATAACAAAAACAACCCAAGCCAAACCAAACCAAAGAGAAAGCAAAGCAAAGCAAAGCAAACTAAGCCAAGCCAAACTTTGTAACCCAACCAGAGATGTGCGAGACTCTTTCTTTTACATGAGGGACAACCCGCTCACACTAGAGGAAAAATTTCCATACACGGCGAGTGAGGCCAGGTGCACACGCACACGGGGTTTGGAGACCACCAACGATGTCGAAGTCCATCTTTTCGGCTATGTGCCAGAAAACGAAGAGTCACTGCTGTTGGTGAGCATGATTTAAATTGCATTATTTATTTTTGTATTTAGTTTTTTTGAATTGAAAAGAGAGATAGTGAGGCAAGATGCACACACAAAGGGTTTGGAGAGTACCAGTGATGTTGGAGTCCATTTGTTCGGCTATTACATTACATTACATTACATTACATTACATTACATTACATTACATTACATTACATTACATTACATTACATTACATGTTCTACTTAGGCTATGTTCCAGAAAACTAAGCGTCACTGCTGTCGGTGGTGTGACATAGTGTATATGAATGATGTGCATGATGTGTATTTTGTATTTTGTGTTTTGTATTTTGTATTTTGTGTTTTGTATTTTGTATTTTGTGTTTTGTATTTTGTATTTTGTGTTTTGTATTTTATATTTTGTATTTTGTATTTTGTGTTTTGTATTTTGTATTTTGTGTTTTGTATTTTGTATTTTGTGTTTTGTATTTTGTATTTTGTATTTTGTATTTTGTGTTTTGTATTTTGTGTCTTGTATTTTGTATTTTGTATTTTTTGCACAAAGGGTATGATTTATGAAGTGATTGATTTACGAAGGGCATGATTTATGAAGGGTATGTAAGGGCATGAGCTATGTGCATGATGGGCATGATTAATGTAGGCGCATGTGGGCATCGTGCACGTGCTTGATGGTCACGATGTTCATGCATGATTTATTTAGGTGCGCGATGTATGTAGGTGCATGCGGGCATGGTGTGTGTGAATGATGGTCGTGATGTGCCCGAAGGCTGACAAAGGGCATGCTTTATGAAGTGTAAGCATGAGCGTTAGCTACGTGCATGTTTTGCATGAAGGGCATGATTTATGAAGGGTATGTATGGGCATGAGCTATGGGCATGATGTGATTGATGTGATTGATTGTTGCATGATATTTGTAGGTGCATGTGGGCATGGTGTGTGTGATTGATGGTCACGATGTGCATGCATTATTTATGAAGAGTATGTTTGGGCATGAGCTATGGGCATGATGTGATTGATGTGATTGATTGGTGAATGATGTTTGCAGGTGCATCTGGGCATGGTGCACGTGATTGATGGTCACGATGTGCATGCATGATTTATTTAGGTGCGCGATGTATGTAGGTGCATGCGGGCATGGTGTGTGTGACTGATGTGCATTTTGTGCACGAAGGCTGACAAAGGGCATGCTTTATGAAGGGTATGCATGGGCATGAGCTATGGGCATGATGTGATTGATGTGATTGATTGGTGCATGCTGTGTGTAGGTGCATGTGGGCATGGTGTATGTGAATGATGGGCATGATGGGCATGGTAAAGTTGAATGCATGATGTATGTAGGTGCATGTGGGCATGGTGTATGTGAATGATGGGCATGATGTGCATGGTAAAGTTGAATGCATGATGTATGTAGGTGCATGTGGGCATGGTGTATGTGACTGATGGTCATGATGTGCATTACATGTATCATGTGCATGGTTAGTATGAGGGGCATGATTTATGTTGGTGCATGCGGGCATGGATTGTATTAGTATGTGAATGATGAGTGCGATGATCATGATTTGTATTAAGGGAATGATTTATGCTCATGCATAATTGTTTTGGTGCATGTGGGCATGGATCATATTAGTAGGTGAATGATGTGTGTGATACACCTTATCCCATGCATTATATGCTTGAATACCTTGTATGCCCTATGTACCTTATCCCATGCATTATATGCTTGAATACCTTGTATGCCCTATGTACCTTATCCCATGCATTATATGCTTGAATACCTTGTATGCCCTATGTACCTTATCCCATGCATTATATGCTTGAATACCTTGTATGCCCTATGTACCTTATCCCGTGCATGATATACTTGAATACCTTGTATGCCCTATGTACCTTATCCCATGCATTATATACTTGAATACCTTGTATGCCCTATGTACCTTATCACATGCATTATATAACTGAATAACTTAAAATGCATACAAGTAGAAGCTAGCTAGAAGCTACGATCTAGGACCCTGATGCGACCTCTGCCCTCCCTGTTCACTCCATGACCAGGTGTGGCATCCAAATATCAGTAGTGCATCCCACCCCCTACCCCACCCCACCACATCCCATCTCCCACCCAGTTGCTTAGAAGCAATGTAGAAGCTCCTGCAAAGAAAATATTAGCTTTAAGGAATGCCCTATGTACCTTATCACATGCCCTATATAACGTACTACCGTATATGCCCTACCTTATCACATGCCCTATATAACGTACTACCGTATATGCCCTATGTACCTTATCACATGCCGTGTATAACGTACTACCGTATATGCCCTATGTACCTTATCACATGCCGTGTATAACGTACTACCGTATATGCCCTATGTACCTTATCACATGCCGTGTATAACGTACAACCGTATATGCCCTATGTACCTTATCACATGCCGTGTATAACGTACTACCGTATATGCCCTATGTACCTTATCACATGCCCTATATAACGTACTACCGTATATGCCCTATGTACTTATCACATGCTGTGTATAACGTACTACCGTATATGCCCTATGTACCTTATCACATGCCCTATATAACGTACTACCGTATATGCCCTACTTTATCACATGCCGTGTATAACGTACTACCGTATATGCCCTATGTACCTTATCACATGCCGTGTATAACGTACTACCGTATATGCCCTATGTACCTTATCACATGCCGTGTATAACGTACTACCGTATATGCCCTATGTAATCACATGCCCTATATAACGTACTACCGTATATGCCCTATGTACTTATCACATGCTGTGTATAACGTACTATCGTATATGCCCTATGTACCTTATCACATGCCCTATATAACGTACTACCGTATATGCCCTACTTTATCACATGCCCTATATAACGTACTACCGTATATGCCCTATGTACCTTATCACATGCCGTGTATAACGTACTACCGTATATGCCCTATGTACCTTATCACATGCCGTGTATAACGTACTACCGTATATGCCCTATGTACCTTATCACTATATATGCCCCTATATAACATACTATCGTATATGCCCTATGTACCTTATCACATGCCCTATATAACGTACTACCGTAAATGCCCTATGTACCTTATCGCATGCCGTGTATAACGTACTACCGTATATGCCCTATGTACCTTATCACATGCCCTATATAACGTACTATCGTATATTCCCTATGTACCTTATCACATGCCGTGTATAACGTACTACCGTACATGCCCTATGTACCTTATCACATGCCGTATATAACGTACTACCGTATATGCCCTATGTACCTTATCACATGCCGTGTATAACGTACTACCGTATATGCCCTATGTACCTTATCACATGCCGCTATGTACTACCGTATATGCCCTACTGTACCTATCACATGCCGCTATATTGTACCGTACTATGCCGTATAACGTACTGTGCCCTATACCCACCTTATCAATGCCGTATATAACGTACTACCGTATATGCCCTATTGTGTACTTATCACATGCCCTATATAACGTACTATCGTATATTCCCTATGTACCTTATCACATGCCCTATATAACGTACTACCGTACATGCCCTATGTACCTTATCACATGCCGTATATAATGTATTACCGTATATGCCCTATGTACTTATCACATGCCGTGTATAACGTACTACCGTATATGCCCTATGTACCTTATCACATGCCGTGTATAACGTACTACCGTATATGCCCTATGTACCTTATCACATGCCGTGTATAACGTACTACCGTATATGCCCTATGTACCTTATCACATGCCCTATATAACGTACTACCGTATATGCCCTATGTACCTTATCACATGCCGTGTATAACGTACTACCGTTTTTTCCTAATGTACCTTTTCACATGCCGTGTACAACGTACTACCGTATATGCCCTATGTACCTTATCACATGCCCTATATAACGTACTACCGTATATGCCCTATGTACCTTATCACATGCCCTATATAACGTACTACCGTACATGCCCTATGTACCTTATCACATGCCGTATATAATGTATTACCGTATATGCCCTATGTACTTATCACATGCCGTGTATAACGTACTACCGTAAATGCCCTATGTACCTTATCACATGCCGTGTATAACGTACTACCGTATATGCCCTATGTACCTTATCACATGCCGTGTATAACGTACTACCGTACATGCCCTATGTACCTTATCACATGCCGTGTATAACGTACTACCGTATATGCCCTATGTACCTTATCACATGCCGTGTATAACGTATATATGTCTACGTATATAACTACCGTACATGCCCTATGTACCTTATCACATGCCGTATATAATGTATTACCGTATATGCCCTATGTACTTATCACATGCCGTGTATAACGTACTACCGTACATGCCCTATGTACCTTATCCCTGACATGCCCGTGTATACGTACTTACCCATGTATATGCCCTATGTACCTTATCACATGCCGTGTATAACGTACTACCGTATATGCCCTATGTACCTTACTCACATGCCGTATAACGTACTACCGTATATGCCCTTATGTACCTTATCACATGCCGTGTATAACGTACTACCGTAATATTATCAATGCCCTATGTACCTTATCACATGCCCTATATAACGTACTACCCGTATATGCCCTATGTACCTTATCACATGCCGTGGTATAACGTACTACCGCCCTATATAACGTACCTACCTTATCACATGTATATAACGTACATGCCCTATGTACCTTATCACATGCCGTATATAAACATGCCGTACCGTATAACGTACTACCGTATATGCCCTATGTACCCTTATCACATGCCGTATAACGTACTACCGTATATGCCCTATGTACCTTATCACATGCCCTATATAACGTATAACTACCGTATATGCCCCTATGTACCCTTATTATCACATGCCGTGTATATCTAAGCGTTACTACCGTATAATGCCCTATGTACCTTATCACAATGCCGGTACCTCGTAACCCTATGTACTACCTGTATATGCCCTATGCCGTAAACCTTATCACATGCCGTTATATAAAGTACTACCGTATATGCCCTATGTACCTTATCACATGCCGTGTATAACGTACTACCGTATATGCCCTATGTACCTTATCACATGCCCTATATAACGTACTATCGTATATGCCCTATGTACCTTATCACATGCCCTGTATAACGTACTACCGTACATGCCCTATGTACCTTATCACATGCCGTATATAACGTACTACCGTATATGCCCTATGTACCTTATCACATGCCGTGTATAACGTACTACCGTATATGCCCTATGTACCTTATCACATGCCGTGTATAACGTACTACCGTATATGCCCTATGTACCTTATCACATGCCCTATATAACGTACTACCGTATATGCCCTATGTACCTTATCACATGCCGTGTATAACGTACTACCGTATATGCCCTATGTACCTTATCACATGCCCTATATAACGTACTACCGTATATGCCCTATGTACCTTATCACATGCCGTGTATAACGTACTACCGTATATGCCCTATGTACCTTATCACATGCCCTGTATAACGTACTACCGTATATGCCCTATGTACCTTATCACATGCCGTGTATAACGTACTACCGTATATGCCCTATGTACCTTATCACATGCCCTATATAACGTACTACCGTATATGCCCTATGTACCTTATCACATGCCCTATATAACGTACTACCGTATATGCCCTATGTACCTTATCACATGCCCTATATAACGTACTACCGTATATGCCCTATGTACCTTATCACATGCCGTATATAACGTACTACCGTATATGCCCTATGTACCTTATCACATGCCGTGTATAAACGTACTACCGTATATGCCCTATGTACCTTATCACATGCCCTATATAACGTACTACCGTATATGCCCTATGTACCTTATCACATGCCGTGTATAACGTACTACCGTATATGCCCTATGTACCTTATCACATGCCGTATATAACGTACTACCGTATATGCCCTATGTACCTTATCACATGCCGTGTATAACGTACTACCGTATATGCCCTATGTACCTTATCACATGCCGTGTATAACGTACTACCGTATATGCCCTATGTACCTTATCACATGCCGTATATAACGTACTACCGTATATACCCCTATGTACCTTATCACATGCCCATATAACGTACTACCGTATATGCCCTAATGTACCTTATCACATGCCGTATATAACGTACTATACCGTATATGCCCTATGTACCTTATCACATGCCGTGTATAACGTACTACCCTATGTATATGCCCTATGTACCTTATCACATGCCCTATATAACGTACTACCGTATATGCCCTATGTACCTTATCACATGCCCTATATAACGTACTACCGTATATGCCCTATGTACCTTATCACATGCCGTGTATAACGTATGTACTACCGTATATGCCCTATGTACCTTATCACATGCCCTATATACGTACCGTATATGCCCTATGTATTTATCCCCTATATAACGTACCCTATATCACATGCCGTGTATAACGTACTACCGTATACCTTATCACATGTATATAACGTACCGTTGCCCTATGTACCTTATCACATGCCGTATATAACGTACTACCGTATATGCCCTATGTACCTTATCACATGCCCTATGTGTATAACGTACTACCGTATATGCCCTATGTACCTTATCACATGCCGTGTATAACGTACTACCGTATATGCCCTATGTACCTTATCACATGCCCTATATAACGTACTACCGTATATGCCCTATGTACCTTATCACATGCTGTGTATAACGTACTATCGTATATGCCCTATGTACCTTATCACATGCCTTATATAACGTACTATCGTATATTCCCTATGTACCTTATCACATGCCGTATATAACGTACTACCGTATATGCCCTATGTACCTTATCACATGCCCTATATAACGTACTACCGTATATGCCCTATGTACCTTATCACATGCCGTGTATAACGTACTACCGTATATGCCCTATGTACCTTATCACATGCCGTGTATAACGTACTACCGTATATGTCCTATGTACCTTATCACATGCCCTATATAACGTACTACCGTATATGCCCTATGTACCTTATCACATGCCGTGTATAACGTACTACCGTATATGCCCTATGTACCTTATCACATGCCGTGTATAACGTACTACCGTATATGCCCTATGTACCTTATCACATGCCCTATATAACGTACTACCGTATATGCCCTATGTACCTTATCACATGCCCTATATAACGTACTACCGTATATGCCCTATGTACCTTATCACATGCCGTGTATAACGTACTACCGTACATGCCCTATGTACCTTATCACATGCCTTATATAACTGAATACCTTGAAATGCATACAAGTAGAAGCTAGCTAGAAGCTAAGAGCTAGAAGCCTAGTTGCTTATAAGCACTGTAGAAGCTTTGCACCTGCAAAGAGAATACTAGTTTTAAGGAATGCCCTATGTACCTTATCACATGCCTTATATAACGTAATACCTTATATGTAGGGAATGGCAAATCATATGATGTTGACCAAAGTAGAGTATGATATCATATGATATCATACACAATTCATATGATTTAATAGCATATGATTTGATGCCCCAGGCCAAAGTTACCTAGTCAGACCGGCGGCATCATATGATATCATATGATGACATGATATCATATGATATCATATTGTTGATCCCTACTTATATGCCCTATGCACCTTATGCACATGGTTGGGTTGGGTTGGATGGAGTACCCAGTACCTTAAGCACACTGATTTCATTGCTGGTCCTATTGGCACAGGCGGTGTGCAATCAACCAATCCCAGTCTACATTGAAATGACACCCGAGTTTGAGCAATATAGGTATGATGGTGGTGGTGATGATGATGGTGAGGGTAGTGGTGGTGATGATGGTGCTGGTGGTGATGATGATGACGATGGTGGTGGTGATGATGATGGTGAGGGTAATGGTGGTTGTGATGATGATGATGATGATGATGATGATGGTGATAGTGGTGGTGGTGATAATGATGATGGTGGTGGTGATGGTGGTGGTGATGGTGGTGGTGGTGGTGATGATGGCGATGGTGGTGATGATGATGGTGGTGGTGATGATGATGGTGATGGTCATGGTGGTTGTGATGGTGAGGATGATGATGATGATGATGGTGCTGTGGTGGTGGTGATGATGATGGTGATAGTGGTGGTGGTGATGGTGATGGTGATGGTGGTGATGATGGTGGTGATGATGGTGGTGGAGATGATGGTGATGACGGTGGTGGTGGTGGTGGTGATGGTGGTTATGATGGTGGTGGAGGTGGTGATGATAGTGGTGGTAGTGCTGTTTTAAATTTCACTTTACTGACTGTGGGGACAGGCTGCCAAAAAAGCGCATAAATAGGGGACACATGTGTGGAAAAGTGTCAAAACGTGTGAAATTTTTTGAAAAGTGTGAACAAGCAACATGTGTGGAAAAGTGTCAAAACGTGTGAATTTTTTTGATAAGTGTGAACAAGCAACATGTGTGGAAAAGTGTCAAAACGTGTGAAAATGTTTGAAAAGTGTGAACAAGCAACATGTGTGGAAAAGGGTAAAAACGTGTGAAAATGTTTGAAAAGTGTGAACAAGCAACATGTGTGGAAAAGGGTCAAACACACCCTTTACTTGACCCCTGAAGCCTGGCCCTACAATTCTTTCCACTGTGCCTTGACCCCTTTTTTCGTTGCAGCGGCGGCATATTTGAATCCCCTTACGATGATTGTGGGAATGATGAGTCATTGAACCATGCCATCACCATCGTGGGTTATGGAGATGCCGATGATGGAACACCCTACTGGCTTGCCAAGGCAAGTAATTCCATATATTTTTCATAATTCCGTATATGTTTTATATTTCCATGTATCTTTCATAATTCCATATCTGTTTTATAATTCCATATCTTTGTTTGTTTTTGTTTTGTTTTGATTTGGAATGTATATCTACCATATTTATCTGCAGAAACTAGAGTCTACAGAACACAGAACTGGGGGATGGACCTCTGCCGGTTCTTCCTCTTGTGTAGAAAAATGATACATTCGCATAAAGAGGGGAAGTAGCACGTGCAGAACAGCAGGTGCAATTGTGATACAGGCACCCTTGCCCCCCCACCCTCACCCTCACCCCCACCCCACCCAACTCCACCCCACCCCACCCCACCCAACCCCACTCCACTGAATCCCACCCCACCCAACCCAACCCAACCCAACCCAACCCAACCCAACCCAACCCAACCCAACCCCACTGAATCCTGGCCCAAATACCTGACCCCTAACCACTAAGCTTGATGCCTTGCCATCTGTACACAGATTTCAGCAATGAGGAATGACCAACCACAACCAACCACACGGAACTATTATCAAACCCTGACCCCGAACCACTAAGCTTGCTGCCTTGTCAGTCGTATACAGAACTCAGCTCTGGGGGATGACCAACCACAACCAACCACACAGAACTCAGCACTGGGGGGCAACCAACCTCAACCAACCACAACCAACCACACAGATCTCAGCACTGGGAGGCAACCAACCACAACCAACCACAACCAACCATAACCAACCACAACCAACCACAGCCAAACAACCGTACACAGAACTCAGCTCTGTGGGATGACCCCGCCTCGGCCAGTTCTTCCTCTTGTGTAGAAAAATGATACATTCGCATAAAGAGGGGAAGTAGCACGTGCAGAACAGCAGGTGCAATTGTGATACAGGCACCCTTGCCCCCCACCCCCCCACCCCACCCCCCACCCCACCCCACTCACCCCACTGAATCCACCCCACCCCACCCCACCCAACCCCACTCCACTGAATCCCACCTCACCCCACCCAACCCAACCCAACCCAACCCAACCCAACCCAAACCCAACCCAACCCAACCCAACCCAACCCAACCCCACTGAATCCTGGCCCAAATACCTGACCCCTAACCACTAAGCTTGATGCCTTGCCATCTGTACACAGATTTCAGCAATGGGGAATGACCAACCACAACCAACCACACGGAACTATTATCAAACCCTGACCCCGAACCACTAAGCTTGCTGCCTTGTCAGTCGTATACAGAACTCAGCTCTGGGGGATGACCAACCACAACCAACCACAAAGAACTCAGCACTGGGGGACAAACAACCTCAACCAACCACAACCAACCACACAGATCTCAGCACTGGGGGACAACCAACCATAACCAACCACAACCAACCACACAGAACTCAGCACTGGGGGACAACCAACCACAACCAACCACAACCAACCATACAGAACTCAGCACTGGGGGACAACCAACCACAACCAACCACAACCAACTGCACAGAACTCAGCACTGGGGGACAACCAACCACAACCAACCACAACCAACCACACAGAACTCAGCACTGGGAGACAACCAACCACAACCAACCATAACCAACCAATGCGTAGTCGGGAAAAACGCACTGTGATGTCTTTGGGCCCATAGTCGAGCGGAATGGGTCACATAATACCGATAATATAATATAGACAACAGAATGTTGATCACTACAAGGATTTGTTAACCAAAAATAAAAAACATACAGATGAGTGTGTGTGGGTATATTAGTGTATTAGTATATTACATAATCAATATGTGGCTATTTTATATGTATAGATGTGAGGGCAATACATATATGAGTATATATATATGTATATATATTTTATTTATATATATATATATATAGGGAGTGGCAGGTAGCCCTAACCGCGGCCAAAAGTAGGACTAATAGTCCTAATAGCTGGGAGATCCGGGTAACCTTGCTGTATGAACGGAATCCTGCTTCGCAAATGCGAAATTCGGATTCCTTGTGAAAATCTATGCAAAATCGGTACCAAATAGCAACTTCGAGGACAAGTTACCGACATTATTAGCTCGAAACCAGCTATGCGAGCACGGCAGGTAGCGCTAGGTAGCGCGAGTGGCGCTAGGTAGCGCTACCCAGCTACCCCCCCCCCCCCCCCCCCCCCCCCCCCCCTGCCGCTCCATATATATAGTATATAGAGCACTCTGCCTGTGTGGCCATTGATCACATTATTATCCCCTTCAAATTCTCACACAATCTCAGACAATCTGTATATGTGAATCTATACAACTCGAAACAGTGCCCCCCACAACAACTAGCCAACGTACTCCCATCCCATTGATTGCTCCTCAGGATGGTCGAACCCCCCATCACTCTGCTGCATTTGATGGATACGATTGTGCTAGTGTACATCACCAGTGTGAAGATATGATTTTGCTTGTGACAGTGTAAACCACCCTGACAACCAGCCCACATGCTCCCGCACCACTTATTGCTCCTCAGGATGGGCGACCCCCCCTTCACTATGCAGTGTTTGATGGATACGATTGAGCTAGTGTAAATCACCAGTGTGAAGATATGCTTGTGCTTGTGTCAGTGCAAATCACCAGTGTAAATATATGAATGTGCTTGTGTCAGTGTAAACCACCCTGACAACCAGCTCACATGCTCCCACACTTATTGCTCCTCAGGATGGGCGAACCCCCCTTCACTATGCGGCATTTGATGGCCACGTGAATACCTTGTACGGTCTGCTCGACAAGGCAGCCAACATAGGAGCCACCGACGATGTGAGGGATGTTTTCATCATAGTTGACCACCATTGCTGTTTCTTGTTTATATGTTACAGTCCGGGGGTGTGCAATAAGGCTATAGGGAATTGCACAAAGTATATGCCTTGAACGCTCTGCTCGACAAGGAGGCCAAAAATAGGAGCCTGCAACGATGTGAGTGATGTTTTGATCATAGTTGACCACCATTCTTGTTTCTTGTTTACATGTTACAGTCCGGGTGTGTGCAATAAGGCTATAGGGAATTGCATCAAGTGGAAGCCTTGAACGCTCTGCTCAACAGGGCAGCCAGCGTTTGAGCCACCGACGATGTGAGTGATGTTTCAACCATCGTTGACCACAATTGCTATTTATTGTTTATATGTGATATATACACCCATGTATACACACACACTACACACACACCACACACATACAACTACTTTCTCTTCATAATGGGCTGACCGCTCTCCTTTGGGCCGCTCGCTTAGGGTAAGTGGTCTCACTGACACACAAAAACTCAAGCTTCATAAACACACACACCACAAACACACCGCACACACCACACACCACACAATCTACACACACACCACACACACGCACCACTGCTTCCTCTTCAGGATGGGCTGACTGCTCTCCATTGGGCGGCTCGCTTAGGGCAAGTGGACATTGTGAAAGCATTATTTGACAGGGGAGCTGAACTGGAAGCCCCTTCTAGGGTGAGTCATCTTTTTGAAACCCCTCCTTTTTATCCGAAACCCTTTCTAGCGTGAGTCTTTTTTCTAAGCCCTTTATTTTTCCTGAAACCCCTTTTAGCGTGAGTTGTTTTCGAAGCCCCTTCATTTTTTTCGAAGCCCCCTCTAGTTTGAGGCTTTTGTTTCTTAGCCCATTTAATTGTTTCGAAACCCCTTTTAGTGTGAGTCATTTTTTCTTAGCCCGTGTAATTCTTTCAAAGCCCCATCTAGTGGCATTTTTTATTTTTTTCATTTAATACGTTATCTCCAAAAGTGCCTAAGTCCTAAAACGCCCTAAGCTGAATCGCTATTGTGAACCCAGGTTCCACATGACCCCAACTGCTCGGAATTGAACTCTATCTCAAATTGTCCGCGAATGCGTCAGCTAGGCGCGCAGCTAATTTCTGTTAGCATTCGCATCTGGCCGCGAGCAGCTCAGCTCGGCAGGCTGATGGCAGTACACGAGATGTACAAAAAAGCTTGGGTCGACTTAAACCGGATCGCGGTGCGGGCTACCACGAATGAAGATTCCGCGGGACGAAAAACTTATCGAACCCCTACCACAAGGTCGGACGCTGCGCTTCAGCCTTGGCCTCGGAATTTACTGGAATGGCAGTAAAGCTCTAAAATTCACCTCCCTTCGGCTCCCTTAGTCCCAATTCCCACCTCCAAACCTGAAATTTCACCCCCCATTCCCAGATACAAATCTAACTTCAGGTGTGGATGTTTAAATACAAGTTTTTGTTTTGTTTTGAAAAGTGTGATCTTTAATTTTAAATTTGAAAAACCTTTTTTGTTTTGAAGTTGTTGTACATGCTATCAAGCAAAAACTGGAACTCAGAATGATGCAACTGAGTCTACGCAGCTACGTACTTGAGTTAGGACACCCACGAAATGTAAATTACCAGTGATTTTTGGCGGAGCCCCCCCATTCTGGGGGGCGGGAGCCCCCAGTGTTACCCATTTGTCTGTCCGACCATCCATCCATCCACCCATCCATCTGACCGTGATGAAGCCCGACACGTCAGCCAACGGCCTCGTAACTAACTCGCTTCCGTTGCCACCTGTCGCTCCCTCGTGATCACTCTCCGCCATTTTTTAGCGTCGCAGGCGACGCTGCATCGAACTTGTTCAGATTAGGACTAATGAAGAGTACACTCTCAAATCCACACAGTAAGCTTTCTTCAAATCATCAAGGGCGCCTAGAGGCGCGTCCCGAATGAAATTATCAGTCCTGAACTGAATTGATTTTAATTCATAAAACAGCATAAAACATACAATTGATTGATTTGTATTCATAAAACATAAAATTGATTGAATTGATTGAGTTTAATTAATATAACATACACTAATGATATACCTTACACAAGCAGCCCACCGACTCACACACCATGCCCTGCCTTGTCACCAGTATGGAAGGACTCCACTTTATTAAGAATGGGCTCATACACCATTAAATATACAGATAATAATATATGTAACACAAGCAGCCCACCGACTCTCACACCATGCCCTGCCTTGTCACCAGGATGGAACGCACCAGTATACTTAGCATGGGCTAAAAAACCATCAAATGTAAAATAAGAGCATATACGGGAGTATAAAAAAAAAACAGATAGGCCACACCACGCCTAAAAAACCTGGGGAGGGCTGACCCCTCCCCCCCCCCCCCCCCCCCCCCCCCCCCCCCCCCCCCCTTAAATAGAAATGACCCCTTTTTGAAAAAACTTACATATGGATTCTGGGGGTTTACAGTATGGCGCACATAGTGGCATCCTCGGAATTCCCACAGGGATTGTGTAATAGCCAAAAATCAAAGTTCTGCCCGAGTACTGCAGTCACCCTTCACCTTTGCAGGGGGGCGGCCCAAAACTGGAGTTCTTATTATTTAAAACAAAACAGTAGCAGGTCATTTTTCTCAGCATGGTTCAGCCACACTTCCCCTTGGGTCCTACCCAACTCGGCCTCGTTTTGGTGTTGTCGCATGGTGGAGGGTCAAGGCGGGGGCGGTTGGGTGGGTGGGTGGTGTGGGGGGGTTCGAGGCGGGGTGGGGTGGGGGGTGGGGGGGCACCACCCCACCACACACCCATACTCCCCCATATTACCCACATATTTACCCACCCATGTGATCAACCCATACCCAGCCATTAAACCTCTCATACTCTGGGGTGGGGTGGGGTTTGGGGAGAAGGTTTGGGGGGGGGGAGGGGGGTTAATACTTATTGCATGAGTTCCAAAGTGGTGCCAATAGACTACCCTTACCAAGGCCTAATCATAGGTGGTATCAGAATTTCATTTGGAGGTCTGAGTAAAAAGTTAGCAAAAAATAAAATGAGGGCTGACCCCCCCCCCCCCCCCCTAAATGAGGTGCTCAGAATGACCTGAAAAGTTACTTTTAATATCGCCTAGTTACATGCCATTACATCCCTGTTCTTAGAAAAATTCGATCGGCCTGACTGAAAATTCTGTGGCCTGGGCTCCTCCTGTATTTGCAGATTATCTTTTACTTTGTTCTGCCTTTAAAATGGTTCATGCAGACGCTTGAAGGATACGGAAGTAAGCATGGATATGATTTTGTGCTTGTAGGGGGCCAAACTTTTTGGCTGCTACTCCTGGCACATAATATATATTTACATGGGATAAAAGCAATAAAACATGGGGGGGGGGGGGGGAGGGATATAATCCAGCACAAACAGTTTAATGACTCCCACACCATGCCCTGACGTGTCACCAGGATGAAAGGACGCACCTATATAAAACCTGTGTTCGCAGCCATATCACATAAAACCAAAACTTCCAAAGCAAGCAGCCCACCAACTCACACACCATGCCCTGCCCTGTCACCAGTATGGAAGGACTCCACTATAACAAGAATAGGCTCATAAACCATTAAATATACAAATAATAATATATGTAGCACAAGTAGCCCGCAGACTTACACACCATGCCTTGCCTTGTCACCAGTATGAAAGGACTCCACTTTATTAAGAATGGGCTCGTAAACCATTAAATAAACATATAACAATATATGTAGCACAAGTAGCCCACAGACTTACACACCATGCCTTGCCTTGTCACCAGGACGGAGGGACTCCACTAAACTTAGCATTGGCTCATAAACCATTAAACATACAAAATCAAAGTACCTAACACAAGCAGCCCCATGACTTCCACAGGATGCCCTGCCTTGTCACTAGGATGAAAGGACTCCACTATTTTAAACATGGGCTCATAAACCATTCAATATAAGATAATAATATATGTAGCACAAGCAGCACACCAAATTCAACACCATGCCCTGCCTTGTCACCAGGAAGGAGGGACTACACTATACTTAGCATGGGCTCAAAAACAATAAAACACCCGGGTGGGGTGGGGGTGGGGTGGGGTGGAACAAAATCCAACACAAGCAGCCCACTTATTCACACACCATGCCCTGCCTTTTCATCAGGATAGAAGGACTCCACTATTTCTATCAGCTGCCAGTGGCCAAGTTGAAGCTTTGGAAATGTTGTTGGATATCGGAGCCAATATCAACGCCTCAGACAATGTGAGCTTGAAGTTGGTTAGGAATTGAAAGTGAATAGGGAAACAATTGGTAGGGAATGGAAATTGGTAGGGAGTTGAAATTGGTAGGGGATGATGAGAGCTTGACATTGGTAGGGAATTGAAATTGGTAGGGAGTTGAAATTGGTAGGGGATGATGTGAGCTTGACATTGGTAGGGAAATGAAATTGGTAGGGAATGATGTGAGCTTGGCATTGGTTGGGACTTGAAATTGGTAGGGGATGATGTGAGCTTGACATTGGTTGGGAATTGAAATTGGTTGGGAGTTGAAATTGGTAGGGGATGATGTGAGCTTGAAATTAGTAGGGAAATGAAATTGGTAGGGGATGATGTGAGCTTGAAATTGGTTGGGAAATGAAATTGGTAGGGAAATGAAATTGGTAGGGGATGATGTGAGCTTGAAATTGGTTGGGAAATGAAATTGGTAGGGAAATGAAATTGGTAGGGGATGATGTGAGCTTGAAATTGGTAGGGAAATGAAATTGGTAGGGGATGATGTGAGCTTGGAATTGGTTGGGAAATGAAATTGGTAGGGAAATGAAATTGGTAGGGGATGATGTGAGCTTGAAATTGGTAGGGAAATGAAATTGGTAGGGGATGATGTGAGCTTGAAATTGGTAGGGAAATGAAATTGGTAGGGGATGATGTGAGCTTGAAATTGGTAGGGAAATGATATTGGTAGGGGATGATGTGAGCTTGACATTGTTAAGAGAATTTATATTTTATGGGTCACACTTCACCACCTGACACCACTCACACTTCACTACACCACTCACACTTAACACCACCTCACACCAAGACTCACACTTCACCATCTCACGCCACCACACACCAACACTCACACTGCACCACCTCACACCAACACTCAAACCACTTACACCACTCACACCTCACACCACCCCACACCACCACTCACACCACTTACACCTCACACCACCTCACACCACTGAAGCTTGGTTGGACTCCACTTCACTATGCGGCCTACAATGGGCAAGGAGGAACTTTGATCTCCTGCATACTTTACAACTCTACAAACTTTATAAGTGTACACACCACCTCACACACCTCACACCACCACTCACACTTCACACCACCTCACACCACTGCAGCTTGGTTGGTCGCCGCTTCACTATGCAGCCTACCATGGGCAAGGGGGGACTTTGATCTCCCACATACTTCACAACTGTACTCACCAACTAACACACCTCATACCACCACTCACACTTCACACCACCACTCACACTACTGCAACTTGGTTGGTCGCCGCTTCACTATGCAGCCTACCATGGGGCTTGGCAGTCGTTCTTATTCTTGTTCTTGCTATGTAGTAAAAAAGACCATCTCACATGTTCATACACCAATGCAGCTTGGTTGGTCGCAACTTCACTATGGGGCCTGGCAATTGTTCTTATTAGGGAGGTGTTTGGGACTCAGATACCTCTACATTTTTGCTTTTTCATATTTCCAAGTAAATTACCCTTAGAGGGTTAAGGAAGTAAGCAATGCAGGCTTCATCATTGTCAGTAACTTGTATTTGCAAAGTTAAGGGGCCTGCTGGTGCTGGACATTTAGTCAGTGCACAAGAGGTCCAGCGATCTTCAGATGGGGCCCCTTAGGTACATGTGCAAATACAAATATTTAAAGGTGTCAGCTGGCGTTGTAATGCCTGGTCTTGGATGTGTTTCCTGGCCCCCTTAATTAGGGGGTGGATAGCATCTTTTTAGACTGCATTATATGCCATGGCTTAAAACCTTAAAATAATAATATTGCACCATCTAGCTTTAAGTTTCAGACCCTTACAGGTCTGTCTTTGTGCTACTACCATAAAAGTCGCTACTGTCAAATAATAACAGAGTACTTCCCCTGGGAGTGCTCCGATAGCTTCTTGAAGATATACTCTTGTGGAACAGAGGGATGGTGGTGGGGAACTAGAAAAATGACAGGACTGAATTGCTGTGACAGCAATTTGATCAAAGTAGTATTGGTCTAGTGTTGTGCACAGACTAAATACTCGTGGTGATCTGGCACTGATTTTGAATTAGCGGCACGCGAACATCCTCGTTTCGCCTTCCGCAGGATTTAAACTTCGAAATATTAGCGCGAATGTTGGTACCTGATCCCGCCTTTCCTAATACTCTATTTCTCACACTACGGTGTGGGAAATACGGCATTCTTGTTCTTGCTATTCAGTAAACACAACCAGCTCACATGTTCTCACACCACAGCAGCTTGGTTGGTCACCGCTTCACTATGCGGCCTACCATGGGCAAGGGGGAACTTTGATCTCCTGCATACTTTACAACATTACAAACTTTACAACTTTACACACCACCCAACACACCTCACACCACCTCACACCACCTCGCACCACTGCAGCTTGGCTGGACTCCCCTTCACTATGCAGCCTACCATGGGCAAGGGGGAACTTTGATCTCCTTGATGGACAGGGGAGCCAACATCTCAGCCAGGAATAGCGTGAGTTGACTTGTCAACAATGAGTTGACTTGTTTGACTTTGACTTTGAAAATTAAACTTGGAAATTTGAATTACAAAAATGAGCTTGGAAACTTGAAATTGGGAACTATGATCTCCTTGATAGACAGTGGAGCCAACATATCAGCCAGGAATAGCGTGAGTTGACTTGTTCACAATGCATTGACTTGTTTGACCTGGACTTGGAAAATAAAACTTGGACAATTTGACTTCAAAAATTGAACTTGGAAACTTGACCTTGGGAGCTATGATATCCATGATAGACAGGGGAGCCAACATATCCAGCAATGAGTTGATCTATCTATCTATCTATCTATCTATCTATCTATCTATCTATCTATCTATCTATCTGTCTATCTATCTATCTATCTATCTATCTATCTATCTATATATATATTTATATATTTTTCAGCAATGAGTTGATCTATCTATCTATCTATCTATCTATCTATATATATATATATATATTTATCTATCTATTTATCTATCTATCTATCTATCTATCTATCTATCTATCTATCTATCTATCTATCTATCTATCTATCTATACCCCCCCCACCCCACCACCCCCACGCCCCCCCCGCACTCACACGCACACACACGCACACATTAAGAATCAGTCAGATTGTCAACCTGAATAATTATCTCTCACGCTCTGGCAAACTCCCTTCCACAGTTTGGCTTTAACCCCCTTTTGTCGGCGGCTGATATAGTGATAGTATCTCTCACCCTCTCGCAAACCCCCTTGCCTCTTGCAAGCCCCCTCGCCTCAACCCTGTCAAACCCCTTGCCTCAACCCCCTCAACCTCCTTGCCTCTTGCAAGCCCCCTCGCCTCAACCCCTCAACCCCTTTGCCTCTTGCAAGCCCCCTCGACTCAACCCTCTCAAACCCCTTGCCTCAACCCCCTCAACCCTCTCGCCTTAACCCCCTCAGCCCCTTGCCTCTTGCAAACCCCCTCATGCTCTTGATAACCCCCTACTCAGTTTGGCTGGAGCCTCCTTTTCTTGGCGGCTGATATTATCTCTCACAATCTTGCAAACCCCCTTGCCTCTTGCAAACCCCCTCGCCTCAACCCCCTCAACCTCCTAACCCCCCTTAACTCTCACCAACCCCCTCAACCCCTTGCCTCTTGCAAACCCCCTCACGCTCTTGCAAACCCTCTCTTGCACACCCCCCACCTCAGTTTGCCTGAACCCCTCTTTTCTCAGCGGCTGATATTGGATTTTCAGGTGGAATTAATGCACTTTTGGACAGGGGAGCCACCGCCATCGATGATGTGAGTCGTCTTATATGTAGAACTTGAAAATGACCCTTGAACTGAACTTGACACCTAACTTTACCTTGACACAGAACTTGAACCTGAACTTGGCACAGAACTTGAACTTGACACTGATGTGCTTCCAGACAGGGGGGCAGATGTCACCGTCATTGATGATTCGAGTCGTCTAATATGTAGAACTTGAAATTGATAGCAATGCATAACTAAAAATAAGACATATTCCAAATTATTGCATTTTCCCACTGTTGAACAAACTTGAAATCGAACTCGAAATTGAAATTGACGCGAGAACTTGAACGCGACACATGAAGCTGCATTGTTGCAAGGTCTAGCCACGGAAACCAGGGAGTGTGACAGGGTTCGGCCTCAGTTTGATTATAGACATGCCCAGGTCTCTACACCGACAATTTACCGACTTGTCAAGGTCAGGCACATGACCTTGAATTTATTATAATACACTCTTGTAAGCAAAAACAAAACTGCTAATGACCCCCCAAATTAGCAGTGCAAGCACTCCAACTCACACTCTCGCCACACTGCCTACTCCCCAGTTCAAGCTAACTCCCCTTCATTATTGAGCTCTTGTTTTTAATCGTGTTATTCATCTGTGCCAACGATTGATTGCCATCAAACAACTCACACTATCATCACACTGCCTACTCATCAGTGGGGTTCGATGTGAGTGACATCAGCCAACTCACACTCCCACCACACTGCCTACGCCTCAGTTCAAGCTAACTCCCCTTCATTATTCCTTGTTCTTGTCGCGTTACCCAGCACCCCAACTCACTCTCTCATCACACTGCCTACTCCTAAGTAGTGTTTGACATTCTGGGCATTGTTCTCACAGGGGAACGACTTTGGAATGCAGTGTCTTTGAGTTGTGCCACCCAGATATTGAGCAAGATCAACCAACTCCACTCTCACCACACTGGCTACTCCTCAGTTTGAGCTAACTCTCCTTCATTATTTAGCTCTTGTTTTGGATCAACTGTTGCTACTCAACCGTGCCAACAATTGAGTGGCATCAACCAACTCACACTCTCGCCACACTGCCTATGCCTCAGTTCAAGTTAAACCCCCTTCATTATTAAGCTCTTGTTTTGGATCAACTGTTGCTACTCAACCGTGCCAACAATTGAGTGGCATCAACCAACTCACACTCTCGTCACACTGCCTACTCCCCATTACATTTTGACGTGAGCGACATCAGCCAACTCAAATTCTCACCACACTGACTGCTACTCAGTTCAAGCTGAGTCCACTTAATTATTCCCTGTTTTTGTTTGAAGTCGCCTCACCCAGCACCCCAACTCACACTCTCACCACACTGCCTACTCCTCAGTTCAAGCTACCCCCCCTTCATTATTCGGCTCGCTACGGTGATGTGGACGCTTTAAATACATTGCTTGGCAGAGGCGCCAATGTCTCAGCAACTAACAATGTGAGTTGCTCAAATAGTATACCTGTACGTGCATGATCTCAATTTGTATGTGTGAATGCATGTTACAGCTACATGGCGTCCTTGGTTGTCTCCCCTGTATTTGCCAGCTTGGTTGGGCCGTAAAAGTGCTTGTTCTTGTAATCAGAGTTACCTGTAGCAATTCAGTCACAACAAGCAGCTCACATGCTCTTACACTACAGGAAGGTTGTCTCCCCTGTATTCTGCACCTTGGTTGTGTCGTAAATTTTCTTGTTCTTGTAATCAGCGTTACATGTGGCAATTCAGGCACAACAAGCAGCTCACATGCTCTCACACCACAGGAAGGTTGTCTCCCCTGTATTCTGCACCTTGGTTGTGACGTAAATTCTCTTGTTCTTGTAATCAGCGTTACATATGGCAATGCAGGCACAACAAGCAGCTCACATGCTCTCACACCACAGGAAGGTTGTCTCCCCTGTATTCTGCACCTTGGTTGTGTCGTAAAAGCGCTTGTTCTTGTAATCAGCGTTCCTTGTAGCAATCCAGTAACAGCAAGCAGCTCACATGCTCTCACACCACAGGAAGGTTGTCTCCCCTGCATTATGCAGCTTGGTTGTGTCGTAAAAGCGCTTGTTCTTGTAATTGGCGTTACTTACTGTAATCAGCGCTACAGCAATTCAGTAAGAACAAGCAGCTCACATGCTCTCACACCACTGCTCACACCCCAGGAGAGTTGCACTGCCCTGCATTGTGCAGCTGGTAGTGCCACAATTGATGTTGCTCTTGTTATTGTCCTTGCTATTGTGCTCCTTATTGTAAATGGTGTTGTCATTGTTGTTGCAGTCAGTGTACTAGTAGCCATTCATTGGCAACTACCGGATCACATGCTCTCACAGCACAGCTCAGTAGTGTCACAGTTTCTGTTGCTATTGTACTTATTCTTGTTGTTGTTGTTGTTGTTGTTGTTGTTGTTGTTGCTGTTGTTGTTGTTGTTGCTGCTGTTGTTGTTGTTGTTGTTGCTGCTGCTGTTGTTGTTTTTGTGGTTGTTGTTGTTGGGTCATTATGTATCTATTGCTCTTGGTGTTGCTCTTGTTATTGTACTTATTCTTGAAATTGTTGTCCTTGTAGGCAGCGTTACTTGAAGCAATTCATTGGCAACTACGGGCTCACATGCTGTCACACCACTGCTCACACCCCAGGAGGGTCGAACTCCCCCTGCATTGCGCAGCCTGGTAGTGCCGCGATTGATGTTGCCCTACCTCCCCCTGGATTGCGCAGCCTGGTAGTGCCGCGATTGATGGTGCCCTACCTTGCCCTCCCATCCATATGCCCTTGGTGCTAGGGGAGGGAGGATAACATGTATATCAACCTCATTAACCCACCCACCTACCTTGCCCTCCCATCCATATGCCCTTGGTGCTAGGGGAAGGAGGATAACATGTATATCAACCTCATTAACCCACCCACCTACCTTGCCCGCCCATCCATATGCCCTTGGTGCTAGGGGTGGGAGGATAACATGTATATCAACCTCATTAACCCACCCACCTACCTTGCCCGCCCATCCATATGCCCTTGGTGCTAGGGGAGGGAGGATAACATGTATATCAACCTCATTAACCCACCCACCTACCTTGCCCGCCCATCCATATGCCCTTGGTGCTAGGGGTGGGAGGATAACATGTATATCAACCTCATTAACCCACTCACCTACCTTGCCCTCCAATATATATGCCCTTGGTGCTAGGGGTGGGAGGATAACATGTATATCAACCTCATTAACCCACCCACCTACCTTGCCCGCCCATCCATATGCCCTTGGTGCTAGGGGTGGGAGGATAACATGTATATCAACCTCATTAACCCACCCACCTACCTTGCCCTCCCATCCATATGCCCTTGGTGCTAGGGGTGGGAGGATAACATGTATATCAACCTCATTAACCCACCCACCTACCTTGCCCTCCCATCCATATGCCCTTGGTGCTAGGGGTGGGAGGATAACATGTATATCAACCTCATTAACCCACCCACCTACCTTGCCCTCCCATCCCTGTGCCCTTAGTGCTAGGGGTGGGAGGATCACATGAATACTTACATCATACACCCTCCAACCTACCTTGCATTGTGCAGCCTGTTAGTGCTGCGATTCCTGTTGCTCTTATTCGTGTTCTTGCTACTGTAATCATTATTGTAAATTGTCTTGTTGTTGTTGTTGTTGTTGTTGTTGTTGTTGTTGTTGTTGTAGCCAGCGTTACTTGCAGAAATTCATTGGCGACTACCAGGTCACATGCTCTCATACCAGTGCTTACTCCAGGCATTATTCAGCCTGGTAGTGTCGTACGCGGTTCTTCCTATTTTTTCTGCTCATCTTATCATTACTACTTGCTTGGTGTTCTTGTTCTTGTGGTCAGCGTTGTACTTCTTATTGTACTGCTTGTCATTATTGTTGTTCTTGTTCTTGTGGTCAGCGTTGCTTGTATACATTAATTGGAAACAACCGGTCACTGCTTGCTACACAGGTTAATGAGACTCCCCTGCATTATGCTGCCTGGTACGGGAAGGCGGATGCTGTTATCGCTTTGTTGGAGGGAGGAGCCGACATCTCAGCCGCAAGAGATGTGAGTCACACAGAGACCTACCTCATGCCTTGTAATCATGCCAACTGCTGATGTATTTATTTATTTATTTATTTATTTATCACCCAGAGACCTCACCAGTGCCCACCTGGCCTCACCAATACTTTCTTTGCCTCACCAATACTCACCTCACTTTTTCACACTTTTACTCACTTTACCTCCCGAGGACTCACCTCAACTCACCAATACTCACCTCGCCCCACCAATACTTGCTCTGCTTCACCAATACTCACCTCACTTATACTCACTTCACCTCCCCACTACTCACCTCGCCTCACCAGACGTCACCTCACCACTACTCACCTCGCCTCACCACAACTCACCTCACCAGCGCTCACGTCACCTCACCAATACTATCTTTGCCTCACCAATAATGTGTTTGCCTCACCAATACTCACCTCAACTCCTGAGTACTCACCCTACCAACACTCCCCTCACCAGCGTTCACCTGGCCTCACCAATATTTTCTTTGCCTCACCAATACTCCCCTCACCAATACTCCCCTCACCAATACTCCCCTCACCAATACTCCCCTCACCAATACTCCCCTCACCAATACTCAATTCACCTCACCAAGACCTCACCAAGACCTCACTAAGACCTCACCAAGACCTCACCAAGACCTCACTAAGACCTCACTAAGACCTCACCAAGACCTCACCAAGACCTCACTAAGACCTCACCAAGACCTCACCAAGACCTCACCAAGACCTCACCAAGACCTCAACAAGACCTCACCAAGACCTCACCAAGACCTCACCAAGACCTCACTAAGACCTCACCAAGACCTCAACAAGACTTCACCAAGACCTCACTAAGACCTCACCAAGACCTCACCAAGACCTCACCAAGACCTCACCAAGACCTCACCAAGACCTCACTAAGACCTCACCTTCTTTGTCTCACCACTACTCACTTTACCTCACCAATACTCACTTCTCCCCGCCACAACTCGCCTCACCATTACTCACCCCACTACAACTTACCTCAACTCACCACAACTCAACTTAGCTCACCACAACTCACCTCAACCCACCACAACCCACCACAACCCATCTCACCCCCTTTCATGAGTACTCACCCAAACTCACCACAACTCACCACAACTCACCTCAACTTACCACAACTCACCAGTACTCACCACGACTCCCCTCAACTCACCACAACTCCCCTCAACTCACCACAACTCCCCTCAACTCACCACAACTCCCCTCAACTCACCACAACTCCCCTCAACTCACCCCAACTCACCCCAACTCCCCCCAACTCACCTTAACTCACCACAAATCCCCTCCCCTCACCACAACTCACCTCAACTCACCCCAACTTCCCTCATCTCACCACAACTCACCACAACTCCCCTCAACTCACCCCACCTCACCTCACCTCACCACAACTCACCACAACTCACCTCTATTCACCACTCACCACCTTACATTACCACTCCTCACCTTACATTACCACTTTTCACCTCACCTGCATTCTCCTCAGGACGGTCGGACGGCCCTTCACTATGCAGCTTTTAATGGCCATTTGAAAACCTTGAATGCTTTGCTGGACTGGAAGGCCAACACAGAAATTATTGATAATGTAAGGAACATTTTGACCTGAGTTGTCCTTTCTTGTTTGTTTGTTAGTTAGTTAGATAGTTTTTAACTGCCATTCAGGTGCCATTCTTAAATTGAAACTCAATGAAGACAATTAGAAGCACCATAGTACATGACCTGACCCTGCCGACCGAACCGACCCGACCTGACCTGATCTGTCCTGACCTGGCCGACCCAATTGACCCGACCTGACCTGATCCGGCCAACCCAACCCAACCGACCTGACCTGATCCGACCTGGCCCAACCCAACCCTCACCACTCACCCCGACAATTAGAAGCACCAGATTACATAATTCTGGCTCAATTTAAATTAATTGGATGTACATTACTCTAAGATGTATATCCTAGTTTCTGGGCGCATTGCCAGGGTTGCAGCTTCTTCCTCCACACATTTGGAACTGCTGTTGACTACACATACACACACATAAATACACATACACACACATAAACACACATACACACACATTCATACACGCACACATTAACACACATAAACACACATACACACACATAAACACACATACACACACATTCATACACGCACACATTAACACACATAAACACACATACACACACATTCATACACGCACACATTAACACACATAAACACACATACACACACATTCATACACGCACACATTAACACACATAAACACACATACGCACACACATGTATGCACGCACACATAAATACACATAAACACACATAAACACACATAAACACACATATGCAAACAAATGCACACATACACGTCCATACACATGTCCACACACGCATGCACAGACACACGCATACATTCACACACACACACATACACACACACCACTGCATACTCCTCAAGGTTGAAACACATGCTTGCATACCGTACTGGCGTGAAACATTCAAGCTACTCATACACAATCTAACACACTCTGTAACACACACACACCTCTGCGTACTCCTCAGGGTTAAAACACATACTTGCAAACCGTACTGACACGAAACAGTCAAGCTACACATACACACAATGTTACACACACACTCACCACTGCTTACTCCTCAGGGTGGAAAATACCGTTGTCTGGGCCGCTCTTTATAAATGTGCACGTGGATGTCTCACAAGTCTCGTCGGACAGGGAAGCCAACAGGTTGAAACACATGCTCGCATAATGTACTGACACGAAGCATTCAAGCTACACACACATGAAAACTCTGTTACACAAACACCACTGCGTTCATCTCAGGGTGGTAAAATACAATTGTCTAGACTGCTCTTTATAGTCATGAGGAAGTCTCGCAAGCTTTGTTGGACAGGTAGGCCAACAGGTTCAAACACATGCTTGCATAATGTATTGACACGAAACATTTACTCTACATATACACACTCTAACCCACTATGTAACACACACACATCTCTGCGTACTCCTCAGGGTTAAAACACATACTTGCAAACCATACTGGCACAAAACATCAAAGTTATAATCGCGTACACACTCTGTAACACACACACCACTGCGTTCTTCTCAGGGTGGTAAAACCCCCCTTGTCTGGGCTGCTCTTTATGGACATGTGGACATCTCGCAAGCTTTGTTGGACAGGGGAGCGGACGTCTCAGCCAGAGACAATGTGAGGCACAGTTGTCAAGTTGATTAGTTTTGTGTGGGGTGGGGGGGATGGGGGGGGTCAGCCAGTGACAATGTGAGGCACAATTGTCAAGTTTATTAGTTTTGTGTGTGTGTGTGTGTTGGGGGGGGGGGGGGGTAAGCGAGAGACAATGTAAGGCACACACAATGACTTCGAACAAAATAAAATGAATTTAAAATAGTAACGCCCTGCAACGGCCGTGAAGTTAAGAAACAAAAATTGCTCTCGGGAAGGCTGTCGCGGGTTTTTGTTTCTGCATGTGAGGCAAACACAATACGTTGATTATTTTGACCTGCCTGAGAAGCCTGAGAAGGATAATTGCGTCATGTTATGTTTGGCTTTGTTGAGCAGCTTCTAGGCAGCTCCCATATCCATCTAAAATCCAAAGCAACATAGAGGACCTGGAACCTGGAATAATCATATTGTTGCTCCTCTTGTTGTTGTTGTTGTTTTTGCTCCTGTTGTTGTTGTTGTTGTTGTTGCTCCTGTTGTTGTTGTTGTTGTTGTTGCTCCTGTTGTTGTTGCTGCTCTTGCTGTTGTTAATCCTTTTTCTTCTAGCTGTTGCTCTTGCTGTTGTTGCTCCTGTTGTCTTGTTGTTGCTCCTGTTGTTGTTGTTGTTGTTGCTCCTGTTGTTGTTGCTGCTCTTGCTGTTGTTAATCCTTTTTCTTCTTGCTGTTGCTCTTGCTGTTGTTGCTCCTGTTGTTCTTGTTGTTGCTCCTGTTGTTGTTGTTGTTGTTGTTGCTCCTGTTGTTGTTGCTGCTCTTGCTGTTGTTAATCCTGTTCTTCTTGCTGTTGCTCTTGCTGTTGTTGCTCCTGTTGTTCTTGTTGTTGCTCCTGTTGTTGTTGTTGTTGTTGCTCCTGTTGTTGTTGCTGCTCTTGCTGTTGTTAATCCTGTTCTTCTTGCTGTTGCTCTTGCTGTTGTTGCTCCTGTTGTTCTTGTTGTTGCTCCTGTTGTTGTTATTGTTGTTGCTCCTGTTGTTGTTGCTGCTCTTGCTGTTGTTAATCCTGTTCTTCTTGCTGTTGCTCTTGCTGTTGTTGCTCCTGTTGTTCTTGTTGTTGCTCCTGTTGTTGTTGTTGTTGTTGTTGTTGCTCCTGTTGTTGTTGCTGCTCTTGCTGTTGTTAATCCTGTTCTTCTTGCTGTTGCTCTTGCTGTTGTTGCTCCTGTTGTTCTTGTTTTTGCCCTTGCTGCTGTTGTTGTTGATCCTGTTGTTGTTGTCTTACACCCCTGCTCTCTCCCCAGGATGGTTGGGAGTCCCTTCACCATGCAGCCTTGTAGTGCCATAGTTCTTGTTCTTGTTATTGTTATTTTTTATTCTTGTTGTAGTCAGCATTGCTTGTAACCCAATTCAATGGCCACAGCATGCTATCACTTTCTCACCAGGATTTCTCTGATTTCCCCCCAGGATGGTTGGGAGTCCCTTCACCATGCGGCCTGGTGGTATCATATTTGTTTCCGTCCTTTTCCCTGATCCTGTAAGCAACCTTTATAGTAACAATTCAACAACAACAACAACAACAACAACAACAACAGCCTACTCACAAGCTCTCACACCCATGTTTTCTACCCAGGATGGTTGGGAGTCACTTCATCATGCGGCCTGGTGGTATCATATTTGTTTCCGTCTGTCCCTGCTCCTGTAAGCAACCTTTATAGTAGCAATTCAACAGCAGAAACAACAATAACAACTACAACAACAACAGCCGGATCACATTCTCTCACACCCCTGCTGAGTCCCCTGGATGGTTGGGAGCCACATCACCATGCAGCCTGGTAGTGCCATAGTTGTTTTTCTTGTTCTTGTTGTTGTAGCCATTGCTTGTAACCCAATTCGATGGTCACATTAGGCTATCATTTCCACACCATGATTTATCTGATTCCCCCCCCAGGATGGTTTGGAGTCCCTTCACGATGTGGCCTGGTGGTATCATATTTGTTTCCGTCCTTGTCCCTGCTCCTGTCCTTGTAATCAATCTTTATAGTAGCAATTCAAAAAACAAAAACAGCCGGCTCACATGCTATCACACCCCTGGTCTCTAAACAGGATGGTTGGGAGTCACTTCACCATGCGGCTTGGAACGGGTATCTGGATCTGGTTCTTGCTTTGTTGGACAGGGGAGCCAACATCGCAGCCGCTAATCCACTGGTGAGAATCCCAATCAGTGTATTGTTTGACTTGTGTGCAGGGGACAATAACAAACCCTATACTATAATGCATACTCGTCAGTTTAAGCAGTGCCGGTGCTGGAGTTAGTATTTTTGGACAGGGGAACCAACATCGCAGCCGCTCATCCACTGGTGAGAATCCCAATCAGTGTATTGTTTGACTTATGTGCAGGGGACAATAACAAACCCTATACCATAATGCATACTCGTCAGTTTAAGCAGTGCCGGTGCTGGAGTTAGTATTTTTGGGCAGGGGAACCAACATCGCAGCCGCTCATCCACTGGTGAGAATCCCAATCCGTGTATTGTTTGACTTATGTGCAGGGGACAATAACAAACCCTATACCATAATGCATACTCGTCAGTTTAAGCAGTGCCGGTGCTGGAGTTAGTATTTTTTGGCAGGGGAACCAACATCGCTGCCGCTCATCCACTGGTGAGAATCCCAATCAGTGTATTGTTTGACTTATGTGCAGGGGACAATAACAAACCCTATACCATAATGCATACTCGTCAGTTTAAGCAGTGCCGGTGCTGGAGTTAGTATTTTTTGGCAGGGGAGCCAACATCGCAGCCGCTCATCCACTGGCGAGCTTCCCAATGAGCGCCTTTTTTTTTATGGCGGTTGACAGCGATTGCGCACATTAAAGCGCACCCGTAGGGATTCGAACCCAGCACCTTCTTCTGCCCAGCTAACTGATCAACCATTGAACCATTCGCCAAACCGGGATAAAGCCCCCCTGTCCCACAATGCCAACACAAGCGCTACATTATGAGTTTCATTATTGTTTGTCCTGGGTTGCCGGGTATTACCGGTAATACCCGAAAATTGATTAGGAAAAAGTGGAATAAAAGGGTCATATCTTTCTCAAATTGTATGGGGATTTTCACAGCGTCAACTTAAAGAATAGTAGAACACATATATATCGCCCAATAAGCTACAGTGGTACATGCACATGTTTGAATTTGAATTTGAAAATGGTATGTTTTCCGAAAAGTCAAATTCAAAATTAAAACATCTGTAGATGAGACCCCAGCTATAAGCCTCAGACTCTCAGAATCCCTTGGGGACATGGTTGAGAAGTTGTCCCCACAATCTGGTCAAGTTCTGACAACTGGCTCCTCCTATTCGAAGGAGAGAGTTCAAAGGTTTTTCCGCGCGCGCGGACATGGTGTCCTTGCAGAAACAGCCTCCCCCACTGTTTGGGGAGCAGATAGCCTCCCCACAATTACAAGACACCCACCTGCATGGACACCCACATACATGCATGTGCGCATACGTGTTTGTGGGTGGTTGGTGTGTATGTGTGGGAAGGTAATGGTGTCAATGTATCATACACCCACCTGCATAGACACCCACCTACATGTATGTGGGTGTTTGTGGGTAGTTGGTGTAAGAGTGAGGGAAGTTAGTGGTGTCAATTTGTCATACACACACACATGGACAAGCACCTACATGCATGCGTGTTTGTGTGTGCCCTTGCACGTGTGTGCATGTGTCTATGCTTGTGTTTGCGTGCATGCATGTGGGTGCGTTTGCATGTGTGACATAGTACCTGTGTATGTGTGTGTGTGTGAATGTGTTAGGACCTAGGATGCATGATGCCCATGCATGCAAGTGTGTGCGTTGGTGTGCTTGTGTGTGTAGATAGGTGTGTGTGTGCTCCTGTGTACTCGTGCACATGTGTAGAAGTCTCCCAATTCCATGCTCCATGTAGGGCGGTGCATCTGCTTCCCTCTCTCATCAGTGAGCTTCAATATGTCAGACACAGCTTTCTTGGGCAGGAACCGAAGGAAAAACATCAGTGGAGCATTGTCTGGGTCCACATCTAGGAGCTGAGCATGCCTCAGCCTTCCAGGCCCTGGTTCAGTGTAGCCAGGAGCCATCCTCTTGCAAGTTGTCACATGGACCTCACGCCAGTCATCTTAGGAAATCTTTCTCGTGTCGACTTTTTCGTCCTCCTCCTCTGACATTTCGCTAGATAACTCATTCTCCGATATATCGCTGTCGTCAAATCCCTCCAGTTCGACCTTGGAGCTCGCCGGGACAAGACTCTTCAGACCAGCCTGGACCTCGACCCCGATATCGAGCGTTACAATGAAGCTGCGGCCTTTACCACGCTGCTTTACGACGCCAGGAAACGTCAAAGCGCTTGTGGTCGATGCTATGGGTGCGGCTGATGAACCATCCTGCACAGCTTTGTGCACAACGTCGGCAAGAACCTCACAACGATTGCCAGGTTTCCAGTCGTTTTTAGCTCATTGGCCCGCCATACCCGAACTTCGGAAGACTGGTCGACGAAAATTTGCACCTGCGACCACATTCACCCGATTACGGAGGTGAAGATGGCGTACTTCTTAAGCGGTTCGCAGCGTGCGAGGGGGTGTTTGTGAGTCGACGCGCCCAAAATGTTAATAGAGGCGCAGGGTACTACCCGTAATACCCGGGTATTACCCGTAATACCTGCCCAGGACGAACATTATAAGGAGACGTGGGTGAATATCCTCGGGTAAATATTCCTGCTAGGGCTTTGTGGTCCGAGCATGAGGGCATGGTTGCATGGTTTGGACCCTTATCATAATGCAAGGGTGGGGGGGCTGCCTGTGAATTGATTTCAGAGGTATGTATGCTCCCATGCTAACCAACTGATTTACCCAACTGACTTAACCAACTGATTTCGCCAAGTGACTTAACCAACTGAATTCAGAGGTACATAATCTCTCATGCTAACCAACTGACTTAACCAACTGACTCAGAGGTACATATGCTCTCATGCTAACCAACTGACTTAACCAAGTGAATTCAGAGGTACATATGCTATCATGCTAACCAACTGACTTAACCAACTGAATTCAGAGGTACATATGCTATCATGCTAACCAACTGACTTAACCAACTGAATTCAGAGGTACATATGCTATCATGCTAACCAACCTATCATGCCCCTGCTTGCTCCCCAGAATGGGATGAGTCCTCTTCACTCGGCAGCTGACAGGGGTCGTGCAGCCGTCATCAACGTCTTGTTGGACTGGGGAGCCGACATCCATGCTAGAGATTTTGTGAGTAGCCACATGGGGATATTGTTCATTACTTGGTCATTGTATGGTGATTACATGGTCATTGTAGGTGTAATGGAATGGTAATCCCCCCCCCCCCCCCCTCTCCCCCCCCCCCCCCCCCCCCCCCCACCCCCACACACACACACACACCACACACACACCACACCCTACTGCTCAGTTGGGATATGACGCCGCTTCATAGATCTGCTGTACTGAAGCCAGGAATTCAGTGAAATCAACCAACTCACACTCTCTCTACACTTCCAACACTACCAACTCACACTCTCACTATCTGCACTTCCCGCACTACAAACCCACACTCTCACTATCTACACTTCCCACACTACCAATTCACACTCTCACTGCACTTCCCACACAGCCAACTCACACTCTCACTACACTTCCTACACTACCAACTCACACTCTCACTATCTACACTTCCCACACTTCCATCTAACACCCTCACTACACTTCCCACACTACCAACTCACACTCTCACTGCAGTTCCCACACTACCAACTCACACTCTCGCTACACTTTGCACACACACACCTCTCACCAACCACCACCCAACCCCCCCACACACACCTCAACCGCCAAAAAACACACACACCTCTCACCCCACCTACCCGCACCCCCCTTCTGCCCAGTGGGGTCTAACGCCGCTTCACATATCTGCTGTACTGAAGCCAGGAATTCAGTGAAATCAACCAACTCACACTCTTACTACACTTCACACACACGCACCTCTCACCCCCCCCTACCCTGCTGCTCAGTGGGGGCTGACGCCGCTTCACATATCGGCTCGATATGGAGCTGTGAGTGCTTTAAACGCCCCAAACGCCAAACACCCCACCTATCACCCCCCCCACATCCACACCCATACCCCACCACACACACAGTACACACACACCACCTCAACCCTCCACACACGCACACCTTTTCACCCCACCCCACCCCCTCTGACCCCCCCCCACCACCACCCCCCACCCTCTACTTGATCAGTGGGCGCCTGACGCCGCTTCACAGTATCGGCTCGATATGGAGCCGTGAGTGCTTTAAACGCCCAAACGCCCAAACACCCACACCTATCCCCCCCCCACACATCCACACCCCACCACACACACACACAACACACACACACACACACACACACACACACCTCAACCCCTCCACACACGCACACCTTTCACCCCACCCACCCCCCTCTGACCCCCCCCCCCCCCACCACCCCACCACCCAACCCCACCCTCTACTGATCAGTGGGGTCTAACGCCGCTTCACATATCTGCTGTACTGAAGCCAGAAATTCAGTGAAATCAACCAACTCACACTCTTACTACACTTCACACACACGCACCTCTCCCCCCCCCTCCCTGTGCTCAGTGGGGGCTGACGCCGCTTCACATATCGGCTCGATTTGGAGCCGTGAGTGCTTTAAATCTATTGATCGTCAAAGGAGCCTTAGGTCTCTGCTACTTACTGATGTAAGTGCACCAGACATTGTACTTGATCGACAGGGGGGCCTTGGTCTCTGCCACTACTGATGTAAGTTGCACCAGACATTGTACTTGATCGACAGGGGGGCCTTGGTCTCTGCCACTACTGATGTAAGTAGCCCCAAAGTTAAACTTGTTTGACCTGATTAGGTTGGATTGTTACATTTGAATGCTTTAAATTTATTGATCAACAAAGGAGCCTTGGTCTTTGCCACTACTGATGTAAGTTGCCCCAAAGTTAGACTTGTTTGACCTGATTGGGTTGGATTGTTACATGTGAATGCTTAAAATATGTTGATCGACAAAAGAGCCTTGGTCTGTGCCACAACTGATGGAAGTTAGACTTGTTTGACCTGATTGGGTTGGATCATTACATGTTAGTGCTTTAAATCTATTGATCGACAAAGGAGCCTTGGTCTCTGCCACTACTGATGTTAGTTGCCAAAAAGTTAGACGTGTTTGACCTGATTGGGTTGGATTGTTACATATGAGTGCTTTAAATGTGTTGATCAACAGAGGGACCTTGGTCTCTGCCACTACTGACGTATGTATGTAGCTCCAAAGTTAGACTAGTCTGACCTGATTGGTTTGTTACATGTGAGTGCTTAATATATGTTGATCGACAAAGGAGCCTTGGTCTCTGCCCCTACTGATGTAAGTAGCTCCAAAGTAAGACTTGTCTGACCTGGTTGGGCTGGATTGTTACATGATATTCCAGTTAACTCTGGGCTGCTCACTATCTTCCAATTCGACCTCCGAAATTATCGGGTAGCACTCAATCTTACTTGTAGCGATTTCAATGGCAACAGCCAGCTCACATGCTCTCACATCATTGCTCATTCCCCAGGAGGGTTGGACTCCCCTGCATTAAGTGGCCTGGCAGTGTCATAATTGTTCTTATACTTATTTCGTATTTGTTGTTATTACTGCTGCTGCAGCTGCTGCCAGTGTACTCACCATCGGCATCAGCTCAAAATCAGCTCAGCTTCAGCTCAAAATCAGCTCAACACGAGCAGCACCTCAACAGCAGCAAAAGATTACCATCAACTCACCATTAGCTCACCATCACCACCGGCTCACCATCACCATCAGATCACCATCAGCTCACCATCAACTCACTACCGCCATCACCATCAGCTCACCATCACCATCAGATCACCATCAACTCACCATCAACTCACTACCGCCCATCCACACACCAATCACCATCAGATCACCATCAGATCATCTACTCATCAACTCACCATCAAACTCACGTCGGATCATAACCATCACCATCAGATTACCATCAGCTCACCATCAACTCACTACCGCCATCACCATCAACTCACTACCGCCATCACCATCAGATCACCATCACCATCAGATCACCATCGGCTCACCATCAACTCACTACCGCCATCACCATCAGATCACCATCAGATCACCATCAACTCACCTATACCCACTCGCCATCACATCAGCTCACCATCAACTCCCCATTAGCTCACCATCATCATCATCACACACCTGCTCACCATCAACTCACCATTAGATCATCATTAGCTCAACATCCTTCACACCTGCTTGACATCAGCATCAGCTCACCACCTGCTTGACATCAGCATCAGCTCACCAGGATTGAATGGATGACCCTCGAGGGTACCAACGGTGCCTGAATTGATGTGTACTACATGTGCTTGTACTACTTAGCACTCTTGGTTTTTGTATGGGCACACCTACAGAATCCCTCGTGTCTCTGTTGTTCATACGGCTGAGCACTGCACGTGCTTGTATGGCCGTATCGCGCCACGTGCTTTTGTCTCTCACCAACGATATGTCATCCCATATGATTTGTCTACTCGAGAAATTGTCTAAATTTGATTTAGGGTTTGAATATTGAATTGAGGGCTGTACGATATGAATGATGAGCACCACTACGGGTTTACCACGCCCTTGAAATGATACTTCTAGAGATGAATTGAACCAAACAGTTGGTTAGAGATAATTCACACCTAAGAGCTCGTGTGTCAGACTTGTACTGCTCTGAGAACCAATACTCTCACTGAACCGTCAGTGGACTGCTGCTCCTCTCCAAGACACTACTAGAACCACGATCATAGCCCCTAATCCTCGTGTTTCCTTTGCCCTCCTACTAGCTCTCCCAGTCCTGCAACACTCATAGTAGTCATGCCTCGCGACTTGCAAGTCCACACCTTTGCACATTTGCGACTGAAGCAGATTTTTTTTTGTTTCTAACCCTCACATGTATTCATTGTAGAGACTGTCGTCCAGCTAATGTCAGCACATCTCGGCATGATATGATCGATCACTACGCCCTTTGTTTCGCGAGCTTGTTCTTCTTCCTGAACCACGATATGTATAATACTCCTGCACTCTCTTCTCTCTCTAGATAAGTGCTCTCATTTAACTGTCTCTCCCGAGCTCAGGTTTCCTCTGTCTCTTGTCTAAGTGCTTTTTGTCCCCTGTTTCCATTTCTCCTAAAATTTCCACTCTCTGCTCTTGTTTTCTCTGTCTCACTTCCCTGTCTCATGTTTGCTCTCTGCTTCAAGGTCTATGTAAGGAATGTTTCTTCTCGTGTCTCATGCTTCTCTTTCTCGTGTTTCTCTGTCTCATAGTTCATGTCTATATCTGCGTCTCCGTGCTTCTCTGTCTCCACTGTCATTCACTGCCTCATGTTTCATCTCTGTCTCAGTTAATGGTACAAATCGCGACACATATTTTTTCGAGAGTTTGCAAGGGATTGACCTGCATTTTCGTTTGGCTCAAAGAAGCACAGGATTGCACTTCCCGCAGATTAGATGATTTTGTCCAAGCACAATACATAAGGTATTCCAGGGCCAGTCAGTGTTGTAAGGGGTAACTGACTTGATCCTTGGTATTTTTCACATGGCTCTAGCCAGCATTTGGGGTGCTCGCGAAGGGACGATACGCTTAATGGTAAGTAACGTCGACTACATTAAGAGGACTACCCGTCTGACAAATTACAGCCCAATTAGATCCTAACTCAGGTAGCTGATATTGCAGACAAAGGTTTCAATTTGTTAGCACAGTACATGTAGGCGTCCAATCCGTGAACTTCAAGGGCTATCCATTGCTAAAGCTCATTGTTCATTGTAGCCATCCCAGAGCCCGCGTCCATTGCAGCAGATACATTCAAGTTCTCAATCAAACGCTAAAATGAGTTCAATTATTCCGTAAGGTCTGATTAAGCTCGTTAAGGGCTCACTGAAGGGCCCCACATTAAGTCCGATGAAAGGGCAGATGAAGGGCCCAAAGTAAAGGCTTAAATTAGGGCTGACAGGGTCGATTAAGGGCTACGTCATGGCTTATTTAGGGTTTAATTATGGCCATTCGGGGTTAAACTCAACGCTAAGTGAGTCCCATGCAAGGTTCACCGTCTGACTATCGATGGTTCCACTGTCTGCCTATAGATGGTTGACGGTAGATGAGTAGTCGAAGGATGACATTAAAATGTCCGTTATACCTCCCGCTGAGGATTAGAAAAAAATTGTTTGAGAAAATGACATTGAATCCTGAATTGGTGGATAAAAAACTCTAGTATGAAGCTCGGCGTCATGAAATACTGATTCCTTTAGAAGGATGGACAAAATACTTAATTCAATTTATAAAAAATTTCGATAATAATCGCACAATTAAAGTATCATCCCAGCTGAGAGATGATGATTGAAAAAAGTATTGTATAATTAAAATTATCACTGAGCACGAGAACTCAGCCCCCCCCCCCGTCGCGTTAAAACGCATTGTTTAGGGTTTCAGTTCATCAGTACTTTTTTTTTTTTAAGCCCTTCCTATACGGTTGGCAAGTCCCTTTAGCCTATTTGGCCTACCCCTGGACTGCAACATACATACATAGATGGCTCGTCGTTAGTCTATTAATGTTTCACTGTCAGGATATTAATGTTGCACTTCTATTCTATTGATGTTTCACTGTCTGCCTATTGATGGCTCACCTTTATTCTATTAATGTTTCACGGTTAGTGTACCAATTTCGTACTGTCTGCCTATCGATGGTTGTTTAACTTTCTTGCCGTTTAATGATTCGCTCCATGTAAGGGCAAATGAAAAGCTAATTCAGTGCTGAAAAGAGTTAATTCAGGGGTCCGTTGGGGGTAATTTCAGGTTTCAATTATAATAATCAGTGGCTCAATTAAACGCTAAATGAGTTGCATGAAATATCAATTGGTGGTATGATTAATTAATGGCTCAATGCAGGGCCACATAAGGTTAGTGAACGGGCCATATAAACTTTTTTTGAATCCTGACAGGTCACTTTTTCGAGGTCACATTTCGTAGGGGGCGCTAACTTTCTCCCTCCGCATAAGCGGGCAGGACTGTGAATCGGGATGCGACGACGTAGGCTTTGCAATGGATCATCAATTCGCGCACTTTCCTGATTTGAAGATGTCCACTCAAACCAGATTTGCCGAATTCTCTAACCCCCCTCTCCTTCCCCAATGATCAAAGTAACAAACTGCCGGCGACCAAGCATCCCGATTCCGGGCAAGAAGCCACCTTGGAGAAGTCCAATGAGCAGATTGCCCGCAGGAGGGGAGGTAGGGGAATGCGAAGCCCCAACGCCAGTGCTTGGAAACCCTGTCCACAAACTCAATACCAAATCTGCGAAAGTGACAGATCACCCAAAATTAAAATATCCTCACCTTTCAATGGACAACCTGGACAACAAGATCCTACACCGCTTCCGGGCAGAGAGCAAAAGCTCCAAGAATCTACCTAGGACTCATTCTGAACCAAGTTCTGCTAAACCTAAAAATCATCCCAACACCTACTCAATCAAAAAAAATATCCGGAACAAGCAAGACAGACGAAATCCTCCTACCCGACATGAACTCTGCCATTCACCTTGTCATTGCCCTTCTTCTCGTCAACTGCCTGAATTTAGCCGCCGCTGTCAACAGCCTATCTCCGCACGTCCTTTATCTTTCTTCGCACCTAACACCTACCCAGCCACCAGCACTGTATTCAATGGGAGCTCAACAAACACAGGGTGCAACACAGGTAAGATCGATAGGAAATCGAACCGCCGCGAGAAACAAGCTGCTCAATCCCGCCTCGCTTCCCCCACCTTCCCAACTATATTCACACCGCCGCATACCTCGTTCCCCTGACTACCACACCGCACTACCTTACAAACTGCAAAACATCTCAACAATACATCCATTGGCCCATTTCTTCGAAAACCCCATACTCCCTAAGCCTCCACAGCTACTAATACCGCCCCTCGCCGGCGTGGGTGCAAGTCCCGATAATGCCTCTCGTGGCATTGTCGTCTCTGACGATTAATACAGTCCTCCCATGGCGTGGGCTGCAAGTCCCGATGTGCCCCTCGTGGCCATCATCGTTCTCTGACGATTAACACAGCCTCCATGGGTGGGTGCAAGTCCCCATGTGTGCCACCTCACCTCACGGCATTGTCCTTCCCGAAAAATTAACCAATAACGAAGCTGCAAGTCTTATGCTCACAACCAACTTTACAATCAACCTTGGGACACTGTGTCCTGCATCCCCTGCTTCTTAGTCATAGACTTCTATAAGCACTCTTCTGATTGTTCCCTCTCCTTATGGCTACTTGTTGGATCATAGGTGTACCAAGCTATATGACATCAGTACAGAGTACACTCACTATTGATAAGTCAATCGTGAACAGCTTCCTTCTTCTGAAAACACTCTGCCAAGCAGAATTCTAGCTGTGAACCTAATTAGGGAAATCCTGTACTCAGGAATTAGAACCTCGACTCATCATACCTGGGATACAGCTCTAGGGAGGTAGACCCCTACTTCCAGAACTTGTTCTACTCCTGTAAACAGCTCTAGCTATTGGGAAACCCCAAATATGACTGTCCACTGTACAAGTTCATTCTATTAACGCCTACCCTCGGATACAAGGCCCTGACTACAAAGAGGTCCTACAGTTCTCCATAAACCTCAAACACGACAACGTCACTACTACACTTCAAACATTGAGTGGGATCTAGAACGTTGCTACTTAACCTATCAACAAACTAACGGTAACTACACAATCCCTTTAGTCAACTATTACCTGCGCTAACAGGGAAATCTCACTTAGGCTCTCTCACTGGCCACAGAGAAATCACAAAACATATACTCCATCCCATCCTCGACGCCACTACTATGACACAACTGAAGACACATCTGAGAAACTATTCTGCAGGAGTTATTGCCTGGCAGCACTAAACCAGCAAATTTATCTCGGCTTCCTCCCAGCTGCCCACAAGGTTTATCCTCCACTACAACTGTGGATTGGACATGCTACAACCATTAAGCAAAATTAATGGTAAGTGGTGGGACATGAACTCTGAAACACAACGGCCCCTAGTGCTCTCCACTCACAAATTGGATAAATCTACCAAGGGCACATTTCCTACATCTTACCAAAGCATTCACCCCCTCCTGTTTTTCACAATTTACACGCCTTTTCGCACCAGAAGATTTATTCACCACACCAAGGCCACCCTATAGGGAGACTGTTGACATGATCTCCCCTACTAGTAAAACACCTACACCATTCACCGCTTCACAACGTCCTGACTTCTCCCCACAGTATGAGACAACATAACTTCCCCCCTGGCCTTGCAGAACTCACAGATACAACTTACAGATCAGGCATAACTCCTCAGATCTAACTTTCTCCTGATCTCCTAGACTCCACCTGATCAGATCAAGAAGAGATCCATAGATTCCCCCTCTTTAAATCAAATAAGACCCCACAGAAACTATTACTTAGTCTCTGACGATGAGGAACTCCCAGATCAAAACAAAAAACATCTCCTACAAAGAAAAAAATAATTTTAACTACCAAACGCTCACGACCCTGCACACAAACCAGATGCACAATCACAACCTCTCCCTACACCTAGCCAAAGTTGTCCTTCCTGACTTCACTAAAGTTTCGCCCAATGACAGAATTTTTGGGGCAGAACCTCCTACCGAAGAAACCTGCTCCTTCCAGACTCACCACCAAAACCCTTCCAACCAAAAGAAAATTAAAATTACTCATACTACTGTCATATCCTGTTTCAACAACAGCAACTGCCTCTATCTCACTAACATTCATCACCTCCAACTGCAGAGGCATTTTCATCATACCTGGGGAAAACACTCTATGACCATATTCGAACTAATGAGAGCCAGGACATTGCTATTCTCACCGAAACAAAACTTCACCTCCAACAATACAGGCATAATTAATATGATCAAACAAGACCTCTCTGACTACACTTTCATCACAGCAGCAAAAACCATTAAGCAAGCTACCAATGCAGACAAGCATTGTTACCCGCTCAGTCTGGGAGCTCATCACAACTTATTAAAAAGACTCTTACTGCACACCTAAATTAACATGGAAAATCCCTACGACATAGCTGGTCACCTCACTCATCAAACTATTAACAACATCACTATCATTTCCTAGGTGTCTACATTGCCCTGCAATGAATCCCTTGCAAAAAAGAGCCCGCATCTATGAACACATCCCACTACATCATATCCCAGAAACCCCTCTCACACTATATTGCAGGGGAAGAGACTGGAATGCAGCTTACTACCTTCATGATAGAGAGCAACACAGATCCATCATCTGAGGACCAGCCTCACTTACCAGCACTTAATAAATATTCAAATCCACATCCAACCATCTCCACGTCCCCACGCCCCCCCCCCTTACCTTATTCAGACAACACCTCCTACAGCAGCAGGAATAGATGACATCATTCTCATCAACCCTCCACCTGCAACCATGTGACAGAAACCACACACCAAAATGGGGAACACTTGAGACCACTTGACCCTGGAAACAAACAAATTACCATCCTCTCTCTTTCCACCTCCCAACCTGGACACACCACCTCACAATCCAACACCCAACTGCAACTCCCCTCTCAAGCCAACAGACATGGCCAAAGCCAAAGGGGCTATCTCAAATAAACATTTTCTCCATCAATTTCAACACAGCCACATCAACATAAATTAAAGCCTGGACTACTAGCACAAACTTTACTGGGAGAAGACTAAAACATCTGCACACATCCAATTCTATTTAGACAAGAACTCAACACACCATGCCAGAAAATCTTAACAGCCATGGAGATCATCTCAATTGATTCACTTTACACCAAAGCTCTTTCCATCAACTGACTATCTGCCTCCATTAATGTCTAGCACACAGGCATTTTTTTGCCCAGACAAACTGCTTAACTTACAGACGTCTTAAACTCCATAATTAAAACACAATCTAAGCACTTTCGAACAGCCTCCACTCACCTTGACCAACAGCAATACATGGAGCTCAGAAGCCACACCCTCATACGGCAGGTACATACTCACCTACCACTAAAATTCAAAATACACGAACACCTAGCAACCTACTCCTCCCTGACTACTGCCTCTCTCTAACTGCTGATAATCAACAAAGTATTACAGAACTACGTCACATGCAGGCAGCACTCAAAGAGGATGAGAGCAAACTGCCTCCATCAAGAAATTCAAGACGCCGCCTCAGCCACAGAAGCACGACGAACTCACAGGTATATTTTCTCTCCTAAAAAACTACACACACACACCCACTGCCCTTCTGGCACGCATCCTCGAACACACTTAGCCACCAGTACCAGCGGTCTCCTAGGAAGTTTTGACCAAACACATGTAAATTACTGTCACCTCCCACACCACCCATCTTAGATGTTATACCCGACATGCCACTCCCCCTCCATGGGAAAACACAGCACAGACAAATACCACCTTGAAACCTCCAGCCAATTCCATTACAGAACCATCTGCCTCCCCTTACAACCTATCTCTCCTCCTCAACCACCTATTGATCGACTGCATCAGGAAGACTTCTCACTCAACAAAGACCACAGGCCCAGACCGGCATACCTAATGAACTATTATGTGCCTCCCACATGGAAATGCACCTCACCATACACAAACTCACTGCCAGCTAGTATGGATCCTGGGAGAAGAAACACCAGAACTGCTGGAAAATCTCCCACACAGTCATGCTCTACAGAAAAATCAGATTCCTTGCTTACCCCAAAATTACAGGCCAATCAGGGCCTTAACAATGCTTTAGCCAAACTCTGGACCTCTACTTGTTACCAACACTATACTAACCTACTACTGAAACCCAATCACTTTCTAGCTGCCTGCCAAGAGGGTTTCAGAAAAGACAAAAGTACCTATAGACAACTTCCTCGACCCTATCCACAACATTTGAGGATTGCTGCCCTCTTCCACCAGGACCTTTATGCTGCCTACTTTTGACTTTTTAGCTTCTGCCTTCAATGATTGATCACCAAAAAAATTCTCTGATTATCGACAGGCTTGGGTTACCCATGATACTATAGAACAATTAAAGAATTTTACACAAACTCTACTCAACACATATCCCCTTAACAATACATCTGGCTCCCCTATCCCCATCACTAGGTGCACTATCCAGGGGAGACACTCTCTTCCCCCTTACTCTTCATTATTTTTCTAGACCCCTACACAGATGCTCGTTCTGGAGGACGCAGGGATACAGAGCAGCATCCCTACCTCCACAAACAGCAGATGAAAACCACACTAGCAGCTTGGGGGTATGCGATGACACTGCCGTCCTAACCGGCAGCTCCAGAGGACTTCGCATCCAGTGTGGTAAAGTTCAAACTTTATAGTATCTGTCGGGCATTTCCTTAACGCCAGCTAAATGTGTGGTATATGCATACTCCACAAATCACACCCTCGGACAACCTACCTTCACAACAACACACTCAAACAAGGCTTAGAAAAAAATTCCCTTCTAGGTAATTCTATGCTACCTAGGCCGAGCCCTGCCAGACCAAGCCTATAAATACCGGGGGTCCACATCTCGACTCACCTTTAATTGGAAAACTCAACTTCACTATCTACTAGTTGAACCGAATCCACAACAAAGGCTTGAGTATCCTCACTTAAGCTAAAAAATAGGGCAACGCCCCACGCCCCGGAATGTCTGACGAATAATCTCACCAATTTCAGATCTCTTCTCT